>CM065054.1:14877388-15587388 GCA_032883995.1 Coronaproctus castanopsis
ACGGTGGGTATTTTATATATTTGTAATTTTAAACGATATAATGATTACAGGATTATCTATAATTTTGCGAATATCTTTAAATTTCTACCCTATACTATTAATCGGTGCTTTAATATAGAGAACGATTTTTTCATGTTAAATAATGCGTTCCCTATTAACAGACGGAACTTTCAACTCTTTATCATCTGACTGGATTATTCGATTATGATAACTCCGATTGTAATATAGTGTAAAATTTATACTACACGGTAATTGTTCGGAAGTTTATAGCAGGTTGTGTTTTAGACGTCTGTGTTTATACTTCGTTTACATAGTTTTTAGTCGTCTGAAAACGTAATCTCCAATAGACGTACTAATATGCAGATTAGTGTGAGATGAACATCGAGTGAAGAATTCAGCGGATAGATTTAATATATAATCCATAAGATAGGGTAGGTTAGTAATTTCATACGTAAATGATTTTTTTTTTTTCGTATTTTGACTTATTTCATATGCATCGCAGGAGACATACGCTTTGTATAGTTCGAAGTTGTTTATATGCTGAATGTGCGAAGACCATAATACGCGTAAGTTATTACCGAATGTATAAAAGTTTTATAAAGAATCGTTTTATTATGAGAGTTCAGGATTTTCGACTAAAGATGGGATAAAATGGTACTTTATTCGCTTTAATTAGGACATAAGGACCGAGTAAAATTTAGGCGGCTATCGAGAAAAACACACCGAATAGCGTATTAGTCCAATTAATCGGTTTATTCGCTATTCAGAATTCTGTTAGGTGCTTTCGGATGCCTACGACTGAACAAGATTTTAGTTTTAGTTTAGTCTGGACGAATATTAATTTGCCAGTTCCTAAAATAGCGTATCGCACGATTTAAAACTTTTTTGAAGTTTATTACTAATTGCATTGGACCTGAATGAACTACTGAATAATGCAGTATCGTCCGACAATAAGGCGGAATTAACTGAAGATAATTTAGGAAAGTCGTATAAAAATAAGGCGAACAGAAATTAATTGTGCGATACTAGCCGCGCAGGTTTTCATAGCGGAGTATTCAGCAGAAATGCATACAGCGAATGATCTACTACCGTTCATATAACTTTTAATATCGGGAAATTTTGTTTCATTTTATAAATAATACCATAGCGACGTGTCTAGTAGTAACATATCTGTATGCTTATTACGGTTGAAATTATCAGAAATATGTTCAGATATTCTCGCAATTTGATGAATTGTATAGTGATTGGATTTGAAACCATACTGGCTCGTACGGAATAAACAATTTTTTGCCCGCAATGAATAACACTCTCGGCTATGTTGTTAAGTAGACTGATAGGACCGCGTACATTTTCAATGTGGGAAGAATTATCGTATCAGCACTAAGTGCTGCAAACAACGCAGATCCGAGTGAAAGAAAGAAAAGAATGAGAAGTAGTACACGATAATTGAGAATGATCGAGTACAGCGGTCTGTTGTAGCGGGCGAACACCTTTATTTAAGGTTTTAAGTCCGAGCCCTGTTATCATTATTTACAATCTTCTTCCACGGTAATTCCCCTTGGATCATCTCCATTCTATAGGGAGTAGTGTTTCTTTCTGATAAGTTGTCACCATAGTTTTTTTTTGTTAACAATTTCTATACGTCACCTTTTACATTAAAATACAGTCCGACTGATATTAATCGTTAGAGATTTGCTCGGTGGTTTTTTTTTATTTTCTTCGAAAAGTATTATTATTATTATTATTAAATTAAATTAAATTAACGTGCCATGTACAGCAGCCAAGGCTAGAGGCACGATAGGAAAAGAGGATTAGATTGAGGAATAGAGACGGGATTGATGGAGGAAGATAATTAGGTTCGACAGTGAAACATGATCATCTTTGAAGAGGAGATGGAGCGAAGGAGGAAGATTAAGAGACGTTCGAAGCGAGGAGTATGAGGGACAATCGACTAGAATATGGGAAACGGAGAGGACAACGTTACAACCGGGACACACAGGATCCAAAGTTCTGTTAATGAGATATGAATGAGTAAGATGCGTATGTCCCAAGCGTAATCTGGTGATAACCACATCATCTCTACGGTTTGAAAGCGAAGTTATCCAAGGATCAACCGAATATTTGATTTGCCGCAACTTGTTGGTTTGTGGCGTTAGCTGCCACGCCTTCTGCCATAATGAAAAAAACCCATTTATGACGAACTTCTTAAGGTCACGCGCTGGAACTGGAACATTCGGAACCGGCAAGAACACAGCAGCTTCCCTGGCCGCTTTATCAGCCAGTTCGTTCCCATGAATACCGGCGTGAGCTGGAATCCACAGGAACGTCACCTTCTGACTCAGCCCTGCCAGTACCATTTCCGTTACTTTCTTGGCTATTGGGTGTTGATCATGTTTGAAAACGTCGCAGAGAGCGCGGAGTGCTGGAAGAGAGTCAGAACATATAGTCGATGGTTTATCAACTTCGGAGCGCGTTAAAGATTCCATGGCAAGATACATCGCGTATAATTCAGCTGAAATGACGGAAAATGTCTGCGGCAGCGAATATTGAATGATGATTGCTCCATCTCTGACAACTGAGCAGCCGGCAAAGCCATTAAATAGAGATGCGTCAGTGTAAAACATAGTAGATTTGCATGAACGTGACGCAATTTCTTTCTTGATTTCATGGATGGGCAGGTTTTCTCTCCAAAGTTTGTGGATTTCGAGATCCAGCCGAACCAGATTGTCTTTCCAAGGAGGTAACACGGAGGTATTATGAACGATTAATTTCGGGTTTTGGTAAGTTATTGCCTTTAAGATGTTGTCCAAGAGAGTCGGGTCTGATTGTTTTATTTTTAAAGAAGCTGGATTAGAAGATAAGGACAGTGCAGGAATCGAGAAGCCGGAAGCTTTAGACTGCACTACAAAATTGGCTAGGAGAAACCAACGACGATAATCAGGTGGCCATTCTGCTGACTCGGATTGTAGGCTGTTGATCGGTGTGGTGCGAAATTTACATGCAAATAGCATAATACGTAACTATAACTATTTCAATCGTGTAGAATTTTTCGTTTCATAAATTTTCAAGGTTATAACCGAAAAATGGAAAAATGTTGTAGTAATTTTTTTTAAAAAAAAGAAGTTAAAATCACTAGAAGTTTTTCTTTATGAAAAATCACAAAACTTTCCGGCTATTGAACCATTATCAAGTGAATATAAAAATTAATTATAAAAATATATACATATATAAATGCAAAAAAAATATTTATCAAAAGGTGTACACCGTGTAATTTTGTTTTAAATTAATTTTGTGTTTTTTCGAACGAAATCTTTTCTTTAAAATAATTCTTTCACGCGTGAAACCTTAAATCGAAACGGAAACGGAGATACAAAAATTTTTAATTATATTTATCCATAACACCGTACGCGGTGTAAAAAGTAAATTTACAAAAGTTCTGTCGTTCGAATTGCTGAAATTTTCAACGTACAGTTAGATAATTATGAAGAAAAATAAAAACGTAATTTCTGAAATTTTATTAAGAGTTTGTCTGGTTTTTAATGAATAAATTTTCGAAATAATTTCATCTAAACCGTTAGAGCCATTTTCGAGACAACCGACTTACACGTTTAATAATATGTATAGTCGAATACGCTTGTAAGAGACACATCGGGTGGTAATAATTTGTTTCTTAGAACGGAATGTCTGTTATAAAAGAATTTTTTAAAATCATTTATTGAAGTGAGTAGGTGCTTAAAATTTACAATTTGACAAATAATTAAAATACCGATTATTAACGTGAGATGTCTATTTACGCGGAAATTAAGAGAAAAATACATTAGGCGTACACGTAAAGTTGAAAGAAAAAAAAAAATGAAAGAAAATTTTCGTACTCGCATTGCACGACTCACTGCAGTAATTCGCACGGAACTGAGCTAAAATCATAATCAGGTATGCAAGAGTCGAGGAAAGAAAAAACCAGTACAAATGAGGGAATATTCACGTTCTAAACAAAAATCGAATTAAAAAAACAAAAAACAAATGCTAATTCTAACAAGAATCAGGGTGATTTAACCGATGTTTGAGAATTGTTTCACTTGATGAAGTAGTCAATAAGTTGGCTAAAACTGATAGTTCGCGTGTGTGAAATTCGAAACTTATAATCTGACGGTCGTATTGCTCGTTTCATTATTTATAATTGTTTAGTCTCTTATAACCGACATGTTGTATCACCATAGAATATCCTTTACTTCATATTTATTTTTCCTATTTGTCTCTTATAAGCGAATTCGACTGTGTATATATATAATATATATATATATATATAATCGTCGTATTGTTAGCTGTTCAAAAGGTACTATTTATATGCGCGATGTCACTGCCTTCTCCGTGATAATTAAGAATTAAATAATGATAAAAATCTCTAGTTGGTTCCGAACTCCCGACTGTCGAGCATTCTAGCAATTAGGCCACCGCGACATATATATATATATATATATATATATATATATATATTAATTCAAATTTATTGCAAGTTTCTGTTCGATTCAAAGTAATTTAGATATATAAAATAAATCGCTATATGTAACAAATGGTAAAATACAATCTTTTATTCTCTTACGTCATAAACACATCACACACACACACACATTCATATATGTACACACTTGCAAACTCCACAAATAAAACAATATTTTTGTACAAGGAACATATAAATATTATTGAACAAAAACGGGTAAAAATTACAAATAAGACAAGGTGCATGTATAAAAGGTGGTCTCAATCAACGATAAAGACTAGTTTCTTTTGGGAGGTAACTGTGCGACCAGAAAATACACGGTATTACTTCGCACGCGTACGCATTAATATAATAAGGTATTATTTTCCGATCTAGTCGGTGTTTTCTTATGTTTATTTTGTTAATTTTTTAATAAATAGAGTTTCTCGACACGCTATTGTGATTTTAATTGCATTAAATAACGTACGCGTAAAAAATATCGATGTAATTTCCATTTAAGTTTTCTCCAGTTTCATGTTCAGCCTACCTTGATTTACATATTGTATTATAATAAACGTCATCCGCTTTATATAGGCGTGTATAATTGTTTTTGGAATTGTAGGAATTTCATCGGACAGTTTCTTAACAAGGCTGTTTATTACATCCACTTTCTTTTGTTTACTATCAATACCGCGGTAATTTAAAAATTTATCTTCTAATAATTTTCACCATTTTATCCGATTTTTAGATGGTTCATATAAACCTTCACATGATAAGTTTTGAACAGAAGGTGACTTCGTTGACGGTAATTATTCCGAATTCAGGAAAATTTTTTCGCAACTTTTTAGCCACCCATCCAAAGAGGTAATTTTTAATCCTTGTTCATGAAGATCGGTCTTAATATTTTCTCACTGGTTTTATCAGTTGGCGAAAAGTCGATGAAGATTTCATTATCATGTTCTCCATTTCTTGCATCGTTAAAGAATTTCTTTTAAAGTGTTGTACTAAAAACGGTTCGTCAATATCGCTAGTTGTATTAGTGTTGCTTTGTACGATTCCCGGGTTTTCCCCAGCATTATCGAAAGAATTAATACGTTCGTAGGAGATGGATAAAAAGTTTTCCAACGCGTCCTGATTCGGACGATGAGGAGTTAATATAATAAATATCTTCCATCATATTTTTCGGCTAATTCCATTAGTAAATTTTAAAATTATTTAATCGATACGGAAATTTCTTTTTGATACACTCATAAAGTTCATTTATTTTATACACATTTTTTATACAGTATTGGTTTTTGTTAACAGGGTTTTTACCTGTTTCTGATTGTGTATAAACGACGTTTTAATTTTTTTTATTTGAGTCTGTTTTAACAGTTTTCTCCTATAAAAAGTACACATTTTTTTTTTCAGTTCATCAATTTCTTTATATAAACTAGCAGTTTCTTCTTGCGTATTATCGGTTTCTACAGATTCCCGAGGATATTTTGCCGCTATTTTCACAATTAGAACGTCAAAATTATAACGTACTGTTCCGCTTTTTTTTCAATCGCTGCTTTCTATTACTGATTTTGATATATTATTCGGTAATTTTAACGACGGAACAGTAATATTTTTTTGGGGGTGGTAGATTTAAAAGTTCGGATTTTAAATCGCGTTCGTAGTCGGTTAAATGAACCGAACACAAATACGGCACAAATTTGGATTCCAATTGCCACTTTGTCAGAAAATTAACCCGTCGCTTTTTACAGAATTTTCGGGAAACGAGCGATTTATTATTCCATTAGTTTTCACCACCGCGCTATTATTACAACTAGCAACTGTACAACGTTGCCTTGGCATGATATTATAATTGTTGTACGTTAAACCTAAAGGGATGATGCTATACTTATAATTGCGAACTATCGATATAAATAATGCAAAATTAAACGCTCAATTTATATAATTAATAAAAAAAAAAAACCGGAAAAGATAATAACTGTGTATCTGCGTATTATAGCTAAATAAATAATTGCGTACATATAAAGAAATAAAAAATATACCAGAATCGGAATAAAAATAAAACAGAAAATAGTAATAGTAACACATACGAGAAGCAATTCAAAGGGCACAACAAACTGTATAAAACACTATGATGACTACTGATCGCACGAATGGTCCGAATCCGTGTCGCACAGTGACGAAATATTATTCTCATTTCCTACTACATACAAACACCGTTGATTGAGACAACCTTCCTTATAATAACCTTGCAAATGAGGATTATTATGTAAAGACGGCGATAATATGTTTACTATTTTTTCGATTTCAGCCAACTATGGAAAAACCCGATGATCGTGGGTCTTTCCTTCATCAATATTATTTCATCTTCAAGCTGTGCTGCGCTTTTTCTTCCTCCGTCCACACGTTACTTCTTCTTCACGTTTTCGGAAAAACCTTTAAATGCGTTGATTTTCTTTCGGAATTTATTTCTATTATTCACTTTTCATTATTCATTTCTGATATTAGATCTTTTTTGGTTTCTATAAACTACGTAAGTTTAGCTTTCGAAGTATTCAAATATGGCTTTACCATTCTTTTTACCTAAAATCTTATTCTTTTTCTCATTGTGTATCTTTTCAATTTTCTCATATATTTTCTTGTTGCTTTTTCGTTGTCCATCTTCAATGTTCGGTTTCCCCCCCCCCAGAATTTTTCTTATAATTTTTCGTTCCTTCTTCTCTATGAGCTCGATTTCTCTTCTTTTGTTCATATTCAGATATTCTGCTGCATATAGACATTGCGGTTTAATTACAATAATGTCGTATCTTCGTATTTATTGAATAATGACTTTATATATTTCTCCGGTCACATTGAATGCTCGTTCCATCTTGTTGTGTACTCTTCTGGTCAGATGACATCAATAATAATAATAATAATAATAATAATAATAATCGAATAATTTATTTAAATTTATTTATTCTTTTCGAATAAAACGGGTAAATATAAATTTTTATATATTAGAATAATTGTTTGTAATTCGTCGATTTAAACAATTTTCCTCATTATTATCTGTAGGACTTGTAGAAATTTTGGCCGACATGGATAATAAAAACAATTGTTTCAATCTAAGTTTTAACGAAGAGTTAAACTTATTCATCCTCGGCGATGAAAATGACGAAACACAGACGGAAGTTCAGTACGAAGAAGAAAACGCTGCTGAGAGTGTGGGCGGTAAGTGGGTACTGAGGTGTTTTTTTCAATCGTAAATAAGCCGTTATTTATTCATTATAGCGACAAATATCAGCGACAATATTATAAATACGTTTTGTGTGTTTGGTTTTTTTTTCTTTTTTTTTTGTTTTTTTTTTTTTGTTTAGCACCGTTAGAAATAATTAACGAAGATTATTGTTTAGAAATAGAAGAATTGATTATTCACGACGACGACGACGACGACGATGGCGAGACGTCTAATAAGTTTGAAAATGACAAACAATCGGAAATGTCCGACGAACATTGTTATACAGATCCATCCGAGAATTCGGAAGATTGGAAAATGTTGGATCAGTTTATAATCGAAGAAGAGGTGGTCATAGACGAACCTAGTAATAAACGAGCTAGAGGTTGTACTAAAGGATCGAACGATAAGAATCTGTCGCGATCTAGACGTACGTTCGGCACCGACGAAGACGATTTCTATAATCACGTTAATTCCGCTGCTCACGACGTTAGTAGTAATAACGATTGGACGTGCAAAACTTGCGACGCTACATTTCCCGGCGGTAAAGTCGCTTTGTCGATTCATCGACGATCGCATCATCGCATCGAATGTAGAAAGTTTACGTGCGAAATTTGCCGTAAACGATTTTCGCACGAAATTACACTCGAACGGCACAAAGCCAGTCACAAGAAAGTTAGAAAACAGTACGAATGTAACCTATGCGGTAAAAGTTTGTCGCGACGTTCGACATTACGCATACACTTACGAGCGCACGCTCTTAAATCCAGTCGTAATAATCGTCAAATATGTTACAGTTGTACCGGTTGCGGTTTCGTATCGCCGGTTAGTATCGATTGTCCCGCTCATACCTGTATCGTTTCGAATTCGACGTCCGTTGAATATAAACGGATCGTATTGAGTAAAGTATTAATGTGCGAATTTTGTTGTTGCAATTTCGAGAATCGACGTTCGTTATGTCGACACGTCGAACGAGTACATTCGGGCGCTGACGCTCGTTATATTTGTAACGAATGCGACGTTCGTTTTATCAGATTCTTTCAATTATCGAAGCATAGATTATTATCTCACGGCGTCGAATCCGGTTTTTTATCGGCGGATGATATGTTACAGCGGACGAAATTTACTATACCGCAATTATTCGGTTGTCAATTGTGCGATCGAGTTTATCACGACTATGGCGCTTTTAACGCGCATCAAAAATACGCTAAACATTGTAAGAAAACGAAACGAAATAATATTGTCAAAAGGTCTAAAACCAAATTAGACGCCGGCAAAAGGAATAAAAAAAATCACGACGACGACGACAGGAATGAATCATTTGATGATGACGATAAGGAGGAATCATTCGATGACGACAATAAGGAGGAATCATTTGATGACGACGATAAGGAGGAATCATTCGATGACGACGATAAGGAGGAATCATTCGATGATGACGATAAGGAGGAATCATTCGATGACGACGATAAGGAGGAATCATTCGATGACGACGATAAGGAGGAATCATTCGATGACGACGATAAGGAGGAATCTTTCGATGACGACGATATTATATTCAGAGTGTACGTTGACGACGACGCTGCTGACGTCGATACGGATTATAGAAAGAATCGTATAGTTAATTACGTTTGCTCGTATTGCGGTAAACGATATCAACGAGAATTCGCTTATAACAAACATCTTTCATTATGTCATCCGGAGGTACAACTAGAACTGGCTGAACAATTGTGTTCAAAGAAAAACGATCATATCGCTACTTCCAACGGGTGTTCTTCGTACGATGACGCGAATAATTACGTCGAAATGGTCGAATTCGAATACGAATACGAATCTCTACAGTAAATTCGTAGCGATTTTTACCACGACGATTACAATTATCGAACTACGTAAAATAAATCAATCTTAAAATAAACAGCTAAAAAAAAAAAGTTAAAATCGCCGAAAAATGTTTCCCCCCTTTATGAAAAATCACTAATGCTCTTCCGTCTGTTAGGCGCCATTATCGAGTGAATATTTAAAACGATAAAAATATAAAATGAAAAAATATTAATTTAACAATTCACAAGAAATCAGTAAAATGAAAAACGCAATCAATAAAACAATGTGACAGTGAATGAAATACCGTTTTTTATTTTGCTGATTATTGTTAATTGTAATCTTAATATTTTTCATTATATATATATATATATATATATATATATATATATATATATATATATATATATATATATAATATTCACTCGATAATGGCCTAGCAAAGTGAAAAGCTTTGTGATTTTTGGTAAAAATTTTTTTTAGAGATTTTAACCTTTCTTTAAAGTTGTTTATTTTAATAATAATAAAAAAATCACTACAATATTCTTCAGATTATAGATCATCTTTTTACTACATAATATTATGACTGATGCATACTTGTAACGATTGGTCGATTAAAGACTCGAAATAACGGCAAATTTCGTCCCGGCTTAAATATATGTGTACACGCGTCGTAAAATGAATGTTCACTTGTAAAATGTTCATTTTCGATAGAAACACACTTTTGGGTAAATGAAATGTTCATTTGTAAAATGTTCATTTTCGATAGAAAAACACTTTTGGGGTAAATTAAATGTTCATTTGTAAAATGTTCATTTTTGATAGAAAAACATTTTTGGCGTAAATGAAATGTTCATTTGTAAAATGTTCATTTTCGATAGAAAAACACGTTTCGGTAAATGAAATGTTCATTTGTATAATGTTCATTTTCGATAGAAGAACACGTTTTGGTAAATGAAATGTTCATTTTCGATAGAGGAATGCTTCTCGGTAAATAAATTGTGTTCGTATAATTTGTATTTTTAACGTACTTATAGCGTTGCATTACCTAATTACGGGTAATTTCGTTATATAATTATATAGGACAACCGGGAAAAGACGGACGGTTTTGTTTTTTAAATAGCGCACTTGGTAACACTGCTACAGTGCAAACCGCGTGCTCCACGTTTAGTGTACACACGAGATTTGTTCACACTTATCACGGCATTCTATAACGAGAAGGAGCTCTTTGCTTGGAACGTTATCTTCAGCATGAATTGAGCACTGAAGTTACGAGATTTTTTTTCATATATATATATATTTTTTTTTTGCGGAGATACCTTAAGGGCCGCGTTTACGAAACATGTCAGCGAGATCTGAAAGACCTGAAAACTCGGATTTCTGAAGAAATTTAAAAATTCAACGATCTATGTTCGAAAAAATTTTGTAAAATGACTTAATGAACGTATTGTTGGAAATGGCGGACATCTGAACAATATTGCGCTCCACAAATGATTGTTAGCTAATCTTTCGTTTTCCTATTTTTAAATAAAATTTCATTGAATATAATATTTGTCGAGTAGTTTTTGAGTTTTTCGAAAAACAACAAAACCGTCCGTCTTCATAATAGGTAGCTGAAATGTACACACTAATAATAAGTTTTATCATTCACATTAGAAATGAATCTTTATATATATATATAATATATATATAAATATTTTATATATATATATATATATATATATATATATATATATAGTGTATTAACTAAACTGTTGGGTAAGAATAAAATTGTTTTAATACCGATATAAGGTTATTTTTTAATATATATGAGATACGAATTAAACTTCCTTCAAATAATTAAATCGTAAATATAAATACAATATCATAAATTATAATATTAAATCGTTTCTACAGAATTTGATTAATTTAAAAATAAAAAAGTCTTATTATCGATATTCGTGATGATGAATTTCTAATTTAATATCGATAATTATTATTTTAATATTTACGTGTGCGTCATATACGTATACGCGTATGTATTATATATTTTTTAACGTTTTTGCATAATTTCATTTTTTAACGAGGTAGTTTAGTAGTACATTTTTTTTAAGCTAAGTAAAAAATGAGTTGCCGTATATTGCGGCAAGGCAATACGTAAGATAAATTATAACTTTTATGGGTTTATCAAAATTTTTCTTTAGTTCGATTGAGAAGTAAATATGCATATCCTAAATTTATAGAAGTTTAATATTATTTCTTCTTTAAAAATTTAATGAAATCGCTTTGTATACAATGTTCCTATTTGTAACTAAATTGCTATGCATTTACCCTTTTTGTAACTAAATTATATTTGTAACTAAATTGTATTTGTAACTAAATTGCTATGCATGTACCTTTTTGTAACTAAATTGCTATGCATTTACCTTTTTGTAACTAAATTGCTTTGCAGTTACCTTTTTGCAACTAAATTGCTATATGTTTACCCTTTTGTAACTAAATTGCTATGTAAATGTGGTATTAAAAAATTGTTTCAATCCTGATAGATATTTCTAACTTTCATTTTGGTTAAACGAAAATTTGTTAAAATAATTCTTTTCTGGCGTAACTAAATTGCTAGTGTAAATATAATTGGAATAATAATAACATTTTTATAAAATGTATTTCATTTAAGAAGTTTAAATATAATATTAAAAAATTGTTTTAATACGGATAGATATTTCTATCTTTCATTTTAATCAGACGAAAACTAGTTAAAATAATTGTTTTCTCGCGTAACTAAGTTGCTAGTTTAAATATAATTGGAATATTAACATTTTTATAAAATATATTTCATTTAAGGGGTTTTATTATTGATGTTCATAATCAGTTTCCAATTTAACATTAATAATCATATATATATATATATATGTATGTGTGTGTGTAGTGTGTATTATATATCTTTCGTTCTTGTTTTTATTGTATAATTATATTTTTTATTTTTATAGTTACAAACAAATTAAAACATTGTTTACTGATTTATATTGTTTCTTCTTTTATATGCAGACTTTAGGAAAATAAAAAGTTTCGTGGAATCGGATATTAGGTAATGCAAGTGGTAAATCGTAATTTTTGTACGTTTAAATAGTATTCTTTTGTTATAAATAGTGGTAAGAATTTACATGTTTTCGACATGCGTATCGACTAAAAAACTTCTCTCCACAAAACAACGAATAAATATTATAAATATTGATGAATAAAAATTTAAAAACCATAATTAATAATTAGCGAGAAAAAACCCCTGTCATTATTGAAATAAAGAGATATATATATATATATATATATATATAATAATGTTAAGAAAATTACAATGTAAAAGGAACAAAACAAAACTTATAAAGTAAAATCTAAAACGGAGTAAAATTTAAATATCGAGATACATTAAATGGTCCGCGATTCTTAAAATACACGCGCATCTGGTCAACATTTAGTACGAAGGACCTCTTAGATGCTTAGAGTCAACATATATTATATATAGATATTTTCCGCCCACGATAAGCTATAAGATCGTTAGTTTGTTTCAAAAATTTTAATTTAGAGATTAATGTGATGGAGAAATATTAGAAATTTAAGTAAATGTAAAAATAAAAATAAATCTCACACGAAAAGCTCTATTACTATTTACATAGGTGGCGTGGTAGGAATCTCTACGCGCTGCCCCTGGAAACAGCCAGATAATTATGCGTATAACAATGCAAACTTCGCTGGCTAATCTTACTAACCATGGTCAAAGGAAAAGGTCCTTTTTAGGACCAAAAAACATTTTAACAGTAATGTCAATAAACATCGAAGGAAAGGAGAATATTTTGGCTGAACTATGTAAAAAAAAAAACTAAATGCGATGTGTTTTGCATACAAGACACACATTGGGAAACAAAACGTAGGAAATCAAATGTATCCGGAATGAAATTAGCAATGGAAAGGCCACACAAAAAATATAAAAGTGCTATACTTACTCGGCCAGATTTGGAAACTACATTAACTGAACATACGGAAGAGAATGATCTAGAAATAATTACAGTAGACATAGGGAAATGTAGTGTAACGTCGGTTTATAAACCTCTAAACATACCCTTCAAGTTTGAGAAACCTGTGAATTATGGAAGTACAAGTACAAAAATTATAATTGGAGATTTCAATAGCCACAGTACGGTGTGGGGATAGTCAAAGAATAATGATAACTTGTTGACAACTCGGCAGAAATGAACTGCTCGAGTTTAGTCCACGATCCTAAATTACCTTCGTCGTTTAATAATTGTAGGGCGTAGAGCATATAATCCGGATAACGTTTTCGTGAGCGATAACATAAGAAGTATGACAACTAAAGCAGTATTGGATCCCATACCGAAATCATAGCACCGGCCAATTCTGTGCGAAGTAAATGCAGCAATAGTGCCGCGAAAGGTAGCTTTTAGAAGAAGATTTAATTTTAAAAAATCAAAATGGATGGAATTTGCAAATGACTTGGATAATGAAGTAGAAACGATAGAACCAATACCAGTTAATTATCATCATTTTGTAGAGATCTTAAAAAAAAAAATATCTAAAAGGCATATACCAAGGAGATGTCGCACTAATTATATAAAGGGATTATGTCAAGAAGCTATTAAGAATACTATAAAAAATATGAAAAAGATCCTTTTGACGAAGCTACAATTTAAATGGGAAAAAATTTCATGGGAATAATAGCAGGAGAAAGGAAAAAAGAATGGATTTCAACAATAGAATGAAAAATAGTTACAAGGCTTGGAAGCTGATAAAAAATATGAATAATGAAAAACTACAACCAAAAGAATATATAAATATTACACCAGATCAAATAGCAAATAAATTACTAATGAATGGAAAAATCAAACGTAGAATAGATAAACCAAAACTGATAGTGAGAACAACTGATAATATGAAAAGAAGAAAAGATAGGAAAGCACCCGGAGTTGATAACATAATGACGGAAAAAATTAAACATGTAGGACAAAAAAATGGCTTCCACATATGTTTAATAACTGTATTAACATGGACCGAAACCCTAAATGGGACGTGGTTGCATTACTTAAACCGGGAAAAATCTCTATAGATGCTGAAAACATTAGACCTGTTTCTTTACTGCGTCACGGTTATAAAATATTTGATCGAATAATATTAAATAGAATAAATGCAAAAATAGACTCAACACTTATTTAACAGTAGACCGAATTTAGAGCTGGAAAGTCATACACAGCGCAAATCTTAAGTCTAGTCCAGGAAATAGAAAATGGGTATGAAAACAATATGATAACAAGGGCGGCGTTCATAGATTTAAGCGCTGCATATGACACGGTAAATCATAGAATACTAATAAAAAAGTATACGAGCTTACTGTCGACTACAAATTAACCAAAATCATTAGCACAATGTTGATGGATCAACGATTCTATGTAACGCTACAAAACAAAAAAATCAGGTGGAGAAACAGAACAACACGGGCTACAATAAGGAAGCGTACTTGCACCAACCTTATTTAACATGTATACTAACGATCAGCCTAACAAAACACTATATATTCTGATGATTTAATAACTCGAGAGAAAACTTTTTTTTCGAGGTAGAAAAAAATTTGAATAAAGTGCTGGAGACTATGAAAATATACTATGATAGCAATTAACCAAACCCTAATAAAGCCAAAATAACGGCGTTTCACCTGAGAAGTAAGGATGCAAGACGCAAACTAAATGGATATCCGTGAAACATTGTAACAACCGAACGTATTTAGGCGTTAAATAGAACTGAGCCCTAACATTTAAAGAACATTGCAAAGATACCAAAAGGAAAATTGGTACCAGGAATGGTTTACTTAGAAAATTGATTAGGTTCATCTGGGGTGCAGATCTAAATGTATCAAGCACATCAGTTTTAGCTTTGTGTTACTCCGCAGGTGAATATGCTAGTGCAGTATGGCGGAATTCAGTATATGTAGAAAGAATCGATGTAGCACTACACGAAACCGATCGAATAATTACAGGATGTTTAAAGCCGACATCGATAGATAAAATAGAAATACTATGCGGTATAGCACCACCAGATGTAAGGCGGGAAGTGATGGCTAGAGAAAAAAAAAATAAAACAAGAACAAGACATAAGACATTCATTGAATAAGAAAGAAGCGGCAATAAGTCGACTGAATTCAAGGAAAAGTTTCCTTAAAACAACAAACGCTTTGAAGCAAACGCCTGAAATTACTAGCATGGAATTACGGAAGGGAAGGTTGAAAGAAAATCGACTGAAATTATCGGAACAACCGAACGAACATCCATCTCCCGGTAATAATTTGCCATGGTCGACATGGAAAACCTTAAATAGAATAAGAACTGTCACAGGAAGAACGACAAAGAACATGAAACGATGGAAAATTAATGACGACGGATTTGAATGTGACATGGTACAAGATTCAGAGCACCCATTAACTTGCTCATTGTTGCCAATACAATGCAGGATGGAAGATATGACCAGAATAAATGGAATCTCATAATTGTGAAATATTGTGGAAAAAAAGGCATATAACGACCGATACGATATATATATATATATATATATATATATGTATATATATATATATATATATATATATATATATATATATATAAATTCACCCTCCAATTTATCTTCGTATTATAAAGAAACAAATAAATACGAAATGTCAAAATATACTGACAATATTAGAGTGACGTAAGGATTTAAATAATTATTTTTAAACTTTATATTCATCAATCATAAAAAATTAACCATAAAATCATATCTACAAGATAGATTTTTCTGTGCCAAATATGGCGAAACCAGCTCGCAAATCTATGCTATTCATGCAGTAGTTTCACAAGGATATGGGTCATATTCCTCGTATAGATATTAGGATTACCGCTGTGTACGAGTTTGTATGGTTTTTCACATGTATGTCTCTGTAGAATCAGCGATCAGAAAAAATCGATAAATTTTTACTTATAACAACATTTTTATGATATCCAAAAATTAAGTGCATTAATAAATATAATAATGTAATTAATCGTAAAAAAATATTAAAAATTAATATATTTTCATTGGTGGCTTTCCACATTTATGTCTCTGTTTTTGGTGTTGTGGTACTGAGTCCCTTTATTCATCAGTGAAAGTGTAAAATGTCTATTGTTCAATAGAAATATATATTTTTCGTCGAATAAATGATTTTGTTTATTCTGTACAAATGTATTTTTATACAATATGTTTAAAACTATACGACTAATGTATAGCCGCGGTTATGATTGTTTTCACCTAGGTTTTTAGGTTTTAGGCTTTTAGATGTGTAATTCGATGACGACAAAAAATGCGCAAATTATCTAGTATGGAGAAAGTACAGAAGAGAATCAAAAATCTCCAAAATACGCGCATAAAAACCGGCTGTGTTAAGGGCGCAGTTTAAACGTATTTGTAATTGGTTCCTCATTATCATCCACGAATCATTAAATTATCGCTAACCTTCGAGTAGACGTGTTGGTGCATCACTGTGATTTTTTTCTTTATAAATCTTGTTAGCGTCGACCATTTTTCTTATACCTAGTATCTATTCCTCCGTTGAAGTCTTCTGCATAATATAAACCGTTTACAGACGTTTTATAAAAAATACTTACTCATCTGTAAAGGTTAATTCACACGGCGGCATGGTTGGTGTACTTTGTGCACCGCGCGACCAGTCGTGTAATAATTTTTGTGCTGTCAGTCTTTCATGTGTTTTGTTCAATTTACTTTTTTATTTTTGAAACCAGCATTAAAATATTTTCAGGAACCTTATTCTGAATGCTATGTAAGTTCATAAATTTTATTTTCTAACACGTGGATGACTAAATGTGTAATAAACTTTGTTTTGAAGAAAGCATGTTGGTTCTATATTCTTCAAATTAATAATAAATTGTATTTTGTATTCTCGAGCGTAGTGAGAACCTTTGTCGTAGTAAGCCCTTTATTTACCGCAGAATTGTTTATGATAATTTGGTCTAAAAAAAAAAAAGGCAATGTTTGTTTAGGTCGGACATAATTAGACTCGAAGATATGCCAAATTTACTTCTAAAGTTAGATCAGGAAGAAGATTAGCACTCAGTTCATGACCAAATAGAGAGCGATCATGATATGAGTGAAGAAGTGGATCACTGTAACCACGAAAATGAAACGGAGCAAGAGTGTGAGGAAGAAATATCTGATGATAATAGAAAGGAATTATACATCGGAAAGGATAAAATTTCTGTTTGGAAAAAAGTGCAGTTTCTAAACGATCCAAAATAAAAAAGAAAAATATTATAAAAATAATACAGGGCCCCAAGGGACACGCTAAAAGTGTAAACAGTAAAATAGAGGTATTCTCAGAAATTATTGATGTAAGAATTTTAAACCTGATAGTTTTGTATACAAAATAAATATATTTAGAGTACACAAACAGATTTTAGCCGAGACAGGGATTGTAAGTTTACCTCAGGAATTGAACTACTGGCACTATTTGGCATTTTATATCTGATTGGTAGGAACAGGGGACACTTTACCAGTGTTTTAGAATTGTGGCAACTGACGGTACAGACACGCATTTACTATAAGAGCTGCTATCAGTTATCAACAATTTTTATTTCTCTTGCGATGTCTAAGATTTGATGATTTTTCCACGAGAATCGATAGGAGAGAAACAGATAAATTAGCAGCAATACGTGAAATTTTGGATTCATTTGTAGAGAATATAAAAAATTCATACTCTATCGGTGAATATGTAACAGTGGATGAGATGTGCATCCGTTCAGAGGACGATGATCTTGGATGCAGTATATCCCTTAAAAACCTACAAAATACGGGATAAAAATGTTTGCATTGTGCGATGTACAGACATTTTGCTGTAGAAATTTGGAGATTTATGTTGGAAAACAGCCATCAGGTCCATTTGAGGTTTCTAATTCACTTGCAGATATTGTAAAAAGACTAGTGATGCCAATTGAGAAATCAAATAGAAACTTGACTACAGATAACTGATATACAAGCGTACCTCTTGCGGATTATTTACTAACCAAAAAAAAATAACACTTCTAGGAACTCGTAGAAAAAATAAAATAGAAATTCCATCCGAATTTCAACGAAACAAAAGCAAAGAAATTGGTTCATCGATAGCTGGATTCCAAAAGGATAAGACATTAATTTCTTATACAACGAAAAAAAAAAAATAAGTGTATAATTTTTCGCTATGCATGACAGTAATGACATAGATGGGGAAACTAACACAAATTATAGTCGATTATAACCGAACAAAAGGTGGCGTTGATATCGTTGACAAGTTGTGCGCAGGTTACAATGTATCCAAAATAACTAAGTGGCGGCCCTTAGCAATATTTTTCAACCTACCGAATTTAGCAGGAATAAATGCTGCAATAATTTATATGTTAGCCAAACCTCATCGAAAACCATTATGTAGAATAGTGTTCTTGAAAACATTATCGTTTGAACTAATGAAAGATCATCTTATAAAAAGATCTAAAATTACATCTCTTCCTTCTGACATTAAGCTTTTTTTATCCGACAATTATTCATCAGTACAAGAAGAAAGCGTGGAAGAACCGCCCAAAAAAATTCGAAGGCGATGCTTTCTTTGTGGCCGAAAAAAGAATTCGAGCTGTACGAGAAAATGTGATTCGTGTCAAAAACATATTTGTAAAAGTCATTCAGAAATTGTATTGAAGTGTACAAATTGTTTTACTTCGAGTTAAGAATAATGGATCAATTTTTTTCTTTTATGTTATATTTGTTTTAATGGTTTACTTTTTTTTATATATTAACATAAAATTGTGATGTTTTCATGTCAAATTTTATAAAAATGATTCAGTTTTTTGTTTACAGATATTTCTATACTGGTTAAATAATATATTTTTAAACTAAACACATCTGTTTATTAACCCTTTATCTAAATCACAAAAAATACTAAAAATCTGAAGTGGTGTGCAACGCGCGATCAGTTGTGTTACAAAAATAGGCGCGACTAGAAGAAGGTTAAATTTTTATTAATTTTTTTTTTCCATTGTACCGACAAAAGTTTGCCATAAACAACTGTGATTACGTAGGAGAAGAGAAAGAAAATAAAAAAAGAAGAGAAGAAAAGAAGAAAAGCAAAAAAAAAAAGAAAAAAAGGATGAAATCTAACAACTCCAACGAGTATGCCAGATTCTTATATGAAAGAAGAACATCGGATGACATATTTTCTTCCGGTGGTTAATATCTAGCTTACAGTTATGTAAACCATCGAAGGGCACCATTTCCTTCTTTATAGTTTCCTGTTGGATTTAGTTGGTAAATCCACCGTAGACATTTTGTAACCAATGGATTAAATTCGTATTTTCTCGAAGAAGCTTTTGTACCGCCGAGTATAGTAATCCTCCACAAACGGAACCTTCAAGTCTGTATGCAGCGTGTGGTTTGACACGTAGTACGGTGCAGACGTTATTGTGCGTGATAACTTTGACTGAGATTGGAATCGCGGGATATAGGTTTCTCTTTATTGCCAGATTAAGGCGCGATGTTCTTCGTAACAATGGCCAAAGTAGTCTGGCACGAGTAAATACCGACTTTCTCGTGTGATCCGCATGAACACGCCACGTTAATCGTCTATCCATGTGCATTCCAAGATAGCCGAACAGATTCTACTTGTGGAATATTCGTGTTAGAAATTTTTAACTAGGAACAGGTCAGTAGTTTATTTACATAGTGCACAAGTTGCTGGCAACTCAGGATTGTTAGTGCACAATTTAGTATCGTGCCTCTCACCACATTTGACACACATGAAAGGTCTGTAGCAATAATTTTTTGTATGTCCATACTGCTGACAGCGTAGACTCTGTGGAATAGTATTCTTCTTCCTCGATGCCTCAATACGAATGTTAATATTAAGTAGGCTTCTTATTAGGTAAACATCTTTATTATTGTCTGCCGGTTCTAGTTATACAAAGAACAGCGGTAGAGGATTTTTATTAACTTTATGTGCCTTATATTTATGATATTCCTGACCTCATGACCTTCTTTTATCCGAGATTCAGTGATTTCTGAAGTACTTATTATAGGATGTATGCCTCTGATTACTATTTTAAACGCACTTTCCTGTTTAGGTTGGCGAGTATAGCGAAATATTCTTTTTTCGTTTAAATATTTACATAAAATTCGGTATGTATCAATTTCCGTAGTTGTTCTTTAACTTTATTGTTATTTAATGTTTTAGTTTGAAGCTGATCCTTATTTAATATCGTTTGGAGTTCTTTTAACATAGCGAAATAGTCCACAACACTCTATATATATATATATATATATATATATATATATATATATATATATATATATATATATATATATATATATAGGAGGAGGTTTCGACGAAGATTGATTTGTATTATTATTAATTTCAGTCAGATTTTGATTACTATTAACATTATCGTCCTCGTTTTGCAAAGGTGCAAATCTATTTTTGCATACTATTATTCTGTTTGATTCATCGCTATCAGCTGAGTTTTCTTTTGCTTTTAAAGTTAACTGGTACTATCTGCCAAGGGACTTCGTTATTATGTGCATAATTATCATCTCGTGACATCGGTGTCGGCGATAAGATATTTGTATAGACGTTTGCGTTCGGATTATTTGTATTTGTACTCGAAAGTGACATTTCATTTATCATATTTGTGTATTGTAAAGGTGTGTTAGCATTTACATCGAGCGTATGATAAATAACTAACTTACCGTTATCTTTATTTATAGGTAAATTGTCGTTTGCTTTATTCGAGCCGTTGTGGGTAGTTGTTGATGAACCGGCATCATTATCAGCTGTATGACTATTTGAAGGTACCTCTTTCCGTCGTCGGGAAGGCGATGATTTTGGAATTATCGGAATTACGAATATCGACGACCGTAATCGCGTATTTCCCCTTTTTTATTTCAGAGTTATACGTTAACGATAACTAGTAGTTGATAAGAGAAAACGTCGATTCGATTTTACGTTATTGTCCTGAAATATCGATTTAACCCATCTTTATTTTTAGGTATTCGGTTTCTTTGCCATAATCAACGTAGTATTTTTTCAAAGATTAAATTCTGTAAATAGTCTGGATAATTGTTGCTGCGGCGGTCTGTAATAGTTCTGTAAAGTATCGTATTGTAATTTTTATTTATTCGGCTATTTTCAAAAGTATAGTTTCATCCAGTAGTTAATTACAGTACTCCAGTCTGCTTTCCTGTTATAGAATAATTTAGTTTCTTGTCTCATTATTACCTCCGTCTTTACAGTTGTCCTATTATAGGGGGCTGATCAGAAAAGATGTAATAACTTGATTTCGCATTTATACAGTTGACGAAAATTACTTTAAAGAAGTATAATAGATTAGAAATTCTATTACTACCGGATGGTCAACATGTCGTAAGAAAGCCAAAACGTTTCTAGCATACTTGTACAACTCAGAATCGATCGGGGCTCGGATAAATTTATGTGCTTTGCTTCCCTAAGCCGGATAAAAAATAAAAAAAAACCACGGAAAAAATTTTTAATTGTAAATTACAACCTTTTAAATTTTACTTATAGGTATTTTTTGTTTATAAACATACCTAGGTTAGGTTAGATTCAGTTAGGTTAGAATCGGTCAGGTTTATTTCGGCTAGTTAGAAATAGAATTAAAAGAAAAAACGAGAACTTTCAAAAATGGTTTCCGCGGATTTTTAACTTCGTAACGCGTTAAAAATAGTAATTTGTGATATTTAAAAAAAAAACGAAAATCAGGAGTGTACAAGTATTCCAGGAATCTATCCATGTTTCATACACATTTTTGTAAATTATTGAATAATTTGAAGTAATTTTAATTTTTCGAAAAATTCAGCAACAATAATTTTAAAAAACTACCAATGCGGAGACATCAGTGAATAACAACGTTTATTTTATATTAAACAAATAAAGCTTTATAAATGAAAATATTACAAACAAGTTGATAGCAGTCCATCTAATATTATATAGTTTATAAAGTTAATATATTTTAAGTTAACTTCATAAAGAGTCATAATTGAAAAATATCTGAAAACAGATTTTTTTTTTCTCTTCTGAATGTAATAAAATTAATAATTTTAAAAAACAAATGGTTATTTTTTAAATTGATTTAAACTCAAGTTGTAGCATTTTCTTATATTTTAGATAATCGTCCATAGAATTCGTGTTTTGCAATAAGTAAGAAAAATTATTTATTTATCCTATGTAATACAATATGAGGATTTCCAATCACGTTATAAGGTTGATGAAAATGTTATTACCATTAATTCTAATTAATTAACTAATTTAGTTCACTGATTTTTAAAAGAAGCACAATGCCTAACGAGTTATAATATTTCATTTTGGAATTAAAAGCTAATTTGTATTTTCACTTATTCTATTCGCATTAAACAGGCTGCTTCGTAAATTTGGCAACATAGCCTATGGAAACAAGGGTTGTTGTCAGAGAATTGTTTCACTCTCATTCGTAGTTCCGCGTTTTGTCGGTGTTTTTATATTTGTTGATTATTTGAACTTTATAAATTAACTTTTTGCAAAGGTTTTTAACTTTCTTGCGCAGATTCTTTTGAATCAATTTTTTAAACACTTACTCGTAATTATTTTCAACGTAACTTAACAAAAAATTACATTAAGGGCCGAGTTATTTCGAAATTGTATTATGTTATAGACTTTTTTGAAAAATAACTAGTGTGTGATATTTCATATTAAAAAATTGTATTAAAATTGGTGTATAAAAAATTAAGTACGCGTGTTTTGTAATATAAATTGCCTCGAAATTAGTTAAATTTACGCTTTAGTATGTATTGAAGCTGTTCGTATCATCGGGCTGCAAGCTTAGTTTTGTCTACAAGATATTATATATGTTTTCACATATCTGTTTTGAAATGGCTGTGTTCTAGTTTCCTGAAGTTTTTATTAATATTCATTGTGTAAGTATTATTTCTTGATTCATTATCAGTGTGGTGTAATGTTAAAATCCGTTAACGTATTTCGTAGTGTTTCAATGCTGATTAATTTTTGTTTCTAGTGAACCGTAACGAACATTACACGTGCTTCTGTACAACCTGCGAGTAAAGTAAGTTCAGATTTTATTAAATATTTTGTTCTTATACACATATATTATGTATATAGAGAGGAAAAGAAAGAGACGGTTACACATTTTTTAGTTTTGTGCAAACGACCTAAATCATTTTATAATCATGAAATAGCAAAACATGTGAAAAGTTTAGATGTTTTTGCAGCGGTTAAATTACGTAAAGAAAGCGGTTAAGAATTATACGCGGGAAAGATCTGAATGTCTCATAAATCTACTAGTAGTTCAATAAAATGTGCAACATATTTTAAAATTAAATTCTAATATACGTTTTTCTTGTTAATGCACGGTACTTTAATAGTGTTGAATCGTTACTTTTTTTCTTTAAATATATATTTTAAATTTTTTCGTTTTCACATGATTCGTGATATTAGCTGTTTTTAGCTAACGTGCCTAAAAATTTGACGTTGATGTTCAACGTTAAATACAGTTGATTTCAACATGTATGACCGTAATTCTTTTGTTTATGAACTATATTATGACAATATTTCTTATAAAATTAGATTATATTCTGAATCTTTAATGTGTATGATATAAACGAAATTGGTACACACTATACGATGCAGTTAAATATTTTATTCTCAGATTGAATTACACAATTACATTATATCTTGTTTTTTGTGTTGCATGTTTAAAGGTAGTGAATTATCGTTTGCATTACTCAAAATTTATTGATCGCAGTTCATATTCTGCTACTTTTGATACTTGTATCATAATTTATTCGACATCTTCTCTATGTGTTTCATTGGAGGAGAGAACGGATAAAAGTAGAATTAAGTTAAAAACGAAATAAATTACTTAGTTTTAATGTTTTCTGTACATATTATGCATATGTAACTATAAATTTTCAAGGGCGATAGTTTTGAATGTGATTAAAATACTAGAGTTATCTTTAAAACAAACAAATCATTAAAAGTGTGATCCTAAATATTAAACTGAGTACACTGTTTCCTCTTATGTTTTAATCGTTGTATGAAGGCGATTTTATTTATTAATTTTGTATAATTGTAGTGTTCTTTATAATTACTTTGTGCTGTTCAAATAAACGGTTAATTAAAGAAGACTCCAAATTTCGTACGTAATATATAATTTCAAATAAAACTCGTATTACAATAAAGTGTTCATATTCTATAGTTTTGAATTTAAATACTATATTTCAGTACGTTTAACAAAGTATCTTCTCAATTTCAAAAATATATGTTGAATTATTTGCTAATTAGTTCCTCATTTACATTTACGAATATTAATATAATTTATTTGATCTTTTATATTGAATTTAAAAACCAGTGTTGTGTAATTTAGTATCGTCTGTTATTTTTAAATTTAATTTTATATTTTTGTTTTCAAATAATTTTTTAAACTTATTTATTCCTCACAAATATGATTAAAATTTTTCATACAGTTTAGGTTGGTAATGTTTGGGTTTCACTTATATAAATTATACTTTGATCTTTCTACTTTTCTGTAATTAGTATTATATAACGTGGTTATATATGATTCCAATGAATAAGATGTAATTTGACTTCGTTGTGATCACGACTTTCAGTTTATTGTTTGGCCTGAAAAGTTCACTTCCAATGTTTTTGTGTCTCATGTTCTGTTATTTCGTAATATCGGACTAAAAATTAGGTTAAAATTAAATTTACATTGAGTCATGTAAATGTAGCATCATTTGTTATAATTGAAAAAAAAGTAGGTAATATTTTTTTTAGTTTTATCGATTAAGAAAGGACTAACGACACAACCTTTTTTATAATGTAAATATAACAATTTCAATATTTTTCTTTTACTTTAATTTTTTATAGACGTTCAACTCTTAATGTATGCCTAATTGATTAGATTAAGAGTTTCACCAAGTTACTAGTTTGAAGGATATTTATTGGATTTATATTTCCTGAAAGCGTTATATCCTCTAATATTGTTTGAATGTCGTGGTTGTGGCACCATGGGTGTTAACTTTTTTTTTTTTAATATTATGTAAATCTCCATATGCCATTTGTAACTAGGGTTATTACAGCATAAGGAGACATGTGTCTAGTTTATATGTATACTAGGAGTCCGCTTTCTCTGACAAATCAGAATTTTACCTATTGATTGAGGGTTGTTTGAGAGGATTTTGTGTATCGGGCCCTGTTTTAACCTGTGTGGTGTGAGTGTTTGACAGTTGTAGATTAAGTGTGTGACTGTAGGTGGTTCTGTTAAATGTCCGCATAGGGGGTAGTTTGTTGGTGGAGGGCTTTTGGTATACATATAATGTGATACGGCTGTATGACCCACACGTAGCATATTGTTTTCTGCTTGTGCCATCTGGAGGCAACCAAGGTTCTATGGTTGATTTTATGCTCCTCAGGAAGGTTGTTTGTGAGGTCCAGTCGGTAGTCCATTCCTGTTTACTGTTGTTCATGAGTACGTGTGCTAATGTTGGTGGAGATGGTGAGTATTCTGGTACTGGTGAAAGTACTATAGACCTAGCTTCAAGGTCTACTGTATTACTACCGTGCATTCCAATGTGAATTGAGATCTACAGAAAGCGGATTTCCCATCCTTCCTTATGTAGTGTTGTGTTGGATTTCTAATATTATGGTATTCTTATTATCTTGACAGCATATAGTTTAAGAGAGGAGAGGGAGTCTGTTATAACCAATGCTTTTCGATGTGGAAGTACAGCTGATCTGATGTACTGAATACAGTACATAATTCCATACAACTCTGCATCCAGAGAAGTGCAGCCATCGCTTAGTCGGATTGAGTGTAGTGTATTATCAATTTGGTAAGAGCAAGCTGCTGGTGAATTGTCACCGCCTGCTGTAGATTTTGCTCCGTCTGTGTTTATGCGTGTCAGTAGCCATTGCATTTTTGAAGAGTGCTTAATACCATTTCTTTTATATTTGTAGGGTGTGTTGATTTATTGCGCTGTGTGAGAGATAAATATATTTTTGTTTCGGAAGGGTCCCAAGGGAGTATCATTATATTGTAATTTAATGTTGATTTTGGAATTTAGAAAAGTGCGCTTTAGTTCAAAAGGTGTGTTAAAAGGAAGACAGATTGAGCGGTTCATTACGTAATGTTTGCAATTTAAGCAGAGCGCGGTAGATTCGTCGCGTAGTTTTCCAGTAGTCTCATTTTTGGTGTTATTTGATAAAGGTAGGAATGTGAACAGTGTATTTCCCAAAATGATTTTTTTCTTCGTGGTTGACAGCTCTATCTATATTTACATTATTTGTAATCTTGGAATAATACAAGAAATAAATAGTTTCATTATTTGATAATGAAACCTGATATAGCATGTTTTTGATTCCTATTTTATCTACGGTTGTAGTTTTAATTTATCGGTTTATATTAATTCAGTGCATTGATTATGCATATATTATGTGTATTTCTTTAAGAATATTACGCTGTTGATGCGTTTTATAACTTTATGTACAGCAACGAGTTGAGGTTTGAGGATAGATGTTTACGAGGGCAATTGATAAATGTAGATTTTATTATTCATAAGTCAGAGGCGGTTTAGTTAGTTAATTTAGACGGTACGTACGTATATGCGATTATGTAGATCGTGGAATTTACTATTTAAATTACCACAGGACTATTATACTATTTCCTATGGCAATTGTATCCTATTGCTGCGACTTGCGGGAGCATATTGTTTGACAGATTTTTTTTTAATCTTTTGGTTTAAGCGTTATTAGATGAAATCTGTATTAGACGTTTTCTGTTTATTGTTTTATAATTAAATGAGTGTTTTTTAAGCGTGTTGCGTGTTTTCTTTCTCACTCACTCTCTCTCTCTCTCTCTCTCTCTCTATATATATATATATATATATATATATATATATATATATATATATATATATATATATATATATATATTATTTACAGTATATCTCAAAAATGGAAGTATATATTAAAATCGGGTTAACTGAATTTTATGTAGGAGTCTTCAATTATTGTATATATACAAAAAAAAAGATAATTTCGTGTTAAAAATTAACAATGTATGACTGAAAGACAATTATTATTGTTGTCGTTATTGTTACTATTATTATTTTCTATTACTGAAACATAAATTGACTAAAGGTATTTTATAAGCGGGTTAAGATAAAAAAAATTATATAACTAAGAATATAGATATTTACTCCGGTATGTATTCCTCGTGTGGATGAGATAAGTAATAGATGATTGGTTTAAAAGAAAACCGGATGTAATTAAAGTATCCACTTTCCTTTAGTTAGCTTATGTTTTAATAACAGGCGCTAACAGAATATATCGTTTCATCTGTAGTTTCCTTTATCTATTTTTTTCTTTTTTTTTAATATTTTTTATTGTTTTTTGTTTTGTTTTGTATTTTAAAATTTAAGAGATCGCATCTATTTCTCACAAAGTATTGTTTTATTTTCTGTATAGTATCATGAGTACATTTAGTATTTATAGATTGTGTTAATAATGCAGTTTGTAGAAAAATGTATTCTATAATTTATCGGAAATTGTAAAAAATGTATGTGCAAAGCATATGTTTATAATATATATAATCTCAACGTGTATATATATATATATATATATATATATATATATATATATATATATATATATATATATATATATATATATATATATATAATCAAATATCCCATTGCTCGGACATTTATGTGTTATTTTCAATATTTTAGTTTTATCGAATTTAGTTATATATATTCGTATATAACGTATTTACAGTAACAAATTGACTTGATTTAAATATTATTATAACGCTTATTTTTTCATGTATAGACAGTAATATACTATGTGTAGTTTCTCAATATATTCATTTGCCCTATTAGGGACATCCTTGTTGTGCGCACCAAGCAATGTTTTTAAGCAGCTAATAATACGAGAATTTGTTTACCAACTTCTCGCTGTCTTAGGTATATATATTTTTTTTGCATACAATCTACGCTTCCCAATGGCTGTCATTGCTTGTTTATATATTGTTGTTTATTGTGGTATATTGAATTTTATAAATTACTGTTTACGGACGGAATTCTAGTTCAATCTGGCTAAGTAGCTTCAATCGTCTGATCGCACGCTATTCTGCGAGACATCAACTGCCAACGGATTGACGTGGTTTTTGAGTCGATGAAAATGTCTTCTTGCAAAGGTTGCAATTACTTCTTCGACAGTTGAAATGCGGAGGTCCTTGTGTATGTCATCATTGCGAACATCTTGCAGGCCTTTGGACTGGAATCTTTGTATAAATTTTAAGTTTGGATTGCTTGCAGTTCTCCAGATTTGAATACCGTATATCTATGTAGGTTCTAAGGTTGTTTTATAAAGTAAGACTTCATTTTCAATTGATAATGGTGACTTTTTATTCATTAGCTAATGCATGTTGCGGTATATAATATTTAATTGCTTCTGTTTTGCAATAATATGATTCTTAAAGGTGAGCCGTTGGTCGAGGTGTCTCCAAGATATTTCACAACACCTGACTAGAATTATCTGACCAGTTGGATGGGCAAAGTTTGCCCCTTTTTCAATGTAAGCAGAACCTGTTTGTACTTTGATTCATTAACTGCGATTCTCCATTGTTTAAGCCAATTTTCCACATGTGACAGATGATTTTGAAGCTGTTCTATATTTTTATTACGATGAGTTGATAAAATAGCTGTGTCATCGGCGAACATAACTGTGATTGTATCATTGTTCTGTGGAAAATCGTGCGTGAAAATATCTTTCTGTTAAGTATGACTTAATTAACAGGTAATACGAATGAGACAGTTGATGTTTAGCTTGAACAACATTCCAGTATGTCAAACCTTGTCGAAAGCTTTCTCAATGTCGAAAAGCACAATATTTATTTTCTTAAAAGATTTAATTTATGATATCGACTATTCTCTGTGCTTGTTCTAATGTGTTGTGGTGCTTCTTGAAATCAAACTGATAATAACGTGTTACTATTTTTTCTTCAAGAATAGAATTTATTCTTCTAAGATTTTTTCAAAGAGCTTAGAGAAAACTGACAATAAGCTAATGGGTCTGTAAGAAGTCGTTTCGTGTTGAGATTTTCCCGGGTTTTTAATCATTATTATCGTAGCGATTTTCCACCGTATTGGAAAGTGGCCAGTTCGAATGATTGCATTGAAAATGTGGGTCAACAATATTACAGTTTTCTTGGAATTTTCTTTATGATATTAGCTGTGATGAAATCGTAGCCGTTGCGTTTAAATACGTTTGTATATGGTTTTATTGGGGGTGACATCTGAAATGGTACGTGCAAGTGATTTTTCTATCTTGAATGCGGTTGGTACACTTTTGATAAGTATTCAACAAATACGTTGTCTTGATTAGTTCGTGCCCAATTATTGTTTACCATTTTAATGTGATCCTTCTTTAAGTTTTTTGCTACCTTCCATAAATTATAATCCGTTGTTTTGGCCGGAGACAATTTAGTTATATATTCTTTAAATCATTACGTTTTGTTTCTAACAGCCTCTTTTTCAACTGCCGACATGCTCTATTTAGGATATTTTTATTAATAGGATTTCTATCATACTGCCATATTCGTCTTAGTTTTCGTTTCTCCGATATTTGATCCCTTACAATTTTTGGATAATACATTACTTCAGGTTTCTCTTCCTCACCGGGCGTAGCTAAGTATGCAGATTTTTGTATACACTTGGTTGGCTTTTCTACAGCTTTTTAAATTTGCTGTTTTCAGAGGCACTTTTAAGTCTACATTCGTTTCGACGAATTGCTGGAACGCTTCCCAGTTAGTGTTCCTGTTTGGTAATACTGGCATGGTGCAATTTAAAATTCAAAATCGAAACAACGTTTTCCAAGTATTCTATGTTGAAAACTGAAAGAGTTAATATACATTTCTGGTAAAAAAAAATTATTCCCAGATTCGTGTATCTCTACCGCTTGTGTAATTGTCCCTATATATTTTGTAAGTGTAACCTAAACGAGTATTATCATTCTTCATTACGTCCGAAAAATGATTTCTTTTAAAAACTACTATAGACGACGAATGAACAAACAAAAACGCACACCTTTATATAATCATACAAGAATAACTTACATATTTTAAACAAAATTGATTAAATTATTATTAAAAAAATCATAAAAATACTACATGGAATAATTATTTATCTACGATCCCACCAAGTAGCAACAACTTTATGCAAAGTAAACAACTAAATAAAAGTTGTCAGTACCTACCATTACTAACCCGACTACAAACATGCCAGTGTACAAAACAATTGATGAACCCGAATTACTCGCTCACCATATTTCTTCCATAAGTCAGCGTAACGAAGGCATTATATTATCCACTCATTACATTAACGTAAATAATACAGTCAACAACGCGTTAAGTAATCCTGCTAGCAATCATGCGGACGTAACTACCTTCGCTACGCCGACTGAAATTAGCAGATGCATTAGGGAACTGAGAAAGAAAACATCACGTGGTGACGACGAGATTTCTGTTGCAATGATCAAAAATATCTCGCGTAAGGCCATCATTTATTTCACTAACCTAATAAATCACATGATCAGAATTTTGCATTTTTTTTTCTTTATGGAAGATATAGTCAAAGTTATAGTTCTGCCTAAGCCAGGCAAAGATAGTAGTAATATTAACAACATAGGACCTATAAGTCTGCTTAGTAATTTAGGTAAAATTGCTGGGAAAGTTATACTGTACAATCTTCAAACTTAAACGAGTCGAAATATATTACGAGACGAACAATTCGGATTTAGATTCGGTCATTCTATAACGCACCAGGTAGCCATCTGACTTTATTAACGATAACTTCAACCTGAACAGGCACACTGGTATGCTCCTAATTGATGTAGAAAAATCTTTTGATACATATTGGCATAATGGTATTTTATACAAAATGATTAAATTTCGATACCCACTGAGGCAATGCTTTTTTCGAGAAGACGGTCAATTACTATAAATAACAAGCGAGTTAAGTGAGTAAACGAAGTACAATACTTGGGAGTTGTGATGGATAACAGGTTAAATTTTAACAGTCACATCAAGTGTGTCATAGATAAAGTTCATAAAGCAATGCGCATACTCTATCCGATATTTCGCAGAAATTCTGGTCTCAGCACTGCAAATAAAAAATTAATATACACAATGGTTATCAGACCCAGGTTAACGTATGCGTGCTCTGTCTGGTGTTCGGTGTCTAATTACAAATAACTGCAACTGGTGCAAAATCATTACTGTAGAATCTCATTAAACGTTACGCGCTACACCAGAATATCATATTTTCATTCTTAATTAAGTCTCCCCCGACATTATTTCATTTGTGTATCGAAAACATTTTATCAAAACTGCAAAAAACATCCGAACAAATTAAAGCTATTGGTAATTACGACATGAAGTTGCTCCGCTCACGTTACAGTAGGTATAAACATCGTCGACCGAAACATAGGTTTTTATAATTAATTATATTATTATTAAGCATTTACATTATTTTAACTAGTTCATATTGTCGGTTATAGTCTAGTGTCATACAATTTAGTTGATCAAATATAATTTCGTTTTCTCTCGTAGCGTTTTTTTTTTCTTTGGTTTTCCTACATAAACTAATAATATAATATTTAGATTATCAGTTTTTTGTATTTTTTTTTTTTTTAATGATCAAGCGGCGTCATGCATAAAATTATTTGCTAAGGTTATATATAAGGTACTTAGCATTAAAAATATTGTAATAATTTAAGAATTTTAATATTCATTAAACGTTTTCGTTTCTCTCTCTAAATAAGTATTGAATTATTGAACGTGTAACTTATTATTAAAATTAATTCCAACGACTTGTTTTACGTTTTCATTGTTTATATTCGCAATGATGAAATGTAATTTATCTAGGAGTTAACTTAATATTTTGAGAAAATTCGAACTGTAAAAAAAAAAAGGATTGATTTATTAAATAAAAGAGATATTTTAACTTTCTTAATATAATTTCTATATAAATAAAAATGTGGATGTACTGTCAAATACCGTGTATCTTCATATTATTGAAAGACTATATAATTGAAAACTACATATAGCAGCACAGTAATAATAATGATGACATATTTTTTTTTAACCTATATCGGTTCACTGCTGGACGTAGGTTTTCTCCAATCTATTCCATTCGTTCTGTTTTTGAACTTTCTAAATCCAATACCAACTGGTCAGCGGTCTGCCAATGTTCCTGCTTTTATAAAGTGGTCACAATTTCAACACTCGTTTCGTCCATCTATTATTCTTCCCTCCGGCTATTGCCCAAGTCATTTTAATTTGACCATCTGCTCCACCATGTTACAAAGTTCAGTCTTTTTTCGTATTCAAATATTTCGCTTCCAGTCGGGTCGTCTTATATTTAATATTAATCTTTCCTACGCTGTTTGTGCCCGTATTATCCTTCCAATATTTGTTTTTGTGAAAGTTCACACTTGCGAGCCAAAAACCGGAAGGACACGCGCTGATTATACAGTTTCCCTTTTAAACATTTTCTTATTGCGTCGTTTTCAAATACGTAATGTAGTGTCACGAGAGCTAAATGATATTCTGCGATGTACTCCGTCATCTTTTTCTTGTCAATCGTATTTTTTTTTTTCGTTCGAATTACACGTGACCATTTCTACTACTACCGTATTATTTAATTCCGTTTGTACACATTCTCGCGTATTCGTCATTACTTTGGTCTTGTACGAGTTTATTTTTAGTCCTGTTTTATTTGAATGTACGTTTAATTCAGTTAGCGTCATTCGAAACAACTTTGCGCTAGTGCTTATTAGTGCTACATCATCTGCAGTTATTAGGTAGTTAAAATATTCATATATATATAACGCGATACTATAAACCATTAATTATATTTGTTATTATTAATTATTATTCGGTCAATCTGTTTATTTATTGATCATGCGTATAGAACAGAATATTTTTACGCATATGACAGAGGATTTTTTCCTATCTTAAATCTTACATTGTTTTGAGTACATAAATCGAGTACAGTTTTGTGTTTTTTTTTTATTTTATTATATTTTTTTATAAAAACTAATTGTTTATTTAACAATTTTTTTAAAAATTATTATTATTATTATTATTATTATTATTGTACTGATAGTTCCTTGTCGTAAACGACATCGATCATGAAAAGGAAAGAATGAATGAAAGATGAGAGAAGATTTGAGTGGAATAGATTAATCAGGCAACTTCAACGAATTCCTTTTTTTTTTTGTGGTCCGGAATTTTAGCCAGTTTTCTTTGTACTATAAATATTTTAATTAACTAACAAAGTTTATAACAATCGATGAACTTTAATTTATATCTTAATATTATTAATCTTTATAAACTGATACAACAGCCACGTCGGTTCGCTAATTATCTGACTAATATGTACTGGCAATGTATATGTTCGAACAATTTCTTTTTCCAATTCCTTCTCTTCCTATATTTCTTATCCTGCAGTTCCATATGTTCAATGGATCCTTCCTCTTTTGTACATTCATCTAAATCTGAATTTATTATTTTAATTTGTTTTAGTTTTTTTCGAGTTAAATTATTGTTCCGTCCGCAATCTTGTCATGGTTTTAATGTATTCTCTATGCATGTTATTCGGCAATCAAGTGTATCTTTACGTATTTCCTTTAGGATGCTGTAATAATATTTTCCATAATCTGTACTAAGATTTCTGTATCTATGGTGCCAGTCTATTAAACTTTACGCTTTTAATTTATTTCTAAATTCCTTCCAAGGATATTTTATATTAATTTGCCGCTGATTTGCTGGTACATTCTTTTGTAAGTTAATCCACAATTCAGTTTCCCTGTATTTCTCTATGCCCCGGAATCTACATAAATACTACTTTAGTATTATACTCTTTAAGTTTACCGCCTATCTTCACGATATTCCATAAAATGTTATCCCGCTTGTCTGTTCTGTTATTAAATTTTGGGTTTGCTGATATCGAATCTGTTAATGTCAATATATTTGTGTTTCTTGATTTGTTCTTATACGATGTTGCTTTCTGAATAGCTATAATTTCTGCTGTGCAAGATGAATATACTGGTGGGATTTTAAATTTTCGTTTATTGTTCAGAGTTTTATTATAGAACTACGCCGAATAATATTTTTCTTTCATATCGATCGAAGCATCTGTATATATACATTCGTGTTCCGGGAATTGTCTGTCTATTATTTATCGAGTTTTATCGAAATTTATTTTGATTCTCCATTTATTGAAATACGAATTCAGTTTTAAAACCCGGAGTTAGTCTCCTTTGTATAGTGTCAATTCGGTACGGTGTGCAATATATAGCGGTATCATCAGCATATAATAGCATCTGTAAGTTTTTAATTTTGGGGTTGTCATCCTTAATACTCTGCAATTCTTATCACGTTTAGATCACCATTCCTCCTCCCCATACTTAATCTTATCCGACTCCCTAAGTTTTCTCCTCGCATCGAAGCATTCCTCCTTTCAACCTAATTCCAATTATCTTCCCTTGGCAGTGCGACAATTGGCTTATTTACTATTCAGCCGCGGCATCTTAATATCATACGTCTGGATTCACGGTCATTCCGGAATTCATGGCAATGAGGTTGCCGACACTCTGGCCAAGGAAGCCATTTTCTTCGGCTCTCTAGTGCCGGCAATTTCCACCACAGACCTGATATCTCTTGCCAACATGGATATATCCTACGAGTGGTCATCGTGGCTGGTTAGTTCTTCCACCCCTACATATTATCTGGCCACATCACCTACTCCCTGGTACTTTAATTTGTCCAACATACACCTCAACTTCCGAAAATTTATTACAACCATCACCCGTTTACGTTCTGGACACAATCGTCTTCCGGCTCACATGTTTCGTATTGAGATTTCCAGTTCCCCATATTGTTCCCATCCAGCCGGTTCACAAATTATCGTCGATGAAAACCACGTCCTTTTCAATTGCAGTTTTCACACACCTGACCAACTCGCACTCCTGAATTCCTTAATATCCATCGGTTATCGTCCTCCTTTCTCTATCACTTCCTTAATTTTTTCTAATGACTCCCGTGTTTTCCTCCTTCTTTACAAATTCCTAACCAATTGTAACATCAATATATAATAACTATTTATCAACACGTTAGTGGGTTGTGATTGCTCCTCAGCAGTGCCCCCCCCAAAAAAAAAATTAATAAAATGAAGGAATAAGTAAGGTCCAAATATGCTCACCTGGGGAACTCCCGCTAATGCATTTTTCATGCAGGAATGATCATTGTTAACTTTAACTATGAAATTTCGGTTACTTAAATAATTTTTAATAAGCCGAACTAAGTAATTAGGGAATTTAAGTTGAATAATTTTATTTATTAAACCAAGTTGCCAAGCGGTGTCAAAGGATTTCTGTATGTTTAATAACAGTAATCTTGTATGCTTATTTTTATTATACCCATCAGTTATGTCTTTACTAAGTCTTGCTAATTGCATGACAGGTAGATAAGTTGCTCCTAAATCCAAATTGTTGTTCTTTAAAAATATCATTATCATCTGTGAATTTTTTTAGTCTACCCAAAATAATTTTTTCTGCTTTTTTACTAAAATTTCTAAGTAACGAAACGGGCCGCAGATTTCTGGGATCAGAAATGTCTTTACCTGATTTAGGGTATAGGAATAACTTTCGACACTTTCCAGCAGTTGGGAAAATAAGAAAGCAATAAAATTGAATTTATTATGACTGTTGTTAACTGAACAATCGCTTTTTGTGGTAAGTTTTTAATCAGTGTTGTAGATATATTATCTAGACCTACTGATTTTTTATTTTTAAGTTTCTTTATAAGGCGATGTATCTCGCTAACCGTTGTTAAATCAGCGGGCAAAATTCTCCCAAGCGAATGTTTTAAGTACTTTTTAATGGAAGATAAAATTTTATTATTGCGATAGTTCGATGTCAAATGCGCATTTTGTGTATGAATATCGTAATACATCTTTGCTAACAAATTACTTTTATCCTTATCTGAATAGGCTGTGCTACCATTATAGCTGATTGGCGCGGTAAATGCGTAAAAATTTCGAAACTTATAATTGAAATTGGGTTAAATGGTTTGCCTTTGTAGAAGTATTTTTAAGTTTTTGATATCTACGTCTAATATAATTTTTGAACTTGATCAGTGTCAAAATATTGGAAGAAATATTGCAATAACTTGAAGTTGCGACAGATTTAGAAACAGCCAATTCAGTAGCTTTTAAAACCAAGTCCATAAAACTATTCACATCATTCTCTAGTTCCATATTGGTTTTACAAGGACCTTCTAATGTTATGTTATTATTAATATAGTTTCGATATGTGTTCAAATTAGCATTTTTAAAGAGGAAAACAGATGGCAATGTAATAGTGAAAACCCGATTTACATAACTTGAAGGAAATAAGATTACGATTTGAACTTAAAAATGGTAGAGAAATAGGCTTAGTTATCATTTGAACGTTTTTTGTTAATACAAAATCGATAATACTAGGATGTGAATTTCGATTGTCCGGGTAGAAGGTAGGTTCACTCGGAGCTATAATTTGAAGATTAAATTTATATGACATATTTAAAATACAATTACCAGCCATATTATTGGAATAGCAGTTCCAAGCTCTATGTCGAACATTAAAGTCAGCTACAATTAAAACGTGGTGATGTGTTGATAATAAGTTGAAAATATCGTAATAAAGATTTTTGTGACTTATCTTAGGGGGGACAGTAAACGGAATAGATGATAATACTGTTGTTAGATATTTCAAGAGAAATGCCCGTTTAATTTTACTTAAAGGCGGTATGACTACAGGTGAGTGAACTATATTTTGTTTTATAAATAAGGCTATTCCACCACCATTTAAATTCTAGTCGATATGCAATGTACCCTTGACATCTTATTTTATGTGTCGAGTCAATCTTTGTTTCACTTACACACGCTACATCTTTAGCGTACAGTAATTGCCCGAATTCTAAGAATTTATTTCTGATGGAATTAGCATATTCCATCTCAAAAAATTTAAACTAATTAAACGGTTAGTCTGAATTGAGATATTCAATAATAGTTTCCGCTATTATAGCAATTTTGCTAAATGTATCACTTGCTTTTTTGAGTTGGCTTAGAGCAAATTTAAGAAATTTGCAAACATTATGAAAATTTAAATCTTTAAATAATTTCATAATATCATGTATAACTGAAACACTTGCTGAATCAAAAAGGGATGGCATACAATCAGTAAAAGTGGCAGGGCAAGTGCTTCTAGCAGTTTGTGCGTACATTCTGTTAGTAGTTTTATTGATAACATTACTATTATTACTAAGGTTACTAATATGATCACTAATAGTATGATTGTTATTATTGCTATTATTATTATTATTATTATTATTACGATTATTATTATTTCTGGTTTGATTATTATTAATAAAAGTGCTATCAGAGCTGTTAAATAAAGATCTAAATTATTCTTGGAAGCGAAACGCTGTCTACGACTATTTATATTATCGAAAATGGTATAAACTAGACACTCCCGACTATTAGATTGATGTGTACCTTGGCAATTAATACACTTAACATACGATGCAGAGCAATTATCAGTTGCATGTGAGCCGCTACATTTAGAACAGTTCGGATCTTTGTAAGAGTTAATAGCAATGTGGATTGACATTTGAAACATTGTAATACTTTGTTCGAAGTTCTATACTTTTCCCATTGTACGCGGCAGTGGGATATTATATTCATATTTAAAACTTACCTGAATGCTACCGGGCGGGAAATACACAATAAAAAGTGGTAGATAATTTTTTTTTTCTCATTTTGTGGAGTAGTTTCATACATTTGCTGTACACTTACTATAGGAATGGTTTCCGATATCTATTGAGCAATTTCATCAGTCGAGATACTACCGCGAAGACCTCGTAAAACAAATTTAACAGGTTTAAGATCTTTGGGAGTATGTGTATAAAATTTAATTTTAGAACTAATTAGCAACCGGTGCACCTTATTATAATCGTCTACACTTAAAGTATAGATATAATATTTATTATTGCTTATATTTAATTTGAAAATCATTTTTTAAATTTGATTTAATATTATTAAATTGTTCTCTATGATTTGATAACTCACTATGAAAAAGGAATATTTGACTTAATAAACTAGTATTATGAACAGCATTTACGATAGTTTTAATTGCAACGGTTTAAATTTATTTTTCACGTCGATCGAAAAATTAGAAGAAACTTTGTAAGATTCTTGGGCGTACTTTTAAACGTTTTGCGTTTGCCACTGCCGTATCTTCTTCGCTATTATTAGCCGCGCTGTTTATAGTAATCGGATCATCGATGATATGAATCGTTCGATAAAGTGTGACACGATGGCCTACTTTATAAAATAAAATGTAAACTACCCATTAATAAAATCTTACCTCTCGGAGAGATACTTTCAGGTTACTATCAACGAGGCAGTTTCTAACCTATCCTATTCGATCTGCAGTACCCCTTATATAAGGCGATCCTAAGACCTATATGGTCTTACGAAATAGAACTTTCGAGCTCAGCTTGTCATACGGTCAGCCCAAGATAGGATCGTGCGTTCAATAGTCGGGGCGCGATGGTTTGTGCGCAATGATAATATACGCAAAGATTTGCAAATACCATCAATCAAAGAAGTGTACTGCAACCGTAAGGAACGGTACATACAAAGGCTAGAATTAACCACCTGGCTCAGAATCTGATAGTAAACCGGTTCAGATTTGTACGCTTAAAAATTAATTAACATATTCTATAAGATCACGCCTAGGGCTTGGGTATTATTTGGAAAATAGTCCAGCCATAAGATTTGGGCACACGGTCCTAAAGTTATCCTCCCCGCTTATTGCCGCAAATACGCAGATTGCGAACAAAACCAACAAAAAAATATCATTCAGATGACCACCATTTTCATCATTCTTTACAATATTTTCGTAGACTTTTTCGAGCATAGGTCGCTGAATTTTTGAAATTTCTTCAGAAATCCGAGTTTTCTGGTCTTTCAGATCTCGTGGGCATATTTCGCAAACGTGCCTATTAAGGTATCCCCCACAAATGAATTCTTTTCGAAACTCTTTTTGCACTATCGTGATCGATTCACGCCGAAAATAACGTTCCACGCAAAATGTGCGCTTCTCGCTATAGATTGCCATGATAACTGAAACTGGATAAAAACAAATTCCTCGTGTGTCGCTAAACGTGGAGCACGCGGTTGGTCACCCTATATTATAAGAGTTCGTAAAAATTTTCGTGGATTATAGCGTATTAGCTTTTTGGGGCTTCTTTCATCCGAGGCCCGGTGCAGACAATTTATCTCGGTTATTTACCTTTGTGACCGGCTTGCTATTATTTATCTCTAAAATAGAATTTTATCCGCGACGAATTAAAAAAAATATATATTTTCTATATTGAAGAAATCGTTTAAAATATTTCTATCGTTTAACCCTTTCATTCGTACATTGTAAAATTTTGATAGAAAATTATAAATTTTATACACAGGCGTTTATTATACGATACTTCCTAGACGAATTGTAGATAATTTTCGATGTATTTATTATTGTATATATGTTTTGGGTGCAATCTGTATTTATAAGAATAAACAGCAATGAAGACATATTATCAAAACTCGGAAGCATAACAACCTTTCAATGGATGCTGATCGTTAATATTTTTGATTACTTTTACGTTAATCTGCAATTATATGATTTGTGAATAATCAGGATTGATGTTGAAGCTCTGGAGAGGATTGAATCTGTGTATTCGATTGAATTTTACTACACAGTCTGTCAGCAGGTTCTTTGCTAATATATTTAACGCGAGTCTTTCCTTATACCTTATCTTTTCTGGTCCACAGTTGGGACCACTTGTCTTCTGCTGAGGTACATTTTTCAATAAGCTCTTTAGCTGTTTCATAGGCTGGTTTCCTCGATTAAAGTCGTTTATGTGCGCTTATATCTTGGTTTATAGGAATATCAGCTACCGTTAGATGCTTTGACTATTCCGTTTTTGTGGCTTCTTCTCTTCTTATATGTGGTGGTATTACACAATACTAGAAGCCATTCTGTAGGGGGTAGATTTTATTGTTCCTGACATTATCCTCATAGTTGTATTTCGTTCTACATCCACCTTCTTTACATGTGCGGCGCGGCTCGTGAGCCCGGGTAATACTTATATTTATGAACAGCTAAGAATACGGGAATCCGTCTGCGAACTGTATACTGTTATACCTCTCGCTATAAACGAGCAAATGTCAAAATTAAAACTTCAAGTCCTTCGAGATGTCGTCATTTCGTATAAACCAGGATGCGTTAACAATCATCTTTTATTTTTCCATATGTATTTGAGTTAGATTTATTTTTAAAATCGAGGCATTTCGCGTCAACTAGAAAATAAAAAATTTTGTTAAAACTTTCACGTACTATATAGTCGACATCGTGACTATCGAAGCGGTTAAGTTTTTGTATTCATTTCGAATATTGGAAAATAAATTAAAATAAAATAAATATAATTACGGTTATCCTCTCGAGGTTTTAAGCGGCTTAGTCGTATACTACCACCCTACGTGCGCGTAATACGGCATTGCCTATAATCCGGCGAAAATTCGAGCGGTTGTCTCTTCGTTCGTTTATTTGTTGTTAACAGCGATTCCATTTTCAGTAGTAAAATATGAGTAGAGATTTTGGGAGTTGGTACGTACAGCGTTTGCGCAGTTGGTAGTCTTCTTTTTTCAGTTGCCTCCGGTTGCTTGAAAATCGATATTAAGTCGCTCGTGTAGGCAGAATTCAAAAATTTTGTCATCGTTGTAATGGTCAAATTGTAAAGAAGCGTCCATCATGCGTTGTGTGCCAATTTGTTTTTTTCTTTTTCATATTTCCAATACGACGGTTATATAATTATCGCGATTCGTGTTCGTAAAAAATTATAATATTCGAGTAAATTTTCCGCTTGAAGATGAAATAAAGTTAATTTATTAATTTACACCCAGTAGAGGGTGTCAACTCTTATACGCGACACCTATAGAACGTTACGCGTGGACGAGATGGTTAGGTGCGTATTAATGGATAAATTTATTTAGATCATAATACAATATATAAATTTAATACGTTCAATTAAATATGTACATTAAAATGATACGCATATATATATATATATATATATATATATATATATATATATGTATATATGTATATATGATAAAAAAGTATGAAAAGTAATTTTATACGTAACAAAACTTTAATTAAACAAAATAAAACCATAGAAGTACTTTTACGATATATTAACAGTCTATCAGTTTCACTGGCTACACCATCACCGGGACGGAATAAAAAACGATTAAAATTAACAAGTTTATTCTGGATTTCCTTTTGCCTGTAGGGAGGATTTTGAAAAGGCTTCCTTTATGGAATGTCCAAAGAATTAACGCGACCTGGTTGCTTGGAGAAACCGATTACGTTTGAAAATTAGAAGCGGGATCAAAGCAGCGATGTTCAATTTCTTCAGAAATCCGTGTATAGCCTCAAATAAAAAGAATCTAATGGTGTCATCTGGTGACTAGAGATTTGTTGATATTGAATTAGTTTTTTTTTTTTTTTTTGTTAATTACAAAACAATATTAAAACACGAAAACTCGTACCACTAAATAAAAAATAATCCATTAAATTAGATTAACTACGAATCGACACTGATCATGACTGTAGCATCAATAGACTAGTTTTTTTTTTTTTTTTTACCATTGTCGATTTGGCACTTTTCCTTTTAGAATTTAACGATTACCGCGGCGGCATATATTTTGTCTAGCCGGCATAACATATCCGGCCAAAACCTGTTTCAGCTTTTTCTTATTTGTTCAATTGTGTCCGTTAGTTTTGTCCGCTATCTGATTCGAGTAATTTTTTCTACGTTTTCGTCTGATATTAATTCTTTCGCTTCCCGATCGTACGAAAAACGTCGCACATTTATAACACGTTTGTCCTTTCCACCGTAACTTATAGTGCATAAACATGATTACTAACGATCAAACAATACAGGTAACTCGGAGAGCAATAGAAAGAAAAATAATTGCTAACAAGGTTGGACAAAGTAAACGATAAAATACAAAGAGTCAAATTGAAGACAGAAGATGTTCTCCAAAAAATTCGTGATATGAAGTTGCTGCAATGAAAACAAATTTTACCGAATGGTTATCAGTATATAGGAATAGGTTGAACAAAAGACCGAAAATTAGATGGAGGAACGATATTGACAACACGAGAAAGGTTTGGATGCGTAAAACACAAAGTCGCCTAGAATGCAAACATGTGGTAGAAAAATATGTGGACGTCTGAACGTCAGTGAGCTTAATTTTCTTAACGTAAATATACTTTTCATCATATTAAGTTCAGTAAATTAGCATGAAGCAACTAGCCTGTATGTTATCGTAAATGTTTTAAAAATCGTAATAAAGGTTAATGTAATTGTAATATATATATGTATACAATACATATTAAAACAGTTGTCTTAAATCGAAATTCGACGAGAGATATTAAAAAAAGTTATTATATATAAATGAAGTAATTAAAAATTTATTATATTCATTAATTTAATAGAACATATAAAGAAACGAACAAAAAATACGTTTGAAAGTTGTGAAAAGTGAGAGAAAAATTTACAATAATAGAAATGATTTGAAAGCAAAAAAACGAAGTCAGCCGGTTATTTGAACTTAGTTGAACAATTTTTATAAGGTGTCGACTATAAATTGTAGATTATTTCGTGGATCTACCGTTGTTTGAGGATGTTGCCCATGTACTGGACGTTTAGAAGAATTCTTAAAGGTTTGTTTTTTACAATACGTTGTAGTTTATTAGATGTACTAATAGTGACTTTTTCGTATAAGGTAGGAAAAATTTTTATTAGACGTATAACATCACGTTTTAAATGTTTCTGACATGTTAATTTTCAGCTATAATTGATCAATATTGTAAATAATTCATTCTGCCACGCATAATTTAATACACCATTAATATAAAAAAATAATAGCATTCTGGTATTTTTATTAAGGTAATATAGGTCGGTTATATCCTAACCTCATGCATAACCTAATGTTAGTTATGCCGTATGATATTTGCAAAGATTATTATTAGCTGTTGAGTGAATTTTCAATGTTTTAAAATTATTATCAATAATATTATTTTACTAAGATTACTTATTATGCTAATATATTTTGAACTAAGGAATGTATATAGTTTTTTTTATCTACTTTAAGTATTTAGACGTTTAACGAAATTTACGCAAAATTCTGTTAATATTTATGATACGGCTTGATAGATGAAATATTTACATTTTGTTAATGTAATCGATGCTAGTAATTAGTCGATATATCAGTTTCAACTTTATCTGTATAATCAACCGTTACTACAATTAGGTGACGGTAATATTTCTTCATAGTTCGTCAGATGTTGCAAAGTTTTTTTTTAATGACAGAAGAGTATAAAAATAATTGAATACGTTATTTTTATAACAACTTATTTGAAATTTAAATATAGTTTAAAATTTTTTAAATCGTGTTATTATAATTTTTTGGTATATTTTTTAGTTTTTTTTTTTTTGCTTTGATAAGATTTTTTAGATATTGTGTACGTGTCGAATCCTCTATTCAAATTTAGATAGAAGAATATAATGTTGCATTGATTTAGGTGGGGATAGTAGATGTAAATTTTTACTTACTGTCAATAGATAAGCTTACACCTTTTCTGTAACATGTTTCATATATATATATATTTATATATATTATATATATTAGTTTGAAAAAAGGACAGAATTATGGTTTTAAATTAAATTTGAAAATTTTTTATTTAGCAAATGTAATTAGCTAGATTAGTATTTAAATCGTAATTTTATACTTTACAGTTTTAATTCATATTTCTATTATTATAACATTGTCCGAGTGCAGAATTCTCGAATGATGGTATAATGAATAAAAAAAATCTATATGCATTCTATATTAAATTTTAAGGTAATACCTGCAGCCTTCTGCACTGTTAAAGTGAAGTAGTTGTATTGTATGACAACTTAATATTTTATTAATTTATCATATATATTAATTTTTGTATGCTCATTATATTACGACTGGTATAAGTATTTTTATGTATGTATATGGACACTTAGCACAAGTTAGTTTATCGCATCGTTTAATTATATATTTAAATTATTCGGTATAATTTTTATCGCTTAAAATGTTGTTCCCGATCGCGTAATTTAAAATAGTTTATTTCGTTAGATTGAGGTTATATTTATTTTTAAAGAAGTACTTGTAAATTTCTGTTTGTTTCCTCGTTTATTATATCGACGCTCGTGCAAGTACAAGTACATTGCACTAACTGTTTTATTTATTATGTACATTTTGCAATATATAGAAGTGTCATATCGAAATAAATTTAAATTGAAATTACTATTCCTTATTGCCTGAACATACAATTTCGTTTTTTTTTTCCATGGGCATTAGTGATTCCACCCAGGTTTTATAAGAAATGGACGATGTGTCTTATTAAATATTTCGTTCGTATGTTTTTTTTTGTAATGTTAATTATTTTATTCATGGAAGTATTGAACGCGATGTCATTTCTATAGGGTGACCCAAAGAAGACGAATAGTTTTTAATAATTCAGTTGGTAAGAACAACGGAAACCGCATGCTTCACGTTTACTGCAGACACGAGAGGTTCGTTTTTATCCAGTTTAATTTATCATGGCAGCCTATAACGAGAAGGAGCGCGCGTTTTTATTTTCGGCGCGAGTCGCTCACGACAGCGCAAAGAGAGCTTCGAAAAGAATTCAAAGTTACACGATTTTTCTTTTTGTGGGGATACCTTAAGAGCCGCGTTTACGAAACACGGAAGACCTGAAAACTCGGATTTCTGAAGAAATTTCAAAAATTCAGCGACGTGTGCTCGAAAAAGTTGAATGAATGTATTGTTGCAAATGGCGGTCATCTGAATCCACAAATGATTGCGAGCTAATCTGTCCTTTCCCTATTTTTAAATAAGATTTCATTCAAAAATTTTGATCGAGCTGTGTTTGTGTTATTAAAAAAAATTAACAAAATCGTCCGTCTTCTCTGGGTCGCCTTATATTTCTTTCATTGCTATTATACAAATATTAATGTAGACAGAAGAATATACTTTAGAACGAAATGTATAAAATATTCCTCGCGTAATTAACACATATCACATTGGCCAGTGAAATGCGTTTGACTACATATTAAAGATTTATTAGCTTTATGAATGGCCAAGTTGTTGACACTAACACCGAGTTACGGATTATTTATATTTATCTCGCTGTATCGTGCAATAATAAATACTTTCTTTTTAGTAATATCACTAATTTTAGTACCCGCTGCTGATAAGATAAATTATAAATGATTTTTTTTTTTTTGTTTTTAATTAGTACTATCAAAATTGTATTTTTCAGTGTCAATTTAACTTCAAATTTTTGAAGATTAGATAATGTATAAGTGTGAAATTGACTACCAGTTTATTAAATTGAATATTGTAATTGTTTCGTCAGGATCGTCTACCTTAATTGCGTAGCATTAACTTTTTAACCTAATAGCGTCCTTTAAACGTGTAGCTTTTATCTTGTTCATTGTTACATAATGAATTATCGATAACACCGAAGAACGTACGTTAGACTTATTTCAATTAATTGTTACATTCGTAGATTTATTATTGTAATTTACAATTTTTGCTTTATTGTATATCGCTTAGTGTTTACGTCTACAAATAAGCAATCACTTAATGTTGTCCAGGTTTTTTTGATAAACAAGCACCCTGCTGTATTCACGTCCGTTTATCAATGTTTCTATCATCATGCGTGAAAATTGTTTACTCCGCTAACAGTTGTTCTTATTATAACTTGTTTTTTCTCATTGGGTCAGTGACCTGCAGCCAGGTTAAATTACAACTTTGTCAAAATTTAGATGTTAAAAAAATTTCAGTTGCTTCACGAACAATTCTAAAGCTATTTTCAAAATTATCAAATTGTATTTTATGATTTCCCGAACACTGATGCGAAGCCACTGCAGACGAATCTTTTCTCTTATGAATACAATCTACATTGTGTTATTTTAATCTTTGATTAATGCTTCGAACAGCTTTTCCAATGTAGCCAAGCCTGTATGAGCAAGGAATTTTATATACATCAACAAAATGTCCTTTGGAAATTTGATCCTTAACGTTTTCTAAATATTGTTTTATGTTTTTTTTTTCTCGATATTTGTCAAAACGTTCTTTGAAAATTTCAGCTCGATTTCAGTGTAACCGTTCGAATGTTATAAGCTCAGAAATTTATTTTTTACTGCATTCGGATACTATTTTAATTTTAAGTATCGGATCTTCCGAAGATATTTAGTAAAAAATTATTTTAATGGAAAATATCCGATCTAACAATTTTAAAATTTATTTCCAAAATACATTAAGTGTAATGGCTCTTTCTGGTATTTGTCAAAACTGTCATTTTTACTTATAACTCCGAAAATTTATAAAATGAAATGCTAAGCAACTGAAATAGTTACAGTTACGTATGTAATGGTTTTTAATAGATCTAAATATATTTTCCTTAAGAACGTGATTTTACAAAATAGAAATACCAAACAAAGCTAGGTCGTACAGGTACTATAATATAATGTGACGTACCGAATAAGAACTGTAAATAAACAAACGTACAATTAGTACCCTCTATAAATGTACAGTATATACATATACATATACATATACATATATATATATATATATATATATATATATAAATGGTGAGCATAACCGACTACTTTACATAATCGACTAATTAGTAGCACCGTTTCTAAAAAAACCGAATGAAAACTTTTATTATACTCCACCAAATACAAAACACAAGTAACTAACAATGAATTAAGGTAGAATATCTGCTAGTTTTGTACCAAAATCTGTTCATTTTATACATGCATGAAATAGAATAATAAGTTTTTCAATTCTTTCCGAAGTACCAGAAGTTGCAGGGATAGATAAATATTTAAACGTAAGTTCAACCAATCTTAGTTAATAGAGATTTTTGTTGAAACTAAAATTTAATTGCACTATTTTCTCGTCTTCCATATGGGAGATAAACATTGTTGGATTTGAGAAGCGGCATTACTAGTAGGATGGCCTCTTTATTATCCAAATAATTCTAACGAAAATTTAGAGTAGGAACAGGAGATAGTAGTTTTTCATGTTCTACTACTTGGTATTTAGTTTCAAATTTTTTATTAACTCGTTTCAATAGATTTTCTGCTATTTTCATGATCGATTCGGTACCAAATGGTGCCGTTTTAAACCGTGTATCTCAAATTGTAGCAATGCTATTACATTTTCTTCATATTCTCTGAATCGATTGTCAAATTATTCTGCAATTATAACCTTCAATTTATTACCAATATTGTTAAACTATTATTATTAAATCCGAATGATAAATACAGCAAAAATACACACAATAGAATATTTCAGTCGTAATGTGATTACTTCATTGTAATCGAACCAAAATAACCGAATAAATAGAATCTACTAACCGATATTAGTCTAAATGCAACTAAATTCAATTGGATTTACTTCTTTAAAAGTAGTCGGTTTTTAAAGCACAGCCACAGTTCTTAGCCTATGATGTATAGAATAAAACATTAAATTTACTTACATGGACAAAATAACATTTTTACAGGACTTATATAAAGAAAGAAGAATTAATCAATTACTTAAATTAATAAACAAATTTAAAAAAGTATTTTTGGAAAACGACTGATTTATTCGGTTATTTTGGAAAAACGGAATTATTTGGTTATTTAAAAAACTCGAGTTAATCGTTAGTCATAAGTCAGTTATGCTCATCACTAATATAGATATGTATATTGGTGTGTTATGTGTTATAATACATAATTTATTTGTTATGAGACAACATTGAGATGAATAACCTCTAGTCAAAATTATTGCCATGGTAATTATATTTGAATTATGCAATGACGTTTTGAAAAACATAACGTAAAATTTCATTTTGGTAGAAAATGACTTAACTAAAATTAAAAATGAATGACGTAAAATCTCTTATTATTATTATTTTTAAAAATATGGCTTCTTATTTATTATGACGTATGAAAAAAAAAATCGATTTTAAGTCTCTATTACGTATACAATTATAATGAATTTTTGGAAATATTGTATGTTTTTAATTCAATATTTTAACACTGTAAAATTTATTTAAATAAAAATCTCACGTAGAGAATGCAATCACAAATTGTTATATTAAAGAATATCGTTTAATCCATTTTTTATGTAGATCATTTAACTTGATTTAACGGTACAATTTATAACCTGAATCTTCTTATTCTTCGTGTAACTCGATTCGGGCGTGGCTTAACCACTTTTGACGGACCCCACTATTTGACTAAATGAGTCTCGAATTATTGCTATGCGGAATAATTCTTCCACTTTTGCGACTTCAGTCTACGTCTTAAAATTTTTCGAATCAAGACATCTTTCTTCCTCGACGGCTTTTCTTTTCTACCGTCTCTATTCTTATTATTCGTAGAAGGCAACATGTTAGTCCTCTTAATAAAATGTCCAAAGAAATTTGTTTCTCATTTCTGAATTACTACGAAGGCCAGAGGCACGGGAGGAATTTATATTAACGGGTAGATTTCGGATAAATGAAGGATGGCAAGGAGTCTAGATTCGGATGTAGGAGAATGTTTTAAAATATTTGAGAGAGTATTTGAAAGGTTTGCGATTGTACGTTCGGAGGAATATAGCGGAGACAGATGAGAAGCAAGTGAAGAATAGTTAAAGAAATATTGCATACAGTACATTTCGGTTGGTCTTTATTAGTAAATAAGTATTTGTAGGTAAGCAATGTGTGACCTAGGCGTACATGGCACAGGACCGTTTCTTCTGTTTGAGTTATGACAAGCGGTTGACTTTATCCAGTTGATGTTGTATTGCTGCGAATTCGAGAAACTTTCGTTTGCTTTATCGGATAATTTAGATTGTATGTTGCGAAGAAAGTCCTTTATTGGCACTGGTATAGCTAGGCGATATTAGACACGCTTCTTTTGCGGCTGCATCTGAACCGACGTTAGATCCCACATTGTTATGTCTCGAAAACTAGAGGAGAATAATTTTTCGGTCAAATTCTGATGCGTTAACTAAACTGTACCGAATGATCCTTTTCATCGCCTGTATTTTTTTGGTCTATGGCGTTTTTCCAAAATTTGACGATAACACCATTTTTCGAATTGTTCATATACTCTTTTATCGTTCATTTCTGGTACCTGTATAAATGTACACGACACTTAGTATTTTAACGACTTTTTCTCGATTTATAGATTTAATCTTGGTATCGTAAAATATGTTCTCCGTGTTTATAAACACACCCCGGGGCCACCTTAATGCGCGATCTTATTTCTACGTTAGAACGATTATCTTCATTTATTCAACGGGCCAGATACTTATCTCTATATTCCTACTGCTTAATTTCCCGATTGTTGAAGATTCTCTTGAGAGGCTACCATAAACACTTGGTTTTCTTGATGTTTATGCTGAAATCTTTGCGATTTTTTATCCAATTCTTCTACTTTCGCTCATCATTCTGAAACCTGTGTGCAAATATGGCCTCCTTCAAGTATAAACCAAGTGTATCAAAATTGTAAAAAATCCCAGTTCGACGTTGAACAAATTACTAATAAATTTATAGTGAGTATTAAAACCGATTTTATGTATCTTAAAACTGTCGAATATTTATTCAGTTAGAAAATAAATGGAATAATATTAATTTTATTTAAAAATTAATAAATAAATTAACGATCATTTAAAAAATACATATGTGTATATGAAATCATTTCGGTAAAAATATAATTGACGATTTAAAATTTAAACAAATTTAAAGCAACGAAATTATTATTACTTAATTTTTAGTTTATTAATTTGCCAGCGTCGTAATGACGTCATTATAGAATATAATCACAACCTAAGATGTATTTCGTGAATTCTGGTAATCATTTTACTTTATCCGCTCCCAGAATAAAAACGATACTTCGTGATGTTTTTAAAAACTTTACTTAATTGATATATATATATATATATATATATATATATATATAAATAATGCCCAATATTAATTCTAATTTTATGGTAGAAGTTATATTTTTTTGTATTGTATAGATTCATACGCAATTAAAATTAGATATTTCAGTTATCAACCCTCTTATTTAATCATTTTTAATAATTTTATTATCATATTTGACCGAATAATAACAATGAAAAGCCGATTATCAAAATTGCTGACTAGTATCTTGTTTTAATATTAGAATTGGAATCTGATTGGCTGTTGTATACGATAAATTACGCTTATAACGTGATGCGCGAATTACAGTGGAAAAGTATTACTGGTACAAGTTAAGAAAAGGAGGAAGTTCTTTAAAATGATCATATTTTCGTTCTTTAATTAAAAATTCGGATTCAATATTATTTTTCTCTCATTAGCTGTCGTCATCCGGCCATTCTACATTGTTTATTTAATTAGTTACTTGAATTAGTTTATTTTATGTGATTATTTTATCACATTTTATGCACTGATATAAGATGTAAGTCGGTTCTTGATCTGGTTTGTGCACAATCATTTATCTTATATCTTTCCGATTTTCCCACCTTTGCAAATGTTCAGGTTGCTCTTTATGCCGATGATACAGCACTTTTCTGTAGCTCATACAGGCCTACTGCAATGCGTAACAAGCTGCAAATAGCAATAAATCGTATTGTACGTTACTTTTACAGATGGCAAATTGATATAAATCCGAAAAAAACAGAATCCATATTTTTCACTCGTAGAAGGCCTTTACTTCTCGCGATGCTCGAAGTAAATTCTGCATCAGTTCGTTGGTCAAACTATGTTCGCTATTTAGGTGTTACTTTAGACATGAGGTTAACTTTCTCAGAACACATAAATCGAGTCATAGTTGAAGCTAACAAAACTATATTTATCCCTTGTTTAACCGCAAGTCGCATGTTAACATTAATAATAAATTAATGCTATACAAAACACTTGTTCGCCCGGTGATTACGTACTTCTGCCCAGTTTGGAGCTCAATTTCTGTTGCTACTTACAATAAGTTGCAGCTTCTGCAAAATAGATGTCTACGATGTATTCTAGATGCACCCAGGTACAGAAAAATTGTTGACATACATGCTGATCTTAGAATTCCCTATATTAGAGATTTTGTACTTTATTTAGCAAATCATTTTTGTGATAAATGCTTAATACACACTAATGAATTAATTGCGTCGATCGGAAATTACGATTCCAAGCAGCTTGATTTCATGTATACCAGATATAAACATAAGCGATTTAAACATAATTTGCTTTAAATTTAATGCAATAACTAGATTTATAATAAATATTTGTATACCCAGTTCATACTTTGTCCTTTTTAAATATGTTTAGGTTCGCTTATTAATGTAACCCATTACATTTGTAATTCTTATTAATTATGTGTAATTTCACAATGTATTACCTTAACCGTAATAATAGTTGAAGAAGTGCTTGGTTTTTATTTGACAGGTTTTTCGTATTTTCCTGTTAGTATGTAATTATCATTATGCTTAAGTAATTAAAATTATTTTTCTGTTTACGTAGATGTGTGGTAAGCTTATAGCGGTACACATTTTTTTCTTTTTACTGTTTGTCATAAGTGTAAATTATTCAATAAACTGTTCTGTTCAAACTGTTCTGTAATAAGGTTATTGGCATAGTCGTATAAAATGATAGTAATTTTTTCATAAAATCTTTTCTGCGGTCACTGAATATTCCACATTGCCGGATAACATGTTCAATCGAGCCAATTTCTCCGCATTTGCATAAATTACTCGATATTATACCCAGTTTATGTAATGTTTCCGGATTTCTTATATGACTTGCACGTATTCGACATATATAAAGTTCATCGTCCATTTTATTTCAAACTAAACCACATCTTCTTCTGTATAGTTTTTTTTTTTTTTAATTTTAAACTATTTCTCCGATATTTCCACCGATCTTTTCATATTGTGTTTGCCATTCGTTATTTATTATCTGCTTTATACGAATTATATATTACATTCGTACGGTATTATAATTTTTTCTATTCTATTATTTCGATTTATTTTTCCAGCTGCTCTATCCACTATCTCATTTCCCTCCATACCACCGTGTTATCCATTTGAAATATATTATTTTTTTTTTTAAGTTTATCAATATTGCATATTATGCTATCTATGATGCGTTCTTTTTTAATTATTTTCCGCATGGATGATATAGAATCTGTCGATATTAAAAAAATAATTATTTTGTACATTCTCGATTGTTTTTATTGCTTTCAGAATAGCTATTATTTCGGCTGTGCATGATGAATATATTTTTAGGAGTCGAAATGATTTTGAGATATTTTTACTTTTATTATATACCGCTGTGGCACATACCTGCCCGTTCGAATTATTCTGTTTAATATTTGTTCGTTTATACTATTATTCATATGACTTGGTTCTAAATCAATATCTGTGTAAATTGGTGTTATTATGAATATAGTGTATTGTAAGCCGGAGCTTTAAAGTTTAATTCCCTCAAGTTATCGCATAATCATACGTTCTCCTTGTTTGATGTCCTCTCTGATTGATCTTACTATTCTTTCCATTTTATTCTCGTTTAATTTTTAAATCTATATTTATTATGTTTCATTATGTATTTAAATTATAAACAGATGTAATTCTTAAATTTATATGAAGTAACGTAATCCGTTTCGGTTCGTATTTAAATTAAATAACCGGATAAGTAAAAGAAAAGTTTTGGGAAATAAAAAAAAAAAAAGAATTTAACACACTAAAAAAAAAACAGTAAAAATTAAAAACTCAAAAGAATGAACACTGCAGAAAAATGTTTTTTTTTTTTTTAATCGTGTAAAGCCATCTTCTATCGGAGGTTAGTTACTTGACTTCTCGGGAGAAGGTTTTCTAAAGTCGCTGTCCTTGGCCTCACTGTTGACTAAGTTCAATCATTAATATTTTATATTCAATCAATTCTTCTCCTTCAATTCGTTCTTCCGTCCGGTGCTTCTCTCTGAACACATGGATGGCCGTGCACTAAGTCTTAATATTTTCCATTCAATCAGTTTTCTTCTCCTTCAAAGCTTTCTTTTACTTTTAGTTTTTCCTCGGAGAATTAATACAGTATTTCTTATGACGTATTACGATTTTTGATTTTATTGCCAAGATTAATTTTCGTTTCTTTTAGTGTTTTTTCAGTCTTTGTGAATTAGTTACATGACGCCATTCCGTTAGATTTTCTTTTGTAACCACATTTCGAATGCTTGCATCAAAAAATCGCTTTTATAAAAATATCCAAATATAACGACGGCAACGAATACCGCATATCTTTGCCGAAAAACGGTTGCTCCAATTTTTCTTGCAGGTTTTTTTCTTTTTTGTTTTTTCCTGTAGCATAACATAACATTGGTCTTGTTAATTTTTCTAGTTTTAGTAATACTATATAGGTTAACTGTTAAGGTATATAAGGGGTACTTAACTTTATGAACCTCGTGTTATGTATATATCTTAATGAAATAAAGCTTCTTCTCTTCTTTCGATCTTTAAAAATGCCATTTTAACTAGCAGTGCAATCACCTAACATTTCTTTCTTTCGTATTTTTGTCATCTCTCAATACTTGCGTGCCTATGTTGCGAGAGTAAATATAAATACAGTTAAAACTAGATTAAATTAAAACCAGAAAAATCAACGACTAATTTAAAAAATAAATAACCAAAACTGAAAAAATAAAAATAATGTAATAAAATTTTTGATAATATTAATGCATTTGCAAAAGACTCGTCACGAGAGAAAAAAATCGTACGATCTCATTTTTATCATGAGAAATTATACAATAACGGTATAAAAATTCGAAGAAACTGGCGGCCTCGCAAACTCGTCGGAAGAAAAGCTCATCAAGGATCATATCCAATTGGCGAGAATTTGAAACAATGGCTATTAGTTGGAAGGTTGATCTAAGACACGGTTTGATTTTATGCTGTCAGATTTACCTTTTTAACCAATAGCCTCTCGCATGATCTGCATTTTTTCCACACGATGAAGATGTGTTTGCGGGATTACGAAGTATGATTTTTTAATATAACCGGCTACTGATATTTAATCTTAAGTTCGTCGCGACGGGAAACGGTCTGCAATATGCGAATGTGACGTATAATGCGATACGTTTGTGTAAACGGTTCAGTTTATAGTTTTCTTCTAAACGATATTACAGCACTTTTCCATATTAATGTATTTTTGTTTGATATTGTATTTTTTGCTCCATATTATTATTTAACATGATTTTGGACGACTTCTTCTGCTATTAGATTTGCAAAATATGAAGTAGCAAAAACACTATAATATCGAATTTAATGAAATCAATAATAGGAGATAATAATTTCTCCGAATTATGCAATTTAAATTTGAGAACGTTTTGCTGATTACTTTGACAAAAGAAACAACACAGTGCAAAATAACGCCAAATGTAATGTTTGTAAAAACTATCTTAATTTTTTTTTTAAATAATCGAATTAATTACAATAAAATAGTTCGTTAGACGTCTCATTTTATTTTTCAGCTCCCTTTAAAATAAAAAAATAAACAAACAATAAAAAAATAGATAAAAGTTACTAAATTTATATAAAAGACGCGAAGTTTTTCGACTATACATAAATAAATACAAAACATAAAATAATAATTAAAAATAAAAAAAGATAAAAGATAAAAATAACATGTAAGGAAATACTTAATTCAGATGTATAATTGTGATATAACAGATAATACTGAGAAGGATTAGTTTTAAGAAGTATATTATAAATTTAATATTTTTGTGATTTTTTATATTAGACGTACAGTTTTGATTTTTCTGGCTAGTTAGTGTACGTGGTTATGTATAGATTATTATTTATATTGCTGATTGATTGATTTTAACCCTCAGGTTAATTTATAATAAAATCCGTTATTTTATATTACCCTTTTTTTTTTTCTTTGCAATATTGTACGTGTAAATTAATTTTATTGCTATGCTGTTAAATACGTGTACTTCTTATTTCTATAAATATTTCAGTATTATTATTTCATTGGAAACCTATATGGAGATCGCGAGAAAATCGCATGTAACTTAATCGCCTGTCGTCACGGCATAAATTAACAGGAGTCGGTAGATCGCGTTTTGTCTGTCAAGGTTGATGCAACCTTGCAATTTATAATTAGATCGCCTTACGTCCCCAGTCGGGTATCGGTTGCACTACGACAGACCGCTTTTGAAGTGACCGAGTCATATATATATATTTTATATCCAGTTCAAATTATCAAAAACCTGATTCAGGTAAGAAATTATGTAATATTTAAAGATCAAAATGTGTGCTTAATGTGATAGTGATCTTAATACAATATTTCAATATTTAAATATTATGATTTAAAGTTAAAAAAACTAGAACTAATGCACGGTTTTAATCGTAATTATTTATATTAAAATATTATTCATAATAGTGCTAATGTCGCTATTATATTAATAATAAATATAAAATTGCACAAATTGTTAACAATAAAGCGGAAATAATATAAATTAAGTCAGAAATATTTACACGGTGAAATAAAAATAAACTAAAAATATAGCTTAATAACATAAAAAATATCTATATAGAAGAAATATATATCAATCAGTTATTTCAGAAATAGGAAATAATTATATAAAACAAGAAATAAATATGCATCGTGATTCCATAAATAAAAAACTAAATAAATTATTTCAACAACGAAATTCTAAAATTAAAAATATTATCAGAAGTTTTCAGATAGAGTAGTTTTACTTTATCCAATGTAAGTTTATTGGTAAACAGTAAAAAGTTACTTAACGAAGGATTAAAATTAACATTATTCAGATATTGGAAAAATGTATATAAACTGCGAGAATATAATTCAAAATACTGATCAAGTAGTACAAAACAATGTAAGTGTGATGCCTTTATAAGGTTAAAACGAATAAATGTCAAAAATGAAATGAGTAATAATAAGAACAATAGATAAAACAGAATTAAAATGAAAACTGAAAATTAATAATTTAATGATATATAAAGCTGACAAGGATAATACAGTGATAGATAATCATAAATAAATATGAGTATTTAGAGACAATGTAGATGATTTAATGAAAATAAAAAAAAAAAAAACAATTAGGTTTAATGATATATAAAAAAAAAAAAAAAGTTAAAATCGATCAGCCAAATAGAATCTAATATTAACCGTAAAAAATGATTATAACATAAATAATAATTTAAAAACACACATATTTAATAAAAATCAAATGAATCTAGAAGCACCGATTTTAACAGGCCTGATAAAATTACATAAAGAAAATAATTAGGCCACTAGTAAACTGCGTCAACACACCAGCGTATAAAATTTTAAAAAATATCAAGTTTTTTAAAAAGAAAATTATTAATTTGCTAAATAACTATAATAAAAATATTCAATTCACATTAGACGTAGAAAGAAAAACAACAAAATTTTCAAGATTTAAAAATCAGCATTCTTAACCAAAAAGTGAATATAGCAAATCTTTATTCCATTAGCCAATTATCGTAATAAAATAAATAGCAATCAAAAAGTAAATATAACTCTGCTATAGTTAAGAGAATGTGCTAAAAGTCTTACATAAAAATACAGAAAAAGATAAAAAAAAATTATTTAGGTTTAATAAATTATGTAGAAAGTTGTACCTATAAAATAATAAAAATATTTAACGAATATAACGTAAATTTATCAATAAGGAATAAAATAACTCATTATTAAAATCAATTAGTAACAACTAAATAGATTAAAAAAAAAATAATAATAAAAAATCAGCAGTATATAAATTGTGAAGAAGAGTATATAGCAGAAACAATTCTCAATAAGATTTAAGGAACGTTTAAATGAAAAATGATTATTTTTTTGAAAACGTTGTAAATAATTAAAACACAAAATCGATAATATTACCCAAAATTATAAAACTCCTACATACTGAAAAAACATTATAAAAGAGGAAACTAGTAAAAAAATAGAAATAGTAAAATAAAGATCTAAAAGTAATTTATTAAATTCAATGACAAATTTCGATTAAAAGAAAAACGTATATTTTCACATTATTAAACGTTATAAAAGAAAAACAATAAGTAACTATAAATATAACAGGAAAAACTTAATTTTTACCGATGAATGTTTAACATATATACAAAATGCAGGAAAAATAAAACGTAAAAAACCTGCGATAAAGAACTAGACAAAGCGGACCGTCGAAAATTACGATAAATCAAAACGTATTTAATATGTACTTAAAAGATTAGTTTTAAGAAGTATATTTTTAATTATTTTTTATATTAGATATAGTTTGGATTTTTTTTTGCGCTAGTTAGTATATGTAGTTTATTATTTATGTATAGATTAGACTATTGCTGATTATTTGATGTATGTTGTTTACCACATTCACTATCAGGTTAGTTTATTATCAAATCCTTTTGTACATCTAAATTAAGTGTTTTCTTATATTATATTTTTATTTGTTGTTGTTTTTTATTTATTTTATTTATTTTCCATTTATATACACTTGAAAATGGCTTAATAGCCAAAAAGCTTTAAATCTTTTGATACGAGTTTCGTGATTTTAACTACTTATTAATTAAATACACTTTCAAACTTTCATGCCATACGTCTTTAATTTTTTCCGGTGAAAACCATGTTCGTATTTTTTTCTTGTGACGTTTCGAAAACACTTGCGAAAAAATTATAGACGTACTTATTAATTAATATATATATATATATATATATATATATATTAGTTTATTTCTTTTTATTACTTATATTTTGTATATTTGTAGAAAACCTCATATGCGCGCGCAGCTGCGTTGTATATTAAATGCAGATGATTTTGTACGCAAAAATAACGTACAATAGTATATTCGGCAAAGAATAATATTGCAATGATGATGTGATATATAATATATTTATGTTGTTTCAAAAAATGTATTATCGGCACATTTAAAAAAAAAGATATAAACGAAATGAACAAGTGGGCTCACGATAAAGGGCTAAAAATTAATAGAGGATAGACAAAAGCGATGCGTATAGAAAGGCGAAATAATAAGAATATAAAAGGGAACCCGAGGTGATAATGCACATTGAAAAATGTATAGATAAAATGGAAAGTTGTATAAAGATCGAAAGAGTAGCAATGTTCAAATTAATAGACGCTTATGTTGGATCTTTAAATATTCCGTATATGTATGTATATGTATATTAAATTTATATGAAATATGTACATTGTATAAGGAATTATTGTAAAATTTCAAATATTACAATAAACGAAAACACCATTTACACGTTGGTCTACCCGTTCGCAGCAATCGAACAGTATTGCATAAACACATCTGATACATTAAGAAGAACACAAACCACGGTAATACACATCCTACATTGTTATAACACTCGCAGTCGTATAATCAACAACACACTTTTAACACGCAAACGAATAGAGTATTAATTAATGATAATAATGATTTTAACAACATAACAGATTTTACATACATACACATGAAGAGGGAAAAATAATTAATAAATATGACAAAGGGTTGTCTACCGAAGGGTAAAACCAGCGGAAACCTATAATGAGAAAGGGGTTGTTTTAGATTAAAAAGAAAAAAAGACTAATGTATAAATTTTGGGAATTTAATATATATAACGGTAAGCAGCGTTAGAAAATGAAATACAAGCTTTCGAGATGTGTATATATATATATATATATATATATATATATATATATATATATATATATATATATATATATATATATATATATATTGACGAATGTTAATAATTCCGTGGACAAACAGAATAACGAATCAAGATGTCAAAAAAAAAGGAAATTATTACGGGCCATTCAAGAACGCAAAATGAGTTACTATATCCACCGAAATAAAAAATATCATCCTTCACAATTGGTACTATATGCATAAACTGTTAGGGAAAGAAGTGTAGGCAGAAGGAAACTTCAGTAGAGGTCGGATGTCGAACGATGATGCCGTTGTACACGAGCGGAATTAAAGTCCGCGGGTAAAGTGAAAATTGCATTACTGAGCGTCAAACTCCGATCGGAGACGGCTCTTGTGGAAGCGAAAAACGAATAACATCGTTCGAACATACAACTACGCAACCGCATAGTTGTCTCGTTTGGCGGCACCGTCCGTGTATAGGATATCGTAACGATTGTATTTCTTTATTAAATCTTCAAAGAAGGAATATAAACGACTTCCCGAGAAGTAGAACAACATAGTTCCAGGTGAGAGAGGTATCAAAAGGTAAATGATAGGGCGAGGCTTGCAGTATTGGGAAAAGGCTGCTGCTGTAGAAAGTAGGTAATGCGTTACATATTTTATTGTATAGGATGAATTTGACTTTATACTGGAGCATGCATTTTGAATATGGTCGAGTAAGATCAGAAGATAGAGAAGTTAAGGACACGGGCAAGTTAGAGATTGTATGAATATGAATGTAGAATTTTATAAGTAAGCATTCTTCTGCATCATAAAAGATATTGTTTATGGGTGTCGACCGAAGAGCGCCTAAAACATTAGGGCTGAATGGTGAATTGGATTTAATAGCGTTAGTGACGTTATCTCTTTAATATAATAAATTATAATTTTTCCTATTTTTAATTTTTTCGACGACTAACTAAATTCGTTATATTCGCTTTTTAATACTAAAACTATATCCCTCTGCACATCCTTGCCAGAGGATATTCGGTTGTGGACGTAATGGTCGAAAAGAATACTTTGTTCGGACATAATTCTCCCTTCGCTCGTGTACATCAGTGATACTTGCATTGATAGCGGAGGCAAGTAATAAGCATTAAGTATTCAGTATTATCAATACTTGTACTCTCCACACCGGACCCCCCGTGTATGTGGGTTAGGGAGATGGTATCAACTGCGAATACAATAAGTTGGCTAAAATAGTAGGGATAATATATACATAGACGTTGAGTCTTTTCCATTCGGAAATGAGTTAATAAAAATACGACAGTGTGTTATCAATGTCAAAAGACCGGGGTGTGACCAAAAAAAAAAAAAAATGAATAAAAAATAAAATAAAAAAAAAATCGAACTGTTTCGGGCTAACTACGATTTTTCTATTTATGTATACACGGATGGTATTATTATTATTATTCTTAAATGGCACGGACATTTTCCTGAATACCCTCATGGGCTGGAACTCAAACGAAAGATATATATAAGGATGTGGTTATCCTATAAATGAAATTTTCTACAATTATTAACATATGTAGGTTAGCCTAGGTTTTTTCACGTCTTTAAGAATACTAAAAGGGTCGCTTGCGATTCATATTTTCAACTAATATTCTATACGCATTTTTAATTATTAATTAGTCGTATATATCTATTTAAGCGTTAGTTTAAGATTGCCGATATATATTTATAAAAAAATAAAAACGAATTTTCTATTTTACTTTAAACGAAATGTTTATTCTTATAGTTTTATACGTTTGTCCTTCGATTTGAAAATTTACAAACGTTTTGTTGTTCCCCTTTTATGTTGATATACGTTCGAATTATTTGATTTTTTTTTTTTATCATTCCTCCTTATTAGATGATGTTTCCCGTTTGTATTATTCATATTATAGTCGTTAATTCGCGTTATCTGGTTTTTATCATCGCAAATTCGACGATAGTACTACAAAAGTTTGAAGAAACTTCGGACATCGAAAACCGGTTAGACGAAAATTCATTATACTTAATTGCGAAACGATGGCTATCAGTTAGAAAGAAGATCTAGACAGGTTGATTTGTTTTGTACTGCCAGATCTGTCTTTTTAACTAATAGCCTCTCGCATTATCTGCGTTTTGTTTCGGGGCCGCGTTTCCTCAATTTTTGTTCTAAAATGTTGAAATATGCAAAGTAATATAAGCCCGCTGATCTCGTAAAAACATTTTGACCGACTTCCTACAACTATTTGGAAGGTAGAGATAACAAAATGTATCTTGGTAGGCACATTGCCAACACACAAATCATTTTAACAAAAACCAAAAATATTTGTATACTATATCGGATATAATTTGTAATAATAGTAAATATAATGGTTTTGTATACACACAGACACATGTATACATTTATAATACAAACACATCTATCGAAAAATATAACACTATATGACAATATAACTATTTCAATTCAACCGATTATAAATTAAATTATTTATTACGAAATAATTGAAAACAATTTCTATTTTCAATTAAGCATAAAGGGACATAAACTTTGTACGAAAAACATGCGTTTGAAAGTACACTTTTCATATTTGCATCTAGAATTATAATTTTTTTCATCTCTATCAGGATAGTGATTTACACCATCATAACGAGCTTCTGGGCTTAGTTTGGTAATGGTGACTATACAGAATGTGATGGCTGTCCAGTTTTTTTTTTTTTTTTTTTAAATTTTTTATGAAATAAACTTCGTCCAACAATAACCTGCTGGAAAAGCAATAAATCGAAAATATTCTTTCTCCGTATTCCGAGAGAAGCAGCCTGCGTTCTGTACTCCACCCAACTATTTATTATCGCCACAATCACATGGAACATCATTATTAAAGTCCACCTTGACTGTATAAAAAAAAAAACCTATATAAACTAATGAGGAAGTCGAATTTATCTACTCCATCCATGTGTTTATTATATAATTGAATTGGACATTTATGTTTTTTTTTTTTTATTTTTTATCCAAGCGTGTATATTTTCCATCGGGCACAAAATTGGATCCAACTGTAATCAGACGATTATCATACCATTTGTGTTAGAAGTATACTATCAGAGCTTACACTTATTATATGTGTAGAACCTTTTCATTTTTCCTTCATGTCCCGTCTCAGATAATAGTTTTAGATTATAGAATCTATTCATGCGTATAGTCCCGATTGCATAAATATTTTTATGTCACAGATATTTGGAAAAGATGATCGAAATAATTATCAAAACAAACCAAATGATTTGGTTCGGTTATTCGCTCTGATAAGCGCATCACTGCAGCAGCTGATGATCCAAAATTCTTATATACATATCTTTAATTTCGGTTGTTAATCTTTGGTATATTAAGAAATCATACAATAAACCATCTGCGCCGGATAATAAGTATACTCTAATACTCAACTTTTTGGGTTTATTTTTAGTGTACTGTTTTATATTGAGTCAACCTTTAAATGGTATTATTTGTTCGTCAACACTCAGGTTTGTCTGCAAAAGTGAGACGTACCTTCCTTATTTTATAAAATATTGGTCTGACTTTCCACAATCTATCAGAACTATCACCTCGTGTTCTAGTGTCAACCACGTATTAAACATAATTGAAAAAACCCGTTTTAGAGACATGTTATCTTTTACAATTGGTATTCAAAAATGTTGATCTTAGTACATCTGTACGCGCGGAAAGTTTAACGTATCCGTGATAAGGTGTATAAGTTTATTTAGTTCTTCTAAATTTGTCCGTATAAATCTGATCTGTTTTTCTACACTATACAAATTGGTCATTTCAACCGTACGCTTTAATATTTCCAGGATCCAGGAGGAATTTTCAAAAACTAGTGAATGTGATATCCGCAGCAGGGAAGAAGTTAGGAATGAAAATAAACATCAATAAAATTAAAGTTATGAGAATAGCAAAAATGCGACAAAGCTCTCCAGTAGAAATATATATATATATATATATATATATATATATATATATATATATAATATATATATATATATATATATATATATATATATATATATAGATGGAGGAAGGATTGAATAGGTAAAAGAATCCAAGTACTTGGGTAGCTTAATTACAGAAAATGGGAAAGATGATGAAGAAATAAGATGAAGAATAGGATACGGCAGAGATGTATATACTTAAAGATAGAAATAAAAATGAGAATTCTTCAACGCTTTGTATGGTCCACAATGAGATATGCTTCGAAAACATAATTTCAGAGACCAACACAAAAAGAAAATAAACGCCTTGGAAATGTGGTGCTATAGAAGAATGCACAGAATATCATGGAAGGAAAAGACAACCAATACGGATGTATTGAATAAATGTAAAATCATTAAATTAATACTACTAAGTAGAATTTACGAAGCAAAAAAGAAATATTTTGGACATAAAATCCGAGAGGAGGATTTGTTTACGATAGCGGTACAAAATGCTGGGAAAACGGTCAAAGAGGAAGAAAAAGGATGGAGTATATACACGGGATCGACAGAAGAAGGTCAATACCGGAAATAATACAGACGGCGTGGCAGAGGCAACTATAACCAACTAACGTACCGCACCAACCCTCTGAATAGGAGATGGAAATTGATGATGACGATAAATAAATTTCCTTAAAAAATCAACAGGATTGGGTAAATCTTAAACTTCTTCGTTTGGTCGAGCATGACAATTTATACTCTCTGTTTCGAACGATTTACATTTTTATCATTTGATACGATCTTTTGGTGTTAATTCAAACATTTGCATAATATTGCCGATTTCCAACCTGGTTTATACCTTCATCAACAATAATATTTTCCAATTCTTCGTAAATATCTTGATTATCATCGTTATCGTCTTCGTCCATATTGTCACAATAGATATAATTGGCGAATGAAAATTATTTGCTATCGTCCTTACATCTTTATCGAATTTATAAATTAGTTTTATGTGCGCGACTCATTTTTAATCTCGGTATAATAGATAACTCGGAAAAACAAATATTTCGTATAAATCTAATAAATAGTAACATTTCAAACACGAAACCTGACTATGTTTCGACTTCGTTATGTTGAATTCCATTATCTGATGCATCCTCGAAATCAAAGACATCGCTCTAACTCTTCTAATATTTACTCATCTAATAAATAAGCCATCTAAAAAAATACCAAAACATAATTTAAACAATATTTTCACATCAGTCCGAAATATGCTTTATACGTTTTCATAAAATAAACAAATAATATATTACAATTTATCCTCAGTATATAAAATAAATACTTTTAATATTGTAACCACGAAGAACCATTGTGTCTCACAATATACATGCATGTTCGTAAAATTATAAATACATAATATTTCAAACGCAACATCTATGTTTCGATTTCAGTATGTTGAATTCCATTATCTGATGCATCCTCGAAATCGAAGACATCGCTCTAACTCTTCTAATATTTACTCATCTAATAAATAAGCCATCTAAAAAAATACCAAAACATAATTTAAACAATATTTTCACATCAGTCCGAAATATGCTTTATACGTTTTCATAAAATAAACAAATAATATATTACAATTTATCCTCAGTATATAAAATAAATACTTTTAATATTGTAACCACGAAGAACCATTGTGTCTCACAATATACATGCATGTTCGTAAAATTATAAATACATAATATTTCAAACGCAACATCTATGTTTCAATTTCAGTATGTTGAATTTCATTATCTGATGCATCCTCGAAATCGAAGACATCGCTCTAACTCTTCTAATATTTACTCATCTAATAAATAAGCCATCTAAAAAAATACCAAAACATAATTTACACAATATTTTCACATCAGTCCGAAATATGCTTTATACGTTTTCATAAAATAAACAAATAATATATTACAATTTATCCTCAGTATATAAAATAAATACTTTTAATATTGTAACCACGAAGAACCATTGTGTCTCACAATATACATGCATGTTCGTAAAATTATAAATACATAATATTTCAAACGCAACATCTATGTTTCGATTTCAGTATGTTGAATTCCATTATCTGATGCATCCTCGAAATCGAAGACATCGCTCTAACTCTTCTAATATTTACTCATCTAATAAATAAGCCATCTAAAAAAATACCAAAACATAATTTAAACAATATTTTCACATCAGTCCGAAATATGCTTTATACGTTTTCATAAAATAAACAAATAATATATTACAATTTATCCTCAGTATATAAAATAAATACTTTTAATATTGTAACCACGAAGAACCATTGTGTCTCACAATATACATGCATGTTCGTAAAATTATAAATACATAATATTTCAAACGCAACATCTATGTTTCGATTTCAGTATGTTGAATTCCATTATCTGATGTATCCTCGAAATCGAAGACATCGCTCTAACTCTTCTAATATTTACTCATCTAATAAATAAGCCATCTAAAAAAAATACCAAAACATAATTTAAACAACATTTTCACATCAGTCCGAAATATGAAGATTTGCCGATATACTATATTCGTAAAAAAATAAAAACCGAATTTTCTATTCAAACAAAATGTTTATTCTTATTCGATTTGAAACAACGGCGCACTTTTACAAACGTTTTGTTCCTCTTTTATGTTGATATACGTTCGAATTATTCCAGTTTTATTATCATCCCTCCATATTAGATGATGCTCTCGTTACTTTTTTGTATTATTCATATTATACTCGTTTTTTATCATCGCAAATTCGACGATAGTACTACAAAAGTTTGAAGAAACTTCCGACATCGAAAACCAGTTGGACGAAAATTCATTATACTTAATTGCGAAACGATGGCTATCAGTTAGAAAGAAGATCTAGACAGGATGATTTGTTTTTGTACTGTCAGATCTGTCTTTTTAACTAATAGCCTCTCGCATTATCTGCATTTTGTGGACAATGACGATAATAAGCATTTCGACGGGGTTTTCACATTCTTTATATAAATAATATTTGTTATTAGCGTTATTAATTTGTATAACGTGCAGGCAGCGTGTTGCGACGCGATATATTATTATTTATACGTGTATATAATTTGTGTGTTTGAAGACAATTTCGTCTATAAATAATTTACAATTTCAATATTATTTTTATTATTGAAGGTACACAATCCTTGCTTTATATTATATAATATATATATATATATATATATATATATATATATATATATATATATATATATATATATATTGTCTACATATACGTACATGGTAAAGCGAATGATATTTATAACTATTTCTTAATTCTTCTGTATTTGAGAACGTTGATTTATGCACTTATTTGTACGTTGAATAATTAAACTGCTTCAAAACTCATAAATATTACGCCATAATATGCGTCAGCAAATATTTTACTTATATTTATGTAATAAAAATTGTACGAAACGTACTTTACTATAATTATCGGACATTTCAATAGCGATCATACATTATGGGTCTATATGGAAATGGACGAAATTGGGGTGACGAAACTGGTTGAGTGAACAGAAAACTTATACTTAGTTCAACAAGGAATATTTCACTAAGCAAGATGTAAGCTGGTTACGAATCGAGATCTACGTTTAATCACCACCGATAAAGAATGCGGAGACCAGTAATCTAAATCATTCGCAAGATCCTAACAAACTTTTCAAAAAATCACCGCACCAACGAGCTGTAAATCTAAGCCGAGTTTAATCCCCACCGCATGCCGAATCAACTCCGCTGGAATTTTTGGGAAAGCAAATTGGGATAATTTCACGAATATTTTGAAAGATAGCGTTCGATGGATACCGCTCGTAATAAGCAACTATGGACGTTTCTTCCGAAAACTTTGTATAAGCATAAAAAAAAAGAGTGCGTATTTAGAAAATACCGGAAAACGTGTGTTCCACGACGGAATGAAACTTGTAATATTAAAAATATTGCTAAAAAAAAAAAACTCCCCGGGAAATAGTAAAACGCCAGATAAACTTATAAAAGATTTTTAAATGAAAACGAACGAATCAAATAGTTACAGCTCACGATGGAAGAACTCAGTTTTAGGAAAACCAAGTCTAAAAACTAGAAAAATTTAAATTGAAGTGAAAAAGAAAAATTCCCGTAAACTTGCTAGTCGTATTATATAAATAAAATGTTAGTAAAAAAAAAAAATTTAAGAGAAGGGGAAAAGTAAGCGAAAGGATAAGATTATGCCCGGATTTTGTGAAACACTATAAAATTAGTGTAGAGTAGTCTCGAACTGATCTACTAACTCGTTAAATGTATAATTAAAAAATATGGTCGCTATTATATTGTTGCGATTATTAATATTATTTATTGTTATTATACAGGTTTTTTTTTTTTTGCTTTTGCTTTGTTTACTTTTGCTTAAGTTGCTTTTGTTTACTTTTGTGCTTAAGGTGCTTTCGTTTACTTTACTTGTGCTTAAGAGGTGCTAGTTGCGTATTTATAGTTTTAATTAGAATCTAGGTAGAGTGTTGTCGATAATGAAATTATTAATTTTTATTCGCATAACGGATATTTATGTATTTTTAATAGTAATTTTTACTACGTTGAATTAGTTTCATATCCGTTTAATTTTTTTTTTTTTCGGTGTAAACTATGTCAATATTTTTATCATGTAACGTTTCGAAAACACTTTCCATTATCAAACTGAGACCGGTTATGAATGTGTAAGTATATTTATAGAGGTTGCCTAAATTTTCTGATAAACAAGCGCCTTGCTGTGTGCATATTCGTTTATTCAACGTTTTGTCATCATGAGGGAGAATGGTGAGTTGTTTACTAACAGTTGTTGTTTTTATCTTCATACTGACCTGTTGGAAGTAGAATCAATTTTGAAATGGGTCTTGTTAATAGTTGCTGTCCTGACGTCGTCAACTTTAGAAAGACCATCTGAGCATAAAGATGTACAATTCGAGCAAGTGGCCATTTTTAAAGTGGAAAGCGCTCATCTGATAATAGCACTAGTGAGTCAACCTTGAATGAATTGTTTGGAAGCCGCCACTTATTTTGGGGGTCCCCAGTTTTCACCGTTTGGCCAGTTTAAGTTTGGACTATAAACTTATATTATTGGCCTTAATAAAATTATATAATCTACGCGCATCTAAGGAGGTAGGATCCGCAATCTTCAAATTGTATTGACTGTGTATTCCTTGTCGATAGATGTTAAGATAAAAAACTATCTCTATTTTTGTATTTGGAGATCTGATGTTCAATATTACATACCTCCCAAACTTCACTTTTGATGATCCCTAACTTCTTAAGATTACTAGGTATATAGTTATGACTACTTCTTCACAGCGACAAAATCTTGATGACGGAGATTCCCGTTTATTACAACTACGAATGAGTGAAGGTAAATTTTACCAATCCGGTATTTATTATCGCGAGTTTCGTACATACGAGTAAGATGTTTGTTGATTATGTGAGGATAACGCTGCTTCATTCTAAGGTAAAAATTATCGGATATAAATTTCTGTCTTAACAAAAAGTGAGATTCTGCAGTCAATGCCTGTATTAATAGGAATAGAACGCACGCCGCCCAAACATATAAGGAGGACAGCATTCTGTAACAGCTGTATTTTTTGTTGTGTTTTATTAAAACTAACGAATGGCGCACTATAATCTATACGGGATCTGATGAGTGCTTTAAAGATCCTACTATTGGATGGGCATTCCACTTCAAATAGCTCGTAGTATATTAAGGCCTTCGTTACACTTTTATCAACAATAATGCGGTCTCTTCATTCCATGACATTTTAGAACTGCCACTTATTACTCGTGAGATACTTTTGAAGACATTCTCGTGACCATCGTTCGCAGACATGTTGGATTCGCTCTTGAATTTTTTTTGAAAATGTGAGAGTTTAATTACTGGGATTGACGTTAAAGATGGCTCAGGAATTCTTGAAAGAGCTGTTCCACGAATGTACTTTTTTTTTTTTTAAAGACCAAAAAGGCACTTTGACAGAAATGCTTGATATTCTTAGCATCTTGATCAATGAACTAAACTCGTAAACTACCTAACCTAACCTAACCTAAGCTAAACAATGCCAGATTTTTTTTTTTCCGTGTTGTTTTGTTCAACTGTTCTGTATACTCAATAAATAAACAAATTGAATTAAAAGTGCTCTGTTTTCAATTTATATAGTCTTTCCGTAGTATAAAAAATACCCGCTATTTCACTATTAGCTCGCATTTTGATTTATATAGAAAGTATATTCTTTTTGGTATAAATCATTTACGAATAATGAATTGATCGAAGTCCATCCGTTTAAGTTTAGGGTGATCTGATTAGTCCATTTTAGTAAATAAGCTAATACGATGTAAGCGTATTTTTCGGTTTTCAATTTCGAATATTGTGAAAATATTAAATTTTAGGACTAATTCAGTAATGTTAGTATCTGTGTTTGGTTTTCGTCAAAAATTCTGCACGTCTCGTCAAATATTCAGAGTAGCCGAGTTTGCGACACATAATTTTCATCGTAATAAACACTATGGTGCTCTTTGACGCTGTCGTTTGATATTACATGGCACGCGGCAATTTTATACAAAATGATTAAATGTAAATTTCTTCCTTATTTAATTAAATTAATTAGTAGTTATTTACGCGATAGAACCTTTTTGTGTAACTGTTGGTGATTCTTCAATTAAAACGTGTTTAACGGGTGTTCCGCAAGGAAGTGTGTTGGGACCTTTTCTTTTCACAATATATTTATATGATTTTCCAGAAGTGCCGAAACTGGCACTCTATGCTGGCGATGCGGCTATTTAAATCGGCATATAACGTATTCTAACATATTAGAATAAGTGGAAAATTAGTATCAATCCGTCGGAAATCGAAGCAATTTTCTTTACACGCGGACGACCAAAATTGCCAATTAATCTAACGGTGTCGGGAAACAGCATTAACTGATCAAATCAGATTATTTAGGCGTTGTTTTCGACAATAAACCTAACTTTTTCTAAACATATTAACTATATTAATACGAATCATTTGTTCCATCTATCCCGTGTTTAAATCATTCCTTAATACATACAATAAACTTATTATTTATAAAACACTAATAATACGTCCGGTATTCGCTTACGCTTGTCTTGTATGGTGTTCGATATCGAACGCTTGTTATAATAGGATTACATCTCAACCAGAACAGGCGCCTTAGGTGCATAAAATGCTTCCCGTTATGCTAGAATTGATTATATGCGTAATATTTTCGAAATTACCTCGTGTTAAAAGGAATCAATTCTTAACGTATCGCGTTAATTTTTCGACGATTGCCTCGTATACATGATAATGAGTTTATCTCGTTCAATTACGATTCTAGGCAGTTAATGTGTTTACGTATACAAAATATTAGCGTAGACGTACGAAGCGTAATTTATTGCAATGAGCTATTTATTTTAATATTGTTCTAATTATTAGTGCGATGTTATATTAATTATTTTCATATTTAAAATTGTTAGTTAGTTTCAACGTTATCTAAAATCATGCTTGCTCTGTTTGTTTGCTTTTTTTTTTTTATTACTTTTTTCACCTGCGATGTGAAATAGTTGTGAATTTTTTGTTTGTTACTTATATTAATTCATCTTGTAAGCTATTAAGGCGAGTTCCGGTAAACGATATATTTATAAATTATGTTTGATTGACTGTATTTTAATTATTTAATAAAAGATTTATTCATTTTAATATCTGCGCAGTCAATGTTGCTATAGTTTCGTCCTAACAATACAGTACGTGTTTAATATTATCGATTAAAATATTGCACATTTGAAAGCGTAATTTTATACTTATATTAAGTAATCTTTAAATAATACGTATTAATGAACTCCCCGGGTATTAGAATAATTCAGTATAAATATAACGTTATACTATCAATACTCGGGAAAAATTATTTTGCGAAACCGTTATATTCGTCTCATAATTTTCGATACTTCGCGGTCTAGTATAAACATCCGATACAGTTTTAAATTATTGTAAGCTTAATTTTTCTTCTCTTTATGCAGAATATACGGGTAATGATATTTAATAAATTCACGATTTACGAGTAGTTTGTTCTTTCTGAAATCGTTTAATATTAAGCACTTCGATGTACATTACGCCGCCGTACAATATGTTCGATAGAATTACACTTATTGTTCCGTTCTAATTATTCTATTACCGTTATTATACTATCGAGAATACTTTTTTAAATTTACTAATTTCGAATGTGGTATAATTAAAATGGTTATAGAATTTCAAGTTATTATTAATACATCTAAGCACGGTAAAACTTATCCGTCACCCTCGAGACCGGGACTGTGACAGATGACTGAATAGACGGATAACAGAAATTCCATTAGAAATTACATATATAGAACTGCACCAGATTTTACATCATTTAGGAAAAAATTAAAAAAAAAAAATTAACGGGATAACATTTGGAGCACTGTATTTTTATTTAAAAATTTAATATAACACAGTGTAATATAGTACAATTACCTAGAAAAACTGTCTCTACACGTCAAATTGTTTACATCTTAAAATAATCGGCAATCGTCTGCAGTTCGAGCTTTCTTTCCGGCAATGTTCCGTATTTTTTCTAGAAGTAGGATTTGTGTAAAGTTTACCTCCTTCTGTCTTTCAAACCAATCGATGCACTTTGTTAACATCAGCCTCCGAATGGCTGATTGCTAAGTTTTGCATTTTGATTCTTCATCGTCGTCAATTTCACCATTATTGGACATTAGATACAATACCAGTCAAAATTTCAAAACCTTCATCGTGTTTATCACACTTCTGAGTTAGTGTGTTATTGTTGAGCAGACCGTTATTGCAATGTTTCACGATTTCGTCAACACTAAGTGGGTAGTGCAGGCTCGGGTCGTAGTTTATATTGCACCTATTCTGTAGGTTTAACATTTCAAGTTCGACCCCCAACATTAAAAATTACGTCCTTAATAATTTTTCCTAAAAGCGTTAACTGTTGTATCGTCAGATGACAGCAAGCGTTCAATAAAATTTCTTTTGTACCGACGAACTGCTGCTATACAGTGGCGGATAACAGAAAGTGACATAAAATAGTGACGGTTAAAATAAGTTTTACTGTATTTAGTTTGTGTAGCAAATTTGATATTTAAACTGTATTGTATTAAATTTAATGTTTTATCGTGTAAATGTTTTGTTGAACAGCATTTAGTTTGACTTCGAATTGTTAATAATCAGGTTGTATGTAATCATTTATTTATTGCACGATATTTATCGTTAAGTTTTTTTTATAATGAAACATCGCATTTGTCTGTGATAAAACGTATATTAAGAAAAATAAACAACTATCTTTTCTATCTTTTTTATTTAATAAATGTTTATTTATTTTTTTTTTTTTTAAAAAAAGATAAAAATATACAAGTGTTTTGACTATATACAACTACTTTGATTTGATACATTGGAGATGACACTAACAGTGATTAACGTCAAATCTATACGATACCAGCAATTATTTAATTAAAGTAATATTTGAATATCATGAAACTTGAAGTTGTTAGATTAAAGTAGTCATATGAATTAAATATGTATTTTTCGAAAAATATTTAATTAACGGAGATTATTCTGGTTTGCGATTGTGCTTAAATTACTGTATTCGTACATACCATCGGATATTTTATTCATTCGTTTTAACGAAACCAACATACTGGTCAACCGATTTCAAAATGACTGCAGATTTATTTGACTTCTTTGTTGTGAAAGGAACATCCTTCAGCTATATGGAAGTTGAGGGGTTTACAGATCTGTCATCAGATTATAACAGTATTAAACTGAGTTCGTATATTATAATGAAGCAGAGAAAGTTAACCCTTACACATAGATATATTGACTGGGATGAATTTAGAAATATCCTAAATGATTAAAAAAAAATTTTCAGTAAGACTAATGCAGTCGAGGAATTTATCAAAGAATGGCAACACCTCCAGTAGCGTCAGACAAGTGTGGAGGGCGTGTGTACCTCATGGAAATTAGAGATTTAGTACAAGAGGAAAGAAAAGCAAGGAAACGGTGACACAGAACAAGACACCCAACAGATAAGTCGGAATGGAAAAGCATTAGTAAGATACGACATGAAAAAATAAAGAGGTTAAAAATCATTGTTTACGCTTTTATCGTCATAAATTTACATATAAATAAGACATATAATACAATATTTAATAGGGAACACATATAAAATTCACATAAAATTATTCGAAAATATATACACAAAATAAACAGAGTTCGTACGAGCTGTCTGTATACCGCAGGAAGGAACCGTTACGATGTCGGACGACGAAGGCATATACTATCCACCAAATTGATGTTTCTTATCCATCGAATGCCCGTACTAATTTGACTTTATTACGCAATTATTAAAATAATGATAGTCTCTATTTGTAATTTATCTTATTTTATTATTTTACACAAAACCCGAATTGAGTTTTGACTAAGTAATTATTTCGCGACGTATTTTCGAAATTTATTTTTATGACTGGAGAATACTAGTACATATTTTTATTTTTGTTTACTTTAAACGTGTTCCATGTTTCCTTTACGAATGTTACTAGAACGTAGAACGGTCATTACACATGACCAAAAAAACCCCCGTAAAGATCGAAAACGCGAGTTATATATATATATATATATATATATATATATATATATATATATATATATATATATATATATATATATATATATATATATATATATATACATAGTGAATAGTTAACGAAAATTCTGATGATGACTGGATGAAACGTAGTATCGTACGTTCAACATGTAACGAATTCAATGTGTAACGATCAGGTTGACTGATTTACACTTATGTTTCTATATCTTCCAAATTCCCCAGTACTGTACTAACAAGAACTTATTTTCGAACGTCAATGTCATACTTTAAGCGTATCTATTTTGACGATCAAACCTTATATAACTTCAGATGTATATTATTATTATTATTATTATTATTATGGACATTTTATTTAAATTTTATTCTTTTTTTTTATTTAAGGATTATTATTTATTTAATTTATGTATCCACTCACGCTTAAATCTTTATACCATATAATAACAACCTACTCAATTTACATGTCAATGTATCTGTATTCTGTGATCATCAACATAAATATATTCTTCTTCCTCATGCACTAGTCATATTTCCTTTAACTTCCTGGAAGACATAAATCACCTTCTTTTTAATTGTCCTCAATTTAATTATAATAAACAAATTTTTTTAATAAACTGACATCTTTCGCAGTATTATTTCTCATTTTTCTTTTTATTTTAAGGTGCAAAATTATTATTTAAAATTATAATTTTGTAATGCTTAAATTAGAATCTACTGGCCGCAACGGTTTAGTTTGACCTAGGCAAAAAATAAAATAAAATAAATAAATAAGTCGATATGCAATGTACCCTAGGCATCTTAGTTTATACGTCGAGTCAATCTTTGTTTTTAAAATTAATATTTGAAATTATGAACATTTACAATATTCCTTATTTTCTAAATACATAGTTTCGTCAAGCAATTTGCTTGTCGACGAATATTTCCACAGAAATTTAAATATATACAATCTGTACATAATACATTTCTATATATATATATACCAATTTGTTATCATTCACTGTCACACCCACATGCCCACATATATATTAATTTCATTCACCCCACTTGCACATACATTTGCTCTCTCATTTTCACTCGCATATTTCCTATCTTGTATTTACTTATCTGATATCTTCAATTACAGTAGTAGGTCACATTGTTTGCTTATTTAATGGCTCGCCGCCATACTTTATTGATACCTTAAATTTCAATATTTGTAATGCTATTTACATTATTTTCATCTTGCAACCATGTTTTCAATCCTAGTTTTCCCCTTATTTTCTCTGCAACTATATAATCCGGTAATCGGTTTAACATTTTTGCAATAACTAATGTTTCCGTTTGCTCACCGAATTTCGATCTCGTTAATGGTAAATTATATTTTAGTTTTTTTCCCCCATTCATATTTTTTCACTGTATTTTCCTTAATCTGTATAGAATTCTTATTCGTTAAATGTTCCCATATCTTAATAAACAAATAGAGCCCCGTAACAATACATTATGTTCTTTTAATAAATCTCGTAATGATTTACCCCCTCGTGTCTGTCTTTATTTATTAAATTTAAACATCCTCTTTGTAATCTGTTTATTTTCTCTATATACACTTTTGATGCTAGTCCCCAAGCTTGAATTCCATACCTTAATCTGGATTAAACCAATGCAAAATATACAGTTCTCAATGTATCACAACTAACATAATTCCTTAATGTATATAGTGCCGGTATTACTGCTTGCAATTTTTTTTCAACTTTTTGTATATGTAGATTCCGTCTCAGGCGGTTGTCTATTGTTATACCAAGATATCTATGTTCACTTACTAGTTCTATTCTTTTGCAATTTTTATATGAACACTCGTTAGCATCTATCATGTAATGTGCACATTCATTAGAATGCATTATAATTTTGGGTTTATATATATGTATATATATATATATATATATATATATATATATATATCATTATCCCCCCTTGGTTTTAGTAACATACTTTTTGTTTTAGCTGTATTAACTATTAACCTATTGTCACGAGCCCATTTACTAATTTCTATCCAATTCCGTTTGCATGAACTTTTCCGCTGTTTGTGTATCTCTGTGTACTACCATTAGTGCTAGATCATCTGCAAAAGCGTATACTATAATTCATAATGTATTTTAGACTATTTGTGTATATTATATACAATAGTGGAGCTAAATTACTACCTTGTGGTATTCCTATTATTTTATTATTTTGATCTGAACTTTATCTATGCTGACTATTGTTTTCCTATCTTGTTGATAGTTTCTAAACCAGCTTAGTTCCCTGCCAGTTATCCCTATTTCTTGTAATTTATTTAATCATGTGTTATGATCAACTGTATCGAAAGCTTTCTTGAAGTCTATAAATGTTACCATTGTTACCTAATGCCATAGATGTTGACTTTCCTTTTTGAAACCCATACGGTTCTTTGTCTATTATATTGTTTTCTTCTAGATATTTCATTAATCTTTTCGCTACATACTTTTCCATAATCTTTCCTAACACGATATTTATAGCGATAGGCCTGTAGTTTGTATAATCAGGATGGTTTCCCTGTTTATATTTACTGGTCTAATTAATGACACTTTTAAGCTTGGTGCTATTTTCCCCTCTTCTAATGTTTTATTTATTATTATCGTTACAACCTCGGAAACATTTTTAAAAATATTTTTTATATCCTTTATTCTGATATCATCATAACCATGTGTGCTTTTTCAATGTTCTGTTCATCTATTATTTTCTCAATATCCGCTTTTGTTGCTTTTGGTATATACATATTCACTTTTTCATGGTAATTACTTTTCTTTATCAATGTTACACTGCAATAGTGCACAATCTGTTGTACTTCATTTTCAAAATTGTATCCAAATTCCTTAATTACTTCCTCAACTTTTTTGTTTCTACGCAAGAACTTTACTATAGTATCATCGATACTTTTTTTCTTTTCCTATTATTTTATTTATGCTATTCCATATTTTCCTTATATCCCCTTCTGCTTTCTTAATATTATTTCTTGCAAATGCATCCTTTTTTGACCGTATTTTATTATTTACTTTATTTCTGATAGCTACATACTGCTTTCTGAGTACTCGATTAGTTTTATTCTGCTTATGTTTTTTGAATAGTTTATCACGTTTTTTTTATCATTTCTAATAATATTTCCCTAGTCATTCGATCTTTTATACCCATATTTATACTCCTATTTCTTCTATGAATTTGTTTTATACCATTCTTTATAGGTCTGTCTAAATTTGTACATTATGTCAGAGCACATTTCTGTAGCCGTTTTATTAATCAAATTTTTTCCCAACCAATCTATGGATTTTAATATAGATATTAATTTTTGTTCGTGATATATTTCATGTTTAAGTTTCGGTAACCCTGTCGTTAATTTTTTCTGGTAATATCATATCACAAGAAACCACATTATGATCTGAAATTTTTATCTCGGTGTTTATATTTTTAAAATGTAAATTTTTATTTACCTGTTTTGCGTAAACGTGATCTACCTGTGTTTGTGTAAAAAGGTCTCCTTTCTATTTCTCTCGTGTATATCCTCTCAAGTTACTTTCATAACCCATCTCTGCCATTGTTATTTTATAATACGATACTTTAGGCATATTTCCTTCGGTATTTATATTTATATCACCGATGTAAATAACATTTTTATTCTTTAATACACGATTATCTATCATAATAATCTCTTTTATATATTCCACTACATCCCTCGATGGAGACCTATATAATGCCCATATATAGAATATAATTTTCCCACTTTAATTTCGAATAAAATACACTCTGCATGATACATACTTTTTGTTATTATCTTGGTATCTACACCGATGCAATGTTTGATAAATACTATTATAGAAGAAAAAGAAAAAGAAAAAAATTTATATTTGCTATTTGTAGGGTACAGTATAAACAAACATTAGAATTATATAATATCGTTCCGGAAAAAACAAAATGAAATTCCTTAATACACTTATTGTTAATTATAAATACAAACACAGAATTAAACTAGAATTACAATGTTAAAGAAAATTACAGGAAAAAATTCCACAAAAACCTGCATCTTAAAAATTAAAAGGACAAATGAAATAGCTTACTCGTTAACTAACGATGAGAGTAATATAAGTGATTAAAAATAAACAACTGTGTGAATAATAAGAGTTTAAGCACAAAATAGAGTTAATGTAAGTAGAATGCTGGGCATTAGTTACAGATATACTACTCGAGTAAAATGTGTTTTATTCGTCTGTGTTTATATTTTTTGTACCTGTGCCGTAGAGACTGATAATCATAGTTACCGACTTGGTTAATGATAACGTTAGTAGACCTGGAGCACGTGTTAAAAAATTTTCTTGTATTAACCTTTATTCTGTCTTCTATATATGGATAATATTTCGTGCATTGTTTTAATGCGTGTAAATCTAGGCTTGTTAAAAACTATTCTAAGGTAATGATTTTGTAATCGTTGAAGTCTGTTAATGTTACTTAAGCTGGTGCTAGACCAGACTGGGCTGGCGTATAAAATTGTGGGCGATATTACCTGTTTGTAAAGTAAGAGTTTATTAATTGGTAACAGTGTAGATTTCCTGTTAAATAATGGAAATAGTACGCTCATTTTTTTGTGTCCTCTGCATAGAGATTCGTTTACATGTTTTGTAAAGGTCAGCTTACTATCTAGTGTAATTCAACGAATGCTTGATTTCCAATCTAGGTACTGATTTTTAATTTTAACGTAACTATTTATGTTGGGTTTCCGTCTCGTAAAAAGAATTGTTCCTGTTTTACTGTCGTTTAATTTAATTTTCCACTTAAAGAAGAATTTGGATAATTTTCCAACTGCAGAAGTTAGTTTATTACTGATGGTATCAATGCGATATGATGAAGTCATTATAGCAGTATCATCAGCATATAGGTTAATATTAACTTCCTTCATGCTGGGGATATCGTTTATGTAAATAATAAAGAGAAATGGTCCAAGGATGCTTCCCTGAGGTACTCCTGCTGTTGCCTAAATGTTGATTTGTGATCCTTAATTTTTACGTAAAATTTTCTATTTGTCAAATAAGATTTAATTAAAGAGATCAAATGCCATGGGAATTTGTATTTGATTAGCTTGTAGAGAATTCCATTATGCAACGCGGTATCGAAGGCTTTTTTAATGTCTAATAATGCTAATCCACTATGTTTGCTTTTATTAAAATTATCGGTAATTTGATCACATATTTTAACTAACTGTATAGTAGTACTTTTTTTTTTTTTGTTTTTTTTTTATTGGGCTTCCATATCAGTTTACCCATTAAACTATATTATATAGACAATAAAAAATAAAAAAGAATTATCCTAATTTTAACTATATGGGTATGTTACAATTAACAATAAACCTATATAAACATATGTATATGTGCATGTTACGTGTGGAAAGTAAGAAAGGAATATTGACAGGAAAAGGAACATTTAGAGATATGAGGTGATTATAGAAGGAGTCACGAGTGGAGCGGTAATATGAGCACTCCAGGAAAGTGTGATTTGCGTCTGCGATACAGTGGATATCTGAAGGATGTGAACAGAACGGAGAAGCAACAAGATCCATTTGAAAAAGTGTAGCCGGTAGACGATTCTTTCCAAAACGTAGTCGACATAAGATGACAATAAAACCACGAAGCAGACTCGCTTGTATTTCGATATTATAGAACCATGGTAGACAAGGAAGATCAGGTTGAAGCAGTTTATATTTTGTAACATTATAAGGATTATTCCAAGTAGCTTTCCAGTATTCTTTATGAGCTGTCTTAATGATAGACAGGAGATCAATGCACGGCGTGTAAGCAATAAATAAATCAAGGTACGTTGTACATTTAGCGTAATGATCAGCAAGTAAATTCCCTTTAATACCAGCATGACCAGGAATCCATGCAAACTTAACAGAGACACCGGCATCTCGTAAAAGGGTAATGTGATTACGAATTTTAAGTATTATGGGAGAGGAATGAGGATTGTAAAGTGAGAACTTTAAGGCCAAAAGACAACTTTTAGAATCAGAAAAAATTATTACCTTTTGAGTTACCCGATTGAACAAAATGAAGCGCAGAGCTTGAAAAATAGCCACAGACTCTGCTGTAAAAATGGAAGAAACTCGCAAAAGGGAAAATTTTTTAACTAATGTCTAAGGAAGGAATTATAAAAGCTGCTCCTACATGATTCTTTGATTTAGAACCATCTGTATATATAGCAAGAAATTCTGACCAGTTATCACAAATATGAGATGTAAAGAGAACATTGGCCATAGAAGGGGGTGTAGAAGCTTTGAACGTTTTAAAAGAATTTAAATCTATATCTAATACAAGATCATTATATAGTAGTACTTAAGTTAGGGCGAAAGCCATATTGGAAGTTGTTAAGGATTTCATTAGCATCGCTATGTTTTCTAAGTCTAATCAGCAACATTTTTTCGAATAATTTGCTAATATTACTAATCAGACTGATCGATCTGATATTCTTCATCAAGGAAGCATCCTTGCCCAATTTTGGTAGAGGCAAAGTTACAGATAGTCTCCACGATACAGGATAATAACACAGCCGAAGACAAGTATTAAATACCATTGCTAGAGCGACTATGCCTTTGCGAGGTAAATTTTTGATCATTTTTACACTAATTTTATCATGACCAGTAGAGTGTGTGTTTCTGAGGGTTCTGATGCACATCTTGACTTCCTTAGGTGACGTTAAGTCATCATGTTTCAATGTTACTCTGATATTTGCTAACAAAGTGTTTATTGTTTGCTTTACTTTACGCTCGTGGTAGTACGTGAACATTGTGTCATTCTGAGTATGTGTATTTTCAAAGTGATCAGCTATCTGCTTTCTCTTCCGTAGAATATACTACGTTATCTTCGCTTCCAGGCATAGAAATAGGTGGCAAGTGTGTTTGGCCCCTGAAAAAATATTTATTTATTTTCCAAAGTTGGTTATTGGTTTGCGAGACATTTACTTATCTATTGCAACGATAGTTTTTCTCTTGAGATAGTCTTTTTTTTACTAAATTTTTTAATCTATTATAAAGTTGTTTAAATTTATATGTATTTCCGTTGTGGCACCTTTGGTACAGTTTCCTGTAGTAGTTTTTAATTTCAATAATTTTTAATGTGCTAGAAGATATCGAAGGTTTTACATCGTTTCCTGTAATTAAAGGTATGGATTTTTCAGCTGCACTTAGTATGGTATAGTTAAGATATCGTATGAAGCTATTATACCACGCCTCTGTCTCACCTCATCTAGGTTATGTAGCCTTTCACAGTCTTTTATTGCATACATACCTACTTCATATTCCTTTATATTTACCTCACTTAATATCAATATGTCATGTTTTCTTATTACACACTGAATCAATATTTCACCCCATTTTTTCCTTACTGATCTAATATTAACGTAATCAATTTTTAACTTACTCTTAGTATTTACACACATATTTATCCCGATTTATACTTAATTTTACTTTATCCATTTATATATATATACACATATATACAAATATATTAATATATATTTAATATCTTATTTATATAATATGTTTATCTATATCTTCTTCACTGTATATACGCTTGGCTTGATCTCTCCTTGTTGTCTTCTTATCAATAATTTCCCTCTTCTAAACCAAACATACCTATATCCAGTTTCTTTAGCCGCCATCCAGAGTAATTGCTTATAATAGGGAGTCATGCTTTCATTTATGTATATTTTATTTTGGTCTCTGTTTTTATATACGTCATCATTTGTTAACAATTTTTTATTTATTAATAATTGCTCTGCCTTTTTTCTGTGCATTTTCACTATTATTGGTCTATTTTATTTTTATTTTTTGCCGATCCAAACATTCTATGAGTTGCTTGTATGTCATTTTCAACTAATTTTACATTTAATGTATCAGCTATTTTATAAACAATTTCTTCCACTTTTTCATCTTTGGTTTCTTTTATGCCATAAATTTCAATCGAGTCTCGCCGACTATATTGCTCCAATTCGTTTATTCTTATATGTAATTTTTCGATTATAACACCTTTTTCTTTATTTTGTTCAACAATGAGCATATCTAATTTACGTCTCATTTGTTCATTTTCTTGTTTCATTTCATTTTTCATCTCATTCATTTTGTATAATATCTCGTTTAATAATTTATCGTTATTATCATTTTCACAATCATTTTCAAATTTGTTATCACAATCGTCTTCGTCGTAATCATTATTTTTTCTCTTAATATTTGGTTGTCGGCACTACCGCCACGCTTCCTTATCTTTTTTAGAAAGAGTACGATATGTCGACTGTGTTATTGTGGTGCAATCAAAGTGGTATTTCCCACCACAACTAACCTTACATATAATAAATTGCCCGTCCTTAGGTAGCTCTCCGTTGCACTCTTTACAATGATGTGATCGTATAGTATTCATGTTTAAACACGATATTTTATAATACGACTTTGAGTCAATCTAGCGTACTTAATACTTCATATAAACTTACCTACAAATAACCTGCTGCTGCTGCTCTGTTAAACGTAGTGATAGCTTAGCGCGATATAAACGCCGAGCACGGTCGTATAATGAACGTGTAAACAACGAAACGTCAACTACTCTCACTACTACTTGTTTCACTTACACACGCTACATGAATATCTTTATCTACAGTAATTGTCCGAATTCTAAGAATTTATTTCTGATGGAATTAGCATTCGATCCCAAAAAATTTAAACTAATTTAAGGTTTAGTCTGAATTGAGATATCTAATAATGGTTTCAGCTATTATAGCAATTTTGCTAAATGTATCACTGGCTTGTTTGAGTCGGCTTAGAGCCGATATAGTAAATTTGGAAACTTTATTAAAATTTGAATTTTTAAATAATTTTTTAATATCGGATATAACTGAAACACTTTCTGAATTAAAACGGGATGAAGATAGCATACGATCAGTAAAACTGGCAGGGCGAGTTCTTCTAGCGGTTTGCGCATAGGTTTTATTAGTAGTTTTATTGTTAACACTACTATTATTACTAAGGTAACATTATCACTAATAATACGATTGTTATTATTGCTATTATTATTATTATTATTATTATTATTATTACTACACTTATTATTTTTATTATTATTGTTATTATTAATAAAAGTGCTATTAGAACTGTTAAATAAAGATCTAGCTAAAAGTTGCCTGAATACTGTACCAGGCGGGAAATGCACAATAAAAAGTGGTTGATAATTTTTTTCATTTTGTGGAATATTTTTATACATTTGCGTTACACTTAGTATAGGAATGGTTTGACTGGAAAAACATATTGGCAGGAATACCACAAGGTAGTTAGGACCTATCCTTTATCTCCTTTACACAGCCGACATACCAACAAACAATCGTATAGTTATCTCTATGTCTGCTGATGATACAGTAATTCATGATCCAACAGCGCGCTACTGAAAATCTACAGCTAAGCATAAATCAATTAAGTGCTTGGCTGAAATGTTGGAAAATTAAACAGTGAAAAATCGGTGCATATAAACTTCACTTTGCAGAAAACAGAAAATATTCCAATGACACTAAATCAGCAGATAATCCCACAAAAAGAGCCAGTCAAGTATCTAGGGATGCACATCGATTCGCGTCTAAAACCCGGTTTTGCTTGCAAACATGTAAAACACGTAAAAATGTTGGAAAAACACACAAATGCTGAAGTCATACAGCTCCCCTGGACAACTCTGAAGATTTAAGACCAATTAAACGTTGAAAACCATATGATTTAGTGAAGTAATGTAATAAGTCACAGTCACTTTATTGGGAATGTACCTCTTCACACGTGCTTTCAAATTCATCGTTCTTGTCAAAGACTACATAGTCGTGACAATAATGTTAATTTAAAAAAAAAATCGTTTTAACCGCCTTTATATTTCTTATTATGCTTATTTATAAGTTTATTGATATCTCGTTCCGTGTAGGTATAGTTAGGCTTATTTCGTCGTAATCGACGTTAGTTAGCAAAACAATACATTTATCTAAATTTCATAATATAATTAATTTTATCGGACTCTTAATGCTACTCGCGCGTTACATAGGCGTTTTATTTTATGTGCCTAAATTATTTTAAATCAAACAGAAACTTGAAATAAATTTAAATTGTTATTATTGTTACTATAAAATAAAATTTATAATCAAGGAAGTACTAACAAAATATATATTTATAAATGTAAGATTTTACTAAAGCTCATAAGTGATATACTAAAAAAACAAAACAGTTTCACGTTCAATTGTTAAAGGTCATTTTAATTACCTATGAATATAATCTCTTAAGTGTAATTATCTTTAGTTATATTTACTAATGATAACCCTTGTTATTATTCTGCCTCGAATTTATTTATTATTGTTATCGAAAAATTATTGTATTTTTCATTTACTATTAGTTTCTCAAATTATATATATACATATATTTTATTAGAGTGCGAGAGGATGTAATACATGACAGAATAAGCAATTTTAAAGAATACGAATATACTCGCTATAGTTTGGTTCCTCCTTAAGCACATAAATCAATTATTACTATTATTATAGAATAAAGATGATGACTATTAATATTAAAGTATTTTATATTATTATTAATTTTTATTATTTTCCATCGACTTTATTTTCGTTGACACACACATATATATATATATATATATATATATATATATATATATATATATATATATATATATATATGTAATATTGGAAGTTCATTCAAGTATGTCTTGTTTATCTTAATTTTTCCAAAGGAAAGTTCTCTCAATAGGGAAATCAGATGATGTGGACTTTCTGTTTTACGCAAAATTTTTCACGATTTTACCTACTTTACTAAATCGGACGATTTTGCGTAGTCAACGAAACATAAGTATGTCTTCAGGTTGAATTCTGTTTTTTTTTTTTCAATTATCTGGTCTTACACTAAATATGTATGGTCACTAGTACTTTCTCTTCAGCGATTTGTGGAAGTAAAAAAAAGCTTGTGAGCCTTTCATTTATGACTTGTTAGTACTTTACTGGGGTGTGATAGGATATTGTTCTGTAGTTAGAACACCACACATGGGTTCCTCTTTCAAAAATTGGAACGAAAATTGCTTTACATCAGTCTTCTAGCCACTTTCCGGTTACCATATCTATTTACATATTACTTGTAATATTTGAAATCCTTCCCCTTCAATTTCTCTCTAAGCTTCCGCCAGAATTTAATCTTCTTCGACGGTTTTATATCTTTTCAGTTTTATGTAAGATTACTTCTGATTCCAGGAGATCTGATTACCTATAATTTCAAGGGAGTGTTCTGGTACCGATATTGTATGCACTTTATACGTGAGACTTACCTCAATTAGAAAACAATACTGTAGCAACATTCGCTGATGATACAGTAATCCTGGCAGTAGCAGCGTATGGTGTGTTTTCAATAAGGAAGTTGTAAACTGCAGTGGATCACATTTATGATTGGGCTAAAAAATGGAATATTAAACGATACTAAATCAGTGCATGTGAACTTCACTAATAAGCGCGTTACATGTATTCCACTATATGTTAATAATAATGTTATACCATAATGACATTAGACGCTAAACTTAGTTGGGAAGTTCATGTAAAAAAGAAAGAGATGAATTGGAAATAATATATAAAAAACTATATTGGATGATTGGTAGGCATTCCCCATTACTAATTTACAATAAAATATTAATATAAAAATAAATTTTGAAATTCGCCTAGTATACAGTTGTGGGAATACACTAAACAAAGTGATAGAAACATTATACATCGTTTCCAAAATAGAATTTTAAGAAACACCGTGAACGCACCATATTATTTTATAAATATACACATCTATAAATATCTACAGATCGAGTAACTCAATGAAGTAATTAAAAATGTTGCAAATATCACCAAATAAGACTGAAAAATCATGCAAATACTGAAGCGCGTAAGTTCTTAAATACGGAGTACTTGGAACGTAGGCTCAAGAGAACAAAAACCCGCACGAACTAATGTTAGATTAATTTAGACATACGCGTATAGCTTTAAGAGGTATATAACTTTTTACTTTTATTTAATAAAACCAAAATTCTATCGGGTAAATTTTGGTATTAATATTATCTATTTTAATCGCGCCGCTAGAGAACTAAAAAATAAAATTCTCGACTTTAAAAATGAGACATTTAATAATTATATACTCGACTTAGCACCCAATAAAGCAACTGACTACAATCTGCGGAAGGCTACAAAAATTATAAAGCATAAAATATTCTTTTTGTTCTTCAATAATAAGAATGGATAACAGAACATGGGTGCGCAACAATGTACAAAAAGCTGAAGTATTTGCTATTATACTTATCCGGTATATTCCGAGAACAGAAGAGCAGTGTATATTAAATAATCACGAAGAATAAATAACTACATATTGTCTACCCCCCCATAAAGTGTACTTTTCCCACGAATGTTAATGCGCGTATATTCAAAAATGCCTAGCAATTAATAAATTGCCGGGGGTTATGATTTAATAACTGCAAATATTTAAACAGAACTCTAGGACATCTTCCAATCCAGTGGAAATTTACAACTATCGTAATGATACACAAATCAGGAAAACCGACAAAGGATGCAACTTCTTATAGACCCATTAATCTGCTATCAAGTTATACAGAAATTATTTGAAAAACTTCTATTAGAAAGAATCAAGGTTGTTCTAGAAGTGAATCAACTAATTTCAAACTGACAGTTCAGTTTTAGGCACTACTGAACGAGTACATCGAATTGTTGATAATATAAACCGGTGCTTCGAAGCAAAGAAATATCGTTCAGACGTCTTCCTTGATATTGAAAAATCTTTTGATAAAGTGGATTATTGTATAAGATGTGACCCAGAGAAGACGGACGGTTATGTTGTTTTTTGAATAGCTCAAAAATTACTTGACGAAAATTTTTGAATGAAATTTTATTTAAAAATTAGGAAAACGAAAGATTAGCTTATAATCATTTGTAGAACACAATATCGTTCAGATGACCGCCATCTGCAAAAAATACATTTATTCAGTCTTTACAAAATTTTCGAAGACTTTTTCGAGCATAGTTCGCTGAATTTTTTTCAAAAATCCGTCTTTTTAAGTGTGATCTCATGGACGTGTTTCATAAACGCGGTTCTTAAGGTATCTCCATAAATAAAAATTGCGTAATTTTGAATTCTTTTCGAAATTCTGTTTGCACTGTCGTGATAGAATCACGCCGGAAATAACGTTTCTTAGAAAACGCGCGCTCCTTGTCAAAAAGAAGAATAGTGTACTTGTTTGGAATATTTAATAGTAATTAATTTTATTGAAGAGAATCAGCATTTACATTTTAGTATAGACAAAAAAAAGTCCAACATAAAGGCATATGTTTAAAATGCACATTGAAAAAGTGTTGTAGGTATATTGGAAGCTGAACTGAGTAGAGCTAATTTAATGAATTGTGTGTAGTTTGTTTTTATTTGTTTATAACAATAATATAATTATTAATTGCGCATTCATTTTTTTTTATTAAAAATTGTAAATATTTAAGGAACCGTTGCTTTTAGAACTATGTACAATATATATACATATATATATATATATTCTTCAGTTCCTCAATCTTTCGATTGGTGGTCAATATGTAGATCTCACAAGTTTCTAGTTTCGTGTCGAGGAGAGTGGAGAAAAATAGTCCATACGATTTCATGTTGATGTCACATGATGTCACCAAATACTTTCGAATTATAAATGACGTAGAAAAGAATATATATATATATATATATATATATATATATAATTTGTTATATTTTTGTATAAATATATAAAGGAGACGTGTTCGCCGCTGATTTATTAATAACCGCGAGATATGCATACTTTATACTAATGTATTTTTAATATTGGTCGTATGATAAAAGTTTGTCTGTACCTTACTTGTCAAGTTACTTAATTAAGGTTGAACAGAAACGAAACTGATAACGGAGATAAAGAAAACGTAATTATTATTCAATAATAAGTTTACGATAAACGAACAGTTTTCATTGGAAGCGAAAATGATTAAATAAATGTGCGCAAGTTTCAGTATATTCGAACGTATAACGGTAACCGATTATGGAGATTCTATTTTATTTAATGTAGTAATTAATTTTTTAATGGTAATCGATTATCGAGACTTGTGTTATTTAATTTAGGAATTAATTTTTTAATTAATAAACGATTTTTAAATTGTGAAAGTAAAAATATCGAGCCGATTGCTTGGTTTTTCTTTGTTATCTGTTTTAAAGTTATCGTTAAGTTCATTTTTTTTATTTATTTTTTATTTTCAATCAATGAATTATACACGGACCATAAATGCGTTATTGAATGTAGCGAATTGTAGTTATATATCGCAATTACGAGACGTTTATATCAATCCACTGGCTGGATATTGTGTTGCCTCCTTTCCTTGCAGCTATAACGATCGTCGTCCTTTTTCATCTAATTCACACCGGCTGAATTCTGTACATCATTCAACCAACTTGAATTCAGTCTACTAATTAAAGATCATATACCTATGTAGTAAGACAGCTTCGATTATATTAGTGCTACTTGTTTGGAAACGTATAAAAAAAAAAAATAATAATAATAAACTACAAATGTTGAATATTATCGTACAATCGAAATTACCGTGTAAATACTTTTATTTTTTATTGTTATTATTTTGCAAATAATCCGAAACGTCAAATGCCTAGAAACTTATAAGTTCAGTTTACATTATGATGAAAATAATTATTTAGTTTCAATTAAACCTTTCAGTCATACACATTATAAAATGTTAACATTAAATTATAAATTTTATAGGGGTGTTTATTATACAACACGGCTTCTTGGGTGAACTTTAGATAATTTTCAATGTATTCATATACAAAAATTTTTAAAATTAAGACATTTTATATATAAAAATTTTTGTTCGCATTAAAATTTCATGCCCCATATAGTGGACACGATGACTGAATTACGATTTTCTTTTTTTCCGGAGATGAGGGTGGGGGGTTACGTCGGAAAAAAAATTTTAATATGTGAACATCAATCATAGACGTTTAAAAGTGTATTTAACGTAATTAACACATAAAAAGTCGGAAAACTGCATATTTGCATAATTTTTCATATTATAATGATGACCTTGTTGAATATTATGGACATTACCGGACTTTAAAATCCTATTATTGTCAGTTCCTCTGCAATTAGCGCTAATTCTAACTCACAACTACTTTGTAGAATGTATGGTGCTCTTCCCTAAAGCCTTTTGTCAACTTTATATATTTTTCCGGTAAGCATACATTCACCTTAACAACTCTGTCTGAGAGTGCTTTCGGATGGCGGTTAGAGTTATTCGAATAATATTAACCACCGTCATTTTTTTAACATAACTGGCTACAGTTTATACCATACTCAGCATCCCGATGGAACTGTTCGCGGAGGGAGCGCTATATTAATATGAAACGGTATTCAACATTATCAGTATAATTCTTACCAACAAGATTATGCCCAGATTACAAGCGTTGTTGTGAAATAACTCGACTCATTGCTGATTGTTTCCAATATCCGGGAAAAAGATTTATTGCTGGCGGTGATTATAACGCTAAACATACTTTATGGGGATCCAGATTACCTACGCCAAGAGGACGCCAGTTAAAAAAAGCTATGGATTCCTTGCAACTTAACCATCTCTCATCTGGTAAGCCAACCTACTGGCCGACTGATCCTATTAGAATACCTGATTTACTAGATTTTTTTGTCGTCGAGGGGATATCGCTACACTACACTGAAGTTGAAGAAAGTGTTCATATAGCGTCCGACCACTCACCAGTTATTCTAACAATAAGTACAAATATTATAAGGAAAGAAAAGCCGCCATTCCTTATAAGCAAACGTGTTGGGAAAATTTTCGGAGGCAAATTGCAAACAATATAAATCTAGAAATTCAGCTTAAAACTATTCAAGAGTTGGAAGAATCTGTCGATTCTCTCACCAAAACCATTCAAATGCAGCATGGAATTCCACGTCAACTGAATCGTTGAATACTGACGTTAATATCAGCTATCCCATGGTAATCAATGAAAAATTAGCTGAAAAACGCAGAGCTCGTAGAAAATGGCACAACACCAGGCATCCGTGTGACAAAACTTTATACAAGAATAACTTTGCAATTAAGAAAGGCTTTTGCAAAATGAAAAAATAAAAGTTTACAAAGTTTCTTGCAAAGCCTCAGTGCTTCCCAGGACAGGAATTACTCCCTTTGAAAAGTAACTAAAAAAATTAAACAGGTAAAACAACACAGCCCACCTGTTAAAAATGCAACAGGCCAATGGGCAAGAAGCGATACTGAAAAAGCTAACATCTTTGCTCAACACCTAGCGGACGTATTCCAACCACATCCGTCTGAACCTAGAAGTAATCACGAGCAACAGATCTCAGAGTTCTTGGAATATATTCCTGATGATCAACAACGCATTAAACCTGTATCCCCAAAAGAAGTGTGGCATGAAATTATAGCCTTAAAAAGAAACAAAGCTCCAGTAACAATATCTTAAAAGAGCTACCGAAAAAAGGAATATTGCTCATTACTTACATCTTCAATGCTATATTCCGACTCAAGCATGTGCCTATCCAATGGAAAATGGCTCAAATAATTATGGTGCTTAAACCTGGCAAGCCTCCAAACGTCGTCTCATCCTATAGACCAATATCGCTTATGCCTGCGTTATCCAAAGTCTTCGATAAGTTATTTATGAAAAGGATAATGATGATTATTGATCAAAAGAAACCAATACCAGATCACCAATTTGGTTTCAGAACCAAACACTCTTGATCAAGTTCGCAGAATCGTCAATAAAATTGAAAATGACTTCGAAGAGAAACGAATTTGTTCAGCAGTATTCTTAGATATTTCTCAAGCCTTCGACAAGGTTTGGCGTGAAGGACTGCTTTATAAAATCAAAAAAAAATTGTACCCTATAGTATGTACAAACTAATTTCTTCTTACCTAAACGAACGATTTTTCAAAGTAAAAGTTCAGGAAGAAGAATCCAAACTATACCCGATAACCGTTGGTGTCCCGCAGGGCAGTGTTTTAGGGCCGCTGTTCTACATACTTTATACAGCTGACCTTCCGGCTTCGAATAGTACACTAACTGCTACTTTTGCAGATGATACTGCTGTGTTAGCTTCCGATACCCTCGAAAACGTTGCCGCTAGAAACCTGCAGAATTCCTTAGATCAGATATGCAAGTGGACAAAAACGTGAAAAATAAATATAAATGAAAACAAATCGGCTCATGTAATATTCACAAACAGAAGAACAAATAATGCTCCAGTTACAATAAACAATAATCAAATACCAATACTAGATGAGACCAAATATTTAGGTATGCGACTCGATCAGAAACTTACGTGGAAACAACACATCATTGCTAAAAAGAAAGAGATTAACCGTTTAATAGCTTCCATGTATTGGCTTATTGGAAAAAACTCGACGTTAACGATCGACAATAAATTGTTAATCTACAAAGCGATTATTAAACCAACTTTATGGCGCCCAATTGTGGGGTTGTGCAAAAACCACTCACATCAAAATAATTCAATGATGCCAAAACAAAATACTTCGTATGATAACGACCTGGTTCATAAGAAACGATGACTTGCATAGAGACCTAAATGTTCCTACTGTAATTACAGAAATTAGACGGTATGCACTTCAACATGAAGACAGATTACATAGGCATCCAAATACGGAAGCAATTATTACATTAGATAACCTAAATAAGACAAGAAGGCTGAAACGGAATAAGCCTTATGATATTGTTTAAACAAATTTTATTCATATTCTTCTGAGGCTCCTGTCACTGGACGGATAACCTCTTCACGTTAATTTTCTTTCCTATATCAGAATTACTGGATAGTCCAAATGGACTAGTTGTAATTATGTAAAAAAAAAAGCTAGTAAAATGATGACTAAGTCCTTAACAATAGCAATATGGAATGTAAATAGCCTAAAAAAACGATCATTTTGAAATCGAACTATTCTTAAATAAGAATTTTATAGACATGCACGTTTAATTTCAGAATCGTATTTAACTACGTTGAAATAATATAATAGCTCATCAATTTAGCTTTCAGGGACAATATTAAACGACAGTTCAACTGCACAGAGTAGTAAATATTATAGGAACCACTCTAAAAACGATGCAGGTTTGTACAGTCGCGTCTATTAATGCTGCTTAAGTCTTGTGTGCCGGCATGTCGGTCGTGTATATATTATACAGAATTGGACCGAGAACATTGACGTACTGACGCTAAGATCCGTCGTTGGCTCGAAATAACGCCATTTATTTTAACCCGAAATGATCTAGCGCTTCAGTAAGATCCCAAAAGATGATATATTTCGGAAGAAAAATATAGCAAATCATCATGCTAAACGCGGTCAAATGCTTTGGCTACATCAAGGAATACTGCTGAGCAATACATTCCATACACGGATTCAATTGCGTCAACAATTCTATGGCATTGATGAATGACCGAATGTTTTAGTCTAAATCCGAACTGATGGTTTGGAACATATAATTTGTCACACTATGAAGAAGCCGGATAGGGCTGGTTAGTTTCAGTACTTGCCAGTCCTGTGGTTTGATGGCAGATATTAATCATATCATTTTTTCATGTAATCTATATAGTGCACACAGAGAAACCCTAATCAAGATATTATTACAGTTAGGTATCTTCCCTCCGTACTCTATTGCATACCTCCTATCCTTAAATAATCCTCTTGTGTTGATAGCACTGGTCTCTTATATATATAAATCCAATATTATTTTGTAACCTTTACATCCTCGTATAGTGTATTTTCCTTATATGGCTTAGTTTAGTTATGTATCTTTCTATTTTGTAAATCATTTGTTAGCGTTTAGTTTATATAAATTTATATGTACAATGAGTAGTAATGGTTTTATAACCTAAACTCAATTAAAAATAAAGGAAAAAAAAGGTCGAATTATTTTTGCGAATATTTTTCCAAATGTATTCAACAAACTTAATAAGTTTAGGACGAAACATCTGTAACTGGCTTACCATGTTTACGGACGAGTACAATTATAGATTTTTTCCATCTGCTCGAGAAGCATGAATAGAATTGTATATGTATAAAAATAATAGAACTGCCTTTTTTGGCAGATGTGTCAAGATATTGTTTGTAATTTTGTCTTCTCCTGCGGCCTTATTGACCGCGGATACATACACGTAGCTTTTTCGTCGTCAGTTTCGGCCCAGGTTGCATCGGGTCTCCTAACATGATGGGACGAATCACATTTTTTTTTGTTAGAATTTTCTTTGTTTTCCAAATCGAACCGTCAGCACTGTTTAGTGTTGATAGGTAATGATTGAAACGATTATTATTGTAATGTACAATCGCTTCTTTTAATTGTTCGCAGAGTTCCCTGTAGATTTGATAATTAGACCGATATCTGGGATGCTGCTACTTTTTGTGCGCTTTTCTTATTTTGTTGATTAATTCACGTATCTCGATAGGTAATATATATTGTAATTATCGTCAGTCAACTTCGCAGGCCGCGTTGATTTTTTACAGCAATTCTGAATTATATCTGTTATATAATCAGTGTATATTTTCGTTTCTGATGATGAGTGGTGTAAGCCCATTCGAAACGTTAAGTTTTTTGAATAATCAGGACGTGGTTTTCACCGAAAATAATTCTAGACGTATGGAAAACAACCACGAAAGTTTTAATAAATATATAGTGTATATTTTGTTTAAATTTTTTGTTATATTCGTGACTATAGTATTAACATTCTTTATAACTAGCAGGATGTTCGCAGCCGCAGAAAAGACATGTTGTGGTTTTTTCCTCTAGTGCTTTGGTACAGTCTGCTTGTTAGATATGCATTTAACGCACCGAGGTGGAAGATTATCATGAAGATTTTGTGCGACTAAAATTTTGACAGCGTATACACTGTATTAATTTGTCGATTTATCCGTGGTTCTTCAATTGTTACGGCTGTGTAAATGATTTAACTTAAATATTTCCGAATTTTTGAAAGACCGGTTGAAATTTATGAAAAACATTGACAGCGGAGATTTTGTCCTTCTACTGATTACATTGATTACGGAATAGAAAAATCGAATTGCTGTAATGCCAGTGTGATTTCGTTGCAATTGGTTGTATGGTGAAGATTTTTTAAGATTACACGGAAGGCTTTATTTTCTGATAATTGAAATGTACGAAATTTGTATTTTTTTTTTTTTTTTTTTTGTTGGAGGGCCTTTTTCGCGATAACAATTTGTTGAACTTAGTTTTATAGTAATACCGGTATTTGTTGACGTAAGTGTAAATTTTACATCTTCCAAGCTGGTTAAAAAATTTTATAAATTCTGTATAATTTTTGTTTGACGTCTTTAACCGAAATTTGTGGAGGCGAAGTAGTTTTGTTAGTTTTATTTTTGCCATCGATACTGTCCGATACGTCGTTATCCGATAGCCTCTAGATGCGTTGTTTCATTAACTTCGTCATCTATTTTGTTGTTGTTTATGTACATATAAAAGAGTGATATTTTTGTTATTAAATTTCATGATGAACGTTTTCATTCCTTCCACGCGTATGGCGGTGAAAAAAAAAGAAGGACGCTTTGACGCGTTCTTTTGACCATCTGCCGATTAGTGTTGGCTTTGTATATATTACGAAGAGTTATTGTAACATTCTCTTTGTTATTATTACTTTTTTTTCTTTTTTATTTTTAAAAACGTATATTTGTGATAAATTTTATAATGATATATACACTCATAATCACGCCTCATATATACACACAACAACACAACAACAGACATAATACAATTATTTTAATTTATCCCGTCAAGCTTTCGCTTGTCGACGGGTAATTACATTTCTTATGATTTAATATTATACATTTACGCTTAATATAAATTTTTATTTTGATTACATTTATTATATTGATTTCTTTAATTACCGTTTATTTATATAATTATAACTCATTTACGCTCTCACATACTCTCTAACTTAACTGCCAAAGTGAGCTTTAGTACTGATCAGTGCCACGCTCACACACACGCACACACACATAGAATACATTTATACATCTGTTAGAGTAGTGTTAATACATATTACCTTTCAATTTGCAAACAATATATTTCCACTCTAATCATCCACATATATAGGCTCCCATTTACACAAAATTTTTAATTTTCCAATCGGTAGTAGAACCCTGGCATCCGCATTGTATCGTATTATATTTGTATTTCATAATCCTCGTCATTTCATTATTCTTATAGTATTTTATCCACATTTTCCTTATTTTGTAACCATTTTTTTAATTCACGTTTTAGTTTCTTCTCCGCCCTTTCGTTCAATATTTCTTCCGGTATCACGTTCATCATACGCGGCAATATGTACACATCTGTCTGATTTCTATGCTTCGATTTCGGTATTTGAGTATGATATTTTTGTATCTTCCTTAGATCATACGTTATTTCTTTTCTTTCTCTAACTTTTACAGGTTTCCGATTTCTAATATAATCCAACATTCTAACCATTAAGCACAATCCTTTTATATCCAGCATGTTTTCCTCCTTCAAAAGTTTAAAGTTTATGTAATTCACTATTATTATCTCTTGTAATTAACTGTAAGGATTTTCTCTGTAAACGATCGATACGTACAGTATAACACTTATTAGCTAACCCCCATGCCTGCACACAATATCTTAATCGTGAATCTATCAGCGCGTAATATACTATTTTTAATGTTTTTTTGCTAACGAAGTTTTGTAATGTATACAATGCTGGAAATGTTGCTCGAATTTTTTTTTCAGCAGAATTTATGTGTTTATTCCATCTTAAATTTTCGTCAATAATTACACCCAAGTATCTGTGTTCTCGTACCATTTCTATTTGTTCGCAATCTTTGTTACTGCACTTGTTCTCCTGTTTCATGTAATGGACACAATCATTCGAGTGCATCTGTAATATGGGCTTGTATCTTTCTATATCCATCATAGATTTGAAGAACATACATTTTGTTTTTTTTAGTATTTATTATCAGGTTATTGTCATGAGCCCATATGCTAATTTGTATTAAATCTTTCTGCATATTTTCAACGGCTATTTTTATATTTATATTTGTCGTTATTATCGCTACGTCATCGGCAAAAGCATATATTTTACTATAATTTAAATATTTTTGCAGACCATTTACATATATATTAAATAAGATCGGGACTAAGTTGCTCCCTTGCGGTACACCATTTCTCATTTTAAATTCAATTCCTTTTACTCCTGATATACTTACTACGCTCTTTCTATCACTCAGATAATTTTTAAACCAATTCCAGACTTTACCCGTTACACCTGTGTTATTCAATTTTATTAACAATTTATCGTCGTTCACTGTGTCAAAAGCCTTTGTTAAGTCAACGAATGTCACTATCACTTTATTTCGCATTTACAGATTTGTCCTTATCTCTTCAGCAAAATCGCCAAGTGCTTGCGATGTTGATTTGTTTTTCTGAAACACATATTGATTTCTATTAATAACATCATTTTCCTGTAAGTATTTTACTAAGTATGATCCTACATACTTTTCCATTATTTTTGCTATAACATTGTTTATTGTAATAGGTCTATAGTTTGTGACTTCGTTATGTTTTCCTTTTTTATATATCGGTCTTATTAGTGATATTTTCAATCCTTGCGGTATCATTCCATTTTCTAACGTTTTATTTATTAAGTTTGTTACTTTCTTCGATATTTTATCCTTCACAAAGTTCATATCCTTAATTCTTATACTATCGTTACCACAAGATTTTTCAGCTACTAATTTGTCAATCATGTTTCCTACTTTTTTTTACCGTTGCTTTAGGAATACACATATTACTACGAGCATAACATTCATTTGACTTTAATTTTAGTATGTTACACTTGTGTTCTATTTTTTCTATATTATGCTCATATTCCTCACTAAATAACTTTATTATATTATGTATACCAGTCTTTTTTTACAGAAGTATTTTTCCATTTTTTTTTTATCAACCCCAAGAGTAGTTTCCTTACCTATTAATTTCCTAACATTTATCCAAGTTTTTCTAGTATCACCTCCAGATATTCTGAATTTTTCTCAGTTAAACTCATCCTTTTTCGTCTTAATCATTTTGTTTACATTATTTCTCAGCGCTTTGTACTTTTTCCATAGTGATGTGTTATTTTTATTTTTTTTTTACATTTTTTGTATAATCGGTCACGTTGGTTTATCATATCAATTATCTCTTTGTTTATCCAATTTTTTATAGCAGTTATTTTCCTACATTTTTTTACTCCCCTGTTATGTTTACATGTTGAGTACGTCATTAACATCACCGTTATTACAAGCGACTGATATATATATATATATATATATATATATATATATATATATATGTGTATACAGCTACGACCAATCTGGACCTAAGGTATTGAACTGTGGACTTGTGCTAAAGATACAAATATTAAAATAATACAAACAGTTCAAAATAAAATCTTAAGAAAAATTACGAACGCATCCTGGTACGTGACCATCACAACATTCTACATGAGGATTTAAACATTCTTAATGTTTGATAACGTGTGCGCAATTTACGAGACGCGTTGAATTTTTATTTAGTATTTTTAATAATTTGTTTCAGTATGGATGTATTAATTGCGGGCACGATTTACGTACTAATAAAGAAGGATTATCGCATTTCGCGCAGCGAACGAATAAATTGGTTTCTACAGCACGTGAACAAAAGAATTAAAATAAACGATGTCAGCCTTTTGGTTCGTAATAATTTTTTATAAGTAAATATATACATACACACACATATTCACATATATACGCATGCATGTATTTCGGGTGTATTATTTATTTATCGTATCGACGGCGTGCTTTACGTCAAATGTTTCAAAAAATAAAAATAATAAAGAAACATGGAAATATAAAAAAATCATTCAAAAACCAAATAAAACATCGTCTAGTAATAAATTAGCATTTGTTAACCTATCTGTTGAACTTTCTCGAATATTGTCTATCTCGTCCACGCCTTCGTTAAGATGGTTAGTTCTGATTTCATTTATACTTCACTGTGATTTTCTATTCAAACGAAATCGTGATACTGATATCCCGGATTTGTAATCATTTGCTGCCGAATTGTGTTTACTTCACAAGGACGTATTCATATTACTTGAATAATTTTGTTCACGTTTTAAAGAAACGAATATTTTTCTCCTTCGCATATTCGGTTTGTTTAAAAGTTTTTTTTTTAGTCTTTATCGCGCTAACCTTCAGTCGACAATTTCGACTTTTGTCTTTTGCTATTGTACATCTCGTCGGATTATTTTTTTTTTAACACCGTCATACGTTATATTGTCTAATGTTGTCCGTATTGATCGCTTTTCCGAAGCTGTAAGCGATAGACATTTTTATGTTTTAGCAAATGTATCCACGGCTATTTCTAATTTATTTGTATTTACACGACTTTCCGGGTTTTTCCTGATATGCCGAATTTTTTCGCAGACGATGCGGCTATATATTGCAGCTTGTATAGACCCGACACTATTCGCAATAGATTCTAGCTCGGAATAAAGCGCATAATTAATTATTACGGTAAATGAGAAATTAATATAAATCCGATGAAAATTATATATATATTTTTTTCACTCGAAAAAGACCAATGTTACCAGATAGTCCGCTTGTTCAAGATACTCAAATTGGATTGACTGGGTATATACTATCTGGGTGTTACTTTAGAATAGCAAATTGACTTTTACTAAACACATAGACAATAAGACAAATAAATATTTGGGAACTATAATAAATGAGAATTGGGATCAGTTTCAAGAGTTGAAGAATAGAGAAAGCAAGACGTGCATTTAATAACGTGAAAGTACTATTCACATGTAAGGATCTAAATTTATAAACAAAAATTACACTGCTTCGATGTTACGTTTTTTCAATGTTCTTATATATATATATATATATATATATATATATATATATATATATATATATATATATATATATATATAGTGGAATCATGGACTTTGGCGGAAAGCATGTAGGAAAAGCTGAGTGCTTTTGAGATGCGGTTATATCGTCGGATTTTGAAAATAACTCTGGACGCAGAAACGTACAAACAAAAATATGTTTTATTGAAGATGAAGAAAGAATTGAAAATCGTGAACACAATAAAATCCAGGAAATTAGAATACTCGAGCTACATCATGAGAAATTAATGAAGATATGAAATATTGTAGAGATTTCTTTAAAGAAAAATAATGAGACAAAGAAGAATATCTTAAGAATTTAAGAACACGATCATCTGTAGCAACATCCACAAAACTCTCCAGATCAGTAATGGGCAAAACCATAACAGCTAATTTGATACAACCGCTAAGCAGTCATATTTATTTCATCGTTAACTATTAACTGTAATAAGTTTAACTTTGTTTATTGTCGTAAATATGTATCTGTGATATATAATTATCTATTTGCTAACAACATACATGTGCGCAATTTTTTTTTTTTTTTTATTATTAGAAAAAGGCAATATGAATCCTATTTAAACACGTAGAAATAGAAGTTTGCGTTTTTTATTTATTATGTCATTGAAATTCTGTCGCATAACTGCCAGCGTATTTTCTCTACAGTTATTTCATCGTAATTTTGTCCAGAAATTTATTTAGCATTGTTAGCATCGATGCGATGTTTGACTCGAATTCGTTCATTAATTTATTTACACCCTCCCAATCACGTATGTGGTGAGTTGATTAGACATTATTGGAATTTTGAATTGTATAAATTTCTATCTGTTGCTTGCGTATTTTGGTCAGTTGAGTAATTCATTATCCTTTCGGTGACGCATTATTAGTTTTTGACACATAATTGTACATTTCGGTTTCTGAAATAATTAAAAACTATAAGTGGAAAATGCGAAAATATGAAGTAATATTTCGCGAATAATAATATCGTTTTTTGGATGACTAGTTCATTTTGAAATGCGTTATGTATTTCTAGAATTGAAATATCAACTAAATGTCCCTTATTACGAAAAATATATATATTAAAAGTTTACGCGTACCGTATAGAGGATATTATGACACTGAAAATTCGTATTATGTATTTTGTCTGGCAAAAATATTTTTTAAGTTTAGTTCCGGTAATTGTTTATTTGTTTATTGTATGTTTTAAGTGTTTGAGAATATTAAGTGTGACGTTTATGTGTGGGCTACCTCTATAGTTAACTGAATGATGTTGACAATGTGCGTAAACTATATTTTCGCTTTATCACTTTTTAAAATCGCGTTTATTACCACGCTTTATACACATCTATGTCTATGTAGTAGATTGCAATAATTTCGAGTGTATTATTCTTGTTGCTTCCTGTAAGTGGTACTTTGGCACGAAGAAGTGTAGAGCTATGAGTGCGTGTTTGTTTTAAGATACATTAACGTAAATCACACTTTTCACGCTGAAGCTTTTAATTTCCAGTTCTCTATATTTTCATTTACATCTGTAGAATGAGTTTTTTTTTTTTGGCCTGTACCATAGGTCGCTTTGGCCATTTATAGGATGATTGTTTTAAACTATTAAAGTTGGGTTATTATATTTCTATACTATTCTGGGCTATGAACTTATATATGATTTTGACTGGTTCTGCGTTGTTTAGTTACTATTGATTCTACATTTAGAGGAAGTGCGTATTTGTATTTTAATAACATATTATTTCGATTTTGTTTGTATTTCTCGCATTTCCATATGATGCGATTGATATCCTCTTGACATTTATCGCATAAACTATTTCGGATTACGTGTATTCGGGTTAGATGTGCCGGTGTTTTATTATGTCCTATTCTTAATCGGATAACAGTTGTTAAAAAGTGTTTACTATATATTGTAACGAGTTATTCCAAAACCATATGGGGTTTTATTTTTGTCTGAATTTTATGATATTGTTTCCCTATTTCTTTATTCTTCTTGCATTTGTTGATATTTCATTATTTTTATTTGCGGGGGTGGATATATTCGGTATATATTAGTATTATCGATTTTAACATTCGTTTCCGATTTTGCCGCGTTATCTACTATTTCATTCCCATATATACCGCAGTGTATCCACATCAGTGTAATTGTTGAATCGTTTTTCTGTATCTTTTGATGTATATTGCATATAACTATCATAAATGATTTTTCTTTATAAGGTAACCCAAAGAAGACGAATGGTTTTGTTTTTCGAATAGCGCAGTTAGTAACACTGCTACAACGCAAAATGTTTAGTGTACACACGAGAGGTTCGTCTTTGTTCACTTTCAGTTCTCGTGGTATCCTATAACGAGAACGAGCGAGCGTTTTCCAAGAAACGTTATTTTCGGCGTGAATCGATTACGACAGCGCAACCAGAGTTTCGAAATGAATTCATAGTTACGCGATATTTTTTTAAACCTTAAGAGCCGCGTTTACGAAACGCGCCCGCGAGATCTCCTGAAAATTCGGATGTCTGAAGAAACTTCAAAAATTCAGCGACCTATGCTCGAAAAAGTCTTCGAAAATGTTGTAAAGACTGAATGAATATATTGTTTTTGACACGGTCATCTGAACGATATAATTGTGTTCTAAAACGATTGTAAGCTAATATCTTTCATTTTCCTATTTTTAAATAAAATTTCATTCGAAAATTTTTGTCAAGTAATTTTTGAGTTATTCAAAAAACTACAAAACCGTCCGTCTTTTCTGGGTCACCCTAATACATTATAATTTGTAGATCATAGTGATCTATTCTACGCTAATTATTGACATTGTTAAGAATTTATTGACTTTAGTAAAAAAAAATTAAGACCATTATTGGTTGTTAAGTATTTGGTTAATTGTAGAATGTTGTTTTTTCACATTTTTTAAATAGTCGACTCATTTTTCATCGAATTTTTTCTATTAATATTTTTTGACCATTAGTGTGGGCATATAAATCTTATTTTTGTTCTTCATATAAAATGGAATATGTTTTTCTTTTTTCTGCATCTTTACGTCATTTGAGTTATCTTTTCATCTTCATCCGTAGCTAGAGTGAGAGTTTTTTTTAATGGGAAGTTAGATTTCGGTTAGGTACGTTTTTAACGAATTGTATGATGCAAATTGGTTTGACGTTATATTTTAAGCTATTTTGGTTTGCTCGTTTTTTTTTTTTTTTATGTTTTTTTTTTACGAGTAGTTATTGCTTATAAGGCTATTACTCGAAATATGAATTAATTATATATTATTACACAGTTTCGAATTTATTATGAAGTTGGTGAGAAGGAGGAGGTTGTTTACATTCGGTATATTTTTCTTCAGCTGATTGCACCGATATTGACCAAATTTCGGGCAGATAACCACGATATGGTAGACTGTTAATGAAGTACAGCACAATTCGCATATTGGTGGTGGTTGGGCACTCAGTAGATAGGAGTGCGTACTCAGCGTGTGACCAATATACACTCGGTTGACGGCTGTTTCCAACCTCGGTGAACAAATTTTACCAATCTTTGATGGCCAGGTTGTTAAATCCTTCTTTATATTTCCAAGTTTACTCGGCCGAGAATGGAATGACCGATTCCACGCGTCCAGAATTTTCTGGCAATAATATTTTGCATTGTCTTCTTCCAGTACTGTCGGCAGGTAAGCTTGGGTAGGCCGTTGTGCAGCACGGTGTACCTCATCGTGGCCTATTATCCCTCGATGACTTGGAACCCAGACAAAAGTGATGCCGGTATTAAGTTCACTTAATTTGTAAGCACTGTACCATATTTGGTCTACCATGGACACAGTAGAATTCCTCGCTTCAATGCATTGTAACGCCATAGCTGAGTCGGTCAGTATAACATACTGGTCAGCAGGTAATTCCGCAATTCGTAACAAACACTGGAGCAAGGCTATCATCTCAGCCGCTAGAACTGATGACATGGTCGGTAAACTGAAGGAATGGATCATGCTGCCGATTGAGAAGGCACCACCAACATATCGTGATGATTTTGATGCGTCGGTGAAGCAAACGACTGCGTTCGGTTGCTGTTGCAAGACAATCCTAAGTTTCCCATGGATTTCCACCATAGGTTTCATTTTAACATCTATTAAAAATAAATCCCAACAGATATTCGGACTGAATTGGCTCCAAGGCGGTACAATAACCGGTATTCTACATAAGGTATTGCGTAGTGTCTTTAATGGGTTTTGGATTTGGAGCTGTAGTAGCAGATTTTGTAAATGGATTCGATTTGGATGCTGCTGAAGACTAGCTACTTTCATTGCATACTTAATAGCAAGTATTTTTCTACGGTAACAGATAGGCGGAGTACCGCTAAGATACTGGAGGCTAGCTGTTGGTGAGGTTGGGAATGCCTTCAACGCGATCCTAAGTCCAGAATTTTGTACCATATCAAGTATTTTTAGTAGCCGTTTGCTGGCGGATGAATATATAAACGAACCATAGTCTATTCTTGAAAGGATAAGGGCATTGTAAATCCGAGGTAATGTTGAACTTCTTGAACCAAAGGTCTTATTACTTATCATTTTCATTATATTGAGTAGTGGCTGACACTTTTGTCTAAGTGTCATTATATGATTACGCCAAGTCATTTGGTTTAATTACAACGTCCAAAGTTTGTTACTTTCTCGTACTATGAAATTTTTGATAAAATATAATTTTTTTTTTTTTTTTTAATTTCATTTAAGTATTCATCGTATGTGATGGTTATTTCTCTATCCCGGATATGTATAAAATGCGACAGCTATTTATAAGTATATTTTTATAAACAAATTCTTCGAAATCTTAATATTCTTCAGGTATCGGTTTAATATTCCTTTTCATTCAGTTATTGAGGTATATCATGATTTTAAAAATGTTGTAATTATTAATTTAAATTAAGGTTTTTGGAATATTCTTCAAATTTCTTTATTACATCGATTTGCTATTTACGTTTGTTACAACATTAAATCAAGGTTATATCCTTTTTTCTACCGTACATACTTTTTCGAAAGAAAATGGTAATTTAGCATTATTCGAAAGTGTGGTTCTCGGGCGTATAAGTGCAGATACTGATAAAAATATTATCAACTAAACAGGCGATTCTATGTTATACTGAATGGAAAGCAGAGCCGATAAGTTCTGGACCCTCGACATCCTGTGTATGGGCAAAATCCGCGTTTGAAGCCTAGAAGCTTTCTAACTTCGACAAGCAGTATGGCGTTAAATACTAATGCAGAACAAGCGCGAGTTAGAATATGGCAAGACAAAGTTCAATATCGAGATTTCAATGTGAAGGAAAAACCAGCGGAAGGTTTCAATGAAAGCTGGCGAATATGGAAAACTCTTAATCGGATCCGATCAGAGTGTGCCCGAACAAAACAGAATCTAACAAAGTGGTCGCTGGCCAGGGACACGGACATTGCGAATGCGACGAGATACAGACCATGGCACACCTACTCGAATGTGAATTGACTGGTGTTACATGCACGATGGGGAACGTCATTGACGCGGACGAGGACGCTATAAAGTTGGCGGAATACTGGTCCGAGACAATTTAATGGATGTTACAAAGTAGTTTAAGTTATAATTGGCTCGGAAACGAATAATAATGAATAATAGCATCGTGAATCGAAACGAGTTTTCTTGTTACTGTTGTTCGCATTTCAGTATTTTCTCTGTTATGATATTCCCGGTTTATAACTGTAAGTTTCAAAGTTGCTGATCACGAGTTTAATATTTTAATCGTTAAAATTAACCGGGAAATTGAATTTATTAGCACCGAATTTAAAAGTTGTATTAAGATGTTTTGCAATTGTCTACTTTTCATTCCTACAGATATAAGCTCGATATTATTATTTTCCGTAATATTATCATGTTTTTGGTCGTTGTACACCGTATTAATCGTGTATTTTCAGTTTAGAGTACTCGTTCAAGAAACAAAAATTTCGCTGAAATATTTGACGTGGTTAGATTGTAAAAAAATGACGTATAGATTTATCGCGGCTGGCTCTCTGGAAGCGATGTAAAATACTGGAACATTTTTAGAGATAAGTTATAAATTTCCAGTTTTGTTGTGTTTCTTCTGGTGAACTGTAGAACTACTGCGAGTTTGTATTGACAATTAAATAAACCTTGCTAATTTTCTGAATTTATGCGAAAAAATTATTTAATAAGTTCCGAACTTATTCAGACATTAGAACTAAATTTTATTTAGATTATCTGAACGATCTGATATTTTGCGTAAATCTATTTTTATTTTGCTCTACTGATGGGCAAGGGAAGTATAGTTGGGTGGGGGATTAATGAATTTTTAACAGAGTACCTTCAAAAAACGCTTGCTTTCAAGAAAAACTGTTGCTATTCGTTCTAATTAGGTTCGCCAAAATTTAGGAATGGATCAAAATAAATGATATTGTGTAGAATAAAATTGAAAATTATTAAACGATATAAATTAATACCCTTGTATCGGATAAAAATTGAAAATAGGCGTGGGATAGTTTGAGAAATTTTTTTGTTTTTGTTCTTTTAATACTTCATTTAATGTTTGGATGGGATACTCTAACGGGCGAAATTATTAATGGTATTGTAATGAGGCACGCTATGAAAGGCCACCCCATAGCTGTGACACTGTACGAGTATTAGAATAAAGAATTCGATCCTTTTAGCTCAATCTATCTGTTTTCTTTTTTTTTTTTTATATATTTTTAAATTTAACTGTATACGGTCTTTTAAAAACTGATACGCAGTTTGATACGGTTTTTCCCAGATGTTATCTTTTATGCGGCTAATGTAACCGTCCCCGAAACGATCCCTATCTTTAAGTTGAATAATGTTTCATTTCGACTAATCACCCTTATTAAGTTTGAAAATATCAACAGGCGCCCATTTCAGACGTATTTCCACATACAAATTATGTAGCCGAGAAGGTTATTTTCATCACAGGTTTAAATTTCACACAGACAAAAAATTGCTTATGCCATACGAACAGTTTGGTTTCAAGCCCAATCACTCTACAACTCGTCGAATTGCAAGAATATGTAAACATATTTCGATAATTTCAACCGTAATAAGCATACAGGTATGTTACTACTAGACGTCGCTAAAGCCTTTTGCACGATGGTATTATTTATAAAATTATTGAAACTAAATTTCCAGACTACCTAATTACTCTTAATAAACGTTATTTGAAGACGCCACTATGAAAACTTGTGCAACCTGGTATCCCACAAGGAAGCGTGCTCGGTTTATTTCTCTTCATTTTATGTTTATACGACTTTCCTAAATTATCTGCAGTTAATTCCGCCTTATTTGCGGACGATACTGCATTATTCTGCAGTTCATTCAGGCCCAATGCAATTAGTAATAAACTTCAAAAAAGTTTTAAATCGTACGATGTGCTATTTTAAGAATTGGTAAATTAATATTAATCCAAACAAAACTGAGAAATTTTCACAATGTATACATAAATTTGCAAAAATAAGAATTTTCATGAACATAAATTAATGTTAAAATAAATCGGTCTTAAACGAAATAGGTGATATTTACAAGACATCTTAAGATTATATATATGTGGTAACACATGGACTGGCTTGGCTGAATTTTCCCGCGCTGATTTGGTCATCTCCTGGTTTTCTTTTCGTTCTTTTTACTGTGTGAATATAGCGATCTTCAATCTGTGTTGTCGTTGATATTTCATGAATGGTAACATTTTACGAACGCTTTTTATTTCGAAGTTCAATGACGCATTGTGCTTTCAAACATTTGATGTTGTAGCTGCTTTCGGCGATATTAAACCAAATGAGCGTATGTTATTGATAGTTGAACCACGTTCTGTATCAAACGTGAACCACTTTTTTACTATTTTTTACTCTTTTTTTTTTTTTTTTTTTTTTTTTTTAACATGTTCATTTACCATTTTCGAACATGGATAACGTTCGGAGATAGTTCGTAACGATTTGGTTAGCGGTTCGAATAATTTCATTCAACGACGATTTCTGCGATTAATATTTATAAACAGTAGATCAATATTTTCGGAAACGAAAGGATTTTTCACGGAGATGATCTTCTCATCAGGCAGTACTTTTTTAAGCCGATCCCTTTTCACGATTGCATTATCTGGCTGGATTGCCCTTCCATTTGTCACGTTTATCGATTCTATAACTGTTACGGAACATTTTTTATTTACAGATATTTCAGCCTTTCCGCAAGTTTCATCCTGTCTTAATTTAACGAATGCGATATCAGGATAGTATACTACTAGTTAAAAGATAGATTAATTTTATTTAGTACTTATATGCGTGTTCATACATTCTTTTATATAATTTACACATATAAACATTCTAACTCTCGCTCACATATTCTATCTGTCATTTTCAAATATAACACGCGCACATTCTCCGACTATAGGTAGGTATACATGATTATTATTTTATAAAAAATAATATATATATAAAAATAGATCAACACTTAGAGCGTTTCTTGATTCTGGTGATCTATTTATTCTTCTTGTGTCAATCCTGAGAAGTATACATCTTCATTTTCCAATCTGATTGAATGACTTAGAAACATCAATGATTCTGGTATGCTAGCTCTACTAAACAAATATCTATATACTTTACATTAACAATTAGTATATGTATATTACATTTATTTATTATTATTATTTTTTTGAAAATGAAATTTAAATTTATTTATAAAACTACAATAATTTTAAACTATAATAGAACGTTTACTAATGTTACATTCATAAAAATTACCAATCGTAATTTTATGTTGTAGCTTTTCATACTCAGTTTTCTGCTGCTTTGTTTGTTCATTTAGTTTTTTAATTCTTCGTTGTGGATTTTTGATACAAACTTCATCGTTGTTCAATCTATTCTGTGACTGTGAGATCTGTATTTTTAAACGTTTGACCTCATTATTTTTATATTCATCCAGTCTAGATTCGAGTTCAGAAATTTTATGCTAATGTTAATTCTTAATATCTCGATGCACTTGTATCAATTTTTCTTCACTAAATTTCACGTATTCCTTACTATTATGCTTAATTGCTATCTTTTTTTCTTCTTGAATTGCCTTTTTGCTTTAATTTCTTATTATCTTCCTTCAACAAAAACTCATTGTGTTCTAATTCATCTTTTTTCTTACAATTAAGTTCCTTCATTTTTCGGTAATTCAAATCCTCTAAGAAGGCATTTTTTAATTTATTCCATTCGTCTCTTGATGCTTTTATTTCATCTTCTAAAATTTTTATCTGTATTTTATACTTAGACTCATTGCTACGTAATTCTTGAATTATTGCGTCAGCATAAGATAGTTTATTCTGCGATTTTTTTTTTATTTTATTTTTTTATGTTTGTCAGTAATCATTGCTTTGTGTACTTCATCCTTCAATTTAATCAAACCTTCCTTTTTTCCAGGCCTGATTTGAACAATTTTATCTTTGTCAGATAGAACACTATCTTCTGCAAGGTTTTCGCTTAGTTTAGAAATTTTTTTACACGGTTTTAAATTAGATCGCAATTTCTTTGTTTGAAATTGTAATTTTGCATTCAACTGTTCATTCTCTTTATGTAAATTATCGAAAGAGATTCTTAATTTAGAATTTGCTTTATCAAATATGATTCAATTTTTTTCTAATTTTTCGACTGATCTGTTAAGGTAATTTGACTTTTCAATTAACACCGATTTGTGTACTCTTTGCGGTTCTATAAATTCTCGTTTCAATATTTTATATTCCGTTTCTTTACAATTAAGTTTATTGGACAGATCATCTCGTTGTTTTTTCATATTCACAATTTACTGCTTATGTTTCGCATTTATTCTATTTAAAACATCATCGAATTGTTTTTTCTTATTTTTACCTCTATCAACAATTTTAAAACCTTTAAATCTTTCACTTAAGTCTGTAATCGTCTTTGTTGCAATTTCTAATTTTTCAGTAATATTAATATTTTAATTTCTGATTTTGAATAAATTCTTTTTTAAAACCGATATATCTTTTCCAAACGCAAATGGGCGTTCCTTTTCATCATTTAGATATTTTTTAAATTCCTTCTGAGTCTTTTCAGTCTTGTCCTTTTCTACTTCCATATGTGTCACCTTTTCTTCTATATCCCTTGTCTGTTTATTGATCAGTTCTTTTATTACTTTTTCAGTTTTGGAGTTCACATAGGTAATTACACTTTTTATTCTGTCTTTATTTTTTCTTACCTGTTCATTAATATTTTCTATGTTTTGTATATCATTGTTACTTTTGTCTTTAATATTATTTTTGAAATCTGCTATATCCTTTTTGTGGTCGTTCTCTATTTTTGTAACTTTCATTTTTTATTCTCGATTTCAGGTTTTAATTCAGCAGTTTCTGTTTTAAGCTTTTTTCTCCAGTTCCTTATGTCATTGTTTCTGACATGTCTTTTTTTATTTCCGTTTTAAGATTAGATATTTCTGTTTGGATGTCATGTTTAATTTCTACTTTAAAATCTAACATGTCTGTTTTCAAGTTAGATATATCTGTAGACATTTTTGTTTTCACGTTAGATATATCTGTAGACATTTTTGTTTCCATGTTAGATATATATCTGTAGACATTTTTGTTTCCATGTTCGACATTTTTGTTTCCAAGTTAGATATAGCTGCTATTATGTCGTCTAAAGTATTTTTTTTTTTTTTTTAAATTAAGAAATATTATTATGCAATTATTTTGTAAGAAGGCTGCAAGTTCTAATTTAAAAATTAAACGAGTTTAATTTTCATCTATCGCCGTGGTCGCCAATTTATACAAGATAGTGGGTTGGAAACAATCAATTCAATACTCACGGGTAATGTGTGCCATTTTTGTAATAACATCTCATCTCTATGTTTTCGAAACTTCGGACAAATTCAAATTTGATGCTCGATACAATTATCAACATGGCACACATCACATGTACCATCAGAAATTATGCACAATTTAGCTAGGTGTGAGGGGGAGAAATTATGACCAGTACGCAATCTAAATAAAGTTGATATATAATCCCTCGAAATGTTTTTATGTAATTGAAGCCATGGTTTACTGGGAACTGTATGCATCAAGGCGAAGTATTTTTTCCCTTTATTTTGACTTTCGGCGATGTAGTACTGTTGGAAATTAATTAGTACAGATTGTTTAATCTTTGGTAAAATATCAGTCCAATTCCATTTAATATTCTCGTAAGGGACACTTGATAGATTATAACGCGTCAATTCATCGACCACCTCATTTCCAGTAATACCACAATGAGAAGGGACCCACTGAAACTTTACTCTAGATCCACGATTGTAAAGCTGAATAACCCGATGTCTGACATCAAATTCTAACTTTGATATTTTAGGTTCTGGGAACTTAGATAACTGTAATAAGACACTTGAGGAATCAGATATTATTAGAATATTCTTTTCCCTCATATCTTTAACTAGGAGCAAGGCTTTGTAAGTGGCAAAAAATTCTACAACAAATGAGGAGCCTGCAAAGGATAATCTGTATACTTTCGATATGCCTTTTTTCGGGTAATATAAAGCAGAGGTATAATTTTCCCGTATTTTATCGACCGACCCATCTGTAAAAATAATTTCATAGTGGCTGAATTTTTCATTGATTGCTTGCATAAATGCAGAGTTGTTAACTCCAGAAGGGATAGTTTTAGCAATATTATTATCAAAGGTAATTAAATCAACGTTTAGCAAGAAAAATAAATCCTGAAAGTAGAAACGGTAGAAGGGATAAGAAACATTTTGGATGATTTCAATTTTTTCCCATTTATTATGGCTGCAGAGAAGAGGAGGTAGACTTTTATTTGACCAATATCTATTATGCCGCAGTCTCAGTAAACATAGAATTTGTTTATTAATCACATGGGTTTTTCTCTCTTTCACTTTGAGATAAAACTTGTTCGCTATATACTCCTGCCTAAGTTTTAATGGAGGTTCAGCCATCTCCGCGTTTAAAGTCTGTAGGGGCGTTGAGGATATCGCTCCCAAACATAATCTAAGAGCCTTATTTTGAACAACTTGTAATTTTTTCACCTGTGTTTTGTTGAGATTTATGAAAGGCGCTATATAGTCCACATGGGATCTGATGAGGGATTGGTAAATCCGCAGACTTATTAATGGATGTGCTCCCCATTTAATACCTGTGATTGCTCGGAGCAGATTTAGACCCCTATCACACTTCTGCAACACAAATTCCAATTCTGCATTCCATAACAATTTTCTATCAAATACCACTCCTAAGTATTTAGTTGTATCAAATTTTAATGCTTTTTTTTTCCCCAGACGAAGTAAAGGAGAGACACGATTTAATTTCCTGGTAAACATTATTCCATTAGATTTGTCTATATTTATAGACAAATCTAGATCTTGTAGAATCTCCTGTAGGTCAAGAAGCGCCTTCTGAGCTTTTTTAACCACAGTTTCCACTGATGCCGCGGTGATACAAATAGCTAAGTCATCGACAAACTGAAACATTCTAACAGACTTATTTTGAACTTTTTCTATTTCGTTTGTGTATAGGAGGTATAAAAAAGGACTCAAAATACTCCCCTGTGCTAATCCTTTACCCGAATAGACAGAGTTGTACTTTTTACCTTTATATCTGACTGTTAATTTTCTCCCATTGAAGTACTCAAATATCCAGGAATAGATATTTTTATTAATACCAAATCCTACTAGTTTATTATATAATGTTGAAAGATTGACATTATCGTACGCAGACTTGATATCAATACAGATAGCAAGAACATATTGATTTCGTTAGGTTGATCTGTACATGTAAAGAGAATGAACTTAATGCATCTGCTGTACTAAAACCCTTTCTAAAACCATACTGAGAAAGTGAAAGTTTCTTAAATTTATTAGCCCACCATTCTAACCTAAATTTTAATATATTTTCTAAAGTTTTACCTACACACGACAACAGGGAAATCGGTCTGTAAGACCTATAATTATCCGGAGACCGACCTGGTTTCAGTACAGGACAAACAATATGTTCTTTCCAAATAGGAGGAATGTATTTCAAATTTAGTGAATTATCAAAAAAAGCAAGTAGAAAAATTTTAGCTTCCTCCGGTAACTGTTGTAGCATTTTGTAGGAAATTTTATCCACTCCGACAGTAGAGTCTTTCTTATGATCTAAACTACGAAATAATTCCCCTTTTGAGATAGTATGTTTTAGCTCTGGTATGGGGTTAATATGATTAACAAAATGGCCTTCCGGAATATGAGGATCAACTGGACTTTCAAACTGTTTTATAAAATCATTAATCCATTCTGTGCTCGTAGGATTTATACAAGAAGAACAAAACGGATATTTAAACCATTTAATTCTGTCTCTGTCAGTTTATATAATTTTATCAAACGTAGTGTCATTGAGATTTAAAATAGATTAACTGGATAAAGAATTAAACTGGCCAAATGGCGCAAGCTGGGCCAAAAAAAAAAAAAAAATTTATACAAGAATCCTCGTATATTATCTATTATTAATTTGCAAGATAAAAAAAATACGGTGTTTATAAAAAAATAGTTTATTATATAAATAAATTAAAATATTATAAATTACATGTACGTTAATAATTTTAGTTATGCCACAATATTGATATATATTTATATATATTATCGACGAATCAATAACATAACATTTTATTTAAATTATATGTATATATATTTATAAAACTAAAAGTTGAATATATTGGAGAGTAGTGATTTTATTAATTAATTATAAACAAACAAAATAAAACACAATCACTAAAAGCTTTAATCGCGAAGCTTTTCGACAGTTACGTCATTTTCAAGGGCGCACTAAAATTATTACATCTTTTTTTTTATATGAAAAACTTTTAGTGATTGTGTTTTATTTTGTTCGTTTATAATTAATTTATAAAACTAACCAGATTTGTAATAACTCACCAACCATTTTTCTTTATTTAATTTTGTTCTGATAACCGTCTTGATAAAAAAACTAATAACTGAACTCTTGAACTGAAATAACTAAACTAAACTAAAAATGAACGACCATCCACTTTTAAATCTTTTTCTTGAGCCTTGTTAAAACAAAAATTTCTGGACTGGCTCTTCATTATTATTATTCACTGGTTGTATTTTTATTAACTAAAATTAACTGGTCAAACTAATTTACTGTTTTTTTTTTTTTCTTGACTAAGTAAAATTAATTTTACTGGCTGTATTTTTATTAACTAAAAATACGTTTGTTATGTGTGCATGAATATATATTTTGTACTATTGAATTATTTTATTAAAGTATTTTTTTTTTATAGGACTCGACTGATTTGGAAATGGTCATTCTGTCGGTAATACCTTACGATCCTACAAAAAAATGGCACAGTGACATGGTTCACAACTACGAATATATCGTTCGGTTGTGTTCGAACGTTATATTCGTCGGTGAAATATATAGTTTCATTTTTTGCTTAGATCTTAGCCCATCAGTTAGTGCAGTGGTAAATATTTTACGTTATATCGCGGTTACATGTTTTAAATATATTATATTGTAATCATATATATATATATATATATATATATATATATATATATAAAATAAATATGTAGTAAGTTGTAAAGTATGAATTTTTACGATTTTTACATAAATTAATGGAAATATTTATACCATATACATTTATCTCTTACTTATAATATACATGTATCTGTTCACTGCTGTACGCTACGCCGCACATTTACGTAATTTGTACTATAATTACGTCAATATTCTCTCAGTACATCAACCTCAAATTATTCGCAAATTATTAACAATATCGCAAGGAACGTACTCGAAAAAATACGCTTATAAGTATATATATTTTTCATTTCGTTCTTTTATCATCATGTTCAAAGATTTGTTCGTTTTCTTTATTAAAAAAAAAATTGTATAACTATTTTTTCTTTAATTTTTCAAATCAACTTTTAAAATTTTTAGATTTTATTGCGTACAACATCCTTGCTATAAGAAAACTTAACGCTATGTCGGGCCTTATAAGTATTGATTTATACTTCGACGAATGTTTACTCTGTTTCTAAATGAATTTTAGTTTTCTGTGTCGATTAAAAATTACAGATTAATTAATATCTACGACACGAGATGATTAATTTTGGATACTGACATCTGCTAATTTTCTTTTTTCACGTATTTTTCATTCGTTCCATTTCAATATTTCGCATTTATTTATTTTTTGAAATTTCTGCGAATACGAGAATGAGAAACTATTTTTAATTAGTTTTTATTTCTACCAATGAGAATTTTCCATTTCGATCTACATTCGATTTTTTTTTTTTTAAATGAATCATTACGGGTATTCAATTCGGGTACCTTTATATGCGCGTTTGTATATGTATGTACGTATATATGAATAAATGAATAAATAAACAGAAATTTATTTAAATTTTGCTAATATGCATTCAGATAATTTGGGACAAAATCTAATTACCTAAATGAACCGATCCAGTTAAATGGAAGAACGATCTCCCTATCAAATAAAGTGAAATAATTTGGATTACATCTGGATGAACGTTTAACATGGAAAGATAATATTCTAGCCAAACAGAAACAACTAGATCTCAAACTGCGAATTATGAAATTGCTGATGAACAAATACTCATCGCTATCCATAGAAAACAAAAAGCTTTATTATATAAAGTCATTCTAAAATTGGTATGGACCTATGGAATCGAAATTTGGGGCACAGTCGGCGACTCACGAATGAAAGTTATCCAGCGTTTCCCAGTCAAAGGTCCTGCGAAGTTTTGTTGGAGCATCGTGGTATATTCGCAACGATGACCTACACAGAGATTTATATATACAGACTGTAAAGGAAACTCTCATAATCCGTAGTCACAGATATATTCAGCGACTCGAGAGCACCACGTTATTCCTTTAGCTGCCGATCTCAAAGAGAACAACGTACAATTCCGACCCCTTAAAAGACCTACACAAATAGAACTGTTTAACCGGTTTTTTAAGTTCTTCAAACGAAGAATAGCTTTAGCATTCTAATAACACTCGTAAATTTAAATTGAACATCAACGCTACTTATTGTCCACCTAGGATGGATTGTATACATATTTATTAGTAATAATAATAATAATAATAATAAAAGATAATGTGAAGCTAAGTACGTCTGATGAAGAATAAAGTCCATAATAGTTAAACGTACTATACACGGTCAGTAATAATGACAGTTCGGTAATGTCGATTGAATTTCGTACTTACGCGATCGGTATTATGTATCAGTATTTGTTTAATTTTTTAGTTTATATTTCGTTGTAGTGAATAGTAGATACATCATTTTTAAGGTTTGTTTATAAGTAAAGTTAAAATATGGACAATAGTCAAAGAAAAACTATCTTATTTCTAAACGTTAATCCGCGAATTAAAAATTTATATTATTATAAATTATTAATAAAAACCGCAAATCTATACTGCAGGAAATAGAAAATTATTTGATATTATTTTCAAATGTTGTATTTAAACTGATAAAAAATGTATATCAATTTCTCTACATTGTTTAAACACGAAATAATCACTAAGTTATCACAAACAAAACAAGGAAATAATCTAAACGTACCGAGTCATTACAATATCACTATTACTGGCGGTATAATCATAACAACGACCTACTATTGAAACACGCCTCCGATACTGATGATTATCGATTAAAAAATTTAGATCACGTCGTTATTAGTACACCAGTATTTTACATTACATTTTTTATGCACACACACACACATATATATATATATAATAATAATAATGTTCCACCTAAGAGAGCGAAGCACAAATACGCTGTTCTCGATGACAATTTACAACGTGCTCACAAATCCTCTCTTGGATAGAGATTATATTTTGAACTGTACTGTGCGCTCTCTCTCTCTCTCTCTCTCTCTCTCTCTGGTAATGTACCGGACAGAGCTAAATAAGAAAGCCACGGTTGCCACCATAGAATACTGTGCAGAATTTCTTTTATATGAATATTTATTTTAATTATTTACTTTTTTATAATATATCTTACGAGATTAGACTCAGTTTGTTTGATATTCACAGGAAACTAAATCTCTCGGCGTGGAGCCAACAATCAACAGTTACGCTACTGAACGACTAGTATTAGTTTCAAATTTTGTATTATTTTATTTTAATTCTTATCGTTATTCTAGTTTTATTTTATATTACATTAAATATTTACGTTTCAATATAATACAAATTTACAAAAATACACAAAATTCATTCACACACAATTTACAAAATATAAAATAGCGTAACCTGGTGCTACCACCGGTGAGATCGAAGACAGCTTCCTGATCGTGATGATGTATCCGATATTCCGCTCTTTTATCGCCGTAATTCGTAATTATTTCGCTATTTCCAAATTATATTCGTTTCTTTTATTTTAACGCGATAATCGGTTGCTGGCTCCACGTGCGACTTGTTTTCTGAAATTTCCCCGTTAATCTGGGTATTAATTCCGATATATATACATACATACATACATATATATATATATATATATATATATATATATATATATATATATATATATTCATACTAATGCATCTCGCACGAGCCTATAACCTTCGCTAATCTGTATTATTTTCCAAAACTTATTTTATTTATTTTTATTTTTTTATTTTTTCTTATTTAGAATAAATTCCTACCATACCCCATAGTTATTGACACGCCATAATATATATATATATATATATATATATATATATATATATATATATCCATCACAACTGACCAACTTTAGAAGTCATTTAGCGACTAGTTTAATACGATGAGGGATGATGTTTTGTGGAGGGTATACTTCTAAACTTGTACTGGTTGTACAAAGTCTAAAGGTTTATTTCGCTACAGCCTATGTATTTCACCAGAATCATTCAGCACATGGCTAGTAAATGGGTTGATGTAAACGCTAATTCGGGCGGCACGTTTGTTTGTTCGGCTTTGGATTTTATCCTCCGTTAACGTTTAAATCGTCACGGAGGATAGAATTTGATGTATACCAGGGAGTGCTGCAGTAACAGTTCTTAATACCTATTTTATATCGCTGTATTTTTTGTAAATTAGATGTTTTTGCGCAGCCCCGTAACTGTATACCATACATTCAGATAGGAATGTATTTTATATAGCAGAGTTTTATTTTCCAACGATAATCCAAATGTATTAGCATCTATGACATAGTTCTGGTTTTAAGCCTCAACTGTTCGATGATATTTGCCCGAACATAAGTACTCCGGATTAGTCTAGTGTCTAAGTGTATGTCTAAATATTTTACCTTATTGATATTTGGAATGACGACATTGTTTATTTTGATTGGCGGGCGTTTAATTTTTCGATTTGTAAAAGAAATATGCTTTGATATACTTTTATCGATTACTATGCGCTATCGTTTTAGCCAAGTATGCCCGAGTGACTTGCAGTTTTTCTGTAGCTACGTTTTGACACTTATCCGCGGCTAAGATTGCTGCATCATCAAGTGTCGAGAAGTCGGACTCGTAAATTAAACATAATATTGAATCGGAAACAATAGACTGCGGCACGCCGGCCCCTGCTGTAAAAATATCTGAGTATTCATCTGCTATTTCCACTCGAAAGTATCTCTCCTGTATGTTCAATTCGAATAGTAGTCAGAAAGGTGAGGAAGCAGGAGTTTAAGTTTAAACAACAGTCCCTGATGCTATATACTATCGAAAATCTGCTTAACATCTAGAAATGTAGCTGTTCGGATATTTTTGTTTTCTAAACTGCTAAGTTTATGCTAAGTTTATTACTTAACGTTCAGAAATGCAGCCGTACAGATAATCTCGTTTTCTAAATTATTTTTAATATCTGTTTGATAGTGTCGCGTTGATATTTACGAAAGTCAAATTGTTTACATTACGTTATCAGTAATATTCACAATATTTATATGTCATTATTATTGACCGTGTAGTGTGGCTCTTTAAACAGAATAATATAAGAAAACTAAGTACTACAATACCAGGTCGTCTGGTTGTAAAGATATCTTACTAATGCCTTATCCGTTTACAGAAATTAGTTTAATATAGGGAACCTCGCATTGCGATGTGTAACAGGTATTAAGCTGATAAGAGTAGATACTTTGATCTTAGCCAGCAGGTCGAAAAAGTTAATTTATCTTACGTAATATTTTGAAAACGGTGGAATCCAGCGAGTTTTAAAAAAATAAACAAGGTAAAAATGAGTTAAAAATCATTAAACTTTATAAAAAATCGCAAAGCTTTTCTATAATAATGGCTTAACAGCCGAAAAAGCTTTATGATTTTTCATAAAAGAAAATTTAGTGATTTTAATTTTTTGTTGTTTATTTTTTGTATTACATTGTATGCGTTGTAGGAAAAATTAAAATAAAAAATATACACATTATAAGTTAACGCTATACGTGCGCGAAATATGAGTGTACATGAAAAAACCCCAAAGATATATTGACTAATTTAGCTTATTAAACGTAAAAAAATGAACTCTTTTTTTTTTTAAAGTATGCAAATAAATTAATTTAAAACGCACTAGTAGAAAAAACATAATATATTTTCATAAATTAATCTGTACAGATAGATTTATATATAACCTTTCGTTTTTCGTCTATATTAAGAAAATCCCTAATGCTGACTGACACTGTCGTCGAACGATCGATTGCGATATTTTCTTTAATTCGATTTAATTATTTCAGGATACGCAACACGGAGAGGTATTGATTGATCTGGTAACGTCAGCTTTAAAGACTTGCGTAGAGATTTTAGTTACACCGGTAAGTATATGTCATCGTTAATTATTATTTATTGTTTGTTTTTATGATAAATTACAGTTTCTGCTATAGCGGTAGCATAGTGAGAAAGTGTATTAATTATGACAAATGAAAATAAATTATTGCCAATTAGTGATTCAACACTTTCAGACACCAGCTAAAAATATGTGATATGTTGGACTGTTTTGTTTTGTTTTTTTTACTCCTGAAATGAGACTAGTTAAATGTAATTTCATTCAATCATTATAATGCGCTACGAAAAACAAATTCGATTCTATCATAAATTGAAATAAATTCAAAGTACATATAAATAAAGTCTGTATATCAATCAATTAATAAGTTTTCAATTACAACTCTTCTTTCATATGTTCGTATCTTTTTTGCTTCTCGTATCTTCAACTACTGGCTATATTATGTTTCTTGTACGTCCGTTTCCTCGTTTATCATTTGGGTTTTCTTCGACAGTCTTCATCAGGCTATTATGTTTTTTTTTCTTTCTTAATATATGCCCTATCATTTTACTTATTTCGTTCATAATTGTTTTTTTTTTTTAAATAGTAATCTTCCTTCTCCGGTTCTATTTAAAGATCATCTATCTGCTGCTTTATACTCAACATTCGTTTATAATACCAAAATGCAAACATTTCCTAGTTTGTTTTTTTTGTCTGATTTTCGTATTGTTCATGTTTGATATCCGTATATATAAGGCAACACTCAGTACAAAAATCTCAGGTGTACATATATTATATATATATATATATATATATATATATATATATATATATATATATATATAATATATATATATATATATATTAACGTCCAATAAGCTGGTCACGATGTTCGAAAATCGAACAATAAGACGAGGATGATAGTAATACATTGAAAAAGATTGTTAAGTCAAAAGTGTTTAACCACATATACACACGTGATAACAGACACACAATATTGTAACATTCCGGGTTTTGGTGAATACAAGTACATATAACTTATATAACTTTGATTTCTTTCGAGTAGACATGTCGTGTCGCGATTTAGTAAATTCGGATTTTTAAATTCAGTTTACATTATCATTATATGGTCTAGTAGCGATAATGCTTTAACATTCTGCTCGCTCGACTGTTGTTCAAATTACATCGGAGATGAGAATTTTTTCATGGTAAAAAGGCCTTCAGATAACTAATATCCATTCAATTGGTCGGTAAGTGAGTATCAGCTGGCTTAGAAAGTAAGCACGCTAGGGAAATCAATGGCAAACCACTCTTTTTTGGCTTGCCACAGAGCGCCGGTCTTTTATCAATTTTCTGGAATTACTTAGGCGACGTCTCATAACAACTTTCGAAGTTTAGAAGATTTTACTTATTATTATATAGCTTGCGTTTGTTTAAGCTGTCACATATTTCGACTAAGTAAACTTACTGGATTACGTATCTTATATTGATGATCATATTTAGATAAACAATGGTATAGAAATAACGAAATATCTATTAATTTATCGTGGAATATAAATCAAATCTACGTTTCGTTCTAAATCAAATTTACTTTCCGTTCTTTTTGATAGAAAATAGTTATAATCTTAAATCTCATCTCGATTAGCAAATCATTTATAAACTCTCGAACGTGTGGACAATTATCGCTAATTTATTCACCCGGTATGATGTGTATAAAGTACGACGCATACGCGATGCACTGTCGTCGGGGTGAATTTCTGCGTTACTATTTATGAACTAACTATCAATCACTTCGGCAGCAGAACAACTTGATAAAAAGAGAGTACGCAATAATTTTGACCCCCCCTCTTATTAAAGTATTCGTTACAAATCGAGCCGCGTTAATGTAGAATTTATGCCTGTATGCGTTGCCATTAATGATGTTGAAACAGACTTAGTCGTAATTAAGGAAAGCTAATCAGCAACATGCAAGAAGTCATAGTATAAAAAAAGAAGTAAAGCAATTTTGTATTTTTAAAATTTTTTATTCTTTAATTATGTTAATTAATTGTCTAAATAATTGTTTTAATCTTAATATTAAGCAGAGCTTAACATTCGACGTATTCGATGAAAAATCAACAATTTATAAAAATACACTTTAAAACTTTCGCGTTTGATACCCGTAAATATTCTTTTGAAAATGAAAACTGCAATTGTTTTCGAAACGTTACGTAATAAAAAAATTGATACGGTATACACTGAAAAAACTCGCGAATGAATTTATAAATAGTTACATAATTTATTACAAGAATTTGAAAATTTCTGAATGTAGTGATTAAAAAAAAATAACGAAAAACGAGTTAAAATCACTATCTTTATTTTTTTTAAACACAAAACTTTTCTGCTGTTGAGCCATTATCAGGTGAATATAAAAATATACATAAATTATAAAAACATGCGTAAATTTAGAAAAATATAATTTTCATGAAGAATTTTTCAAAATCTGTTTTATTAATAAAATTTATTGTAAATAAATCTAAAATTTACGTCTGGCTAGTGAAATATGTATATCAAATTTTAAGTTGTCGTTATATAAACATTTCTGGTAATTCGTATATATAAAAAAAAGACGTAATAATTTTGGTGCGCGCTTGAAAATGACGTAACTGTCGAAAAGCTTCGCGATTAAAAACTTTTAGTGATTGTGTTATATTTTGTTCGGTTTATTATTAAAATATAAAAAATATTATTTAGATAAACAATTTACAAAATTTATCAGTGATAAAACAGCATTTTTAAATAATCCGATAGCGCAATCAACAATCGGTAATATAAAATTTGTACATAAACAATCACACAGTAGCAAATGAAATAAAAAATAAAAATACCAAACGATATAAAATTTATACATAAACAATACAATAGCAAGTTTTTAAGCTTTTAGACTGAAGTGAATATAAAAATATACACAAATCTAAAAAAAAAAAAGTAAAATGTAAATAATTACTTAGTATTTTAATTTTTTATAATGTGGAATGTAGCGATTTTTTTATAAAGTTATTATCAGATTTTTAATATTTATTTTCATTTTACTTGTAAAATTGTGTTTTTTAAAAAAATTTTTGCGTTCGTATATTTTTATATTTTACTTTTGGACATCATACATCGCAACAGTTAATGAAAAATTTAAAATTCCACCAGTACACAACTTTTACAGAATCCGGAAAATAGTATTGAAGAAAAAATTAATATAAAAAAAAACAAAATTAATAAACAAATATATTGATATTAAATTTCAACAAATCAAAAAATAGATAGAACAGAAGCAGACATCATTTTTGGATCATATTTTCACAATCACCATCGCATATTTTTAAGTAATTATATTTAATTTATATTTTTAAAATTTTGATGTTTTAAAATGGTTCACTTGATAATAAAAGCTTTGTGTTTTCTTTAAGAAAATAAATATTAGTGATTTAACTAATTTTCAATTGATTTTTTAATTACTTAGTAGATACCCGATTGACACAAATTATCAGTTTTATAATTTATATATATATTTTTTATATTCATTTGATAATGGCTTAATACCGAGAAGCTTTGTGATTTTTCGTAAAGAAAAACAATGTTTAGTGATTTTAACACCTTTTTTGTTGTTTATTCATTATAAAAAGTTGTAATTTATAGAAAAATTAGCATTCTGTTTGTTAATTTTTATGTTGTTTCTTTATTATCGTTATTGACGTATTTTTATTGTAATAATTTTGTTGTTGTTGTTTCTTTATTATTATTATTGACCTTTTTTTTTTTTTTTTTATTGTAATAAAATATTTTATTTCTATAATTTTCAGATGCATATTCCCGGTTGTAATTTTACTTTGAAACGCGATATATATGTCACCGTTATAGCGCATACTCCTTTCTTTATTACGCCTGCTCAACAGGTTAGTTCTATTCTGTTTATGATATGTTATTTTATATTTATATAAAATTATCTACCTAATGTTTATATTCTCATTGAATATAAAACTGAAAGCGATCTATCGCTGCTGCTCAGTTATAATATTCGAATTAATATTGGACTAAACTATTCTATACGGTCGCAGTCGAATTAATATTTAATAATAAAACGAATTTTCCAAGTCTAAGCCGCAAACGGACATTGTTTTCGTATTGAGACACCTATTTATCGTCATCGCGATTGGTCCAAACGAAAGGAAATTGAATTCTTTTGGAGATTTCGACGTGACAACATGGGTCGACTTCTCGTTTAAACTATCTAGTCGAAATGATCGCTTCAAGGATATTAGCGATTCTGTTACATCATAATGTAGGTGAATTCAAATTACGCAGCAGAGGTGAACCGATTCCTACCGAAAATTATGCGATGACGTTCCCAGTTTAGATGGTGAATTTAAACATTCAGTTGGAAAATTTACACTTTTCGTTTTCATCAACGATAATGTCGTCTGATTTAACAAGGCGTCAGTGTTCATTAATTGTGTTCATTTCTTTTTTCTACAAAAATAGCTCGAGTACTGAGCTAATTTTAATTCAAGTAATTATTCAGTATATCTTGGAAGATACTATTAATTGCTTCATTTTTCCCCCAAAACAACGGTGCAAAAATTGTCTTCTAGAAATTTTATGAGTTGTGTATTCGGGCACAATTTCGTCGTTTCCAACGTATAAAAAATATTTGTGTCAATGGATTATTTTGCAATTGTATTCGTCACATTTTTAACGATCTTTTTAATAACGCCATTAATTTCATCTGCAGAACTAGAACGAGGAATGATTGGCGATGTGTCTCGGAAATCACTGGAGGACGGTTCGAGTTTGGTTCAAATCTTTCCTATTTCAGTAGAAATAAATGCTACACCTACTCGACGTTTAAGGTGAAAGAAATATCCGCGAATTTACAATACAAGACGTGAAGATTATAAAAGAAAATCTAGAAAAATGGAAAATAGCATGGGAATTAGTAAGAAATAATAGAAGATCAGCGGAAAGAACTGCCAGGCATGGATCAAGAAGGGAATAGAAGTTGTTAAACAGAATGAAGACGGAACACGGCAGATACGCTTGCACGATGTACAAGTGGGAAGGAATCGTCTAGAAGCGAGTCAGTAATACTTTGTCGTTAAACTAACTTACATCGCCATCTGTTAGAAACTTTACTTATCAATAATTACCCACCATTTTTCTTATAAAATCCGTTTAATTAGTAATAAAAAATATTAAGGTGTGGTTAATCGTGATAAAAACAATCCCGTCTCTCGAGTTGGACCGAATTATATGGACGGTGTGCAAATTTGACGAAGATCAGTTCAGTAGTTTCGGTGTTTAGCGCGGACGAACATCCATGATACGGGATTTTTACACGTATCAAGATTAGTTTCCGAATAATAATAATAATTAATAACATTAATAATAAATAAATAATCAAATATATTTCAGCAAGTATTAGAAATATATTAGTTGTTTTTTTTTTAAAATACAGCCCTTATTAGGCTATTACTAAGGTACAATTTTTATCCGTTTGGCTAAATAGGTAATTATCATCATTAACTTACATGATTACTTAGTAGTTAAAATGAACATCATATTCGGATCAGAATGAACTATCACACGCAAGATGATGTTTTGACATCCTTGTATGGATATCTCGATTCGACTTGATGAACATATTAATGTCAGTGGATTAAAATAAAACCATGGACGCGCAGTGTTGCGCAAATGGCGGACACATTATTATTATATATTGCAACACTATCATATACTTATTCTAACATGTACACAACGTTTATGACACCCCAACGTGTACTTCGTACGGGCACACTAATGTATGCAACCCCCGTATAATATGCAGCATCATATAATTTACGTGTATACTATACGTAATTCGTACAATATTACAACAGCATAACGATATTTACTCTATAAATATATATATATATATATATATATATATATATATATATATATATATATATATACACGTAAACATAATATAATACCGATTACGACCGCGTATGTATCTAGGTGAAGTAAGTCTGTCATTAATTACTAAATAAACCGGATTATGGAGTCCCTGCTTATGCTTCCGCGAGTTTAACATTATTAAAGTTTCTAAATACGATTCAAAATTCAGCTTTGAGATTGGCAACTGGAGCCTTCCGAACATCGCAAATAATAAGTATTTTATGCGAAGTTTGGGAATTGTAATTAAGAAGATAATATTTGACCATGCTGACGCTTGCTATTCACAAAAATACCGATCTTCCCAGTCTGCAAAAACTCATTCAAACTTCTAACGTGGAACTGCCAACGTTATCTCGCGAACACTTCGATTCCACTTCGCCTTGGACACACTTACGCAAGCAAGTGAATCTAACATTCTGTAAATAGAGAAAATATTAACGCGATCGGAGAAACGTTAAAGGAGATTAAAGAAAACCACGCAGAATATGTATGTACACAGATTGGTCGAAATCTTCAGCAGGGGATAGTTATTCGTTAGTTGTCAACGAAAACGTAGTTCTTCAAAATGTTCTTCCAGCTACGTTCTCAGAATTTATTAAACGGAACTATACGCGCCATTCGATTCGCAGTGAAATACGCAGATATGTCAACGCAAATAAAAATTTCATTTTATATACTGACCCGTTTTCAGCATTAAGAACATAACACTTTTGTGGATATCAGCTTTGTTTATATATAAATTTTATATATTGTTGATTATGTTGTTTATACCACATTCACTATCAGATTATTTAAAAATACTGTTTTATCGATAATTTTTGTAAATTGTGTATTTTAAGTAATATTTTTTTATATTTATATATATTTTTGTAATCTATTTTTTTATATTCACTCGATAATAGCTTAACAACCGAAAAGTTTTGTTATTTTCCATAAAGAATTTTTTTTTTAGCGATTTTAACTCATTTTTGTTTATTTTTTAATATGAATCATAGGGGATTGATTACCTCAAACAAATCATACAATGTTGCGTAACTCTTGCCAAAATAAGCACCAGTTTGTGATAATAATACTAATAAAATAATACTAATAAAATAATATATAATAGTAATAATGACAATAATAATAGTCCTAATATACGATTGATAATTGCAATTTTCGACTAGCTATCTTCCGAAACTGAAACGAGAACTGCGTGTTTATTTTGTGATATGTTCGTTGAAAGGGATAATTTTTTCTTTAAATTTTTATTTTACTGAAACGAAGGGATCGTTCAATGTGTAATTTTCAGTAATTAAAATGGTATTAAAAACTAATAAATCATCGCACCTAGTACTTCATATAGACCGATTAGTCTACTTCCCATTTTAGTAAAATTAAAAAAAAAAAAAATCTACCAAGTAGAATATATCCATCTTTTGAAAAGTAGGGAATAATTCCTTTTTATCGATTTGGATTCCGGCATAATCATTCAACTCTGCAACAATGCCACCGTGTTGTTGACAATATCTCTACAACACTAGTGCGGAAACAGTATTGTTCAGCTGTTTTTCTTGATGTTTCACAGGCCTACGGTCGCGTTTGACTTCCTAGTCTCCTTTTCAAGTTCATACATCATACTATTTAATTATAAAATCATATCTACAAGACAGATTTTTTTTCTATGTCGAATATGGCTAAACCAGCTCCAAATTTATGCTATTCAAGTAGGAGATCTACAAGGAAGTATTATGGCTCCTTCTTTGTATAGTGTTTATACTGCAGACATGCCGGTTAATAAAAATACAATGTTATGCACTTTTGCTGATGACACATGCATTCTCTCATTCGATTCTGACCCGCTTCATGACAATTTAGCTTTGATGCACCGCTTGTTAACGAAATGGAGAATCAAGATTAATCAAACTAAAAGCATCCACATTACTTTTAGTTTGCGTAAGGGGCTGGCGCCATCGGTCCATCTAGACATCCATCCCTTAAGTTAACCATGTTAAATACTTTGGTTTGTGTCGTGTTATAAAACTTGCCCGGAGTCAACACATTAGTAATAAAATTAGGAATGCGCGGAAACGATGTAGTCTGCTCTATTGTCGTTTTAGAAAACAGTCAAAACGATCGATTGAGAACAAACTACTATTGTGCAACTTAGTCGTATAAGCGAATGAAACGTATGGTATTGAACTATATGGCACTGCTAAGTCAGCTAACATCCTGCGCTTACGGCCTTTGGAATCAAAAATCTTACGTCAGATTATAGACGTTCCTCGGTTCATTTCAAATCAATCTATACGTTCGGACTTGCGGATACCAACTCTTTCAGAAGTAGCCAAAAAAAAAAAAAAAAAATAAGATACGAGCTCTTTTTCAGCAGACTAAGAAACGTCGCTAATTCAGCTATTCTACAACTGGCAACTCGTAATACGCTTCATCGCGTCGGTTGTAAAGAAACTGGCTAAGAGACAATCTTAAAACTTGCTCCATTTCCTCCATTTCTCATTCGTCGTAGATATATCCTATGTTGTGGTCAATGGACCGTCAACAGTGATTCTTTCCTATTCCTTCATCACATTTATTTATTGCACCGAGTGCGCATTATAAATAAAAAAATGATGTATAGGTTTAGTTTTTTTTTTGTTTCTTTTTATATTTACCTAGTGTCGTAATTAGATAAATCTTACTACTGTTGCAATTTGTTTACAGGTGTTGGTTCAAGGATGGAAAATTACCGAAGATAACTTATGTCAGTTTTTTTCGGCTATTAATCGTCAGTTACGATTTATGGAAAATGCCGTCGCGGAAGTTTCAAGCTCGGTTTACGAACAGTTGGAAAAGGAAAAATTACAACCGGTTCGTATTACTCCTATTTTACATGTAAAGTGATTTTGCTCAATATTATAACATCAAATCCTATTTAAATGAACGATATTTCCGATTTATGGTAAATGATAAACAATCATCTTTACGCAAAATACAGGCAGGTGTGCCGGAAAGGAGCGTACTGGACTCTCTCGTGTACTCGTTGTTCACAAATTATATACCCATAAGTAAAAACGTATTTGTAGCTACATTTGCAGATAATACGGTAGTGATGTCATCTCATCGATGTCTAAAAAGTTGTACTCTGTTCGAAAGGCTATTGACAACATAGTTGAATGGTCGCATAAATGGAAAATTGTAACCGATGACCACAAATGCAATCACATAATCTTTACCGAGCAACGTATTGTGCGCTATAAATACAAAATTACGATAAATTCTAAGTTATTAATACAAAGCGAATCTACTAAATACGTTGGTGTTCATTTGCATAATTAACCTGACTGAGAAACATATAAAAGCTAAGAATATCGAGCTAGAACTTAAGATACAACAATTGTATTGGCTGATATAAGCCTTCGCTCGCAGTTGAATATCGATAATAAATTAATATTATATCAAGCAATATCGTAGCCTTTATATGCAGCAAAACTGTGTGCTTGTGCTTCGACCACTAACGTAGAACGAATTCAGCGCAGGCAGAATAAAATACTACGGTAATTGCCGTTTCATGGTACGTCTCCAACAGGTTACATCGACCTACGTGTGAGATATGTCGCTGAACGGCAGACACCTATCAAGACTACAACACCGTCCAGATCCATTGGCAGCTAACCTACTTGATGAAGAAATACCTATAAGATTAAAACGGAAAAGAATCATAGATCTGGTCTGAGTACAATCTAATACTACTCTAAGACGGTTGGATTTGCTAATGCGCAAAACCACTATCTCCTGATATATACCTACATAAAATCCAGTAGATAATCGTATTTAAATAAGTTTTGGAAAAGTTGTACTCGATTCGTTCTACTCCATTTCTTATTCTGAGGTGCTGCGCCATAAAATAAAATTTAAATCGTTTCCTATTGCAAGAGATTCCGTTACATTACTAAAAAAACACTTTCATCACAGCTTTTATTCTTTCAGACTTTGCCGAGTTTTCCAGCTTTTTGACTGTTCTTTAAAGATTACGTCTCGATTTAAATCTTTCGTTAGCAAGTCCTGCATAGTTATGACGTTCATTGTTTCTTATTTTGTCCGTCGGTGTTTTTTTTTTTTGCTGTCACATTACACCTAATGTCACGTGGTGCAATGCATCTTTATTCGTACAACATGCGTACCGTTTTATATGATATTTTTGCGTGTAGTTTGTAGTTTATATTACACACAATTTATGATCGAGTATTATCGAACATTTTTAACGATTTTTGTCTTGTTCTACGTGTACTTTTTAAGATTTAAATAATTAATCCGTTTCGTCGATTAGTTGCAATTAATCAATAATTCTTCTTGGTGTGCCATACTCTTCCCAGAGCGTTGGCGATCAGATGGCAGCTAGAACTTGCGTTCTTTTGCTCCTTGGATAAGATCTTGGATTGAGCTCTGGTCCAGTCCTTGATGTTTTGTATCCAGTCTGTTCTTCGACTTCTTGCGCTTCTTTTTCCATCAATCTTCCCCTGTATAATGAGCTTTAGGATCTCGAATTTTTCTCCTCTGATGATATGGCCAAAATACTTAATTTTCTTATCTATTATGCATTTAACTAGTTTTCTTTCGGTCTTTGCCATTTCCAGGACTCTTTTATTAGATGTTTTGGTGGCCCATGAGACTTTTAGCATTCTCATATGGAGCCACATCTCCATTGCTTCTAACCGTTTAATTTGATTTTTATTTAGCGTTACGATTACATCGAGTAAAGTATTTTCGATCCGTTTCAATTTTTAACCATTTCAGTTATACATATAATAAAATGTTGACACTAAATTTTAAATTTTATACCTTGTACCGGCTTCTTAGGTGAACGTAGATAATTTCCAACGTATTTAAACATTTTTAAAATTGAGACATTTCGCGTCAACTAACAAATAAAAAATTTCGTTAGCGTTATAAAATAATTTCACGTGCCGTATATATCGTGATTGAAAATATTAAACTATTAAAAATTTTCGATAACTCGTATTTTTGTAAATCTAGACTGCATTAATTTCAAACGTTTCATCGGATAGCTAAAGCATAACTTTTCAATATTAATATTAATTTTCTCGCGTCTATTAATTAAATGGTCGATAATAATGTTTATAGATATGAACCACGCGTTAAAATTGTTGAATATTTTTTTATCGGTTTTTCCCAGCGTGTCTATTTAGTAGCTTACATATCAATTTAACATATTCGCGATCGAGTTTTACTGTTTGTCTCTATTTATGTTTATATCCGGATTGTGATATCATCCAGTTTTGTGAAATGTATAAGAACCATCCGGAAAACTATTTTCTTAAATAAAATGTAAAGTATTCTACATTTCTTTGAGGGTAATCGTTCTTTTTTGGTAAATCGTACGTATTTTTTTTTTTTTACTAAAAGTGTACATCCAATCGTTTTTCTTGTTTTCTAACTAGCGGCCGCGTATATGGCTTTCGTGTAACGTTATTAGAAGCAGCATTGTTTTTTCTTTGTGTACACTTTTTATAAATCTTTTTTTTTTTTTTTTTTTGTTTCTAAACAGGTTTACCCATTACCAGTTATAATATAAAATTTGTGACGAATATTTAACGTATAGTTATATCGCTAATGAATTTATATAGATAAATGTAAACGTGCACATTACGAATCGCAAGTAAGGAAGGTATATATTTATAGGGAGTGGAATAGATTTAAGTTGATAGTATAATATGTTACGAGAAAAGAAATAATGAGAATATTGAAAAAGATAGATTTGAAATAGCGAGCATCGTAGTCTGTCGAACAGGACTAACTTGTATTTATATATTGTAAAACCAGGGTAAACATGGAAGATCAGTCTGAAGCAGTTTATAAATCGAAATTGTAAAGATTGTTTCTCTCTGCTTTCCAGTATTTCTTTACGTATAGTTTTAATAATGGAGAGAATATCAACGGTGAATAACTGATGAAAGGTTTAATAATCAGATAGGAAATTATCTCTAATTCCAGAATCATAAGGCATCCATAAAAAATCTTAACAATCCTTATTAACAGTGCGAGATTTTCGAACGTCTTAACTGCATGCTGCGAAATCAATCGTCTCGCCATTAATTCAGATGACTTTCGTTGTCATCAATGTTTACGCAGCGAGTAAAATATAGGTAACGTTTGTCGACCTAATGTAAAATACTGATCGTCACGCGTCTACCATTAAAATTCAATAAAATTACGAGTAAGTCTATAATTCGGTATTTCGAATTAAAATTGAAGTATTAGATTTCGGTTTTTAATAAACGCCTTTCTAAAATTTTATTTCACCTAGTCGAATTTTTAATTTTAAATATTAAAATTATTTAAATAAATAATTGTTATATATATATATATATATATATATATATATATATATATATATTTATATGATCTTTAAAATTAAAATATGATAACAGAACGTTTCGGTAAAATTGGGTCATATATACGAGGATGAAACCGAAAATCAAGTTCATTTATCGTACACACCTCCGAAGATCGCCATGATTTCACCGGGATCCGGATTATTGAATCTTTTGCGATACGGATCGTTGGGTTTAACTCTTCTTCCAATTTCAAATTTTTCCGGTATTTAAATAATATTATTATAATTTATTCGTCGTTACGAAAAACGTTCAAATATCTATATACATATATACATTTATATCTACTTGATTTTCTTGATGTAAGTTCAATTTAAATTTTTCTCAATGGAATTATTTTTTGTTCTGTATTTTTTCTTTTAATTCAACAAATTTAATCTGTCCATTATTTAGCCGCTGAAGTAATTTTAAGTGTATTTAACTTTTAAATTAAATACAAATTACACATATACTTTGCGGACGTTTACACGTAGTACTTAACATGCGGGGATAGTCGTGAATAATTTTTTCCTATATTCGATCTATAAGTCCGAAACTTTTGTAGTCGTCGTAGTTTTTGTAGATTACCGAATACCAAACATAGGCGTATAAGTGTTTAGGTTTTGGTGGGTTTTCCCACCCCTAATATTAACTACGTGTCCTAAGATTTTATACGTATGTACTGTGAAGTAAATAGGCATACGCATAGTAAATGAGAATGATGTATTATTTTGTATATTATTATTGTAAATACACATTTACTTACTTAACAGTGTCGGTAGGAAAGTGGTTTTGTCGTATAGCGTAAATTTGTTGGAAGCAGTTAATGTTGAATTTCTATCGAATGAATTCACCATCATTAATATTTAAGAGTATGTTCAGGTCTCTTTAGTAAATCCTTTATTTCCATTCGTTACTGTTGTCTTCCTTTTTTCATTTACCACTTTCGAAACATCCGAATTGCTTTTCTTCTGTTCCCGTGATATCTTCATCATGCGGCGTCAACCCCACATTTCGAAAGTTTCCAAGCGTTCTTTTAAATTTTTCGTCAACACCAACATTTCTGAAGCATATAGTAATACCAATAAATATGTTGAATTGTACGTTTTGTGAATTTTATCTATTACACGTGCATTCAAACATTTCGTCATTAATGTTTAATTTTCGATCTAGCGAAATTATAATAACTTTCTATCATTAAATTAAACGGATTGGGATTTTTTCTTCTTTTAAAGTCTAAGAGGGCTCCTCGATACTTCTTCGGTATTCTACGTTTACACCGATATCTTTAATTTGTCGCTAAATCTATATTTTTACTGATAACTGTACGTTGATGAAGTTCTATCGTTTCGGGCAATGTATTTCAATCGGTTTTAAGCCGTTTTATTTTTAAATCGATCCGTTTCATTTTCTACGCCTAGCATCCATCCTTACATTTTTCGTTTAATTTCACAGATATTTCCTAATAATTATAATATATTCGTATTTTATATTTATATTATATATTCGTTTTATAATTTTATAGTTATTTTAGGTGGACTATTTCTTTCAGCTCATTAGTTCATGCTCCAGTTACTTTTTTTTTTTTTTTTTTTTAAATAAGAAAGAAAGAAGCTTCATTTCATAATGAGACATGAATAACAAGGTTCATAATGTTAAGTACCTTATACGCTAACAGTTAACTTAAATAGAATTATACTAAATCTAGAAAATTAATGAAACAAATGTTAGGCTACAGGAAAAAAACACAACAAAAACCTGCAAGAAAATAAATCAAATATGATAAAAAGTAAAACAAAAATATACGAGGTACATATGAACAAATATATACACATGCACATGTATATATAAACATATGTACATTTACCATATTAACTACACAAAACTTTCAATCTGTATCCGATTCGTTCGTTATTATTATTATTATTATATTTTATCATTGCACTGTTATGCGGCTAAAATGTTAATTTTTTCAATGGATTCGATGACATCATTGCAAATTATACACACCCCTGATCGGATTATTTTTACACGCTACTACTATATTTTGGTATTGTCTAGTGTCATCCGCATTGACATGTCTTTCGACAGGTCTCGTTATTTCTGAGAGGTCGTATTATTTTACGTCATATTGACCGTCACCTCCCTTTCTTTATGCGTAGATACTAATAATTTGAAAAATTCTGAATGTAGTGATTTTTTAAGAAATAAGCAACGAAAAAGCAGTTAAAATTACTATTTTTTTTTTCTCTCTATGAAAAATCACAAAGCTTTTTTGCAGTTAAGCAATTATCGACTGAATATAGAAAAATATAAATTATAAAAATATGCACAAATTTATAACAATTTAAAATGTAAAAAATATTATTTAGATAAACAATTTTACAAAAATTATCATAAAAAAATATTTTAAAATAATTTGATAGTGAATGTGGTAAACGAACACAATCAACAATCAGCAATATAAAAATTTTATATATATATATATAGACAAGAACACAAAAATAAATAAAATTTATATAAAATTTTTACATGAACATACAATAGCGAGTAAAATGAAAATAAATAAAAACATCCAACAATATACAATTTTTTACATAAACAAAAACGCAATGGCCAGTAAAATAAAAATAATTTTAAAATAGTTGTCCAATATAAAAATTTACAACATGCTTCTTAAAAGTAATTCTTCGTCAACATTTATCATGGAATTTAATCACTAGATGAATTATTAGCGGAAGATATGAAAGAGCTTAATAAATGGAAATTAACATGGGAAAGGAATTTAGAACATACAACAAATTCCCATTTAGTTGTCGATCCGAGGAATGGATTTATCTAGGAAACTTACTCAATAGAATTAGGACCGGACAGGGAAGATGCGAATATCTAATGCAAAAATGAGGTATAACGACAACTGCTGCGTGCCAGTAATCCAAGACAAACAATGCAGCATATATTGGAAGACTAGTGAATTTGTACCTGTAGGTTTAACATTAGACGATGTTCACAATCAGCCATAGACAGGCTAACAAATTTAAAGTTAGATTTATGATGAGAATTTTGTGTAATTATATATAACCGATGATTAGAAAGAAGAAGATGGAATTTAATAAATTATTTTCATCTCTTTCTTTTATTATTTCCATTTTTTGGTAAAAGTTTTTTATTTTTAAAATGTTTTTTTCCGTGTGTAAAATTTTAGAATTTTCGTTAATATTATTTATTTAATTTTGTTTATATTTTTATTATTTTGTATGTACGACTTCCTACATAATTTAACGAAACTAATTAATTCTGTTTATCTTTTCTGTTTTTTTACTGTGTAAGATTTATTCCATAATTTATCAACTGATAAAAAAATCATTAGTTGGAAAACATTGTAAAGAACTAAAACACTAAATAAATAATATTAACTAAAATTATATAATTTTACACGTAGAAAAACGTTTTAAAAAAAGAAAACGTTTAGAAAAAAATATAAATTTTAAATTCAGTGATAAATTTCGATGAATTACTTCTAAGAAGTATATTATAAATGTAATGTTTATATTGTACATCTATTTTAAAATTATTTTTATTTTACTTGCTATTGCTCTGTTCTTTATGTATAAATTTTATATCATCGGATGTTTATATATATATATTAAAAATTTTCATTTGCTATTGTGTTTTTGTACATAAATTTTATATTGCTGATTGTTGATTGTGTTGTTTACCACGTTCATTATCAGATTGTTTCAAAATACTGGTTCTTCACTTTGATAATTTTGGTAAATTGCGTATCTAAGTTAATTTTACAATTGTATATTTTTATAATTTACAATTTTTTATGTTCACTCGATAATGGCTGAACATTCCAAAAGATTTGTGATTTTTCGTAAAGAAAAAAATTAATGATTTTAACTCGTTTTTCGTTGTTTAGTAGTTACTAATTGATTATACTATACTAGCTTACCTGTTGTTATAATTCTTAATTAGTTGACCCATCTGTTTCTGTTTGATCGCATCTATATTTATTTATTACACTTTTATTGAATTTTACATAATGTTTTTCCACCGTAATGTTTATTTATCCGGTATATACATATTGATCGTTTGTCTACTATTTTCGTATATAAATTTATTTTTTGTCATACACGAAATTCATGTGTGATATTTACTACGATCGTCAAATGGTTATATATATATATATATAATCCAATTTTGTCATATGGCATAATCGTCATGTATAGGAAGTTAAAAAAAAATATATATATAGAACACGTGTTTTAATGAATTAAGTAACTATCATTACTATAGCGAAAATTAATATGAAACTTCCGGATATTTTATATAAATCAAAGTGAACATTTAGGGAATAATTTTTTACTTTAAATTAATCGAGTTAATTCCGTGAAGTACCTTGAAATTGATTTTTAATTTTAATTGTTAATAGTCATGTATATTTCGCGGTTTATCGATGGTAATTTCAGATTAAATAATTGCTTTACACATACACACACACACACATATATATATATATAATATATATTATCACGTACTATCCGGCTAATCCCGACGTCGTGGTTGCCAATTTATCACGTATCCTCATCCCGTGATCGATAATGAAAGAAGTATGTGGTCGCAGTCGCCAGTGCCTTGTAGTGCACAAATTAAATTACAATGATTTTAAAATTCTAAAGAGATTAACTAAGTGATTAAATTTCGTGCCTAACCTGAACTCTGCTTGTAGAACCCGCAGCCGGTGACACTACAATACATTGACTAGAAATTTAAACTCAATTGCGAATTATTTTAATTTGTATTGTTGCACATTTCAAATATTAATGAATATAATTTAAAACAAATACTTATATGATACTATTGCGAAGCAACACAAATCATTCACAAACACATACATATTATTTATACATAATTAAATACATATAATAAATTTAATAAAATAATAGGAAAATAACAAAAAAAAAACAAAAAAAAAAAACAAAAAAAAAAAAAAACGTACGACCTGTGGTACCATAACTGCTGCTGCTTCCGGATGACGATGATATTTCCTGTTCGTACTCCGTCGTCGTATATTTTAACGTCGGTTTTTGTGAACAAATGCGTATTTAATTAAATTTTTTATTTTTTAAATTTTACTCCGAATACAGTTTTATTAGGTCCGAAGTATTTGCTTCCGATATTCTAATATAAGCGAGAAGCAATCCTCCTATATTACTTATACCGTTCTCGTCATGTACGAGAGAAGGAAAAAGACTAGAAAAATCCGACCTGCCGTTACGATGTTTCTCGTAAAAGTAATAATATTCGACTAGACACGAGGCTTAACGTTAATGAATACCTATCGATATCGATATATCCATACACACACAAATACAAACACGCGGTCACCAGTTGCAGGCTCTACGCGCCGTTAATCTCCGGATTTTCCTTCATAACCTGGCAATTCGTATTTAATTTAATTGTACTTATTATTTCCCAGGTTATTACTATCATCATCCTGGTTATTAAGGCGTTACGATGTAAGACTCTTACGATGGAAATACCTTGGTTATTAAACGATATCTTATATTACGTTAACTATTATTAAATTTTTACTTTTATATTTATTTTATTTATTTTTTCCTGCGATACCCCCATCGTCTTAGATCGTCATTATATATATATATATATATATATATATATATATATATATATATATATATATATATGTGTGTGTGTGTATTGTGTATGATTTTGTTTTGTTTGGTTTTTCAGGATTGATAGTGATAACAGACGGTATGATTATAATGCCGGACATCGATACTCTGGATTCGGTATTGAACCATATGCGATTTAACGATATATCATGTTCTTTTCTACATGTCGGTAGTCAGTTTCATCCGCATTGCGGTTTAGGTTTTGTACCTTATTCTGAAATGATGCAATTAATTTGCGTTGCTTCTCACGGATCTTATTTACAATTTCCTTTCCGTATGGTAGGTTAAACTTGCTGGATACATTTTTTAGAGTATTGCCGTTTTTAAGATATAAAACAGCGAACGCGAAACGATTATTAAAAGTTATTTATTACTCGTATTGATTTTTAATTATCTTTATATATATATATATATATATATATATATATATATATATATATATATATAATTCTTCTGTGTGTGTCTTCAGGCGGATTCGCAAATGGTTTAGATTTACAATTCGATCCAATTTAAATTGTTCATTTAATTAATTTCTTATTTACAAATTGTTGGTGATTTGGGAATGTTTTATATTGGATCCGGTAGACTGCGCTACGATCGCAGTATCGAATATTCAACGATATTCCATTTTAATTCCAGTTTGTCCGGACAGTTAGTGCTGCGATCAACATGGTAATGAAAGTACATTCAAATCGATTGACATTGTTGTTGAACCGGGTGATGTTGTCAACTATGCTATAGAGTTTTTAAATTCACTGGATTTACCTCTGGAATGCCACCACATAATTTGCGATTGAAGATTGGTTCATCTATATTTTTGCTTCGAAATTTGAATGCCCGAAATTGTGTAATAGCACGAGACTGGCCATAAAAAAATCATGGGAAACATTCTTGAAGCCACTATTTTGAATGGAAAATTTCAAGGTGAAGTTGTACTTCTACCACAGATCCCAATGATTCCTTTAGATTCGCCTATGTCGTTCGAACGTTTGCAATTTCCAATCTGTTTGGAATTTGCTATGACTATTAATAAGTCACAAGGTCAAACAATGACAATTTATGGCTTAGATTTAGAAAATCCGTGCTTTCCTGATGGCCAATTGTACGTTGCTTGTTTCAAAGTTGAAAAACCATCGAATTTGATTGTGTATATTATTTAAGGATTAAATATATTGTGTACATCGAATGGCATTACGATAAATTAATATTTTGTAAATTAAAAAAATATGTCTATTATAAAATCGTTCGAGTTTCAACTTTTTCGCCTTTAATTGAAACAAGTTTAAGTTTTTATTTAACATAATCTCTACATTTCACTTCTCTCTCATAGTATACACATACACGCATCGATTGGTCGGATTTTGATAAATACACACGACGTTAGATATTGTAATAACTTTTAAATACAAATTTTCTTCAGGACGGTTTACAGCTTATTTAAAAAAAGTTTGAAATTTTCGAACTAAAGTCCTGTGTACAAAACATCTGTCGGGTCCGCTAGTTTTTTTATAATTTCATTTAACACGTTCGCGGTTTTGAGGCTTATTTATATCCCTCATCAATTATTAGCTGAATCAGTTGTGAAGTCCATTTTGATGTTTCAATCGAAGATTTATGTTTTGGATTATAAGACTACAGAAACCCGTCATTAGCAGTGGATATGCATGGCTAACTGATAGTGCATATTAATTAACCTGTTTAAATTTCATTGTCAATTTATTATTTTACTATTTTTAATTGTACTTTAATTTCTGGTAGGTAAATTATAATATACACCTTATAAATCATATTATGTGTTAATAAAATTGTTTTTTACGTTATTTTCAACAGCTACAGATATTTTGATTTTTATATTACATACATGACAACGCTGATAGACATTGATGCTTACAAATCTGAATTTTTTACTTATTATTTGCTTATAGTCTAATGCAATTTGTTCATAAAATTTTATACTTTAACTTTTGTGTTCATAGTAATGTTTAAATGTTATTTATAAAGATTCGGTATATTTTAAAACATAAAAATGAATCATATAATTAATGACGAACAATAAGTTACTGTATAAATTTTTTATTTATTTTTGTAAATAATGTACATTTTAATTTAGAAGTTTTTATCTTGAAACGGTGGTGAATTAATATGATATAAATTTAAAATACAGAATGGTGTAGACAAAATTAAATTATTTTGTAGATTAATTTAGAATCAACGTAATTTTTTTATTACTCCTAAATTTGTTTTGTTTTATTTTTTCGGATTAACTCAGGATGTATTAACTTAAAGAATTTTAATTGAATTATATCTATGTAACATTGAAGTATATTACCTTTACATATAATACAATATATTGCACTATGTATTTATTTAAATTAGTAATTCTATAAAGAAAACTCATAATAATCATCTAAAATTTTGCTAGTTTCCTATTCACAGAACATCACCTGTAATTCATAACAGCTAAATTGTCACTTGAAGTCTTAAGTAACCCTCATAATCTATAAGGTATCGTGTTATATGTCTTTTAGGTTATGAGCATCAAAATGACTTCATACAAAAAAAATGGTTGCAAGCAACATATGAATTATTTATATATATATATATATATATATATATAAAGTTACTATGACACAAAAACTCATTTTCTTTTAAAAAAAGTACCCATTTGTCAAGTACAAGTGCTATATGACCATCAAAACCGCGAACGTGTTAATAATTTCCAATTACCCAAAGGAGTTTAGCCGTAATTTAGTTCTAATTTTACATATTAAAATATTGTAAAAATAACGCTGTCTTTTGCATTGCGATATTTATTTTTTTTTTAAGCGTTTAATTCTCATAACGGTTGTTATAATTCATATTGGAGTAATGTTAAACATTTTTTTTTTGTCACTACATATATTTTTCGACTAATTAAACGAAATAAAGAAATAAAAATCTGTATTTAAAATTTTAATTATATTCGAGTCATTTCTTTTTACGACTACCACGAGTAGTACGGCCTCTAGATCGAGATCGGGACTCGTTTCTTGAATTAGATCTATGCGGAGACGGTCGTTTAGTTTTTCTCGAACGTTTATTATTAGTGACCTGCGGCCGCTCGAACGGTTCTTGCTGTTCTTCCACCATCGTCATCACATGTTCCTTGACGGTGCGGTCGATAAACGTCTCGGAACATCTGTCGAACTACTACCATTGTTGATCATCCTTACTGTAGTCGGTGGTCGTTACGTATGTCGAATTGCGGTCGTCATAATAATGTTAGTTATCGAAGAAAAAGCCGTGAAATCGACTTTCAACATCGTACTATAGCCTTGATCAACAACTTTCGCAATATACTCATCTAATATCTTGTTCCTTTCTAGTAAACAACGGATGAACTACATTTTTATACATAATACTGGTTCCGTTGGTGAACGGTAATAAAAGCCATATAACTAGTAAAATCTTTAATTCGTAATAATAAAAACCTATGATTATATCAGCAAAACATTCAACACTTGTAAACAGTGCAAATACAAACCAGTACATCATCCGTTTCGAATATTCTTTCAAATCCTTTGTTTTAATTGGTATTATACGAAGCAAATGCGGGGTATAAAGTTCCATTTTCCAATATCACAATTCGAGAAATCAAAGCTGTAACCATCTTTACAGATATTTTAAAATTAGAATGAAAATTACATATAAATAAGTGGATGTAATTTTCATTCTAATTTAAAAATATCTGTAAAGATGATTACAGCTTTGATTTCTCGAATTGTGATATTGGGACTTGGAACTTTACACGCCGCATATGCTTCGTATAAAACAATTAAAACAAAGGATTTGAAAAAATATTCGAAATGGATAATGTACTGGACTGTATTTGCACTGTTTACAAGTGTTGAATGTTTTGATGATATAATCATAGGTTTTTATTATTACGAATTAAAGATTTTACTGGTTATATGGCTTTTTTTACCGTTCACCAAAGTAACCAGTATTATGTATAAAAATGTAGTTCATCCGTTGTTTACTAGAAAGGAACAAGATATAGATGAGTATATTGCGAAAGTTGTTGATCAAGGCTATAGTACGATGTTGAAAGTCGATTTCACGGCTTTTTCTTCGATAACTAACATTATTATGACGACCGCAATTCGACATACGTAACGACCATCGACTACAGTAAGGATGATCAACAATGGTAGTAGTTCGACAGATGTTCCGAGACGTTTATCGACCGCACCGTCAAGGAACATGTGATGGCGATGGTGGAAAAACAGCAAGAACCGTTCGAGCGGCCGCAAGTCACTAATAATAAACGTTCGAGAAAAACTAAACGACCGTCTCCGCATAGATCTAATTCAAGAAACGAGTCCCGATCTCGATCTAGAGGCCGTACTACTCGTGGTAGTCGTAAAAAGAAATGACTCGAATATAATTAAAATTTTAAATAAAGATTTTTTTGTTTTTATGTCGACAGAGTAATACTAACACGACAGTTCAAAATTATTTTTTATCGTGGAATATGAAACGAAGACCGGTTACCATGGACTTGTCAACTCCGGCTCCTAAATCAGGAGAATGGATGATAGAGTTTGTATTTTTTTTGCACATATATTAGATGTACAGACGTTTATTTAACAGATTAAATTATTTCATTATTACGTTCTTGTTTATACGTATCAACGTGCATACTATCTAGCATATTGTTTAGTTTAGTATATATAAATTAAAACCCGAATAAAACTATCGCTGAATCAATCGAAACTTGATTAAAGTTAACAGAACGTACGCTAAATTATTTTAAAGACCGATATACTGATTTGATCCTCCGGTGGACACCACCACCTTGTCGTGGTGGAGGAGCTTGCGTGCTTTCAATGATGCTGAGATCTATGTTGGTGGTAATTCTGTTACCACAAGGGCCATCCAATCCAAACAGGCCTCAGTGGAGAAGTCAGACTAAGCGTGTCCCGACCAGGTAGCATCTGTACTCCAGAGGAGCGGCTACAAAAGGTGTCTGTTCCTTATGTTAAGGTCGGCCTAATTTCATACGCAGAAGGAATCGGAGTCCAACTGCGTTTTAAATGTCTCACGAAAAATTATGAATCATTCTATAACGAAGATTGTTATGCCATGCGATCCGACTGGCACTCGGTGCTACTCGAGTACCGGGCTTGAGTGTATGGTTGAGGGTCGTCGTAAAAGAGGAAGACCTCCAACGAGATATCTTGACATAGAAGCTGAATCAATACGGGAAGAGCAAAACACAATAATATCACGATGCTCGGAACGAGCTACGATGATGATGATACTGATTTGAAGAAATAATTTAAAATCGCGCAAACGAAAATACGCGCGATACTTTGCGTACAATATTAAAAGTATTAAAAGTAATATATCTAAAAGAAATTGTTATGAACAAATGTAAAATTTTCGATACATTTTTTATGAATTAATTAATTTTTTATTAAATTAAGAATAAATTAATTCCGATTATACGTGTTTTTAGATTAGACATTTTCTTTGTAAATATCTATCGTTCTAATACGTTTATATAGTGTGTAAAAATTTACGGAATATCTGTAATTTTTCTTCTAACAAAAATAAACATGTTTAAATAGGATTATTATTATTATTATTATTTTTACGGAAGAGTTGTTTCCTTAAAATGTTTGAATATATTTTAGAAAAAATATATTACAAAATCGTTTTATTTCGAAATAACGGAAGTATTTTCACGACGAAAAATTTAAACGGAATTACAGAAAGTGTATCTTTAAAATGAAACCGGAACCTTTTTTTTTTCTACCCATTGCAACTGCTCCCGTTTTACGGTTATCTAGGAATATTTTATGGAAACGAAAAGTTTCGTGTGTGGAGCCAACATCCAATGATATTCCCCGATCGAATTTTAATAACTTTACGTTAGATCAATGGTCCTGCTGTTACGTTGAAGTCTTCTTACTTCCCTGATGTTATCTAACAGATTTATCGCTAGTATGTAATCATGGCTCGTCAGCCTGGTTACATACTTTTGTACATGATTTATGAATTCTTCCGTGATATAGATAATTCTGGTTTTGTCTGTGTAAGGTGCCAGTGGTTACATGTCAAGGTGGAGAGACTATTAGTCTCTTATTGGCCTTATTTCGGAACGTCTGTAATTGTATGTATTTATACGAATATCTTTAGCGCAGCTCCATAACATGAGACCGTATGTCCACACAGACTTTATAATGGAGTTATAAATTAATATTCAATGATTAAGCATGAATACTTGCCGAGCATCCAGTGCCAGGGGCACACTTTCATGTAGAACTGTTTACGTTTTGTATTTATATGCTTAACCCAAGTTAATTTTTGTTAGGGGGGTGGAGTATATAAAAAAAAATAATTAAACGAGTTTATTCGAAATGAAAATGAAAAAACTAATAACGAAAGACCTGTGCACGTTGGTATGGAAACGAGACAGTTGATACGTTAACTAGAAGTGGTCAGAATAACATAAAACAAATAATACTAAACTTCTTCTTCTTCTTCGTGTCCGTGACAATTTTATATTTTTCCCTTCCAATAATTGATAAGTGCCACTTTCCATTAATTTTGTCAGTCCATACATCTAACTCCGTTAGGTCAGTTTTTATTCTTGGGCATTGAAATAGATGGGTTTGATCATGTTCTTGGCCACACTCGCAGAGACTACTATTTGCGAGGCCCCACATCACCAAATTTCTCTTAGTATTACTGCATCCAGTTCGCAGTGTTCAGCGTTTTCCATTGGCATCAGTTTAATTTCTGTCCTATTTTTATATCTTCCGATGGTTCTATGCCAGTCGTAATCGATTCATTTGGACAGTCGAACCTTCTTCGGCTTACCACTAATAGCTGTTATGCTGTTCAGGAAGTCTCTTCGCGATTTTAGTCTTCGAGAGATGGAGGTTCACAGGCATACAATGCGCGGATCGTTTGTTGCTTTTAATTTTTCTATTTCCATAGCAACTTTTCTATGTGCGGTGGGGCGATGCCACAAGCTAGATATACTTTTTCTATCTTTCTCGGTTCGAGGCATCCAGTTATTATTTTACATGTATCGTTTGATGCTATATCCACCTTTTTAGCATGAACTGACCGTCCACAGCTTGCACATGCATATTCTCCTGCTGAGAAACACACTGCTAAGGCGGATGATCGAAGTACCTATGGTTTCCCACCCTACTTTGAAGCCACTAGCTCGTGTAGAATATTATTACGCGTTATAATTTTCATTTTCAAGTTAGGACATTGTTTATTGTATGTCAAACTGCGGTCTAAAGATACTCCAAGATATTTGGGATGCAAGTTATGTTCAAGGTTGTGGTTACGTCACGTTATATTTAGTTTGCACACATAGCTTTCGCATTTTTTAGATGGAATGCACAGACCTGTATTTTTTGTGGATTTAGATTTAAGCCGTTATCGTCATAATAACTAGCTTTTTCAGCCATATTTTGGAGTTTATCTTGTACCTCTTTGTATGTGACACCCTGTGCAGTTAGAGCTAAATCATGAGCAAACAAGAAGTGCTTTGTTTCAGCTCCAACTGACTGGTCATTGGTGAATATGATATAATTGGTACCAATACACTCCTCTGTGGTAAGCCATTTCTTTGCCATTTCTATCGACTGTTTTTTCCCTGGAAAGATACATAGAACTTCCTACCATTTAGTATATTTCGAAGTATGACTACCCTGTTTAAGAGGAGAGTATGGTTAACAGTATCGTTGACAGCAGAAATATCGACGAATACTGCTCCAGTGATCTTCTACTGGTCATAGCCTTTCTCTATGTGCTGCGTTAGGTTTACCGCTTGAGTTGAAGTACGATTTCCCTTTTCTGAAGCCAGCTTGCTCCTGAATTAGTTTGGCGTCAATAGATTCTTCAATTCTGTGCAATGTGAATCGTTCAAATACCTTCAGCGTTTGTGATAATAAGGCAATCGGTCTATAATTCGCTAAAATCTCGGCATCTATCCCAGATTTTAGTATGGCTATGTGACATTTGCCTTCTTCCACAGACGTGTACTTGGCCGGATCTAACAACCTCATTAAACATTGGTTGTGGTCCCAGGTGTTTCACCTGTTCTGCAAATATTCCATCTACACCGGCTGCTTTTCTATTTTTAATGTTTTTTATTACTGTTTCTATAAACTGAGAAGAGTACAGTTATTAAAGATTAATTATATCAAAAATGGGAATACGTGTATAGAGCGAAAACACAACAAAAAGGGAAAAATCTGTATATTAATAAAGCAGATGGTATGTGGATAAGAATATAAAAAGTGGCTACATAAAAGCGGTATGTAGATAACGCTTTGGATATTATCGAACATCGTTTCACTTCTGGCGTTTAGGAATTGTTGCCAGCTCGGCATGCAATTATTGAGGTTCAGAAAGGTCAATAGGAAACGTAATATGGCAATGCGACAAGTTCAATCGAAAAAGAAGATTATTCTTTAAAAAAGTATTATCACTATTAAGATTACTGCCCTTAAGTGTTCTACAAATAGTAATAAATCCGTCGTCTTGAAGATGTATGTACTGATATCAGTTTATAAAAAATAATGCTCTAATAGAATTCTATACATTGAGCACTTGATTAATCTGGATAAAAGATGAAAAATTAGGTAAAAAAAAAAAACCGTCTTTTTAATCGGGACTATTTCGTTATATATTTTTATATTTTCCGACTCTCAATACGCGTTCATTCGTTATCGTTTATTTTTATTCGCTATTTCGGACACGATATTATTTCGCGATTTGCTTTTTATCGACTTTCGTCAGAGCACATAAGAACGGTGTCATCGGCAAAGGTTACTTTGTCTTCAACATCGGCTGTAAAACTAAAGACTTCACCGTATTTAAATATCTGTTTTTATTAAGTATACGTCGCGTACTTTATTTCCGTATTTTATTCGCTAGTGTCTTTCATCTAGAATACAAATTATTTTTCTTTTTGTTATTGTAATTTAGGAATCGCCACTTTTACGGAAATCGAAAAACGCAACTTCTTACCAAGAAACATACCGAACTCGATAGTAATGTTAGTTTATTTACAATCCTTTCGTGCAGAATACGCGAAGGTTTTATCATTAATGTAAGTTGTAACGTTTATATACTTACTAATTCGCATGCATATGTGTGGGGTGTGTGCGTATGTGTGTGAATTTTTTTCATGTTTATTCCTGTAAACATATAATTTTTTTATCAAATTTACGTGTTTTATATATATATATATATATATATGGTATATGTATATCTATACTAATATATAAAACTGTAGTGTCTCTCTGTGATTTGCGAATATTTTCATTATAATCACTGCATTGGGCTATTTTTATCAAACATAAATAGAAAATCTATTGTTTAAAATTTTTGTTTGTCTGTCTGTTCTGATTTGATTCAAAAACGATTAAAGCAATAACGATGAAATTCGCATAGCTTATAGCCTATATTATGGGGTTCGTTCTAAGCTTAGTTTCACTTTGATATCACAAATAGGACAGAAATTACAATAATTCAAAGTTAACAGTTTTATATATTAGTGTAGTATACGTATATACATATATATATATATATATATATATATATATATATATATATATATATATATATATATATATATATATATATATATATATATATATATATATATATATATATTCGTCCGTTATTTCGGCCACAACCCTAATGCAACAAAACGTGGTTTGTATTGCGGGTGTTGACAGTGAAGGTATATTTGGACCGAAAACGTGTTAAATTTTAAAGGTTTTTGGCAGAGATATCGCTGTTTATTACTTTTTAAAACATTAAATTATTGTAATTTCTGTCTTATTTGTGATATCAATACAAAACAAAGCTTAAAAAAATGATTACACAGGCCAAGCCGTGGGTAACTTCTAGTGTGTATATATATATATATATATATATATATATATATATATATATATATATATATATATATATATATATCGTCTTATTCAGTCGCCCAGGACGTGTTTTTTGTGTATGATGAATGTGAACCAATATTCAGTTCCGCGTTGAATCCTGTCTTCTTGTTCGATTTGTTGATAAAAACGTGTTCTAGTGAATGTTTCTTCTTGATTGGTTGGAAGAACGATGTTATCGACGATAGTTTCGAATTTTTGAAGTTGCGTACTGGGTGGTATATTATCTGTCCCCAGTCGTATGTTGATAACGGGTGATATTCTACCGTATCGACTCTGTACTGTACTAGATCTTCCGCTCTCGTCGCTAGTATTGTTAATACGTCGTCGCAAGTCTCCGTCTGAAACATCGACATATGATTTTTGCCGTTTCCCTACTGAATAAATGAATTCTTCGATTGGTAACATTTCTGGAGCTGAATTAACGCGTGAAATATTATATTCATCCGCATCGTTTGAGAAGATACGTTTGTCAGTTGTGTTAATATTATTTTCTGACTGTTGACCGATTGTTTGAAAGTCGATAGTAGCGAGTGTAGCGATTCCTGATACTGTTCCGAGTCGTGATGTCGGTGTAGATAAGTTATTATTGATTTGGGTATATCCGTTGGAATATCCTTCGGTATTAACGGCAGCGTCGTTATTAAATACCTCTGGGGTATTACCGTTCCTATTCTTGTTCGTAAACGTGGGGTAGTGCGCCTTGTTCGGAATTTGGTATTTCCATAATGTAGCCATTTAATAAATCTATAAAAATAAAAATTATTAAATTATATAAATATAATTTCGAATGGAATGCCGTAACGGTAATTAATAATAAATAAAGTTTTCGGATGTTACCTGGTGTTGGTTGATTGACTGCTAAAATAATATCGTCCGATTGTAAGTTGAACACGAAAGGACAAATGTAATCTTCCGGACGACGAAAAATATAATTAGAGTGATAGCACGATTTATGATAATTACAGAATACGTTTTGCGCATATATATATAGTGGAATATGTTTAACACGAAAACGCTTAAGAACGGTCCCAACAAACTACCATGTGTCCTCCTACGTTTCTTTTTCTCTTAACACGAAACAAAAATCACTTAATACGAAAAGATTTCGCTTCTCAAAACTGGTTTTACAACCGTGTGATCAAGGTATAATACAAAATTTAAAATTTTATTATCGAACGCAATTGCTTCGAAAATATTTATTCGCAATCGAAGCAAAAGAAGACATCAATTTATTACGTTCACTTCATATGTTGCACTCCGCATGTAGTTCAGTGATTCAAAGGACGATTGAAGATTGCTTTCGTCATAGAGGATTCTCAAAAATAGAGGATTATTTGGTGCAGAAGGGATGGTGAAGAAAGATGTTGAAACTAAACCGACATTTAATGAACTGGTTAGGAAAGTTTCTATATTATCGAACTGTTGTACAATATCATCGGAAGAATTTGTTGTAATAGACGATGTTAATATGTGTACAGCCCAATTATGGCAGACAAAGAGATTTTGGAGATTGTTCAAAGCTCAGAAATATCGTTGACATAGATTCCTACGACGAATTAGACAATGAGATGAACAATGCAGTTCCTGTTTTCACAACATTCGAAATGCGCAATATCATGAAAAATGAATAACAAAATAGATGATATCGAACAATATGTTGAAAATTTCACGTTAAAAAATACAATGAAAAAAAATATTAGATTATTTTCCAAAAACTCAATGAATGTTTTATATTTATTTAAAAAAAAAAATGAAAATTATGTATGTATTAAATTTAATTAAGTTCTTGTTAATAATATTGTTTCTTTATTGATTTTTATTAAAGACATGCATACACACACATATATATATATATATTTATAAAATATACTCCAATAAACCTGATTTTGTTATGTGCACTTTTTTTTTCAAATATCTTTTAACACGAAAAAATATTTCAGCTCCTCCATTTCATGTTGAACACTTTTCACTGTATATAGTTTCAGAAGTAATACCTGGTTAAGGACGTTGCGATCATCGTAAAGTAGTAAACTATATTGTTTTCTATTTATCGAATAATTCTAAAAACTTCGTCGAAATACAAGAGTTTTACTTGTTTTATCATTCGCTTCTTTTTTGAATCTTTTATATTTGATTCTGTTTTAATACATACGTAATACATTTTCAGCTTTGTATTGTTATAGCCAGTAATAATCACCCCGTCGGCCTAACATTAATCCTATATTTTGTCTATCATTCCAGCAATGGTTCGAAATCCTAAACCGAATTGAAATATTAAAATTTTCAGATTTTTATAATTTTGTTCAGAGTACTTTTAATCATATTTATTCTTAGCTTTATCTTGTTTAATCTTCTACAAAACTTGTTTGACGACTGCCAGCAACGTATCGACATTTAATTGCTTGCAAAAATCAATTAATTCGGAGAATGAAGAGGAATTGCTGCTTTCCACATACACCGGGTTCTTACCACGTATAGTATCAGCGTACGATCTTCTAGGGAGCGTGTTAACATTATTATTAGTAGTAGTTGTATTAATAATGTTAACGCGCTTCCTAGAAGATCGTACGCTGAGACCTATACGTGGTAAGAACCCGGTGTATGTGGAAAGCAGCAATTCCTCTTCATTCTCCGAATTAATTGATTTTTGCAAGCAATTAAATGTCGGTACGTTGCTGGCAGTCGTCAAACAAGTTTGTAGAAGATTGTCGACATCTAATCATGCCGATGCCTTTTCCAAATTTATGATTATTGTCGAAACTGTTATGCAATGTTTCTAATATTAATAATTAAAAATGAATCAAAATACAGATAACAAAAATATAAGCCTACTTGGTTGGAACGTTAATTCAATTTATCCTAAAATTAATGAATTTACACACTTTTTACTAGAATACGAAGTAGATATTGCTGCTATCTGTGAAACTAAACTTGATAGTAAAATATATCTGAAAGTCCCAGGTTATAGAATATATAGGGTAGACAAAAACAGGCGCAGCGAGGGAGTGGCTTTGCTTGTACATAATAGAATCGAGCACGACGTCTTACCTGCCATATGTCTAAATTCTTTTCACGTAATAGGTATCCAAATATGTATTGATCGATCTATCGTTAATTTAATATGCGTTTATCGGAACCCTAAAAATAATATAAAATTCTTCGACTCTGATTTAAAATTATTATTTGCCACAAACACTTCCACTATTATTATAGGTGATCTTAATTGTAAGCATAAATCTTGGAACTGTTTCAATAGCAACCCTGCTGGAACGTCTTTGTTTGAAGCCTCGTTGAAATATAACTTCTACATATTGTCACCAATTGATCCTACATATATACCAGCACAACGTAATCAAAAACCTAGTATAATAGACCTAATATTAGTTAAACGTACCTGGGACACATATTAAGAGGCCGAAAGCATGTACTGCCGCAGACCATAATTATGGGAAAAGTAACAGGAAAAAGAAGAGTAGGTAGAAGAACGATTGCTTGGCTGGATAATATCCGAAAATGGTCGTCGATGAAGGTAGAAGAATTGTTTCACAAGGCCAGAGACCGAATATTATATCAAGAAATTGTCGCCATAGTTGCTACCAACGACTGAGAACAGTCAATTGGACAAGTGAGAATATATATATATAAAACTATATCGGGTTCGAAACATGAATTAATTTATCTCTTACTTATTTCAGGACATGACGGTGCAAGATAATCAGCTCAATATTACTTTTATTTTGCCGTGGACGAATCATATATATATCGAATACTTAGTAAATGGTATTTGGCCAACATCGACGACTATATCGACGTCGTTTCATTGTATTATGAACGTTAAATGTGCGTGTCGTGTAATTCGTTTTATAAATTATTAATGTTACTTTATTAGTCACGATGTCACGATATACCTATACCGACCCACTGCTGGGTGTAGGCATTCCCCAAAACTTTTCCAACGATTTCTATCTTGTACGGCTCGATTTCTGCCCATTTAACAACATTATCTCGTCACCTAGCCATAGGCCTATTGACCACCACTGTAATATTAGCTGTCGATTCCGGTAGTTCTAAGTAGATGTTTTTGTCTTCTCCTTTCTGCAGCAACTGAACATTTCTTATTGCTTTCCTTCAAATTTTGCTGTCCACTGTCCGTTTTTCTCATTTCTTGGGATCCAATTCTAAGTCTCCCCATTATTTGATACATGAACTTTTTCTATTACTAAGTTTGCCGTCAGGAAAGTGACCGTACAAGAACTTACTTCATCGGAATTCTGCCACACTGATAATATATCTCATCATCATCACGTTGCGTCTTTAATTCCTAAATATTGCATACACCAACATATAAAGTTAAATTGAATATCTGCCCCTATAATCGTCTGCTCCTCGCGGCCGCCACTATGTCTTTAACAGGTTTTGGCTCCATTCCTGATGTTATCATTTCCAGCCTCCTCCTTCCCAGCGGAGGCTTGCCTTTGATTTTTCCTTGTACAGCTGGCTTTTTTGTGTAGTCCACCTTAAACAATTACTAAAAAGCAGCGTTTGTACATATTTATAATTAATAAACTCCCTAAAACATCGTCTCATTAGGTACTAGGTACTACCAGTAAACACGTAGTAATCTGCATAGCGCTATTTGGTGGATACGTGACGACAGCTCTATGTTTTTCTCGTGTCTGAGCCGTAAAAGAGCAAAACGGCGAACTTATACATTATCAATTTTGTTTGCAATAGGATCTATTATTGAGGATTCTTTTGTCCACCTTATTTATTGCAACTGAAGCGGCTCAGATTCTACTGTTTACGTCGATATCTAAGTCGGTTTTATTGCACACTATACTTCCGAGATATTTCATCTGTTCCATTATAATTTTCTTTACTATAAATTTGAGTTTATTATGCTTTTTACTCGTAGGTATTACTTGTACGAACGATTAGGTTTTATTTCGAAACTGTTGCAGGTGTCGAAAATGTATGACAAAACACGATGCTACGGAGTCGAGTTCAATATCGAACGTCGAGTGTGTTTCGTGTTATTTCATTATAAGTTGTGAGAAATACTCTACTCGATGGGAAAAACCCAACAACACGAATCCATCCGTTATTTTCGCTTTCGAGCATCGTGACCCGTGTTACTTTATTGCAAAAAGTTCGGATCATTCGCCTGTGTTTTCGGTTTGTTAATTCTTCTAATGTTTTTACACCCGTTATTCTTTTTATTTGATCTATATTTGGTCGTCGATCTCTTCATCTCAAACCCCGGTATTTTCCCCCGGATCATCACTTTTTCGATACTCGCATGTTCAAAAGACTTTACAATTCTCCTGTATATCACGAAGAGTAGCCTTTGACTGGCTGAATATCCAGCTTCTGAGGGATTGAAACATTCGTCCTGTGTCTCGTCTATGATATTATTGATGTCCTTCTGTACGCAACTGTTTCCATTGTTTTTTAATTTCCTTCACGATTGCTTATTTATTACTCGTGATTCACAACCGTACAATACAATGGAGCTGGGAATATTAATGTTCTTAATAGCACCACTTCCTCCCGAATACCTTCTTCTTTTCGTTTCTTTGTCAGTTAGTTTCGTTGTTGCCAGTGTTGCTTTATTTCTTCTTCCGAATTAACCTAACTGGTTAGATATGCTCCAAGGTGTTTTATAGCACACTCTTTTCATTCAGTTCCCGTATTAGTTTCGACTTCGATTTTATCATTTTGTCTTTACCCGTTATCAGAACGAGGGTTGCTGATTTTCTGGTCTTTTCCATTATCTGTAGTAATTTCACCATTTCTGCATCTTTATTATTAGGTGTGTCTATTAGCTAGTAACATAGTATTCCGTGCGCGTCGAAGGTATTACCAGTTTTTTGTCCGTATATATTGTATATATGCGGCGAAAAAATGTAACTCTTTTTTAGTCCTTTTTTGACTTTAAACGTACCTGATTGTTCATTTTCAATTCGCGCATACGCTTCGTTGCTGATACATAAAAACTGTTGAATAAATCTTATAATTTGTTCAAGTACTCCTGTATTCCTCAATGCCTGCAAGCGGGTGTTACACCTAGAAAACAAAGCACGGTAAATTCTACTGTTATCTTTTCCGCTTTCTTTAAGTTTCCATTAAGCTGACTCTCAATTATCGTCGAATTACATTGAAAAGTCAGTGTTAGAAGCTTTTTTTTTTTTTTAATATGAAAAATTATCGTCCTCGATGAAATTCCAACTCAGATCGTGCGAGCCGAATGCTAAAGCATTATCGCTACGTCATGGTGAGGAACCTAATGAAAACTGCGATTAAAAGTGCAGTAACGTAAAGTAATAGTTTTATTTTAAGCCACGATGAGTACAACCGACGATAACGATAGCGGTGATGTGCGTTTTTGTATGTAATGCGCACGTGAATGCATAAAATACGTGGCTTTTATTTTTGTACGAATTTACGCATGACGTATCATGTCGCGTCAGATCACCAATTCATTTTTTGTATAATAACGCATTGATAGTCAACTTTTTCGAAGTTCGTTAAAGCTTCATTTTTTTTTTAAATTTTATTTTACTGGTAGGCCCGTACGAATTTATGCATGACGTGTCATGTCGGGTCAGGTCTCCAATTCGTTCTTTGTATCGCCACGCATTGATCGCCAGATTTTGGAGTTCGTTAAAAGCTTCATCTTATAGCGACGCGCTATTGTCTCATTTGGAGTCGTTTACACATAATTATTCTTCGTATTATTTACCAGAAATAATAAGGAACGGTAAACCGTTATATTACATTTCAACGCACACCGGAAATCCGACTGTAATTTCGAGGTGAGTTTTAAGATCTGGTTGAAAACATGCTTAGAAATTCGCTTATAATACCGAAATTAATTATATATATATGTATGTGTGCGTATTATGTAAATTATTAAATATTTATGTTTATTAGCCATAAACATAATAAACTATACTCTAAGTAAAAATAATTAAAATAAAACAAAATCACCTATGTTTTAGTCCTGAAATCGGGTTCTACTCTGTCGTAAGCCACCCTTTGGTATCAACATACTAGCAAAATCATCATCCTATTTGATTTCCGGTCTTCCTCTTTTCCTTTTCGCGTATATAATCCAATCTGTTACATTTTTAGACCATTTTGCCGAATCCATCCTCGTAACATGTTCTGCCCAATCCAATTTGTTCCTTCTTATTACCCAGTTAAAGTTGCGATTAAACTTTAATTTACTTTTAATTATTTTCATATTCATTTTATCTCTTAATCTAACTCCCACCATAGACATTTCCATTACGTTTTGGCAAGTCGAAATCTTATTCCTGATAATATTCGAACTTGACCAAGTTTGTCATCCATATGCTATGGTTGGTAGAACGCATAAATTTAAAATTTCTCCTTTCAGTCTACTACTGTAAGGATCCTTAAAAATATTTTTAAGTGACCAGTATTTTTTCCAGATAAGTGCAATTCTCCGATCTACCTTTCTTATTGTTTTACCAGTTAGGGTTATCAACTGTCCTAAGTAAACTGTAATCTCTACTTTTTCAATTTTCTTATTATCAAAAAAAAAAAAACTTCTGTTACATTTCCTTCTGAAGATAATATTTTTGTTTTATTCAGATTTATATTTAAACCAGCTTTTTTCTCCACGCCATTTAATTCGTTTAACATATCCTGTAACTCCGTTAATATTTTCAGATATAATCACTACATATTCTGCAAATCTACGATTACTTAACCTTTCTCCATTTATGTTTATACCTTTATCCTTCCAATCTAACTCTCTAAATAATTCTTCTAAAGCAGCATTAAATAGTATTGGCGATAATGGCCTTGCTTTACACAAATTATAGAATATTAGACGTAAGTAAATATTATTTTGATCCGCTCGGAAGAAAATTCCCATCAACTCGGAAGGTGACAGTGGACGTCGTCTGACGATTACGATTGTCTTCAGGCGCATTCTGCTCAGGTGGTCCGCGATAACGCTATTTCATCTTTAACGATTGTAACTTAAAAATTTTTAGTCGTCATTTAGATATAAAATTTATTTTTGACTCTTTAATAAATGAGAAAGTTATTTCACCATTTTTTCATGTCATTACTTATTATTATTATTAATTAATTATAAATCTTCCGTGTCATATACTGCTACAAAGGCTAAAAGCACGGAGTCTATTATTCCGTCATTATAGTTGTGAAGATAATTTAGTGCGAACTAGGAAAGTTATAATTCATTTTTTCGGTAAAAGTATTTAATTAAGTATGTTAGGAAAGTGTAATGAAGAGTGAATAGAGTTATATAGAGAATAGCGGAGTAAGATATGAGCTATTATAGTAATTTGAACATTACAGGTTGAGCAAGTAGGACGTTCGGCTTTGGATAGGATATAGGAATGAGTTAAACGAGTGTGACCAGTGCGGACACGGAACATCACTTCATCCTGTCTTCTGCTATGAACACGTTCAATATGCCAGCAGATACCACTTTGTTTAGGTAAACCGGAAAATCTGTTACTTGCAACTTGAATTTATGGAACATGCAGCGACGCATATCGGAACATGTTGTTGTAAGTAATTCTGCACGAGATATGAAGGCGGTTTCTTTCACAGCTCGATCTGTTTCTTCGTTCCTTCCATATTCTCTATTTCTAGGAATCCAAAGTACATTACTTGTTGATTGTCGAATTAATTTTCACAGCCAACGGATGCACGCATCTGGAATTTTCCTTCAGCTGTTTGATCGAATACAGCGAGTCTGTGGTAATGACAATTTCCTGCTGATTTTTAGAAGATGCAATTAGCGTAGTCTGCAGAATTGCAAACAGTTCACAGGATAGGATGCTATAGTACGAGGGAAGCCTTTAATGGACTATATCATCATTATACACGTCAGCACAGCCGCAGCGATCTTCATTTTTTGATCGATATCTGTGTAGCATATTGAAAAGGTAAAGGAATTTACCGATACTGTTAGATCAGTATTAGAAATGACAAGATTCATCTTCCAAGAAGGTAACAGAAATGGATTGATAACTGGCGGTAGATTAGAATGTTGAATAGCACGTAACGCTACTTTGTATGAAATATTTGTATTCACACACGGTAATTTTGAATCATTCATGATGTAAGCTATTTATAATGGTAGTTGCTTAAAACTATGTAAGTGTAAAATGTTAAGATGACATCATAGTGGCGATGTATATCTAGAGGTAATTCATTTGCTTCATATCACTATATATTTTACGTTCACTTTGCGTATTGCTTAAATTATTATTTTTCTTTTCTCCATTGTTCGGGGAACAGTATAGTATACGACTTATTAATTGCAAATTTACCCGATACTCGCGCGTTTTTTTTTTTTTTTTTGTATTCTAATGTAAAACTTTTAATTAGTTTCATTGCATTCGTTATTGAAATATAAAATTCCTTTCAATTTTCCTCTTAGTCTGTGTAGGTAAAATAGAAAATGTTTTTCGATTATTTAGCTAAGTACATAACTATAAAATTACTCTTTTTGACAGTAACTAATCTCACAATATTCCACTTATCCAATACGAAAGACTTTCGCGTGTGACAGAAATTTATTCAACTGCAACTTATTGATAACCTCCTATAACTGTTTAGAAATTGTTTTAGTTGTCGAAGATTGGTACAACTTTTGCGTGACTTAATAATTTCCATAATTTCTAGATTATTTCATTCGCCAGCGAGACATATTTCCTCAGGACATTAATAAGCTACTTATTCCTCGTATCTATTGTATTGTTATTTTTTTATTGTCTCACTTTAATAAGGCGTATATGAGAGCGCGAGCTATATACTCATGAGCTACGTTATATAATTGCGAGTTCTGAAAATAAGTCTTAATGATAAAAGGAAAGCGTAAAGAACCGGCGCGTTATATTTTATTTAGAGAATTTGAACCTTAGATAACATAATCCTTTCGAAACTTTTTATTATTAAATTTCCTTATCTGTACCTAGGATAGTTACTTCATATTTCAGTTAAGTACGTAGTGGCATATAGATGGTTCCTTTATTAACAAATTCTTTCGAAATGACAGGCTCGGAACGGTATGTGTATATGGATGTATGCTGTGTAATGTATTTACATAAGACATGTTTTATAAAGATTATGTAGATATTATTTTCTGTTAGGACATATATGTAATACCTAAATTAGAATCTATTGGCCACGAAGGTTTAGCTTGATCTAGGTCAAAAAAAAAAAAAATATGTTTGTAGGTGTTTACATGCGGGCGTGTATGGCCTTTGTATACATTTATTTACGCTAGATTATTGTGCATTGATGGATGTATATAATTATCTATATTGTATATGATTTGTACATGGTTGTATATACTTCAAACTTGTGTGTATATATATGTAAACGTTTGCGGTAAATAACATTAGAAATAATATTAGAAAATTTGTTATTACGTTTAAAAAAAAAGAAGGTATTTAAATTATTATTATTATAAGATTATTTTTTGCTTCTAGCGAATTAGTGTATACAGAATTCGCGCAAGCTTGGAGACCAATTTGTTTTTTGGATCATAATTTATGGCAAAAATGGTTCCACACAGAACGGATGGGTGTTATATTCAGGCACGACGAACATTTTCTTACGACGGTTTTACAAAGAGATATTAACAATATGGACGGGGATACAGAAGTAAACGTTCGCTGCGGACCGGCTGCCGCGACGTTGTTCAGTTTTTTAAAATCCAGATCGTCGTTCGCCTTAATCGAAAATCATTCGTACATTAAATTTCTGTCACCGTCGTAAGTAATTATCGTAGATATTTGTTAATTTTTTTTTTTAACATGCGTATTACTACGGGAATCTTGCCTATTACAACTAATCATTATGATCGTTCATCTGTTAATTACGAAATTGATAAGAGAAGCACCTAGAGTTAGATTAAAATCTCTAGGAAATCCCCATGGACAATCTTGGATGAAACACGATTTGCATTCGATTGAAGAGAACAATGGACGAAAAACTGGAAATCGGTATGTAATTCCTGCAAAAATGGAGACCTTGTCGAAAAGCCTACGCAGCAACTTCTAGAAATGGAACTTTGACGAAAAAGGGGTGGCGATTCTTGAGTAGAATCCGAACTGGACATGCTAGATGCGGTCACCTTCTGCAGATTCTGATTCGGCTAGTTGCTATTGCGGACATCTCAGGCAAATAATAAATTATATCGTCGAAGAATGTAAAGTATCCTCGGAAAATCGGATTACGATTGAAGATTTACATCAACTGCGCCACAAGTTTTTAGACCGGCTTTCCCGTTTAGAGCTCGAGCTATAAATCGACATCGTACGGTGCGATTACAACTAATAAGACTTCGTTATATACTCAAAATATTCCAGCATTGCCTCCTTTCGGAAGCGACTCGTATAAATTAAACGATGTGTAGATTTTCATTATATAAATTGTAGACTTTCTAAACGAAGTGATTGGTTGGTTCTTTTGAATAAATTTTAAATATTTCGTTCCGGATAATATTTTATTTCGTAAGTACGTATATAAGTATAAAATTACCTATAAATCTTGAAACAATCGTACGGAGAATAGTAAGATGTTTTATTAGAAAAGATTTACTTTACTACATATAGCGAGAGAAATATAATATTCGCGTAATATGATTTTCACTTTAAATTTTATTATTAGATACATCGAAGGATAACTATAGGTAAAGTATATACATACAATCTTTATTATCTGAACAAAAAAAAAAAAAATGGCCTATTGCTGCGATGCTTCTCTACAAATTATTTATAAATTCAATTTTTAATCGCCGTCAACTTTTATAAATTTCAGTCTATTTTTCTTTTCCCCGATATTTGATCAAAGCTGAACGTGAGCGTTTTTTAGTCGAATCGCGAGTATTGGATATAGAGCATCGTTCTACCGACTAAGTGCAATCTTTCCCCGACGCTTAATCGTATTTTCGCCCTTATCTCCAATATGTTACGTAGAACCGTTCCTAGCACTATCGCTACTGCCTACTAGGACAATCTTTTACTTACTGTCTGTGTTAGATTTTTGGCATGTTTGCACATTTACACATACATACATACTGTTTTGATTTTTCCGACCTTAACGTTCTACGCGCGAAATTATACCGCTCATAATAACATCTAATACAGCGATTTTGTCTCATTCGTTTTATGACAATGTGTGTGAGAGAGAGAGAGAGAGATGGTAGATTTTGATGATCGGCATATATACATATATTAAATTTCATTAATTTATAGGTCTGACATCGAGGTTTAAAAAATTTTGTTTTATATTTTGTTCTAGAATTTTTTGTCTAAAAGATCTGTATTGTGATAAGTGTTTTGCCTTACTTTTACTTATTTATTATGAAGTATGCACTTGGGAAGTACTAAACATTTAAAATGTAATTTTTTATTGAATTTAAGATATATATTTTTTTACTACATTTTACATATATATATATATAAATATGCATGTATGTATGTATGCATGTATATATGTATACACGCATATCTACCCAAATGTGTTTAATATTTAGGGGTTCAGTATGAATAAAACAAAAACAATTATGTCAAAATCTGGCCATTTTTGCTGAGATATGGCAGAAAGCCATTTTGCATGCACTCCATTGCGTATATAGTTTTTTTTTTGCAAGCGTTACAAAAAAAATGTAAACTTGTCTAACAGTGAAATAAAAAAAAAAAAAAAAAAAAAAAAAAAAAAAGATTGCTAAGAAATATTACTGATTTTCAAATAATTTCTAACCAAAAAATAGTCTTTGTCATAGATTATAATATAAAACCAAAGTCATTAAAAAACGTCATATTTTAATATATACTGTTGTTATCCGCAAAGCGCTTATCAGTAATTATGTACGATGATACACAATACAGCACACTACCTCAGCAGCTGCTGCTTTTATATATATATATATATATATATATATATATATATATATATATACAGTTTAATTTATAGGTCTTATATCGAGGTTTAAAAAATTTTGTTTAAATTTTTTGTTTTAGCGAATTGGGTAATGGAAAATATTCTTTTTTCGTTATCAAAATAATTTCAAAATCACCGTACGCTACGATTCATTTGGCATTTTTGTACAATATTCCGTCGAATATCCGATTTAAGGTTGGTTTCGCTTTACTTTATCGTTTAATATAGGGTGACCCAGAGAAGACGGACGATTTTATTTTTCGAATAGCGCGGTTTGTAACACTGCTGCAATGTAAACCGCGTGCTATGTGTTTACTGTACACACGACGGATTCGCTGTTATCATGACATCCTATAACGAGAAGGAGTTTTGCGTAGAACGTTATTTGCACGGTGAATCGATCACGACAGTGTAAATAGAGTTTAGAAAAGAATTCAAAATTACGCGATGACGACACCTTAGAAGCCGCTGAAAAGTCGGATTTCTGAAGAAATTTCAAAAAATTCAGCCACCTATGCACGAAAAAGTTTTCGAACATTTTTTAAAGACCGAATGAATGTATTGTTGCAAATGGCGGTCATCTGAACGATATTGTGTTCTACGAATGATCAGAAGCTAAGCTCTCGTTTTCCTATTTTTAAATAAAATTTCATTCGGTAATTTTTTAGTTATAAAAAAAAACAACAACAAAACCATCCGTCTTCTCTGGTTCGCCCTGTAGTAACGTTTTTAATAAATGACAAAATTTAATTATGGAAGAAAAAATACGGCGACCTTTTTAAATACGAAATTAAATTTAAATTTTCATCGGTCTCGTTTGTTCGTATATATATATATATATATATATATATATATATATATATATATATATATATATATATATATATTATAGTTAATCGGTAGGTTTGTTTAGCAGATTTTTAAACAATATAAAAATTACAATTATATACGCGCGTATACTGTATTAAATAAAAATATTCATATATATATATATATATATATATATGTGTGTGTAATATGTTGTATAGATGCTGGTGTGTATTTGTTGATATTATCCGATGATATACACGCATTTTTATACGCCGTTTTAATTACGTTAGAAAAATATTACCTATCTATTGACTAGTTATTTATTATATTTACGTATAGAATATGTTATTATATACATATTTGCACGCGTTGGTTGCGCGTGTGAATTTAGTTATTTATAGGTATCGGCACTGTATCTTCTGTTATAGTATAGCTGCCATTCGCACAGTGTTAGGCGTGCATTCGTTTACTGTTCATGTATACGTAATACGGATGAACAAATAAATTAGATTTGATATGATGATGGATGTATTAATTTTATTATTCGACAGAATTTTTCGAATTAAAAATTATACTTAAAACATTGCGTGATTTATGTAGAAGTTGTTTTAGAGATTTTAAATGTTTTCTCCTTATGGTCTGATGGGAATTTAAGTGACATTAGTACAATATATAAACCAATTGGAGGAAATGTCTCTCTCTCTCTCTCTCTCTCTGCAGCTAGAGGGAAATAAATCGGGATTAAAAATAAATAACGAAAAAACTAAAATTTTACGCCAAGAAAAAAAAGAGGCTTTATACCAATAGGAAATAGCAATATAGAACAAATCACCGAGCTTATATATTTAAGTCAACTAATTTCGTTTAAAAACAAATTAACAGCCGAAATACACTGCAGAGTGTCGATAACGTGGAAAAAAAACTGGTTGATGAAATAAATTTTGAAGAGCAATATTCCGCCTAATTTAAAAAGCGTGGCGTTCAACAGCTGCCTGCTACCATTCTTAACTTACGGCTCCCAAACATGGTCGATGACGTAAAGATAGGAAAATATTCTAAGAACCTGCCAAAACGATTTAGAAAGATCAATATTACAAATCAAGAAACTAGATAGAGTCAAATTAAAAACGATTAAGGAACAAATAGGTGATAATTTGGAAGTCATAAATTCAATCATGGAAGTGGAGAGGACATGTCGTAAGATACAGAGATCAACGGTGGATGAAAAGTCGCGACGGTTTACACGTTGGGATAACGACTTCAAGAAATTCCTGGGTTCTAAAAGCGCTCTGTATAGATTGGCGCACAACAAACGCAACTGGGAAAAATTGGGAGAGACGTTCGCTCGAAAGGGCCTAGTATGACTACGTTCGAAATTAATTTTAGAAATTGATTTTAGCTGTAACAGATATTTATAAATTGTTAATTTAGTTATGCTAAATAAAGGTTATTATTATTATTATATATATATATATAGAATCTCTAGAAGAAATAGTACGAAGTAAAAATATGAGTATTGCGCTAATAAAAGGATTAATTTTCATTCTATTCGTCGATTTTAAGCCATTTTTATTCGTGTTTATTTTTTTTTTGTGTGTTACATGTTTTAGATAACGCAAGATTTGAAGAATGGTATACGAAATCTGCAAATTCCGAAAGTTTGTTCTAGTTTAGTAGCAGACGGTACTAGTAATACGAATCCTTATTGTTGTATTATAATTGAAAAACCGTTAGAAAAAATACTTATCAGGTAATTATAAATATACGTTTATTGTGTTATTGTATTTTTTCAATTCATTCTTCTTAATTCGAATAGAATGAAATGTAGTGATTTTATTTAAAAAAAAGTAAACGATGAAAAAGTAGTTAAAATCGCTAAATTTTTATATTTAAAAGACACACAAAGCTTTTCGGCTATTAAGTCATTATCAAGCGGACACTAAAAAAATAAATTATAAAAATATATACAATTTATAAAAACTATAAAAGGAAAAAACCAAAAAATAAACTAAAATTTTAAAAATACTTAATTTAAATGCGCACTATTACAAAAAAAAAAAAAAAAAAGGCAATGTGATAAAACTATAAAAACTTCGTTGTATTTTTATATATAAAACTTTAGTGATATTAACTAGTTTTTCGTTGTTTATCATTATATTCAACACAATTTATTTTTTCTCATCTAAAAATTTAATTCGTAATCTTATATTAAAAAAAAAAAAAATAAATAAATAAAAACTTTTCATAAAGCCGATTTTCCTTTTTTATTTTAATAAAGAAGTGAATAAAATTACCATTTTTCGATATTATTAATAATGAAATTAACAATATTCTTTAAAAATACAATTATAATACAGTTTTTTTTTTCAGTATGAATAATTTATCAAATAGTTTATTTAATAAAAAACTTAGCGTTCAAAATACTACTAATAACAGGCGGTGTATATAAACTAGATATATATGTATGCGTGTGTGTAAAAAAACTACTAGCAATTTTAATGTTAAGCTTAAAGAATATATACCGCGTTAATGAAAAATCAATTTTTTTAACCGCATTATACATAATGAACATCCCCTTTGATTCTTCTGTTCTTGAAATTTTAAATCTTACACGTTCCATAAATAATCGACTAACCGATTTCCTCGTAATTCTAGAAATGAACGAAATCTTTTCATACTCTTCCCTTCAGGTAGTTAACAAACAAATTCCGGAATCTAGACCGATTCTTTTTGTTTTATCCAAGGTTGAATTTTTACAATGTTAGCATTATCATTCAGTCCCGATGATATCTATAGCCAACTACACTAGTAGACGGCACTTATTAAATGTATTGCGATACCATATAAAGAGCATTTTAATTTTATTTCGTTTAATTTTAGCATTAATTACTATTGCAATAGTAAAACATTCGAGATATTAGGGCACATGCGTGATAACATACTTTTATAGGCGATGTATTTAATTTTGAATGGAATTGGTCCTTTGATGCTGATGCGTACACACACACACACACATATATATATATATATAATATATTTTTCATTTCTGTTTCTATACGTAGGTACGAAAGAATGCCTAATAATTTCGATACAATAGTCTTTCCGGATGGTACTCAATTAGCGAAAACCAATCCCGTTAAAATGCCATCCAATAATGGACTCATATGTACTTTGTCACGATATTTGCACCATAGACGTTGGATCTGGTACGCGTATACATCGTCATCCTCATCGTTTACTTTGTCAACCACTGTTCTCGAGAAAGTTCTATCTATTTTGATTAAGTAAGTATATATGCCAGACTAGAAGTTTGTAATTATTATTATTATTTTTTAAATACAATATCGATGTCTCTTTCCTTTAACAGTTTTATGTATTAGTATATTATAATACGTATATATATATATATATATATATATATATATATATATATATATATATATCTGTCCGTTATTTCGGTTACGCCGCTAATGCAATAAAACGTGGTTTGTATTGCGGGTGTTGGTAATGAAGATACATTCGAATCGGAAAACATGTTAAATTTTAAACGATTTGACGCAGATCGTTGTTTCCAACATTTTAAAATTTTAAATGATTGTAATTTCTATCCTATTTATGACATCAATGCGAAACAAAGCTTAGAACGAATATAGTCTATAAGCTGTGAGAATTTCATCATTATAGCTTTAATAATTTTTGAGTTAAATCGGCAGACAAAAATTAAAAAAAAAAAAAAAAATAGATTTTCATGTGTGTTAAAAATAGCCCAACGAGCAGTGATTATAATGAAAATATTCGAAAATCATAGACAGACACTAAAGTTTTATATACTTACTAGTATAGACATAAGTATATTGATTTAGACGCATGTGATGTTGCGATGGACTTTTTTTATGTTTGACTGGTCCGTTAATAATTTGAAAATTTAAGGCCGCGTTTTATTTTTGCGAAAATTATTAGACGAATTCGTCCATCGTAGTAAATCATCATCAGGCGATCGTATGCTCCATATGGAGCGTCTGGATTCATTCTACGACTTTGAAAAAAGTATCCTCCATTTTCTTCTATCGAAACGTCCGACTTGTCGAATTACGCGTTTTTATGTCGTTTAGCTGTTTGACAAGTTTTATAACATGTCCGCGCGATTTCAACATTCTCTTATAAATCATCGTCATTCATCTTAGATTGGAATCTATCTCTCGCAGAATCGATGCACTTATTCTATGGAGTTCTTAACATTTCTCCGTACGTTGTAATCTTCGTTGCTTTTTAGCGTCGATCATCCGTATTCGTAAAATGTTACAGGGAATACAATCGTTTTAAGCCGGTTTAATTTCGTTCGATTTCTTAGATGTTACTAATATTTTATTAATTGGTTGGTTCGTTGCTGTTTTTGTCTTCTCTACTCGATGTTTTACGTCTTGTTTACATCATTCCATATCGAACAAATGCGTTAGAAAAATAAACGATATTTCAATCGAAGAATAACTCATTGTCGGCATATATATATATTTTTTTTTTTAATACTGCAAATCAAAGAGTTGTTGCGCCTAATTAATCGCGATATATTCCCTATCGTCGATGAATTTCAGAATTTGTCAGATCTACCATAACCCGTTAGAATTTCTTCTAATATACAGCATCGCTGGTTACTCTGTTAGTCTTCATAGGTTACTTGTTGTGGAATAGTAGTTCCGTTCGTTTTCGCAACCTATTTATTTATTAAGATAAACAAAAAATAAAAAAATAAAAAGTCACTAAAATTGTTTTTTATGAAAATTCACAAAGCTTTTCGACACAGTTAGGCCATTATCAAGTGAATATTAAACAAATAAAAAATATTAATTTAAGATTACAATTCGCAAAACTCGAACAAAATGCAGAACAGTATTAATAAAGTTTCATAATATTGTTCTTCATTTTGCTCAGTTTTTGTGAATTGTAATTTAAAATTAATATTTGTTCATTTTATATTTTTTATCTTTTAAAATATTCTTCACTTGATAATGACCTAACAGCCGAAAAGCTTTGTGATTTTTCATAAAGAAAAATTTTCGTGATTTTTAACTTCTTTTTTGTTGTTTATTTTAATAAAAATCACTACATTCCACATTCTTCAAAGAACTTTAGTTTTCTTTCTGTTTACTAACAGGCTCGTTTCTTCCCGTTTTTAACAAAGACAACTTAGCTTCTCTTCCAACGGGGCTGTTATTACAGTATCTTCGGCGTATCGCAAATTATTAATTGTCCTCCCTGCAATTTTTAATTCCACGTTCCGATCATTTCGTTACACTTCTCGTTGTCTTCTTGTTATATATGCAGAAAATGAGACAATCTGTGTATTCTTGATTGAGTCATTTTTCTAGAACAGTATATAGATCTAATTAAATCAATTAATAAACAGGTTGAAGCCTCAAATTCTTAGAGAGTATTTGCCGTGATTTCTGTTATCCTAGTAAAGGCGAATACGATTTCGTTAACTGTAAAATTAATATACGTAATGCGTGTAAGTCGAGTAAACTTCTTTCATCGTAATGCTACCGCGGCAAGTCAGACCAAACAGTCGTGACTGAATGTCGAGCTTCGTAGAGATGTCGATTAAGTCTTCAGCTGGGTAAAGAACTAGCTGGAAAATTTAAATATAAACTACGTTGGCATTAGGAAGTAGGATGGTAGTGGTATAATAGTAAATTGCCTGAATTAAATATAGATTGTCTTTTCCCGCTATATATATATATATATATATATATATATATATATATATATATATATATATATATATTGTGTGTGTGTGTGTTATCTTTACAAGAGATGTATTATTATTTGCCAACCGTGAGTTTCTTTCTGTCTAGGTTTGAATTTTGCAGATTTCGTTAGATTCGTTTTTAGCTTAATTCTCTTTAAAGTAGATGTTTATATTTATTTCATTTCGAATTTTCAATTAATTATTACTTAAAAAAAAAAAATTAAATTGCTATTTTAAATAGTTGTATGTAAATTTTTCAGAATTCGTTTAAAAGAAGGTTTTCGTTTCGCTTATTGCAGCGACGGTATCGGAAACATGACTTTGGAAGTTCAAATGAAGGTAAGAATTTAAATATAATAATGAATTAGTACGCTCGAATAATATAACGAATTTATTACAATATTAAATTAATATATTAGAAAGGTTCTCGTGGGTGTAACGGTAATGCGTAAGCGTTTTGCTCGCACGATCTGAGCTCGAGTCACATGGAGGACGAGACTAAGCGCGAATTAGTCCTTAAATAATTTACCAGTTTGGTAGGAAAGTAGAAAAAGCCAAATCAAATATTGTCTATTTTATACGCGTCCATTTTGATATATATACGAAAGTAATTCGATTATATTTTTTCGATAATATATACTATTTAAGCGCGAAAAAACATTTCTTATGTTTTAATTATAAAAATATTTATATAAAAAATTATGTAAAATTATCATCTAAAAAAAAAAAAAAGGTATTATATGTAAAATTTTAATTTATATTCCAGTTATTTTCTTCGATTATGTCATACGTCAAAATGTATAATTTTGCGTTAAAAATCGATAATGCCCATTACCTAAAGAGTTAAAATAACAACAACTTTTCCGAATTTAGATTAGGTCGTTCGAATAGAGTATTTCTTCGAGCGTGCGTACATCCGAATTTTATCTTATACTGTTGGCTATCGATTTTACGAACCTTCTGTTAAAAAGATAGTACATTACAGTATGAGTCGAATATATCGTCCGGTCATATTTGTTTTTCAGATATTCGTGACAATTTAAAAAAACAAAAAAAAAGATTTAATTTTGGCGGGGTTTTTCCTAATATTAATTACATATTCTAAAGATTTTTGTAGGTACGCGGTGTAATAATTTTGCATACGTGTAGTAAACAAGATTGATGTATTGTTTTGTATATTATTATTGTAAGTACACTTTTACTTACTTACTTAAATTAATTCAACCTAATTTGCAGTAGTTTAATTGAAATTTCTACGCGTATAAATATTGTTGCTTTTGATTTTATTTTCTAACTTTCAATTGGAAATGAAAGATGCGATTTTACTATAGGCCTGCATATTTTTCTAGGCTTATTATAAACGTTTTTCGTTTTATTGGAAAATATTCGGCACAAAATTCTATTTGAATTTATTTTCGATACGTTTCCTAATTCGTTAAGACGAATTTCTAATTAATGAATAAATTCATTTTAGCTCGTAAATCGTTTTTATCAACGCATGACGAACTTAAATATATTTTTCAGAAAAAATAAATTCTACAAATTGATATTAATAAACTAACCCGGTTGAATGACGCGATTGAAAGAATTTTCTAAAGAATATTTCTTTTTAAAAAATAATAAATAAAACAGCATTCCGCCTGAACAGGATCTTGGTTCCCGGAAGCTATTTCTTTAAAACCCACAGCCAAAATTAAAATTCGAGAACTCGCTTTAGCTACCTCCTGCTAAATCTTATTAATAATAATTATATATATGTATATATATATATATATATATATATATATATATATATATATATGTGTGTGTGTGTGTGTGTGTGTGTGAATGTGTATGTATGTGTATGTATTATCATCATTTTGTTAGGAGGTTGCACATCGAGGATTATTAGCTGCCCCATATCTTCCTGTGTCTAGCTGAATTTATTACTTCATAAATTCTACCAATCCCTATGTTCGTTGTTATGTACTCAATCCTTTTCCTTCCTCTTGTTGCCTTAAACATCTTTCCCTTGGACCGCTAATATAAAAATGACTTCTTCCCGTAATATTTTCGCTCTTTTCCTTTCATATCTTTTTTTCGACGCTGTATTGATGTAGCACGTTCTTATTCGAAACGAAATCGATCCACGGTATTTTACGCCTCTATACGTCCACATTTCGAATGTGTTTATTCTTTTCTCACTTTCGGCGTTAATTGTCCAAAATCTCGCTGCATATTCCATCACGGGCTAACGCACTAACTCAAAATCCATCTTTCTATTCTCTAATATTTGTCCCAAATTTGTTAAAGCTTACTTTGACGTTTATATATAATATTGGTACTCCCAGTATAACGGCCACCCGTTCACCTTAAGCGTAATATTTTTTTTTTTCTGGTAATTTCCGCTTAACTCTTAATATTCCATTATTCCATTTCAGTGTAAGAACTTCGGCTACTCAGTTAAAGTCTATAAAATAGTATCCCGCTTTAAAAAACTTAAGAAATGAGTACTTTGTTTTTTTTTTTTAATTATAGGAAGAAAATTAGTGTAGTATATATCTTATAAAACGAGAAATTATATATATATATATATATATATATATATATATATATATATATATATATATATATATATATATATATATATACTCGGTCATCTCGGACACGGCTCTACTAATGATTTGGATGAAATTTTGTACATACATGTCGTATAATGTATGGCCTATATGAAAATTTAACATTTTTAAATTTTTGATCTCGACTCCTAGTGTACCCTGCATAAAATTTTTGGAAATTCGACTTTTTCTTTGATCGTCTTTTAATCGATACTTTTCTAAATGTACGTTGAACGAATGAATTATTATTTTTTTTTTAAAAGAAAGTTCGATCGAAAAATTCCAAAATTCATTCTCAGAAAAATAATTGGAATCAGTGTGTCGCATGATAGGAATAGCTGGAAGGAACTGTAGAAAGCCTAGTGCACTGATATATACTAATCGCAAATCATAATCGTGGCGTGTTAGTATTACGAATAACGAGTAATGTGAACAACATTAACTTAGTATTATCAAAACTGCTCGTAAAGAATATTGGGAAGCATCGTGGTCAGTTTCTTACGGTGTCTACAAGTTTAAATCTATTCAGCCGGATCGTCGAATAAAATTTATGAGATTCTTTGAAATACGAACTGTTATCGTTGTTACTATTGAGAGAGTGATGTGATGTTTAGTTCTTCGTTTTTCATTAATTTTGTAATAAAGTCGAGTTTTAGACAGCTTTGATAATTTTGTTCGGTTTCGTTATTTATGTATTTACACGTATGTAGTAATTTTCGATTACATTTATAAGGTGACCCAGAGAAGACGAACGGTTTTGTTATTTTTCGAATAACTCAAAAACTGTTCTACTAAAATTTTTGAATGAAATCTTCTTTAAAAATAGGAAAACGAGAGATTAGCTTACAATCATTTGTGGAGCACAATATTGTTCAGATGACCGCCATTGATAACAATACATTCATTCGGACTTTTTATAAAATTTTCGAAGACTTTTTCGAGCGTAGGTCGCTGAATTTTTGAAATTTCTTGAGAAATCCGAGTTTTCAAGTCTTCCAAGGTATACCCACAAAAAAATCGCGTAACTTTCGAGTTCTTTTAGACAAAATAACGTGAAGCACGCGGTTAGCGTTGTAATTCAAAAAACAAAATTATCCGTCTTTTTCTGGTTCACCGTATATTTTTTTTTATTTGTGACTATATACACGTTGACGCTATAATCGATCGGCGTTGAGCCTTTTTTGTAGAGGATTTAATGTGTTGAGTTTAAATAACGTGAAATAATATTATAAAGTAATGATTTCATTAGGTTGTTACGAATAATCGTGTATATATAATATACACACACACACACACATATATATATATATATATATATATTCATTCTTTCTAATATCAATTATTTAAGTATATTAATCCAATTATATGTTATTTCGTTTGTATAATTTTCGTGGACTTATCGCTTGGTTTATAACTTTAAAATTATATCGATAATTACAATGTACGCCATACTGTTTTCTTGTCTGGCTCATAATCTACCAATCATCGTATTTGCACCGTGTTATATAGTACATCTGTGTTTACTTTCAATTCAATTTAAAATAAAGAAAAAATTAAACTTTCAAAAACACTTCACACTCGATTGGGAAATTCGGGTTATAATGGATTATCCTCCAACATATATATATATATATATATATATATATATATATATATATATATATATATATATATATATATATATATATATATATATATAAACGGTACTTCACTTCTGAAGGTTATTATATCATTTAGTTTGTTGCGTAATATCTAACGGAGTTTTTTTTTTCAATTGGTTATTTTTCGATAATTTGTTCGCGCGTGTGTGTGAAAGTATAATTTAGTAGACATATGTTTGTAAACGACTATATTTTTCGTATAGATTGTGTTCATTTTTTTTGTCTATTTTTATTGCTAACGGTATATGTCGAATTTATAATAATATATATTAACCTTTCAATACGGACAGAAATAATTGAATCGATAAAATTATACGGATTGTGTGAAAGAAATTTTTGAGACATATTGTTAGAGCAGAAAATATAGGAAAAATATTACTGCTTAGTAAAATGTCGACGCGGAGTGTCTATACGCTGGACTGACGATGTGCTCAATCAATTTGGCGCAGTAGAAACAGCAATCATTACAGATCAAAATCAGTATCTACGGATAGCACTCGCAGGTCATAACGGTCAAAATTAACTGAATACAAAATAATGACGAACATCCAAAGCAAAAGTTTCGTTCTATTTCACGTTTATTTGTGTATTACTTCTTGGTAGAATGTTATTGTTTTTTTTTTTTTTTTCTGTATCTTAAAATCGCATCTATTATAGAAATTTCTATATTTATATAGATCTTCGTTCAATTTCAGATTTATTTGTGTATTATTTTTTGGTTGAATGTTATTGTTTTTTCTTCTGTATCTTAAAATCGCATCTTTTATAGAAATTTATATATTTATATAGATCTTCGTTCAATTTCAGATTTATTTGTGTATTACTTTTTGGTTGAATGTTATTGTTTTTTCTTCTGTACCTTAAAATCGCATCTATTATAGAAATTTCTATATTTATATAGATCTTCGTTCAATTTTACGTTTATTTTGGTTGAATGCTATTGGTTTTTTTCTGTATCTTAAAATCGCATCTATTATAGAAATTTATACAGTTATATATAGAGTTTCGTTCTATTTCACGTTTATTTGTGTATTACTTTTTGGTTGAATGTTATTGTTTTTTCTTCTGTACCTTAAAATCGCATCTATTATAGAAATTTCTATATTTATATAGATCTTCGTTCAATTTTACGTTTATTTTGGTTGAATGCTATTGGTTTTTTTTCTGTATCTTAAAATCGCATCTATTGTAGAAATTTCTATATTTATATAGATCTTCGTTCAATTTTACGTTTATTTTGGTTGAATGCTATTGGTTTTTTTTCTGTATCTTAAAATCGCATCTATTATAGAAATTTCTATATTTATATAGATCTTCGTTCAATTTTACGTTTATTTTGGTTGAATGCTATTGGTTTTTTTTCTGTATCTTAAAATCGCATCTATTATAGAAATTTCTATATTTATATAGATCTTCGTTCAATTTTACGTTTATTTTGGTTGAATGCTATTGGTTTTTTTTCTGTATCTTAAAATCGCATCTATTATAGAAATTTCTATATTTATATAGATCTTCGTTCAATTTTACGTTTATTTTGGTTGAATGCTATTGGGTTTTTTTCTGTATCTTAAAATCGCATCTATTATAGAAATTTCTATATTTATATAGATCTTCGTTCAATTTTACGTTTATTTTGGTTGAATGCTATTGGTTTTTTTTCTGTATCTTAAAATCGTATCTATTATAGAAATTTCTATATTTATATAGATCTTCGTTCAATTTTACGTTTATTTTGGTTGAATGCTATTGGTTTTTTTTCTGTATCTTAAAATCGCATCTATTATAGAAATTTCTATATTTATATAGATCTTCGTTCAATTTTACGTTTATTTTGGTTGAATGCTATTGGTTTTTTTTTCTGTATCTTAAAATCGCATCTATTATAGAAATTTATACAGTTATATATAGAGTTTCGTTCTATTTCACGTTTATTTGTGTATTACTTTTTGGTTGAATGTTATTGTTTTTTCTTCTGTACCTTAAAATCGCATCTATTATAGAAATTTCTATATTTATATAGATCTTCGTTCAATTTTACGTTTATTTTGGTTGAATGCTATTGCTTTTTTTTTCTGTATCTTAAAATCGCATCTATTATAGAAATTTATACAGTTATATATAGAGTTTCGTTCTATTTCACGTTTATTTGTGTATTATTTTTTGGTTGAATGTTATTGTTTTTTCTTCTGTACCTTAAAATCGCATCTATTATAGAAATTTCTATATTTATATAGATCTTCGTTCAATTTTACGTTTATTTTGGTTGAATGCTATTGGTTTTTTTTCTGTATCTTAAAATCGCATCTATTATAGAAATTTATACAGTTATATATAGAGTTTCGTTCTATTTCACGTTTATTTGTGTATTACTTTTTGGTTGAATGTTATTGTTTTTTCTTCTGTATCTTAAAATCGCATCTGTTATAGAAATTTATACAGTTATATATTGTGTATTCACAGTTTGAGTAGATTCCTCCTATCATTCGTCCATTTTTGTATTCTACTACTTTCGGTTCCTAGAAATCCATCGAATTTTTGAATTTTATTTCTAAATTCTATCCCTGTTATCAATCGTTACATTATCTATTTGTATTTTATCGAGATGCTTTTTCGTGTTCGACAACCGCAACTTCAAAATACTGAAAGATTCGTTTTGTTAGTCTGTTATTATTCATTCTCTGAATGTGCGCATAAAATGACGAACCTCTTCTTTTATTGGACCGAATTTTTTTTTTTTATAATCTTTCTTGTCTTCCTTTGTGTTGACAATCATTCAAGTTTCCCCGATGTCATTTAGCTCTAAGCATTCGGCTGCGTATTGTAATGTCTGATCTTGACATTTGTCGATATTGACTTCTTTTATTGTATACGTTGCCGGTTAATTTTTTTTTTTTTTTGGACGTAGTTTATCATAACTTTTACTACTTTCGCCGAACATTAGTTTTCAATATTTTACACATATTTTTATTCATTTATTTATATACGGTTTACATAACGGCTAATGCCAATTAAAATGCGAACACTGAGAAGTAAATAATTGAATAAAAATATACAACTGAATTAAACCGCAAAAAATTTGAAAATGGCATTAAATTATTAAAATAACATTAAAAAAACCCCACATTTATTGCATATACAATAAACACAGTCATAACACATATTGCAATTTACACACACTAGGGGAAAAAACAATTGTCCACGCACGCGCACATACACACACTCGCTATAGTGGAAAGTACGTAATCTTACACTTGAACATAAAATACGTGTGTACCGAAGTATGCAGTAACGAAAGTTTTAAAAACGTATTTGTATATACGTGTGGAAAACTATTACGATAATTTTAAATGATCAAATCTAATAACTCACAAACAAGCGTCCACCGATCCAACGCCGGCGTTTTTCTCGCAGTAATAACATGTACATGATAAATCAAAGAAATAAATATAAGCTGCTTTGAAACTATATGTCCAAACACGGATGAGCTTTAAGTAACGAATTATACAGATCGAAAATAGACATTAACGGTGAATTGAAGATTAGTAAACGAACGCGCGCAGAAAAAACATTCATCCTATATTACGTAACTGATTTACGAAATCAAACGCACGCCATTAGCGCGGTCATTGCACACAATTTTGAACATTTTCCGTCTTTTATGCGACGGTACGTAAAGCACATAACGTTGCATAAGAGATCATAATTTAAGTGGTCTGAATAAAATAGTTTGTTATACGAAAAAATAAATATTTCAAAAACTCAGCTTGAATCCTTATCTGTAATACACTTATTGTAAAATGTATTCCAAATTATCGAACGATATTCTGAGAATAGACAAGAGCTTTATATAGAGTAACGTTCTCTGATAACTGAATAATTTCCAGTTTCTTATGACGAATCCGAGAACTGAGTTTCGTTCTAAACGTTAAATAACGAAGAAGAGAAAATTCATCTTTGATTCGTTCCACATTTTATATTAAACGGTTTTAATAGTGTACGATTATCTACACTTACTGATACGTTATCAAGGTTATCAGAATAACAGGTTGTCTCATTCATTGATATTCCTGCGTAGTACGAATAAAACTGGTTGTGTGACGCAGTTTGCAGACCAACTAAGTCGTCTAAGGGATAGTGTTAGCTGAAACATGTTTTGGCGTATTATACAATAATATTAGTTTTTTTTTTTTTTTTTTTTTTTTTATTTTTTATCGTACGTGTAGCAATCGGATTTATTTTCCTAATATTTTCTCTTTATACTGCAAGTATATTTCGAAAACTTTTCCAACCGAATATTAAATACTTTTGTCTTCGAATTAAAGTAATAATGTAAGGAACTCGTACGGTTGCCACGTGCAATAACAGCTACTCAAAAAAACTAGCGGAGTTATATATATCATAGATCCTTATGTCAGACATTAATTGATTCACCTAATAATGGTAACGAACTGAATCCCGGATATTGTGTTCCGTACGTTTTACTGAAGACGATTATAAAAGCGATTTGAAATTTGAGCTTTTAAACCTGCCATCAATCAAGAAAAGTACGATTTTCCATCTGTATGTTTACCCAGTATGTTAAAATTGACATTTACGAAGGTATTAAGCAGCAGAGAACAAATAATAGAAAACAGAGAACGATATTTATGATAAAGACAAAAAATATATAAATGATTTCATTAAAGGAATATGTAAATTAATTTTTTATCATAATTGTTTATATAATGAAGAGGTATTTCATTAATTTGTAGTTATTATAATAATCGCCTGTTTTCTATTGGTAAACGAATATTTATTGTAAAGATATAATATTTAAATGTCCTTATTAAGTTAACTGAATTACTAAATTTTCCGTTATAATACAGTTAATATTAACAGTTTAGAAACATTAATCAAATAATAAATGATTTAATTTGTATCCTAGATGTACACTATTCGCAAGTGTAACATTTAACTTCTCTCCTTGGTCTACGTATATGCGTGAACGAGTTTTTTCACTCGATTGAGACCACCTTTATAATGTATATACCTTGTCGCATTACTGTCGTTATAATACTTTACACCAGAGAACAATCCGATGCTTACGTATTTCGAGTAACATAAACATTTAAAAAAATACAATAATAGGAAAGAAGTATACGTAGGTGAAATGAAAGACGTCATATATATATATATACAAAGCCTTTAGTTCATTTAAATGCACCAAAAATACATACACAAAATAATGAAAATTAAATAATAATGAAACCCCAACTTGAGCAACGTTTTTTTTTTATTTAGTTTTTTGTTTTTTATTTTAAAGATATATATCCAGTACCCATTTGCTTCCAAAGTGTTCTATCTCTTACTTTCGTCATTGGTATATTTGACGATATCGTCTTTTTGGCCTTTTGATTTTCCTCTATCCAACGGAATCTATTCTATACTTTATGACATGACCACACCGTGCACATTTTAGTTCTCTTGCCATCTCCATTAGGTTATCTGTTCTTGACTAAGCGCTCTTAATGCCATGTTGTTTATTTTACTATTGCTTTTTTTTATATTAACATTTTTCTTTCTACCGCCCGCTGTGCAATTTGTAACTTATTTATTTTCTTTATATTATACACGATTATGTTTGTGAACCGTAAGTAATCGCCGGTATATGCATTAAATACTTGCGCTTTTAATGATTAACTCATTTTCGTATCGAAAATTTCCTTCGAAGTCCTTTTTTCCGCCCTATCGCTATTCTATTTACTTCTTTGGCTGGTTTATCTTTGAATGAAATCGAGATATATTAATTCTTCGACCTTTTTAAATTTTTTTTTCCGAGTTAGTGGTCACATCTTGTCACGTGCTATTAGTTAATAATTCGGGGTTTTTCTTTTTCATTTATACCGAATCCTGATTTCTTTGCACTTCTAATTCGTTAAGCATTATTTGTAATTGTTCAGCCGTGGAAACTATGTCATTAATATTTATTCCACATTGTTCCCATGATAGATTCCTGAATAGTTGTAACAAAACACCGCGTTAAATAAAACCGGTGACATCCTCTTGCCTAACTCTTTTTTTTTTTTTTTTTTAAATGGAAAGCTTTTTCCTTCAATATAGTACTACGCTTAAACTAATATTCTGTATATACTTTTTTTTTAATTCTGCGCAAACGTGATGATACTTGTAGCTTTCGGTTACTACTGCAACGTATGTCGACAGGTGTTTGAGCGTTATTTTACTTCGACGAGAAATGTTTAAATATAGAGAAATGAGAGCGTCGAATATTTTTCACGCGCTATCTTTCATACTGTTTACACTCTCCGGTGCACGATTAATAAGTTTGTTATCTAAACACGTCAGTATATTGATGTTTGTTTACATATCGCGGGTTAACGGTTGAATAATATAAATGAGTATTTTTTATAATTTACCGTAAAAAAAAACAAGGCTATTTTATTTTCGTTGATTTAAACTTCTACATTCTGTTAATTTCGCAAACTATAATTTACATTATTTTCCACGTTTTGAAAGAATAAACCCGAGTACACTATTAAAAGAATATCGAAATTAGGATCGCGATATATATATATATATATATATATATATATATATATATATATATATATATATATAAGGTGACCCAGCGAAGATGGAGTTTTTTTTTTAATCTACAAAAATTTTTGAATTAAATCTAATTTAAAAATAGGAAAACGAGAGCTTATTGTAGAACATATTATCGTTCAGTTGGCCGTCATTTGTATTCATTTTCGTTCAATCTGTACAATATTTTTGAAGACTTTTATATTGCGCTGAATTTTTAAAATTTCTTCAGAAATCCGAATTTTCAGGTCTTCCAGATATCGTGGACGTGTTTCGTAAACGCGACTCTTTATCTCCACACACACACACAAAAAAAAAATCGCCTAACTTTGAATTCTTTTCGAAACTTCTTTGCACTCTCGTGATCAAAACGTACGCTTCTTCTCGGTATAGGATGCCACGATAACTGAAACTGGATAAAAACGACTCTCTCTCGTCTGTACACTAAACGTAGAGTACGCGGTTTCGCCTTGTAGCAGCGGGTTAAATTAATCGATAGAACTAAATTAGTTCCGATTTTTTTTTTTAAAAATAAAAATCAAATCGACCTAATGAAATTGATTCGACAATATTTTAGTTCGAATTAATTATTTGTAAATTTTCGAAATTATCTTCGAAATTACCGCGATAATTGAAAATGTATTTTAATTAATCTAATCGAAATTGGAAATGTTCCACTATTCCAGAACACTTTTTTTTCGAAATTATGTTAATCACTACTATATATATATATATATATATATATATATATATATATATATATATATATATATGCGTACCCGGCGAAATATTGGGGGTCTATTTTATATGAAAGGCTATATAATTACTTTTTTACTAGTTCTAGACTTGTTACATACGCAAAACTAATGTCTTCAAGTTGATTGTATTTACACGAATTTTAGTAAGACTTTCGACAAAGTCATCCCGTACTTTACTTGTTAAGTTACATAATTACGGATTTTCTGACGATTACGTACAGTTATTTATTTAACGGATATCAGTCCATCTACTCTTACTTCCGCAATGCCACCGGGGTCTCATTTGGGATCATTATTATTTAAAATATCTTCGTGCATGATATGGGAATTAACTTACGTTCGAAATATTAATTTTTTGCAAAATTTTTAGACCGATTAAAACTGTTATTGTGAATTGTTGTGGGATGATTTGCGGAAATTGGTGAAATGAAGCGACAATAATCATTTACCTTTTAATTATAGGAAATATTCGCTTTTGTCGCACAAAAAATAAATATGTCTTTAATTACTCTATAGGTAATGTTCCAGTTTCTAATGTAACCTGTGTTCGGGATTTGGGGGTTTATATTGACGACGAGCTTAAATTTTCAACTCATATTGCTAATGTTACCAAAAGTACTTATAAGAAATTCATGTGTATTTCGTGATCCTAGGACTCCGATGTTTCAACACTCGCGTAAGATCATAATTAGAATATCTGTAATTTGGAATCCGTTCTACACTAAATACATTCATATGGTGGATAAAGTTCAATTTCAGCTTTTATGATACATTTATTACCTTCAAACTGGTGTCTATCCTGCATTTTTGAGTTATAATATTTTATATGATTTCCTAAATATTAAACCCTCGAGTGGTTGAAGAAAGATAAGTAAGCTGAGGTTCCTGCATGATCTTTGTAACGTTCGTATAGATGACATTCATTATCTACAATCCTTATTTATAGGTCCCAGTATTAATAGTAAGCCAATCGTATTTTCTATAAACCATATGCTCGTACAAATCTAGATTATAATTCACCACTTCTATATCCACCTTGCGTCCTACTAAATATTCATCCGCAGCTAGATATTCATTTTGATAGTAAATTTATATATAATAATGTTTTTTTTTTTTAAAAACTCTTCGGTTTTTACTTTTCAGTAAGTTTGTTTTACGCGGTAAAACATACTTTGGTCGTAAAAAGTCCTGTTCATTGCCATTGTGAATTCCTTTAGTGTCATTATGCGTGACTTCGTTTAACAGCTTCCTTGCATGGGAATATGTACATGTGATTTGTGTTCAGCCCTGCTTTTTTTTTCCTGCACATGTGAATTAGTATGTGTTAATGTCCGTGTCTTGAGGGAGAGCTTGTTTACATGGGAACAAGGGGTGTATGATTGGTATTTCTGTTTTTTGTTCTGTTCGGATATTTACTTGTATATAGATATTATATTTTATTAGAAACATTTTTTTATTTATTTTGTTGGTGTTAATGATTTATTTTTCCATTTTTACTGTTATTTACGTTAATTAGCGTATTATGCGAGTGTGGCCTAGTTTTATTTCGTTCATATTTTTATTCTATAATTATTTTGTAAGCGCGTACACTGTAATTGGTATCTTGCTGTTGTGTACGTCGTAATGTTTTGTAAATAAATAAATAAATAAAACTCTGCGCGTAAGCATATGGTCTCATTTTATAATTTCTAGTAACTCATCTAGAACATATATATTACAATTGATACTTTATTATTATGATTATTATATTTTATTTAAACGCCGCTCGACTACTCTGGTCATTTGCGCCCTTAATACAGTATAAAAGTTTTATATTTATAAAAACAGCGGAAATGTATATATTGTTGCACAGTAATGTAACTATATTAGCATGAGTAGGTTCGATATGTTTAAAAAATTTAATAGCTTCTGTGATACGTCTTCTTTGTCTTGTAACACTTCGTTTATACCGAGTCCGACAATTGACTTTGATTTTCGAATTTTCGGCATTCAGTGATTATGTGTATCACCGTCAGTGCACAGAGCTGGCAGTAAGGGTACAACACCTGTTTTTCTCCATTAATCAGTAGTGGGCCGTGCCTTAGCCTAGTGTGACCGATTCGTATCCATGCTAGAGCTACTTCCTCTCGTCTGTTTTGTGCGGTACGATTTTGTCCAGATGCCAATTTTCGGCTTGATCTGTCGTAACTTATTGCTGCTTAAGCTCGACCAGTGCTCTTGTTTGGCACGTTCTAATGAACATTTTATCTGTTTATTGATAGCTTTTAGGTGTTTATCACCTGTAGGTTTGACTTTTTTTCATGGCGGCCTCAGTGAATTAGGTAGTTCCGGTGTTAATATGTTGAGCTGGCGAATAATAATTCTCGCACCTTAGACTAAATGCTTTATTGTTTTTCGTATATAAACTTTCCAAGTTCGAACAAAACGTTTTATAGTAATTTGGATGCGCTTCATGCTGAGTTTGAAGTAATACTTGAGTGCGTAATTCGACAGTCTTTTAACGTTGGTATGTTACTTTCGATGTGTAAGCTTATAATCGGACTTGTGCAAAAGGCTCCGATATACATGTGCGTAATTCTTGGTTTTGTATCGTATCCAATTTTTTAACGACTTTGCACGATGCTGTCCCGTATATTATAACACATTATCGATCGAACGTGCGTACCGTACAGTCGCAATAGTGTTCGTCTGTCTAAGCGTCAGGATTTGTGGTGCAACACCTTTAGCAGTTTTACTTTAATTAAATTAGAAAATTGGTTAGATAATGTTAAAACTTTCAATTGTGTTTGTTTTTTCACGAATTCCTTAAAGTCAAAAATAAACAAAAATCAATGGATAACGAATTAACTTTCAAATACCATCCTGACAATACAATCTTGAAAACGGACACTAAATATCGCGAACGTTTGTCGAAATAAGCGAGGTTTCAATTATAACTACAGAATTGCATTATACAAATCACTGATTGAAAACACTATGTTGCACCATCGTTCTATTTAAAAAAACAGTAATGAAAAAAAATTTATTATAAACGCGCGTACAATATAAGAAACAATGTGGCACAGTTGTAATCTTCTTATATTCAATTGTTTGCCATTAAAAACTTTGACTTCTTTCCGTATATTAATAAGCAGCTAATAGAAGAAACGAAATACCATAATATTAAAATTCGATGTAGATTCTCGCAGTGAAATTAAATCTCTGTATATTTTTGTTCTATCTGCTGTAAAAAGACGCCATTCAGATATTCAGCCAAAAACGTGGCAAGAGGATAATACTGGGCGACACACCTACAGCTTAATCCCCAATGTTTTACATTGAGACAGAATTTTCACGGACAATTTGGGTCTTATCTATTTCTCTTTTATTTAATTAAGGATGACCAAGTCTAAATGTGACGCAGTAGAATCTGCTGATCATCACTCTTTATATGTCCCATCTCAGACTATATAAGACTATATATATATATATATATATATATATATATATATATATATATATATATATATATATATATATATAAATTAACTTAGACGACGAATGCACTGTTCAACAATTTCAATTATTTAAGAAGTTCCACTAAAGTTTTTTACTAGCACTTTGCGTAACGGTGATAAATTTTTTTAGTATGAAGTAAAATTGTTTCTATAGACATTTCTGCGCGCGTGCATACATTTATGTATGCTTAAGTGTGTTTAATCGTCCACACGTGCAATACGTACTTGATCTATATGTATTATATATATATATATATGGTAATTCTCACATTTATGCATCTAGTACTTTTAAGTTATAGTATTAATATTTATCTCATATAAGGGTTTGTACACATTCGATAATTACGAGTGAAACAACTAACGCACTGCCGGTGAAAATGTAAGTGAACAAGTGGATGTTGTATTATTATATATTATAAAAGTATTATTAAGAAGAGTAGCACACGGATTAAGCCCAAACTGACGGTGCACAATGTGTACAACATCAATTTGAATAAAGTATTGAAATAAAAAAAAAAAAATAAAATTAAATGGTATTACTAGATTAAAGGTAATCGTATTAATAAATGAAATACAAATATACCTCTTTTAATTAGAAGAACAATCGTAAGAATAAAAAGTTTAAATTAATCAATATTAAATATTGGGTAAAATAATTTAAGTTTAATAAATTAAAAACAAAATAAATTGAAAAAATAATATATATAAAATTAATAAATCATAAATTACTTAAACGTTCATAATGCGCTCTATTACCTACTTTTTTTTCTTTTTTTTTTCTGCTTCCAATAAACGATAAAGCAATTATAACAAGCTCCTAAAAAGTATCATTAACGCATTATCGATAGAAATTTTTTTTTCAAAAAAATACTAAATAAAATGAACGTAAAATAAATAAAAATTACTTTAAAACGTACAAATAAAAATTATAATCTAAACGAACGTTAAAAAAATATGACCTTAAATCAATTATATTTCGCGGTTTTTCGCTGTACACTAGGAGCGATTATTTTTTTATACTTTAAATATATTTGTTACTTAATTGTTATCAGTAACATACATTTCCTTATTTAATTGTTTCAGTCATACATTATAAAATTTTGGTACAAAATTGTAAATTTTATACATTACTTCTTAGACGAACCGTAGATAATTTTCGACGTATTTATATAAATATTTTTAAAATTGAGATATTTTACGTCAACCAGAAAATAAAAAAATTTCGTTGGCATTAAAATTTCATACGCCATATAGTGAACACTGTGACTGAAAGGGTTAAACTTTGACTTATTTATAATTTCGATGTTTTCTCTCCGGGTACCGAGTAATTTTTAAGCAAAAATGTTATTCCAAAAAGTGGGAAATTTCTGACGCGATTGAATTTTTCGGCTATTTATATTTGAGATTACGTTGTTCGTGAGTTCTTGCACGAATTATACATTTGAAATTTTCGAACGATAAAAAGAATTTCCCGATATATTAAATTTTTTTAATACGTTGAGAATCTACAATTTAAACATTTAAGAGATACCGTAGCAACTCCTTCAAATGAGCAAAAAAACAAAAAACAATCTTCAGACCAGAATGTATTTAGAGATTCGTTATATAAACAAAAGAAATAACGATTAATATAAATCGCCATTAAAGTTACAGTATTAAACATTTCAAAGCTTAAGTTCGGTTTCCTATGTTTATAAAGAAAACCACAACGAATTAATTAAAAATATATTGAAATTTAATTATGAATAAATTATTGAAAGGTTGTATACACGAAATTAGACGAAGTTAAGTGGAGTTAAGGAAAAATTCACGAATTAATGATAAATAAAATAATACAATATAATTAAAGACACTATGACTAGATTTGTGAATAACAAATCAAGACATAGTAAAATTTTACAAACAATGCTATATTAGAAATTTAAAATTACCCACATGATATCGAATTATAGATACCTATTAATTATATGCATACATACATACATACATATATATATATATATCATCGATGTATCAGCCCGTAGGCTGATTCGCACCATGTACTAATCGCTTTCATTCAAGCCTTTTCTTCTTTAATTCAGGATAAGTCGACATTCTACTTTATTTTCGCACTATGTCGATGAATGTTGTTCGTAGTCTTTCACGTGGTTTTTTCCCCGTTATCTTGCTTTCGATAACATCTTTCAGGATATTTTGATTCTGGCTTAATACATGACCTACCCACTTAAGTGTCCTCTTGCGTATATTTCTGTAGTATTCATTTAATCTTTTTGTTATTCATCTCTACTCAACTAATTTTTTGTAGACGCCGCCAACACTACATTTCAAAGGCTTCTAATTTATCTCGATCGCTTTGGTTCATTTTCCATGTTTCCGCACGATATAGTGCCATTGACCACACCATGTTTTTAACCAAATTTTTGCGTATGTTAACTAACATTGTGTAATAAGCGTGTATTTATCGTTGAAATTTTTTTTTCCCCCCATTGCTATACGATTCTTAATATCATGAGCACAATTCATATTACGCGTTATGATCTGTCTTAAATATTTGAATGTTTTTTGTTAATCTTCATTCCATACTTTTTCATTACTGTATTTAATTTTTTAATCATTGTTGAAAGAGTATTGGGGCTGTATACTAGTAAAACTTGATCATCAGCGAATTTGATTATATGTAATCTTTTGCCTCCAATTTTGATCCTTTGTTTACGTTCACTGTACGTTTTGTTTATAACCATGTCTGCAAATGTATTAAATAGATCAGATGATAGTAAACGTCCCTGCCTTACTCCTTTATTTATATATATTTTTTCAGACTCGATGTCATTGAATTTGATAGTTACTTTCTATCTACTATGTAAGTTATAAATTCTTGTAATTAATGTCTTTGAGCATCCTATTAGACTTGACAATGGGAAAAGCTCACTCTAACGTACTTTATCAAAGGCTTTTTCGTAGTCTATGAAAGCTACGTTTGGACTTCTGTCGTAGTTTATCATACTTAGCAAAGCAATTGCGTCGCGTGTGAATGGCATTTCCTGAAATCATATTGTTTTTCATACAATCGATTTGGTGCTCTAGTCGCTTTTTAATAATCTTAAGTAGTACTTTAGACGCGCGCGACATTAGAATAATAATCGTATAACCTTTGCAATATTTTGCATTTATCTTTTTTGGTATAAATCTATAATTAAGTGGCAGTATTCTTCAGGCCATGTTCTTCATTATTTTATTATATTAAGTAACATATTCCTTTCCTTTTTTGGTCGCTAGCTTTGTTATTTGGTAGTTGTTGTAAGGTCATTTCAAACTCGACTATTGCTCTTATTATTACATTTTGTCTGGCCTGGATCTTTGCTCTGTTACACCTACTGGCACAGCTCCATAACTTCAGGCCATAGGTCCATATTGGTTTTATAATCTGCCAATACAGTAGGCATTTGTATCCTACGTCCAGCTGTGAGTTTCTTCCGATAAGCCAATAAAGTTGTTGCGTTTTTTTTACTTTATTTGCTTGCTTTTCATTCTGGCATGCACTTCCCACGTCAGACGCTTGTCTAAGTGCATACCAAGATACTTGACTGAGCCAGCCAGCGGAATAGGTTCACCTCCAAAGTACACGTGGTAATGCGCCTCTGTTTGCCGGTACGTAAAAATCACATGTTTTGATTTCTGTTCGTTGATCTTCATTTTCCAATTTATTGCTCATTCATACACTTTATTTAGCGAGTTCTGCAATTTATTTGTTGCGTCGGACTGACTACTACATCTAGAATAGCTGTATCGTCAGGAAAAGTAGCCGTTATCGTTTGCGTGTCCGTCGGTAAGTATTGTGTATACAGCAGATACAAGATCGAACCGCATCCTTGAGGAACTCCGGCTTTTATTTCATAGGACACGGATGTCGTACTTCCTTGCTGTACTCTAAATTGACGCTCTGTTAAATATGATATGAGCAGTCGGCAAATGTTGCCCGGAAGTAGTTGGATTAATTTATACGCCAGGCCTTCATGCCATACCTTGTCGAAGGCTTGTGCTACGTCCAGGAAAACGGCGGCACAATATTTCTTCTCCTCGAAAACAATCCTATGCACTTGGTCGATTGTAGACTGCTTTCGTCTGAATTCAAACCGATGCAGCGGTATGATTTCTTCGACCATCGGCAGAAGCCGTTTGAGTAATTATTTCTCAAATAGCTTTGATACAGATGGTAGTATCGAAATCGTTCTGTATAACCTTACCTCATATTCCGGTTTATTATGTTTCTTGACCATTATAATTTGTGCTATTTTGAAGCAAGGTGGCGTGTATTCTAATCGTATACATGCATTGAAACGATATGTCAGCATGACTTATACTTTTTTTAGATAATTCTTTTAACACTCTGGGAGGCACGTCATCTATGCCCGGAGCTTTCCGCGGATTTATATTTTTATCTAATTTTGTCGCAAATATTGTAACTTTTTCATCTGGTTTAAAATTTATACTGATATTGCCGTCGAGGCTATATCGTGTGGTTTAAAAACTCGGGTTAAATGACGTGCAAAGCACTCGGCTTTCTCATCGTCTGATCTCACTTATTTTCCACCCTCATCTTTATGCAGAGGTTGCTGGGTAATTATACGTTTGATTCTTCGAGTCGCTTTCCAGAGAGAATAAAGCTCTTTGACATATGCACCAAACGTTTCGTTTCGAACACTTTTTATTGACGCCTTGAGTATGGCTGACTCGATTAAAGAAGTTTGAGACACACTTGCAACGGACAGACTTCTTGTGGTTTATGATTTCCTGGATCGGGTGTAGCTACATTGGCTGCTTTACAGAAGCTTTTTAAATGTTCTTCCAAGTCTCGTTTTATTTTCATGCGTATTTTGAAGTTTCATTTCTGGTCCAATTCTCGAAATTTATCGTAATTTTGATAAGGTATCTTTTTTTATCTTTTCGAATAACTGTTGTGCTCTGCCTTAAGAGTACGGGGTGTGGTCTGATGAAAGGTCAATAACACTCAATGTCTATGTAACTATTCGCGATACCTCTCGTGATAAAGAAATCTACGAGATTTGACTTTTTCCGCATATCAGTAGGCCAATATGTCGGCTTCCTTGAACTGGCGAAACTACACTGTAGTGCTTGAATGGCTTTTAATAATTCCTTGCCCTTTTATGTGAGCTGGACTTTATTTATACGTTGTAACACGGCGCGAGCCCAATGCTTCATTCTTAGCATTGATATCTCCGACAATAATATATCGATTGTCGAAAAATTTTAAGAATCGTACGTAATGATCGTATTTCAGATTGTGTTTGGATGGGAAGTATACCGCTACAACATTTGTATCTTTATTTCCCATCTTTATTGCCACCGCTGCTGCTTGTGCGTATTCTTCACCATACTGTGCTTGCTGGTAATGGCTGACATTTTGTCTGATAATTACAGCTGCACCTCCATGTGCTCCTCCGTCGGGATGCGGCGTATGATAAATTGCAGATCCTGTAATTTTTTATTTCCAGTTCCCTTCATCTTTCAAGATTAAGGTATTCGATGTAACGATTCGGAGTGAAGAGTCAGGCATTACTTTTAAATTTCCGCCTTTGGCGTTGTTTTTGGTTGTAAGGCTGCCCTCCAGTTTTCTGGTTACCCCCTCCTTCTATTTTGTTTAATCTGGTAGTTATTTCTCTGACCTCTTTTATAAAGCTTTCTAGTGTCTTTGTAATTTTGCTGAGCGCGTCTGTAGATGGTTGTACCTGTGTCTGTTGGTTATTTAATGTGGGCTCATTTGAAATTTCTTAATTTTTCTGTTTGACATTTGCTATTACTACTTTTGCGTATGTAGTATCTCTTTCAACCAGTTTAGAAGGCGCTGTTACTTCCAGCAGACGCTGCACTGCGGTTACTTTGGGTGCTCTGATTTTTTTTCTATCTCTCGATATACTTCATAATATTTATAGTTCGCTGTATGATCTTTTTTTTACAGTGCACGCACTTGAACTTTTTCGTTCTTTTTTTCCCCGACAAGATTTGGAATCGTGGTCACCAGCGCGTTTAAAGCACTTTACCAGTCTACCACAGTTCTTTTCAGTATGAGACCACTGTTGGCAGCGTTTGCATTGTGGTATTGTGCTGCTCTTGTGTGGTGGCTCTACTTTTATTTTGCAGTATATGCAATATAATTTAAGTTGTATACCTCTTTATTGTTCGGCTTTAGATCAACGTAGAACAATGGGTAAGGTTTCTTTTGTCTGTCGATTATCTTGTCTTTGTCGCGAATTTTGAGAGTTTTTGTAATGTTGACGATTACGACCTTTAAGTCTGTTGTAGGATGAAGCCCTCTCACTAGTACTCTATATGATCTTTCAGATTTTAGTTTGTATGTATGATAAGCAATGTTACTTAATCTTAATGCGTCAACTAGTGAACGAAACGTATCCTCGTTTTCGGGAGCAACTATAATGTCGCCGTAACACCTTAAAGGTAACTGTATCACCGAAGGTTGAATTGACGTCAGCATAGAATTTGTTGAAATCGTTTATACCGCTTACTGTAAATTTTAGTGGTAATTTAATGTTGTCACGTCTTACTAAATATTGGGTTTGCATCGGCTCTACCTGCTGTTGAATTTGAGGGTATGCACGCCTTTCTTTTGGCTATTGATGGTCATTCTGTCGTAGTTCTATCTGGTGTATTTTGTCCACCAGGGAATCTATTTTTAATATCAGCTGGTTTATAATCCCAGCTTGATCGTAGCATATTCGTTTTAATTCTTCCGGTTGTATGTTTTCATAATTTTCTCTATCACTTTCGTTTTGTTCTTGACTCTTGGACGCGATGTTGAAGTGAGTGTTGAACACTAATTTCTAGATTCGCTCTTAATTATATTCTGTACGATATTTCGGAAACCATATGTGGCTGCACTGGTGCAGCGAACCGTTAACGGAAGGTTTGTTATCTCTTATTACACTAGTTACCGAATACCGCGTGATATACATTGAAATAAAATAGAATAAATAAAATAAAATGAAATAAAGCTGGTTTTATCTCACGAATTGCGATAAGGCTGCGGTTTTACACGTGGAGATAAATGGTTGATCGTAGACTATTAACCGATAACGTCAATCGAACTTATACCTACGTAAACTTAAACAATGTAAACGCTAGAGACGCGATGTAATCGCACTACGTAATACACGAATCATAAACAAAATATAAATTTTACAGATCTGTGCGAATTACTTAATTCTCGCTAGTATGACGGAACTAGTTCTTCATCTTGTAGAAACTTCTAAAATCTTACAATGTCCGAATTATTCAAAATTATGACGGCTGTCAGCGATTGAGAAATTTTTCCACTCGCGAAAGTGATAAAAAATTCTTTCGTACCTAAGATTTGATTCACACCACGTTGCCCTCAAGATCTGGTAAAATATTCTCAAATGAAAAACAACGCAAGTATTTACACTATCGGTAGCGTTCAAGTTTCGCTCCCAGTCACGATCAATTCAAAAAAAAATTTGACCGGTCGAGAACATTTTTCGACGGAAAATATAAACAATTAATTAAATATTTAATTAATTTTAATTACAAACAAATAAAAATATTATTTAACTACAGCCGAATTCGATTATTGGCGGTTCAAAAATGACTGAAGCCTAACTGTAAGTGTGAACATCGTGTGATCGTGAGCGGAGCTTGACCATGCCTATAGTGTGAATCAAACTTTAAACTACGTGGACGAAAGCTTCTAGTTCTTTATTCATTATAAGAGAATCGTATTCTCCGTCGTAATTATAATATTGCATTTCGCGCGTATTAAATTGTTTGACCTTTATACTCTAAACGTGCAAACAACCTTTTCAAATAACACTTTATCAGAAATTTCTAAAATGCGTCAGTATTTGCGCATAATTTCTGCTTTTAAGTGTTTAACACGTTGTTTAAGTAGCATTAATCTGCTATATGTCAGAGACGCCCAGGATGTTTTTTTTTTTTTTTGTATTCGTTATTTTCAAAATATATTCGACATTTTTCATTCAATTTTTCTTGTTTATTCGTTTTCAGGGCAGTTTACCTCATTGTAATAATGACGATGATGGTAATAATAATGATAATGAATCTGAATCTGGGCTTCCTGAAGATGGTGAACCCGAAACTCCTGCACCTGAAGAACTTCAAACGTGTATAATGCAGTATATTTTCTTTCCTCCTCACGTGAAGAATAAAACTAAAAAAATGTAAGTTTTGTATCTTAATGTTTTCGAAAAATTCGTATTTCAATAATTTTTTTGTTTTTGTTTTTTTTTAGATAATGTGCTAAAATTAGCATTAAACCTCACGTATGACAGAGTATATATATCGATTCATTTAGTAGTAATGTGTTCTCCAATGAGACTCAACCTTAATTGTTACATTATGTGTAATAGTATTTTTTTCCTTTTCAATCTACGTATCTGTTAAGGTTATCATTGTATAAGCCTGTTGCTAACGATATTCTTGTTACATCTTTCACATTTTCTATTTTTAGGTCTCTCTCTCTCTCTCTCTCTATATATATATATATATATATATATATATATATATATATAATATATATATATAATATATATATAATATATATATTAGATTTTGATTGGAACCTTTCAATTTTAGAAATATTTGAATTGAATGCCATACCTCATAACTGAATACCATAAGACCATACTGGCTTAAAGATAGTTTTGTACAATAGTAATTTATTTTGTACGGATAACTGTGATTTTCTTTCAATAAACCAGCGGTATTTACGAAATTGAATGCCCAATTGCTTTCGTTTTATATTAATATCTCTTTCCCAAGTTAGCCCCTTTATCTAGGTAAATTCTTATATACTTTACAAAATCAGCGGCTTGCAGTTCTTTACCATTGACAGTAATTGGTTTTGCATTATGTTTGCATTTTGTAAACAGTATATAATGTGATTTTGTTTCATTAAGACATATCTGTCATTTCTATATTAGTTCTAAATTGTAAATTTGCCAGTTACGGTGTCGGCTATTATAGTAACCATCTGTCCTATGTACACTATACGCTCTACATTTTTAATTTTCTTATTATCTATTAAGACTCCTGTTATTCTTTTATCTGCAGACATTATTTTACTTTTATCGAGGTTTACATTTAAACCAGCTTTTTTCCCCGTATCATTTAATTCATTTAACATGACTTGCAACTCGTTAATATCTTCCGATAAAATCACTACATCATCAGCAAATCTAAGGTTGTTTAACCTTGCTTCGTTGATGTTAATACCTTTATCATTCCAATCCAATTCTCGAAATATTTCTTCTAAAGCTGCCTTAAATAATAATGGAGATAATGAATCTTCTTGCTTTGCGCCTTTTTCTATAGCAAAGTATTCCCCTTTTATCTCTGTAACTATTCTTGCCCTCGTATTAGTATACATATCTCTTATAAGTTCTCTATAATTATCCGACACACCCTAATTCCTCTATGCGCGGTCTAGAAATTTATGATGTAAAGAGTCAAACGCTTTTTTATAATCTATAAATGCAAAGTTTATTCCTAACTGAAATTCTTTACATTTCTCTATAATCAGATTTAACACATGTAGGTGATCAGTTGTAGAAAATCCATTCCGAAAACCAGCTTGTTCCTGAGCTTGCTCAAAATTTAATGATTGCTTTAGTCTATTAGTCAATACTTTTGAAAATAATTTAGATACATCCTAGGCTTGTTGGGCGATAATTTTCTATTTTATCTTTACTTCCCTTCTTATAAATTAACACTATGTCCGCTTTTTTCTATGAATTAGGGATTTTCCTATTCTTTAGAATCAAATTAAATAAAGCTTTGAGCAAACCTACCATTCTTTTTAATATGTTCATTAGTTATTTTATCCGGTTCAGGTGCTTTCTCGACTTTTAAACCCTTAATAACTTCCTCTATTTCTACACTTAAAAATGCAGGTTCCTCTAATACACCTTTTTTTTTTTTTTTTGTAATCCGTATCATTATGTATCTCTTTATTTTTATATACCTGTGAGAAATATTCCGTCGCAATATTTATAATGTCCATCCTATTGTGTTTTTTTATTCCGTTTCTGTCAGTGAGACAAGTATGCCAACTTTGGCCTAAACATAGATTCTTTCTTAGTACTTCCATACGTTGACTCGATTATCTCATTAATCACCTTTTCTTCCTTTCGTTTGTTATATTCAATTCGTATTTTATTATTTTGCATAATATATTTAGTTCTATTTTTTCCAGATTTATATTTTTTATTCAATAGCTTCTGTCTTACCTTAATTTGATCTCTTAACTGAGTCGGGATCAATCCTATCTTCATCGTCGTTTATTCTATTTACGAGTAGAGCGGAATTATTAATTAATTTAGTAATTTTTGCATATCCAAATCATCTACGTCTTTTACATTATGCTATTTTCCCCTTTTACTAAATCGCTAAAAGCATTAAAATAGTCAATCCTATTAATTTTTGAAATATTCGGTTTTAATTTATTATTCGCCTAGTAGTTGGTTTTAATACATCTTACTAGTTAATGATCCGAGTAATACAAGAAGTTATACATTACGTAACAGTTTCTTATATTTTTACAATATCTATCATATAGTCCAGTTGGTTATATTATATTTCCCATTTAGAACGGTCCACGTCAATAATCTACCTCTACGTTTTTTAAGGAAACTATTCATAATCTTGAAATTCTTTTCTAAACAAAAGTTAACTAATTTTTCGCCTCTTAAGTTCCTCTTTCCATAATTATACGGGCCCATTACTTTGTTTTCATACGTTCTCCTTTCCCCTATTTGGCTATTAAAATCTCCCATTATTATAATTTGATGATTAATATTATGTTCTCTTAAAATATCGGTTAATATACCTATAAATTTCATCGCACTCCGATTCCTCAGAAACCGCCGTTAGGAAGTAGACCTGTATTATTGTTAATATTTGCATATTATTAATTCTAATCTTAACAGCTGCTAGTCTATCCGTGTAACCTACAAATTCCGGTAAATTAATCCGTCATTTGTTACTCATTAAAAAACCAACGCCTCTCTTTCTTTTTTCACTTCCTTTCCAGCATAGCAACTTCTCGGATTTTAACTGAAGAATTTTCTTACCTGGTCTTCTAATCTCCGCTATACCCGACAAGTCTAATCCGCTTTTATCAAATGCCTCTTCAAGTTCTAATAAATTATCATTATTTATTAAAGTCCTTACATTTAGGCTGCCTATATCTAGATCTTTCCTAACGGTATTATTATTAATATTATTAAAATTATTACACTTATTTAAATTTACTTTATCATGCTGGTACGAGGAGTTGGGTCTTACACGCCCTTGCTGACCAGGCATTACTGGGAGATCTTCGGTAGTATTATGTACAGCTAAATCGTTGACTTTAGATAACGAATCGACGTCGACTTAATAGCTGTGAAATGTGATGCTGGAGAAGATTGGTCCGCATAGCGCGCATAACGAAACGAACTAATGAATCCGTTGTGCGCGAGTTGAATCTCACACAACGGTTAGCTGATATTATATCGGATACGTCATTCGAAACGGGCGAAATTTAGAAACACATACGAACGAAGATTCCAAAGGAGAAGACCGAAAGGTTATCCTCCACAGCGTTGGACAGAAACGATAATAAAACGCAACCAGCTAAAGATCGGATGGTATTACATGATCACGATACCACTCGAGGAGTGAACGACCTGATGATGATATATATTAATTAGCATCCCGTATTGAATGGTCTTGTTTATCTCTGATACACGATAGTTCACGCTCTGAGACGTTTTAATATGCAGTCATCATTAATACTCGTTCTCAGATTTAACGTTTATTTTTTGTTTGTTTTATTTTTTGTTTTTGAACAGTAAATCGAAAAAAACAGCTTCGTCAGTCTTGTCTGTTGCTAATAACGAAGAGTACTTAGAACTCGTAACCGAATGCTGGATAGAACCTCAACACGGTTATATAACGAACACGTCTCCGAATCGATTTTATATGTCCAATTTGCAATATCATCAGCTTCCGGATATGGTAAGTGTTAGACACTTTTTTCGTTATTATTGTTAGATAATTTTCAAAGTGACGTTTATTAACCAATCGGTCGCTCGAAAACCCGATGATACTTTTTATGAATTAATGTTTACGAGTAACGTCGAATACGTCGTACCTAAAAAAGTATTGCGCCGCAATAGAAAATCATCATAATCATCATTAAGTGCCGTCTCCGTATCGGAGGTAGGCGCGACTACTTACCTATACGTATTTGTTGTACAGTGTAAGTAGCGTACAAGACAATCGTAATATGGCGTCAGTACGGATAGACACACACACACCCGGGAGAACTGATTGTATATTCGTCTTGCTGTCACGTCATAATGCAGCTGCGCGTATTTTTGTTGTGTACTATATTATTACTAGCTCGCATATGGCGTTGTGCCTAGTGGTTTGCCATCGCCTTCTAGGCGATCATAATATCGGGGGTTAATTATATTTTTATTTTCTGACGATAATATATATTTTATATTTCGTTTTGCGCGCGGTAAAAATAGAAGAAATTCGCAAGAGAGTAATTATACACCGAGACGGGAATCGCAAAAGCTGTTTCGGCGTATGAGCGTCAGATTTATAGCAATTTGTATGAATAGGTAGGAACTCGGGTTATTTTCCGTAGTATTTATAGAATACGAAAATTATATCGGCATTAAACAGGCGAACCCGAATATTTATATGCGAAACAGTGACACGTTACACCATCCTGTTGAAACCATGTACGGGCCCACACGCGAGTATTCTCGATATAGCGCGTTCCGTTGTCAGTACCAGTGAAAACTAAGGCTGCTCGTTTTGGCAAAAAAAAAAAGTTTTCCTTGTGTATGGTCGGTAAATTCCTGAGTTATTACCAGTTTATAAGAATGAAATTTCAAGTTTTCCAGCAATTTTTTTAGTTTTGACGCTTCGACATTTTCTTATGATCCGTAATAATTTAATCTTTTTTTTTCCACGATATTGATATCGTTATGAAGTTATTACGATTATTATTATTTTTCGAATTAGCCAACCTCTGTGTTTCAAACTGCCGCATTCCGTTATTACTCCGACGTTTGCTCGTATTCTAATTTCGACGTCGAATCTAACATATTCTATTCTAGTTTCTTTCTCAATAATTGAGACGAATTTCGATGTCGTACGGTTCGATATCAGTTTCGTTTTCTCTCTAGACTCCAAACATAGGTATTGTTCAGACCCAGCGGTTTCACTGTTAAATATTTAAATTTTGTTTGCTAAGGTTCCATTAGTTTGAAATCATCTTAATTATAATTACTACAGAAACCAGTGTACTAATAGAAAAAAAAAAAAAACCTACATTTTTCTAATACGAATTATTTATCGATAATTGCATAATTGCACAGTGCGAAATATTGATATTTTTCTGATTTTCATATAGTGGTTTTATAGAGAAACCACCTCATAAAAAATGGATAAATTTTTAATTATAACAAAATTATTACGATATTTAAAAATTAAACGCGTTAATAAATATAATAATGTAATAAATTATAAAAAATTTTGAATAAGATCTAGTTTTTTTTTTTTTTTTTTTTTTTTTTTTTTTTTAAATCACAATAAAACATTTATTATCGATTTAATATTTTTCTGTTAATATTTATGAAATTATACGGTAAAATATATAGTTATATTGATTTATTAATTGAAATGGAAACAATGAAATAAACAAACTCGAGCAATACGTCAACGCGTCATTCGAAATGTCAAAACATTTCTGACACAATCGTTTTGTGTTTATACTTAAAAATTTACATTTTTCGCATGACTACTTTACTATGTATTTTGGTTTCGCTATACCGTACTTATACTTTTACCTCTATCGATATTATTGCATTTTATTTGTTCTTCCTTATCTCGTTTTTTTATTTCCGGTTGATACTTTTACAGCAAAACTTGTAAATTCTTCTATAGATTCTTCTATTTCTGACCCTCTTTGTAATTGTGGCGTCTTCGGAGCTAATTTTTTAAGGTAATCTCGTCTGCGGATGAATTTTACACCATTTCCTAGACATAAAGAATTAATTCACGCGCTACATCTGGAATATGATAAAAAATTACCACGGGCCATTTTTTTTTTTTTTGTTGATCGTGTGCTGTGTTATATGCAGTGCAAAGTTGGTCTGTTATATTTACGCCACTTAATATCATTGTAAAATTCGATTAGTTCAAGTTTTTTCTCGCTGTAAATTTAGAATATGAAGGCGCGAACTCGTATCTCAATTATTTTTTTAAAATATCGACCAATTAAAACGGTATGGATCCAAACGCGACTAACGGGAGGGTTTTCTTCGATGTTAATTCGTTTCTTGTTTTTTTTTTTTTTTCATCGCGTTAAACAACTTGCCCGAAGAATTATACAATTCTTTATCTATATCGTTCGTTTATTCCAATTACGTCTGACATTCTTTTTCTTTCCGTTATACATAATAATAATAATAATAATAATTATTATTATTATTATTATTCGTATGTTTTCGGGCATAGATACAAATTATTACATAATTATCTTATAAATTAAAATATTTAAGTTTTTAATTCATTATATTTTTCCGATTCTGTCAGCTTCGCCATCTTCTTCCAGTCGCTGATTAATCCTCACGTTGGACAATTCTGTATGATGTGATTGATTGTTTGTTCCTTCTCTCCGCAGTCACATGTTGCATTGTCTCCGATTCCCCAAGTATTAAACATTTTTCCGCATCTTCCATGTTTCGTTCCGATAAGATTTAGTTTCGTCCGCAGTTTCCTTGGAAGTTTAAAACCTGCATAGTTCAACACAGGGATCTTGTATAAATTTTGTGTTTATCCAGATTTTCAACCGACCATTTATGTCTCCAAGCCCGAGTATCGTCAAATTTTTCAGCGATTAGTTGAGCCGAGCTTTTGTATGCAGGTTTCCTCGATTTAAGTCGTTCTACAGCATTTGTATCCATATGTACCATGTCCATTCTTTTACAGCAGCTTTTTTCCGTCGGATGTCCGGAGGTATTATATTACTTAGTTACCGGTAAATACGCTATTGGAGTGGACTTGACAGTACCAGTTATTGTTCTCATCACCGTGTTGAGTTCGATGCCAATTTTCATGTCATTTACACTGATCGGCCGAACTATTCCACATATCCTTTGAGCTTTCTGTCTCGTATAAAACTTCGGTCTGAATAACCGCGTGATAATGTAATTTCGCGTCGCATTTTTTTTTTATTATAACCGACCTATATTTACCACCGAAGCAACAATTGGAAAGAGGTGATCGTGAAAGAAGAAATAATATATTTACAAAACATATAAACAAAATCATGAATTCATGAATAATTGAATAATGAAGAATGTTAAGTACCTTATATATATATATATATATATCTTAACAGTTAACTTACTAATGTACAACGACATCTAATGTATATGTGATAAAATTAAAATTTAAAACTTAAATTTTTTTAAAAAAAACCTGCAAGGAAAGGTGATCATGTTCCTGCGCATCCCCACAGTTGCGTCTGTTGCAGTTTGTCATATTCCATTTCTTCAAATTATACTTAGTCCTAGATGTCCCACTTCTTAGTCGGTTCGATGTTTTTAAATGACTGTATTTTAATTGGTTGCCGTTAGGCGGCGATTCGCTCTTTGTTCTTCCCAGCTTTCTTTTATTCCATGCTTCATGTTTTGTTAGCAGCGCTTTCCGGTTGCTCGACAGTTCTTAGAAAACTATGTCTGGACTTTAATCGCGGTTCTGCTAATTCATCATATTCGTGTAATGGGTGGCGACTATCAGTTTAAACTTTCGATCTTTCTTTTCTTGTAATCACATCTCGTCTTATGTCTGGAGGGGGCGATACTACTAGAAAGATCTGCAAGCTTGATTTAAACCTACATCCACATTTTTTTGCATGCGCGCTGAACGACTCCAAACCGGACACGCGTATTCTCCACGATAGTAACAACGTGCTAATGAGGATGTTCGTATCACGTGTGGATTAGCACCCCACCTACTGCCTATTAATTCGTGTATTAGATTTGTCCTAGCTACAACCTTCATCTTCGTTATTTCGCAGTGTTTTCTGTAAGTCGATTTTCTATCCCGAGTGATTCCTAGATATTTGGGATGATCAATGTGCTGTAATTCTATTCTCTTCCGTGTTGTGATTTTCAGCTGACGTTTAGCTTGGTGGTTACGAAGATGAAACGCGCATGTTTGCGTTTTTGCCGGATTAGTGTGATTTTCTTCATAGTATGTATCAAGTTTGTCATATGATTTAGAGATTTTTCTACTTCTTGGAAGGTTTTATGTTGAGCTGTTAAAGCACGATTGTCAGCGTATAGAGAGTGTTGTGTTGGTGCTTCCTACCGATTGATCGTTGGTTTTTATATTAGTGATAAATTTAGTTTTATCCGTAGAAATATTCAGACTAACTTTTGGATACATCTCTTTCTCCAGTAACTGAATTTATTTTTGCCCCGTCTTCTGTTTTATTCGCAAAAATTGCTTTTATCATCGGCAAGCTCTGGAAAATCGGTCGTTAAATTATTATTATTATTGTTATTATTCTCTTTTCTGATTCCGTTATATGGTGTTCTTTCCGCGGATTTAAACGCCATTTTCGAATAAGTTTTTCTAATAAGACGCCAGTTAAATACGGCAATATATCCTCTCTTCGCCTGACTAATTTCAGTTCGAACGCTTCGAATACATCGTATACGTTACTCTTCTATATATTAGCTTCTACACGATGTTAGCCGAATTTTATTGAATATTAATCATTCAATAAATTCCTGTCTACAACGGACGTCTTTTAAAATTAACGGTAAAGTTTTCCAATATATTCGATCGTGTATCTTTTCTGGAAATGGTCAAAATCGTTATAAATTTCTTCCCTCATAATTTTTACATAGAACAAACTAGTGGGCTACCGGTGGGTGGTTAATAGGGGATGGTTATGGAAGAAACAAAAAAAGTTCATCAAAATCCGACAATTTTTCGTGAAGATATGGCGAAAATGCTGTTTTTTTTTGCATGCATCACATTACATATCTGTATGTTTGTAAGTGCTAAAAAATTTTGTATGTAAGTAAAATTTTTTACAGCCAATATGTATATATATATACATATATATATATATATATATATATATATATATATATATATATATATAATGCACAGTAACCGCACGTGCACGTCATTTGGTCAATCTTCAAATTTTATTCTGAAATTCCGGGAATAATTTAAATTAAATTGAATACGACTATGTGCGAACTTATATATAGCAAAATGAATCAGTAAATGGAGTTGCGATAATAATAAACAAGAATATCATCTGCATTAATGGGATACGAAACAATAAGTGATCGCATTGTATCAGTGAAAATAAAAGGGTAGTCGGTAAACATAAATATTATTCAAATATACGTCCCAACAACTCGAGGATCAGATGTGTGGAAGAGTTTTATGATAAGCTATCGCGATAAAAAAAGTCACAAACAGAGAATTGTTGCTAGTAATGGGGGATTTCAATGCAAAAATTGGAAACACTGAAAACGATAAGAATCTTATGAAAGAACGATATTAGTACACGACTTCGAGCTTGAACCCCCCCAATTATGAGGTAGGAAATTGAAGTTGCACTTAAGAAACTAAAATACCGAAAATCAGTAGGCGTAGACGGTATACCGGCTGAAATGTCAAAAGAAATGGAAGAACCCGGAATAAACATATTGTACAAGATCTGTCAGAAAATATGGGAAGCTGGAAATTGGCCTAGTGGACAAAATCGGTGTATACCAATACACAAAAAGGGTTCTACCGAGGAAGAATGCTGATTAGCCACGCCAGTGAAATACTACTGTATGTAATACAAGAGTGCCTCAAATAGTACCTTCTGTCACAAATCTCGGAAGAACCAGCGGGGTTTGTATCGGACAAAGACATACGTGAAGAGCTATTAAATATAAAACAAATAGTTGAAAAGTCGAATGAATATAATACCCCGACGCTGCTTTGCTTTATAGACTAATGTGGCAAATTTTGCGAGAAATGGGCACACCGAAACATCTAATCTATCCGCTGCAAAAATTATACTTAAATAATAAAGGCTATATTAAACAAGAAAATGCAATGTCGGAAGTTTTTTTTTTTTTTTTTTTTTTGTAAAAAAGGACGTACGACAAGGCTGCTGTATATCGCTGATTCTCTTTAACGTATATGGAGAATGGATTATAATAAGACAAGCAGTGGATGACTTGCAAGGAGGAATATCTATTGGAGGAAGAAAAATTGCTAATATTAGATTTGCTGATGACACGGTATTAATCGCTAGTACAGAGCAAGAAGTGCTAAAAATAATATCAAGAATGGAAGCAGTTGGCAATGAAGCGAGTCTAAAAGTGAACAAATAGAAATGTTCAATACTGATCATTGATAAAGAAAACAGAATACAACAAATCTTGGCTCAATTACGAGATGTTGAAATTAAAGATAAATTAATCTATTTGGGGATATACATATCCAAAAATGGTGGATCAGAAATAGAAATAAGGAGACGGCTAGCATTGGCAAACGTTGGAATTGGAAAACTCAGTTGTATATGGAAAGGTCATAAGATCGCTAAAATATCGAAACTGCGATTTCTGAAAACGTTGTTTTTTTCTATAACATGGACGATTAATTAATCGATGAGGAATAAGATCGAAGATTTTGAAATGAAGGGATATTGAAAAATTCTAAGGATACCAACGATGGCTCAGAACAAATGATTCCGTTTTAAAGGAGCTTAACATTTAAGCCAGGCAGCGGTTGTTACTAACTTTTAAAAGAAGCATGCTAGGATTTTTCGGACACACTGCGTGCAAACGGACTGGAAAAAATTATCCTGCAGGGAAAGATCAAAGCCGGTTATATCGATCAAATACAAAAATAGGTGGTTCCGATTTACAACAAATTATGAATCTACCCCAGGATCGAAACAAGTGACGACGTTTGGTAAACTTGAGTTACATCAGCTCACGGCATAGAAGATGACTATATATATATATATATATATATATATATATATATATATATATATATATATATATATATATATATATATATATATATATATATATATATATATATATAATCTCGTTCATTCGGAAGTTAGTAAATAATGTTACCTTATGATCTTCATTAACTTGGAAATTAATAAAGGACCATTCAACGGACGCTTCCGGGGATAGCTGGGGGGATATACTATCCCTATCTCGACATTTTTATTCTCCCTGCAAGGTAGTATAATAAAACTTCTTTTAACTCTTTTATCCATTAGTGTAGTAGCAGCTCATCGGTACAGAATAAGTTTCATTGAATGTTTGCTATCATCTGACGGTACAACAGCAGTTACAGATTTTGGAAAAATTACATTAAGAACGCAAGTTTTAACATTACCAGTGTGTGGGTCGACCTTAAAATGTTAAACCTGCAGAATTGTAAAATAGACTATGATCTGAACCTGCACTACCCACTAGCGAAACAACGGGAACGGTTAGTGTTGACGAAATCATGAAGTTTCGCAATAACCGTCTGCTTAACAATAACACACTAACAACTGAAGAACTAACAGATTGGTTAGAGTGTGATAAACAAGATGAACGTTTTGAAATTTTGACTGATGAAGATATTCTATCTAACGTTCAGCAGTAAAATAATGGTGAAATTGACGACGATGAAGAATCAAAATGCAACCAAAACTCAGAAATCAGCCATTTGGAAGCTGAAATAATGTTGATAAAGTCCATCGATTGGTCTGAAAGACGAGAACTTTACACGGATCCTACTTCTAGAAAAAATACGGAACATTTCCGTTAAAAAAGCTCAAGCTGCGAAGAAACATAAGAAAGATACCCCGATTCTTTTAAGATGTAACAATTTTTACATAAACATAGTTATTCTAGGTAATTGTACTATATTGAACTATGTTATACTAAATTTCTAAATAGACAGCACTCTAAATGTTTTCCAATTAAACGTATTTTTTTTTTAAATTTCTTTCCTAAATGATTTACAATCCCATATAGTACTATATATGTAATTTGTCTGTAGTGAAATTTCTGTTATTCGTCTCGGGCCCTGTCTCGAGGGCGACGGATAAAAGAAGTTCTACTGTACTGCAATCAGTACATGGATAGTGAAATTAGCTAGAGGATCTTTTACCATGAAAAATTCTCATCCCTGTTGTGATTCGAACTCAGGCTGTGCGAGCAGAACACTCAAGCATTGTCGTTATGCCATGAGGCTAATATATATATATATATATATATATATATATATGTATGTATGTATGTGTATATATGTAGAACTGTTTTCTCTGTGATTTTCAAATATTTTCATTATAATCACTACATTGGGCTATTTTTATATCATACATAAATAGAAAATCTATTTTTTTTTTTGAATTTTTGTCTGTCTGTTGTTAACTCAAAAACTATTAAAGTAATAATGATGAAATTCGCACAGCTTATAGCCTATACTGTCGAATTCGTTCTAAGCTTTGTTTCTCATTGATATCAGATATAGAGCAGAAATTACAATAATTTAAAGTTTTTAACTGATGTCTGAGATATATATATAAATATATATATATATATATATATATATATATATGTGTGTGTGTGTATACTATATTGCGTTAGGGGCGTGGCCGAAATAAAGGATATATATACGTAGTGTACTATACTAATATATAAACTTGTTCAAAGAAAGAGACAGCGATATTGTATTAATTAAGAATAATAATTACACATGCGAAGCCGTGGGTTATTTCTAGTATATATAAGGTATATATAATAATTTATTAGCTTTTGTGTACATTATAGATTATACCATTAATTCAGATCTATAACTTTCTCTAATTGTTCGATGTAATTATAATTTTTCGACTCGGAAGTAGCAGCTTGCGAAGTTCAGAATTTTTTTTTTTAATAAAATAACTTCGTTGTGCCTATAATTATGTTTATTAACTTTCGTATACAATACAGATTAAACCATTAATTTGTGGATCTACGTAATTTTAATCGTTCTGTTGAATTCTTTCGAAATTTATAATGAATTTGTAGAATTTAAAATTAACGATGGTAAAACCGATACCGTAATATTCGCAAGACGCGAATTCGTTTTAAACAACTATATTAATATCCAAAATGAGCACCTTGACTGCAAACCTGTGACGTTGTTAGATAGCTCGGTGTTACACTAGACAATAAACTCACTTTCATAAAGCGTTATAAATGTATCTTCAGAGTACACAAAAAATTGATATTTCCAATATTTAACGGGAAATCAACGCCTAGATAAATAAGCTGTTAATATACTAAACAAGTAATCGCACCTAAAATATTATACGCTGGCCTGGTATGCCAGTTCGAGTAATTTAAATAAATTAAAAAATAAACCAGATATACGCGCGTTATGCGTGATATGTACGAGAAACAATTAGGAACAATGGAACTTTAAAATTGTTCGGTATATGTCGTAAACGTAAACGAAAAAGACATTTTACTTTCGATGGGATGAAATATAATTGTTACGTAAATTCCAGAAATTTTTTTATATCGATAATTACTTATTGTTTACTTTAATTATTTCTTAAGTAATTAAATCGCTTCCGATGTAAGTTTTAATAACAATTAACTAATAAGTTTCATTTTTTTTTTCCAATTCACTTATATTTAAGTTACGATTAAGTTTAGCGAATGCGATTTTCACCGATATAACTGATTATTGTTTATTTTAACTTGCTGCGGATATTGTGTGGTCGTGTAATGAAGAGGAAATTGTTTCCGTCGTCCTGGTATTGATTTTAATTTTCTACTTTGTATAGTATTTATATCTTGCTATAACTTTTTTTTACATAGTCTGTGTTGCATATAGCATCGACTCGATATGAAGATGGTAAATATTGCAATGTCATATAGATAGATGTTTCGACATTCTTTTAACGATGAAAACCTTTTTTATATATTTTAAAAAAAAAGTCATCCCTCTTGACTTTCTTATACCTTAAGGAACGTAAATTTTATGTAAAATTTCACAATTTACGTTCCGATATTTATTCCATATACGCTGATGTACCACACAAGGTCGTGGTATTGGGTTCGGTACTTTACATATATTGTTCGTTGTAGATTTTTTGGATAGGAAGATGTCAGTACTGTCATGTGTTTGCTGACGATGCAGCATTTGTAGTGGTAGATAAAGACCGTGCCAACGTCTTAACGAAACTGCAAATGGCTTTGACTAAAATTGAAATTTAGCTAAAACGTCGGCCTATTAGTTATCATCAACCATGTCGAGCTTGTTTAGCTTCGAATATACTTCTATTTTCTGAAACCGAACTGATCGATATTTCTTCAGTATGTATCCGGTTTGTAATTTTTGAAGCAGGCGATAATAGATTTTTTTAATCGTTCTATAGTTCTCACACTTATCTGCATTCCACTTTTTTCTTCTTTTTTTTTTTCATACTAATCTAATTTGTATAAAATAAATTCTAAATAATCGCGAAATGAAATACTAATAATCGTATTATTTAGTTAGTAACGTAAAGAGAAAACACACATAATGTGAAACTTTTTTTTAGATCCTGCAAAAATGAGTCACGCGTTATGTTTTTACCGGCCAGTAATATGCGTTTGTACACATAAGATAATGTGCGTGTGAACTTATATATATATATATATATGTTCGGAAATTAACGATGGATCTTGGATTGTGTCGTGTTCCGAGAAATACTCTTGACTTTTCAAAACCACGAGAATTTCGTACATTTCCTATATGATATAGTGCTTTATCTTTCTACAACCTGATTATATATATATATATATATATATATATATATATATATAGTTATCTACCTTATACTTTAAGTTTGAATATTCGTAGAATGGTACACTATGAGTTCGTTAATCGTCGTGTATAAGGTAAATATAAACATATCGTATTATTTACTTAACAGTTATCGGGTTTTAGGTGTGACGGAATATGACATACTGTTGTCTTATTATGATAAATAAAATACACTTAAAGGACAACGATATTATTTTACGGAGTGATGATGACGACTGAATCTCGTAGTTTATATAAATGGACTGCGAATGTTTGGTCTTTCGCCATTTTTAAAATATATTGCTTTCGTTTAAGTAGTTGCATCATGCTTGCGTAATAATTATAAAATATTGTTGAATTATTATTATTATTATTTTTTTTGGTTTTCGGATAAACATTTAACGTAATATTTATATGTTCATTCGATAACAATCTCTCGGGTGCTCTTTTTCATCGACGTTTTAGCATCTATTGAAACTACTTATTTCTAGACGAAAAGCTTCCGATATATCAAATTGCGAGAAATTTTTTTTAAAAAAAAAAGGCTATCAGTTGGAAGAGAGGTCTAGACACGATTTGTTTTGTACTGCCAGATCTATTTTTTCAGCTCATAGCCTCTCGCATTATCTACGTTAGCTGGATATACAATTTCGACGATGCATCGTTGTCTCGGTATTATTTCGTATAGGTATATCGCGCGCGTGTATGTGTGTATATATATCTATGTATGTTTTCATAGGCGCATATATAAACCCTTTATATACGTATGTATGTGTATATGTACATAGGTATATGGGTGTATATCGTGTAATTTATGTCTGGCGAAGTATACTATATTCGCGTAAATTAATTAGGTAAATTTTTTTATTACTGTTATTATTATTATTTATTAAATATTACACACTTTAAATGTATATATATATATATATATATTTACCTCGGCGCCAGTTTCCCCTGGAATGGTGATCATGGAAAAATGTTTCAGTAGCGGTGGTAACATTATTACTATTATTATCATTATTAATATGAATATTTGTATTTGATTTTGTTCTTCGTATAAAATTAATGCGAATAATCAGATTTATTGTTATCGGTTTAGAAAAGTATCCGTTATTTAATTAGCGAAATAAGATTCGCGATAAATGAAATTGTTAAATGTATACTACCGCTTACGAAAATAAAATTAAAAGATTATACTTTAAATACTAAATTTACAATCCTTCCGTCAAAAATAAAACAATTAATATATATATATATATATATATATATATGTATATATAAATAAAATAAAAATATATCTATTAATAAACTATCGAAATATAGAATATACAATTCAGGTGTATATACGATAATTAATGACCAAAAATCGAAACGCATAAACTATATATGTGTACAACACGTGTCGTCTAAAAGAACGATAAAATAAATAAATAAATTATCTATTATTTTCGTAATAAGGAGTACTTAATTAATTTTAACGTACGACGTTTCAATTCGGATGAACAATTATCTAGTCATCTATAAAAAGTGTGATTTTACGTACGAAAATTATCACGTCATATTTTCACAGCCGCTATCAAACCGTTAAAATGAAATTAATAAACGATATCATCTTAATAAAAATAGAAACGAACCTACTCGTAAATCGCGAATTTATTAATACGCGGTAATCATCATCCATATTTCATACACGAATAAAAAAAAAAAAAATAAGCCTAAAACAATTTAAAACAATATCGTACGTGTCAAAATTAATTACGGAACGAATATAACGGGGTTTCGCGAAACAATTTCGTTTTTTTTTCAATTATAGATAGTCGACTTAACAACTTTATAATTATACAGAATTATATTACAATACGCAGAGTTCGTTAGTGCGGATTATTTAAGAATTAAATAAAATATGTAATTGATAATATTAAACACGTACAGCAACACTGATTTCACAGATACTGTAATGTCGGCTGAATTAGTAGTAGATAAGAAGTTCGTAAAATGTAATATTTTCACAATATTCGAAATTAAATACCGTCTCGAAATACGCTTATTATTAATTTAATTTATCTTATAAATTTTCTCTATTGTAAAATGGGCTGATCGGAGCACTTAGGTGTCGTAAACAGCGACTTATGCTAAGAGGCACCGAAAATTATATTTATTTATAACATCGAGTACATTGGCTAGGTTGTTTACATATTGTTGTATGTGTTTGACGAAAGTATGAGATGGCATTTGTTAGCACTCATCGCCGAGTAGGGAGCTTGACAGAGATGTCGGTAGATTCAACGCTAATCATGAGCATGTTGAGTGCAGTCTAGCAGTATATGTTCGACTGTGATGTTGGTCTTACACGATGGACATACCGGAGATGTTGTATTTTGTATTAGGTGGATATGGGTAACATTTGTATTGACTTCATCGTCTCTTCGTCGATTAAAACGAATCTGCCACGGTCGGACGGTTGGTTTAATTAGACGTAGTTGATTTGATGATAGGATATTGATCCTTGGATGCCGGCTTCGATCAATTCATTATTCATAGATTATGAATAAATCGATACCTTTTATTCCAATTTCGTTTTAATTTTAATGGTAGTTTTTTTTTTATTATTATTTTATTATTATTATTATTATTATTATTATTTTGTAATCCACAGTGTCGAAAGTTCTTTAATAGTGACTGTATCTTTATTTACACTCTTCTACGAAATCACCTAGTGCTTTTTAAGGTTGACGTACCTGTTTGAAATTCATACTGTTATGTTACATTCTTCCGTCGAGTATATATTTAATTAGGTAATTTCCCGAATATGTTTTCTAGCTGTATTTTCGTTAGTATTGTGTGTATCGCGAATTAGTTTCTCGACGAAAATTTACTACGAACATTTTACTTACGACGTTTATACATTTATATAAAATTCTCATTTATTTCTCTCTTACACATTCATTTCACTCTCGCTTTTTCTCCTAATTTTTATTTTCTTTATTGAAATTACACGATTTATAGTCGAGGGATTATATATCAACTTTATTTAGACTACGTACAATTTTTCCCTTTCGCATCTTGCTAAATTACGCATAATTTCTGACGGTACAACGTGTGCCATATTGACGGACTGTATCGAGCATCAAATTTGGATTTGTTCGAAGTTTCTAAAGCGTAGAGATAAGATGTTGTCTAGTGTTTTAAAAGAGTGGCATACATTATCTGCGAGTATTGAATTGTTTCCGACGACGACCCATTGTCTTCTGTCACATTCAGTTTATAAAAATTTATCAAACGTAGCGGCATTGAGATTTAATAAAATATATTAACTGGATATTAAACTGGGCAAAAAAAAAAAAAGATTATTTTAACACACTTCACATCACGTTCGTCGTATGTTTTTTTTTTATTTATTTTTCTATTCATTTTTTTTTTTTTTTAAACATTATTATTATTGTAATTGTTCGTTTGCTCGCCATATTTCCTCTTCGCTACAGCGTATTTTGTATTTCATCTTTGTTATGAATTCGTAATTCGTTGGTACATGTTCTCCAAATTTTCTACGTTTATTTTCCCGCCAAATGGCCTAATTTTTTTTTTTTTAATTTTACTTATTTTTATTTATTATTATTTTTTTTTTTGTAACTTATCTATTTTCTTCGTCTATGATTTACTTTCTGAACCCCGAGCTTCAATTCGATATCTCAGTCTAAATTCAATCAGAGCAAAATATACTACTTACTAACTGCAGCGTTTGTCCACTAACGTAATTTCTTAATTGCTTGTCGTTACTTATTCACACTTTCCCATTTTTGCAATTTACCTCGTTCTGTAACTCCCGTCCGATGCAGAAACGTCCTTTTATTTTTTGTACTAGTTTTTTTTTTCCATTATTTCTCCCACCCGTTTTAATAATTTTTTTCCTACTCGCGTTTTCATTATATGACGATCTGTTTATTTCCCGTATTTTGCTCTCTGTCATTACCGGTAGTTTGAATTTTTTCGAATCGCTCTAGTCAGTTGGTTTGTTTTCCTTTAGTTCAATACTTTTTCCGTTTTGAAGGATAATTCCATATCTTCACGAGTAGATATATAATTTGGTTGATTTTTTTTTTCATTCCATAAATTTTGTTCTAGTTATTTTAAGTTCTCAATTCGTTTCATCAGCTTCTGCTTTCATTTTCAATCTTCTTGTGTGCGTGTGTGTGAAATATTTACTTTCTGCGCACTAATTATAAGTATAGCGTAGATTTTACATTTTCTCTAAGGACTATGTGATAACCCGTTTGGAAAACTTGTTTCGGTTATCATAAATATATGTATTAATATATATATACGTATGTATGTATACATATATATATATGTGTGTGTGTGTTGGTACAGTATTTTGACTTGAATAAAAGAAAAACGGTCTGTTTATGTTTTATCACTCGCGTTATGAAAGTGCGAAAGTATTTCTTTAGCGATAAAAAATCAAAATTTAAAATAATAATAATAATAGCAACGATAACCCTAATTAAATTAAACGTATCAACTTGCCGCTTTCTCGCAACGTAAAGAAGAGAATAATCTCTTTAATTTCAATTCGGTGTAATATCTTCATTAATTTTCTTTTTCTGTTTATTTTTATATATATATATTTTTAAACGTATATCGACGATTCGTTAATTTGCGAAGTTCGATTCATTCGTTTATAAACTGTATACAACCCGTATTAATTTTGACTGTTTTAAATTGAATTTATGCGATATTAAAGTAAATATGAAATTATTTACCTTTAAATTTGGTTAGGTTTCATAGGTTTCATGCAATTCCATCTATCTCACTCGATATGTATTTCCAGCGAGAGGAGTAAATTTTAATTGTATTATTCTTACATATTTCATACGTTATTCATTTTATATATATATATATATATATATATATATATATATATATATATATATATATATATATATATATATGCATGTATGTATGTATATGTATATGTATATGTGTGTAATTCGCGATATTAAATTTGATTGTTTTAAATTACATTCGTGTCAAATTAAAGTAAGTATTAAATTATTTACCTTAAAATTCGTAATTTAATCTATCCCGCTCGATAAGTATTTCCAGCGAGAGGAATGATTTTAAATGCGTTACTCGTACATATTTCATGCGTTATTCATTTCATATTATTAAAAAATAAATAAAATAATAAAATAAATTGTATATCTAAATTAGTATTTTTTACATTTTATATTTTTATAAATTGTTGATATGTCGAAAAGCTTATCAGTTTTTTTTTTGTGTTTTTTTTTTTTAATAAAAAAAAGTTTTAGTGATTTTAATTCCTTTTTTTGTTGTTTTTTTATATTTATATATATGCCTAGTTAATTAGGCAATTTATTCGCGATGTTAATTTTGATTGTTTTAAATTAAATGTATGTGAAATTAAAGTAAATATGAAATTATTTATGTTTAAATTCATTTAAGTTTCATGTAATTCAATCTAACCCGCTCGATAAGTATTTCCAGTGAGAAGAGTAATTTTAAATGTTTTATTCTTTTAATCATACATATTTTATGTATTATTCATTATATATATATATATATATATATATATATATATATATATATATATATATATAGTTAATTTTTAATTTCAAAAATTAGTTAAAATCACTAATCGTTTATTTTCTTGAAAAAGTCACAAAGCTTTTCGGCAATTACGCCATTATCAAGTGATATTTAAATTAAAATAAAAATAAAGATTTAAAAAATAAAAATACAAAATATAAATTTAAGATCACAAATTTACAACAAGTATAAAATGAAGAATAGATACTTAAAACAATCTGTCAGTGACTGTGGTAAACAACACAATCAACTATCGGTAATATAAAATTTATTTACAAAGCGGTAACCAGAAAATAATTATTTTTTTAAAAATATGGTTGAACAGTGAAAAAATATATTTTATAATAATCAAAAATCAATAGCTGGAAAAGAATACAAAATTTTTTACAATGTACTTTTTAAAATTAATTCTTCCTCAAAATTTACCATTGAATTCAATAAATTATTTTTATCCCTTTCTTTTATTATTTCCATTTTTTCGAGTAGTTTTCTTTTTTTAAAATGTTTTTCTTTATGCAAAATTTCATAATTTTGATTAATATTATTTATTGTGTGTTCTAATTCTATATGATCTTTTCCAAATAATGATTTTTCATCATTATTTATATATGAATTTAAATGTTCCTTAAATCTTGTTACGAATTGTCTGCCTATTTCTCCTATGTATTCTTTTTCACATTGATTACAATTTAATTTATAGACTCCTGAATTTTTTAATATATTTCTATCTTCTATTTTGTTATTACTGATTGATTTTAATAATCTATTATTATTTCTTATTGCTAAATCAGTGTTATATTTGTTAAATATTTTAATTATTTTATACGTATGACTCACTACGTAATTTATTGAAACTAAATAATTTATTTCTTTTTATCTTTTTCTGTATTTATTTAAAATAAACGTTTAGTGATTTTAACTAATTTTTATAATTTCGATGGATATTCGTGGATAACTCGGCGCATTTTAGTCGGATTTCGACACACTTTTTTTTTGTTTTACTCCTATTGAGCCCACCATAAATTACCCCACGATTGGTAGCCCCTAGTTGTAATTAAATTAATAAAAAATCACTACATTCCACAATCTAAAAAATTATACTTAGTTAATTGGTGTTTATTCGTGTACATATGTATAACATACAAAATTGTATACATAAGTATGTATATATAGATTTAGATTTTCACAGTTGATTAGTTTATTTAAGTCATCTCTCTCTCTCTTTCTCTCTTTCTCTGTTTCTATATATATATATATATGTATGTGTGTGTGTGTGAGTGAATATACGTGCTTATCAATTCTTCTGTCGCTTATAACGAAGTTATTTCACTCGGAAAAAATTCTATAATCTGTGTATAAGCCTTAATCAATAAGTCTATTAGTTCTTTAGACTTGTCGGCTCCTATCGGTCGTAACCCGTCCATTTTTTTTCTATTTCGTTGTTATTCTATTCAGTTCGAATGTTCGCTTCTCTCTCGACTGTGTTTCTCCGTCGAGATCTGTCTTATATTGCCTTTCCGATTTGTACATGTGTATTTTCCCTTCTATAATTGTTTTTAAGTCATTTTCTACTTCCTCCAGTTGTTGTTGTTTTTCAAAATTTCTCTTAGTATTCCTAATAATGTTTGCCGTTAGTTTTCTTTAATTTCTGAATTTCTCATACGCAGTTTCTAACTTAGTTGAGGTCCATTTTTTCCAGTATTCTAGTCTTTGTTTGATAGCAGCATCACATTGTTCATTCCACCACCTGTCTTTGTTTTTTTAATATTCAGCGGAATTGTTTGTTTTGCTGTATTCCTTCACAAATATCATGCCGTATGTCTGATTTTATTCCGTTAATTTTTTTACGGTATTGGTGTATTTTCTCTTTATTTTCATCATTTACCTTGTCTATATCGTATTTAGCTACTCCTTGTTTGAGAAATTTTTATTTTCTTTTCTGGTATAAACCTCATTTTTATCGTTGTGAAATAGTGGTCTGAATCAATGTTGCTCCCTTTCTTGATTTTAACGCTCATAATCTTTTGATTCTTATTTGAGATAGCGACATGGTCAATTTGAAATTCTCCCAAGTTTTTATTGGGACACCTCCATGTTTTCTGTTTTCTCGGGAGCTTCTTAAAGTTTGTAGACATTAGTTTGAGGTTAAAAATTCGGCATGAGTCAATTAACCGCTCACCGTTTCTATTCGTCCTTTTATGCCCAGGATATTCCCCTACTGTGCGCTTAAACTTTTTTCTTTACCTATTTGACCATTAATATCGCCCATCAATACTTTAATATGTTTCTCGGGTATCTTATGCATTTCTTCTTCGAAAATTTCCTAGTACTGTTCTACTTTCTCTAAATTTCGCTTGTTATCTTCGTTAATTGGGGCATGTACATTAACTATGGTATACGTTTTATTAGCACATTTCAACGTCAAAATAGACATCCTTTCCGACGGGGATTTAAATTGTATTACAGAATCTAATATCTTTCGGTGAACACAGAATGCTGTTCCTAGATGTGGCATTCCCTTCATTATTTTCTTTCCTGGTTTTTCTTTAAATATTCTATAATTTTCCATGTCTATTACATCTTCTTCCGTAAACCTAGTCTCCTGAAGAGCTAGAAGTAGTACATTCTGTTCATTTAGTGTTTTTACTAGTTCTTTTAACTTTCCTACTTTTAATAATGAGTTAATATTTATTGTTCCAAATATATATTTCTTTTTAACTTTCAACTTCAGCTGGTTTTTACACGGTGTTCAAGCTCTCCAGAATATGAACGCTGGAATGCACTGCCATTCTTGACAGTGGTGGATTCACCTTTCAGATTACCACCTGGAGTAAGTTCTCTTTGACATACTTTCCATCATGTTTTTTTTACAAACCAAAGTTTGTTGTTAATTAGCAAGCGGGGGGGAAACAGGTTGATACCTGTTTCGATAGTAAAACTAAGATTGTGAGTCCTAGAGTTTTTATTTTTATTTTATTTCATTGTTTACTCAATTTCTTATTATTTACTTCTATATATTCTATTGTTTAGTATTTTGCAGTTTGTATCGCATTATAAACTATTTATTTTTAATTTTATAGTGTAATAGTATTATTGCAGAAGCAGGGGTAGTATGGCTAGTTGGTCCTGCTTCTTGTTTTCTGTCAGGGTTTTCTCCCTTAGGCTTTTGGATCAATATCCAAGCCGCAAGGCAGCGGTTTGTTACTGAGGACGTAACGGTGTAGGGTTTTTACGTCGACCAAACTCGCCGAGGGGGAGACAGCCATAGGATTTATGCAGACTTTTAATGGACAGGTCCTCAAGCTGCCCATCTGCATCCTCGTGTCTTCTTACCCTGTCACTACTGGAATCGTCTGCTACAGACTTTCCGCCAGTAGCCGCTCTTGGTTAGCGACTGCTTATTGGTTATTCGCAGCTGCCCAGTATATCTTCTGGTCGTTCCATTATCCACCACCCGTGGACGCGCCCCGTTCCGATTAGAGCTCCGGATTCCAGGTGGTACATAGTAGCCTCTGGGTGGGATATATATATATATATATATATATTATACGTAAATATCCATAATCACATTTGAAAATTAATTTTAAAAAAAGCCTTGCTATCACAACATGCGCGTGTATATATAAATTTTTGAATTTTAAGCTACTACCACAATTGCTTGATATTACACAATATCTATATGGCTAAAATGTTTTACTTACAAATTGTCAAATACTGTCCCACCGAATGATTTTTTTTATTATAGAATTTTTTATGAACGCTTTCATTTTCATCGTTTTCACAAATGTAACATTTACTATCATTAATAATTTTTAATTTATTTAGATAGTAGCCAATGGAACCATTACCAGTAAGTATCTGAGTCATGTGGGGTAGTTTATTGGGTAAAGTTTTTATTTTTAATATGTTCTATTACATTTGGGAAAAACTTATTTATTAATTTATCCTTTGTTAAAGCGCCATATCTTATTTATTAAACGTTTTGCGAATCTGTAATTGAATTTTTTTAAAAATATCTTTACTGATATTACCATTATTTACTTTTTAACATACACACGCACGCGCATATACATATATATATATATATATATATATATATATATATATATATATATATATATATGTATATATATATATATATATATATATATATATATGCATCATTTTGACAGAAATGTAGGTGTAATATTTCCCTTTTATGGATGTATATGTTATATAACGCAGAGATAAATGTAGATTATATACGCGAATATTGTATACATATATATTTTGTGCATATTCATACATGTTGCATATTTAATAATAAATTTCTTTATTGAATTATTTGAACGTAACTTTTTTGATTATTTGTAATAGTATGATCCGAATTTGTTTTAAAAAATTACTGATGAATGGTAGTGTGTGTATATATATGTATGTATGTATGTATTATATATGTATGTATGTATGTATGTATATAGATTAATATATGTAGCAATGTTACTTTTTCGACGATTTATTATCTTATATACGATGAAATTAATATACGTTCGTCAGTTGTGCATGGAATTTCATGCTCTGATTGTCACAGCGATTTATAATAACGCAAATTTACGTAATTATTTAATCTTTTTTTTTTTTTTTGTTATTATTATGTAATTATTTAAATTTCAAAATCGGTTACGCAACTTCTTAAATTTATATGCGGCCAATTTTCATATTTATTATTATTATTATTTTTAATGTTTAGCTTTTGTCTTTGTTCTGTACGCGTTGTAACTTAATTTTTTTTTCACTTTAAAGACGCATATAAATTTATAATATTTGCGCATTCGTCAACTTTATTTTGTTGTATCGGTTCGCTCGATTTTTTTTTTTTGTGTGTGTGTGTGTACATTTTTCTTTACGTGTTTTTTCTTTTTTAACGATTGTATTGTAACGAAAATTTGATAAATTGATCATTTCGTTTTAATTAATTACCTTTGTTATAAAATGTCTATTGAGTACGTGTTATGGTACTATTTAATGGCGTCTATAGATTCGAACGACGAATCTATATATACAATCATTTATATGTACGTAATAAGCGAAATCCGAAAAAAAAGTAATTTACGAAAAATGTTCTTACTTTTTCGCATTTTATTTTACTTATGCATTTTTTTTTTTTTTTTTAAAGTAACAAAATTGTTACGAACATTTCAGAAAATGTTTCAAACAAATTCGAAGAAAATGAAAATGAGATTAAAAAAAGTTAGGAAGATATGAAGCTTCGGTCCTGAAGTCCAAAGTTGATGAAATTTCGAACAAAAATCACATTTCGATGGTAATGATCGGTAGTGAAGTTATTTTTCGAAAAATCGCTAAAAGTTTTTGAAAAAATTACAATTTTCGCGTAAACACTCGTTAGCAGAGTTCGACGCATTTGCTCTACCTTGCGGAGGAAAATTTCACTACTAATCACTACTATTAGAATGAGATTTTTGTTTTAACGTTTTAAAATTTTGAATGTATCCTAATAATTTATTTTAGATAACAAAACCTACTACAATGTCTAGTAATTTATTTGTGAAATAATATACAATTAGATAACAAATCTCGAATGTGTTCTAATAATTTTATGAAATACAGGAAGCACGATAAATATGTCTTGGCGACACTGAGTAATTACCATTTTCTTAATTGCTTAGGATAGCATAGTGAAATATAGTGAAATTTAGAATTACATAAAAATATATTCAAATAATTGTTTTCCCCTGTAATTTAACGTCATCTAACAAGTGTGATAAGTTTATATTACGTATTTAAACGTTGTATCGCAGACTATTATAGGAAAAAACTTTTTTTTTTTTTTTTTTTTTTTGTTTTGGGGACAAGAGCTTTATATTAGCCCTTGTGGTTATTATTATTTAAACATTAGTACAGATTTCTCTTATAAAATTACTAGTTTATATGAAGCTTACATTTGGATGTTTTATATATATATATATATATATATATATATATATATATATATGTATGTGTGTATATGTATAATTAGTGCCTTGAATGGTAGCCCATTTTATATGTAAAAATAAGCGTATAATCGCTAATCACGATGTTCAAGATGACTCGTTCGAGTTCGTATTATTATTTATCGAATCAAAATTGATCTGGTTACAATTTTTATATCTAACTCGTAAGTTTTGGTGATTAAAAATATTTCGATAATTATAATTGTCATTTTAAAATTAAAATTGAAATTTTTAGTACTTGACATTAACGCATTAATAAACAAAAATTAAAATATTGACAAATTAAAATCAAAATTTTTATCATTAAAATCAGAATATTGCTAATTACAATTTATCTTTCTATAATTAACGTCGATTTTTCAGTATTTTACGTCAAACGGAAAATAAAAAATTTCGTGTACCGTATAAGTGAACACGGAGACTGAAAATGGTGAACTGATATATTTTGTAGAAATTCTCAACGCTGCACCATTACATTCGAAATCTGTTCTAGAGTGTCTTTTTCCTGGCGTGAAACTTACTTGTTCTTTCTATAATATCTATGTGTGATTTACAAGATTAGCTTATTGACGTGCGATATAAGGACTAGTTTTAAGAATACTTCCTTAACGCGATGATCACTCTACCAACACAGTCTTTCCTCGGATATGTTCTTACATACCGGATTTATGAGTTCCATCTTGTGCGGATGAATTTATAGACACCGTGTATTTTATCCAAGTACACAATAAAATGCGATCACCATTCATCAAAATCGTTGTGGTTGCACTTGTATGACGTTTATATTTACCTAATTTTATCTCGATCGTTACTTTCCATCGTTTATTACCTCATAACAAAAAAAAAAAAAAAAATTATCGGTAGTTTTTTTATTTACTACATTACTCCATTTGTACACCGAGTTTCATGACCGGACTAATATAATGACTTATTATTAATGCTGATAAAATAACCCCTTTATTTCCAGCTAGTCCCTTATTTTATCATCACAGTTTATCGGTTATTAAACGTTCGACAATGGTCAGTTTTCTTGCTTTATTTTGACCCGTCAGTAGCTGTTCTTGGTTCCAGACTACTTAGCTAACCAGTACATCTCTACTGGTCTTTACGTCAATCGCCATCTGGAGAATGCGTCCCATGCCAGTTACATATCCGGACCCTAAAAGTTATATACCTATTATGCATTTATGTATATATTGTAATTATACGATACTTTTTACAACTTTTTTCCAATAGCGCATTAATGCTTTAAAAAAAAGTAATAAAAAAAACCCTGTTCTGCACAAAATCTATGTTTCCTGAATTTACACCGATACTCGTCAATGTTCCAGCTGTTGTTCTGCTCTAGTTTTGCATTGCCTTCGGGAGTAATTTATACGCAACTGGCAGGGTGCTTCTATAATTATTCACACTTGTCTGTAATCTTTTTTTATGTAATGGGCGGATCAATTCTGTCTTTCAACTCTGTGCGATCGTTTCCGTTTCTACCAAATATTTTTGATTATTTCAATCAATTTGTTTTGACATTTACTATATTCGTATTTTTCAATAATTCCTCTATTATTGTAACCTGCTTTGAGGCCTTATTATTCTTCAAATATTTAATTATATTAATAATTTCTTCTTCCACTGTAAAGCAGTATCTTGATTCTTACGTCCTTCTTCGGAAAGGAAAGGTTATTGTTGGACTTTCGTAGTTCAGAAGCGTTTCAAAATACTCGGTCAATATTTCACAATTTTCTGCGTTACCATATATATTTATATAATGAATGATAAGCCATCTGCCATTTTTTTTTTCTCGAAAAAATTATTTCAGAACTTATTTCTAAATATTTAAATTATTTAAAGCTTCTTAGATTATTAAGTTTCTACGAATTTTTTAAACACACACCTGTTGTAAAATATTCCCACCTTCATTCCGTTCAACTCAAGTATGTACGTTATCTTGCCCGCGACCGGCTGTCTGTTATCAGTGGTTTATTTGCTGACAACACCTTGTTATATAAACTGTGATAGGGAGGTGATCAACATCATATTTATTTTACAATATTTAAAAAAGAAATGGCATCAAGTTTTCTTTTTTAATATTTACTGTCTTTTGCAGGTATGCAATTACAAATTTTTATCTAATCTTTTCATTTTCGCTGATAATTTATTTGTGAGTATATATATATATATATATATATATATATATATATATATATATATATATATATATATACACATGTATAAACATTACGCAATTCAGAATATTAAGTGCTCTTACGAGTTTAAATGATAATTTCTAAACGAAACTCGTACTTGTTGAGTTTACGAGTTTAAATAATTCGTCGATAAACTAATAACTATTATCAATTTATTACATTTGCGAGCATTTGATTATCCACGCGTGCACACGTGTATTATTATTATTATTATTGTTATTACTTTATAGATCTAAATTACTCTGAATCAAACTGAAACTTGAAAAGAATGGATTATTATTATTGTTGCTTTTCTTATTTCTCTAAAGTTGAAGTTGTACTTAATTAAACTTTTTATCTTCGTTTTATTTCATTCATTGTAGTAATGGTCCAATTTATGGTGTCCACTCTACATTGAATTTTTTAAAGAAATACCAAACGCCCTATTCCTTATTGAAAAACAATGCAATCATTAGGTCTCAGCCATGCGTGTGTATACGTGTGTGTATGTATGCACATATGTGTATATGTAGGTGGAAACGATCGTGTATGCATATTATATATATGTGATATACGCGTATTGTGTATGATATGGGGAGAATATTTTTAAGAATATTAAAATATTTAAATTTTGCGCGTGAGATACATGATCATGATAAATTGGTTATGAAAGTAATAGAAGTAAAGGACAATGAAAGTACTTTATATATATATATATATATATATATATATATATATATATATGTATATATATATATATATATATATACTATATATATATATATATATATATATATATATATATATATATATATAACATATATATATATATATATATATATATATATATATATATATATATATATATATATATATAAAACATATATATATACTTTAATTACAAAAATTAGTTAAAGTCACTAAAATTTTATTTTCTTGAAATTCACAAAACTTTTCGGCAATTACGCCATTATCAAGTGATATTTAAATTTAGATAAAAATAAAGATTTAAAAATTAAAACAAAATATAAATTTAAATTTAAGTTTACAATTTTATAAATATAAAATAAAGAATAGATACTTAAAACAATCTGACAGTGATTAAAATTATTTATATATATATATATATATATATATATATATATATATATATATATATATATATATATATATATAAATAAACTTGTTCTATAATTTATTTGTACGAACAGTTAACATTATAAGTGAAAGTTAAAACACTCACCTGCAACGTTAGTTTGATCGGACTAGTGAATTCGTATTTTTGTGTGTAGTAGATAAAGTTCCATCGATTCGAAAATTGGTAGCCGATATCATTGTGACGATACTCATAAACCTGAAAATTAATAGAGGGTCACATTCCACTAACATTGCCTTCCTCAGTTTTTTTACTTTCTCGGCATGGTACTTATCTAATTTACCGACCAATAAGATGGGCAGGTGAGTTAGCCAGAAGCCTTTTTAGAAGGATAAATTTTCATCCGAACGGAATTCGAACTAAAGTCGTGGGTGCAGAACAAATAAACAATATGTACGTGTGCGTATATGCATACATACACGAACATTTATATATACACACGTGTATACGTTCGTGTGTGAACATACGTATGTATTATATTTGTAAAAACATGTTTTACGTTTTTGCATATATATTTTATATGTGCTCTATATATATGTATATGTATATATATATGTATATGTATATATATATATATATCCTTCTTATTTATTAGCCATTGTGAATTCACTGCAGGATGTAGGTCTCCTCCCTTTCCTATTTTTATACATTGACCGATCAGTCATTTTTTCTATATTTTTAAAATCATTTTCCCACATGCCTTTCTCTTTTATTCATTAGATACCACTTAGTTAATCTGACCGTCCGTCTGTTGTCATAGCTACCTGTTTTGTGCTTCACCATTTAAAATTTCCCGAGCAGAGTCTTTTATTTTGGTTCTCATCCTTATTTCAGTTTTTTGTTTGTTTTTAGTTATCCCTAACATTTTCCTCTCAATTCTTCGTTATGTTTTATTAATAGTGTACTAAGTTGTCTTTAGTTATGCTCCGTGTTTCTGTGGCGTATATCATTAACTGGCAGAACGCGTTTATTAAACCTCTATTTTTTTTCCGTCTAATATTTTCTTTGATTTACCAACTATGTCATTTGTACGCGTATTTTTAATTTTTCATATGATTATCTGCCATTATGTTATGGCCCAAGTGTACAAAATTTCAATTGTTACATTATTTATTTTCATTTCGTCAGTTTTCTTAGCATATTTATCGTACATAACCTTCGGGTTTACCGCATTTATTTCTCACTTATTACTCGTAGTTGATTCATCATTTTGTCTAGTTTCTGACCGGTATTTTCCCCCTATGAGTATTAAATCATCAACATATTTTATGTGCGTTAAACTATCGTTTCCTATCCGAACTCTGATATCGTGCCAATTTGAACTTTTCATTATTTCTCGGAGAGCGGCATTAAATAGTTTTGGAGAAATCCCTTGTCTGATTCTTTTTCTTAACTATATACTTTCCGCATATCGATCAGTTTTTATATACTAGCTTTAACGCTGTATAAATTTATTTTATAAATTGTATGTATATTGTTTCGTAATAACATGTAATTTAATTTTACAGAGTCGAAAGCTTTTTCAAGATTTATAAACATCATGACAGAAGGTAGTATGAATTCGTGACAGTTTTTTATAACTTGTTTTTGTGGACTACACGCGATCTACAGTGCTATATCTTTCCTGAATCATGCTTGTTAAAAATGTTGGTCATTATCTAGCAATACCGACTGTCTATTTGTTAATGGATTAGTAAATAATTTATACTAATGCTTCTTGTAATTTGGTTGCTCGCAACTTTATAATCTCATTCGGTACTTCGTCAGGATCGCTAGCTTTATTATTTTATTTTCGCAGCTTGGTATAGTTTTTTCTATTTCTTCCTTCGTCACTGGATAAACTCCCTCGGTTTGGGTTTTATCAGAAGCTCGATCATTTTCTGTGTTCTGTCTTAGTTTATACTAATATATAGAACTGTAGTATTTTTCAAATATTTTCATTATACTCACTACATTGCGCTATTTTTTATATCATACATAAATAGAAAATCTATTTTTTTTTTTTTAATTTTGTCTGTCTGTCTGTTCCGATTTAACTCAAAAACTATTAAAGCAATAATGATGAAATTCGCACAGCTTATAGCCTATATTACCGAATTCGTTCTAAGCTTTGTTTCGCATTGATATCACAAACGAAATTACAATAATTTAAAGTTTTAAAAAGTAGGAGACAGCGATATCTCCGTCAAATCGTTTAAAATTTAACTCGTTTTCCGGTTCGAATGTACCTTTACTACCAACGCCCGCAGTACAAACCACGTTTTTTTGCATTAAGGGCGTTGCCGAAGTAACGGACGGATATATATATATATATATATATATATATATATATATATATATATATATATATATATATATATATATTGTTAAAAAACAAAAAGAGACAGCGATATTGTATTTTAAAAAAATAATTACACAAGCGAAGCCGTCGGTAACTTCTAGTGAAAATATAAATTCGTGTAGTATCTCCCGATTTTTTTAGAAATAGTTTGTGAATAGTTCATCTGTTTCATTTTTTATCTTAGTTATTTGTTTTGACTCGAATTGTAATTTCTCTTTTAAAATCTTCATATTACCATTTTTTTAATATAGTTTCATTTTTTTGTTTTAAATTCTTTTTTCTTCCTTTGTAGGGGTTTTTTTTGGACCCTCAGAAATTTTACTTTCTCACGAATGTTGCGGCATTGGTACCGAAGTGAAGACTTTTGTTAACATCTCGTTAGATTTATCAATATTATGACTGTCATTCTTTTTCTCAAAGTTTAGATTGTGGAATGTAGTGATTTGATAATGGCGTAGTTGCCGAAAAGCTTTGCTTAATAAATAAAGTTTAGTGATTTTTAACTGTTTTTTGTAATCAATTCTTTTTCTCGTTTCCGTTATTCGTATTATTTAGTTTATGCGCTATATATTGTTTTACTGTTTAATCCCTGTTTATATTATTTTGATTCGTCTTTCTCATTTTGTAATTAAGCGTATGTTTTTGTCCGTACTTAACGTTTTTAATCTTCCGTGCCATGTACTGCTACAAAGAATTTGTTTTAATACAGTTATATCTGAAATAATATCTCTCCTGTTGCACAGTATGTAATTTATTTCGTTCTTAATTTCCCAATCAGGGCTACGCTATGTCCATTTTCTTTCGTTTGGTTTTTTTAATAAATCTATTCATTATGTATAATTTTGCTGCACTCGCGAAATTTAACAGCATCGCATTTTGATATGCATGTATAAATGTTTATACATGCAATATATATACATATATATATATATATATATACACATACGTGTATTCATGTATGCTGATGTATATATGTGCGTACATACGCGTGGGGTATATTTTTTCAGTCAGTCTTTACGGCGTCGGTGTAAAAAATATTAGAAAGAGTCATAAGATTTGTCTAGCAGCGCCGTATCCATTTCGTAATTTTCAAATTACCTATAATTTTCAATATACCACTAAGAACTATTTGAATTCAATAGCTTCAGTGTTTAGTTTATTATTGATATATAAGTGAGATGTTCGCTGAATACTTTTCTCGTTAGTACTTGCATTATGAAATGGCTTAAGTTATTTCGGATATTTGCTTAAAAAAAAATCTCTTTATTTCCTGAACAATTTTATACGAAATTGTTGGACTAATTTTACAAGTAACTCCTCCATACACTCGGAATGATCAGTAAATATGACTTCTTAAACACTGGTTTAGATTTTTAATTTTCGTTTTATCGATTTTAATTTTTTTTAGCAATCATTTCTTTTTTTATTATTATTATTATTATTACTACTAGTACTACAGGGTGACCAACTAAAGACGGATGGTTTTGCTTTTTGAATGGCACAGTTGGTAACACTGGTACAACGCAAAACCACGTGCTTCAAGTTTTACACTCGAGAAATTTGTTTTTTGTCCAGTTTCAGTAATCATGACATCTTATAACGAGAATGAGCGCGCGTTTTGTGTGGAACGTTATTTTCGGCGTGAATCGATCACGACAGTGCAAAGAGAGTTTCGAAAAGAATTCAAAGATACGGGATACCTTAAGAGCCGCGTTTACAACACACGTCCTCGAAATCTGGAAGACCTGATAATTCGGATTTCGGAAGAAATTTCAAAAATTCAGCGTGCAATGCTCGAAAAACTCTTCGAAAATGTTGTAAATGACGGTTATCTAAACGATATTGTGTTCCACAAATGATTGTAAACTAATCTCTGGTTTTCCTATTTTTAAATAAAATTTCATTCAACAATTTTGGTGAGTAGTTTTTTAGTTATTCCAAAAACAATACCGTCCGTCTTCTCTGGGTTGCTCTATGCTATTATTATTATTTGCACATTTGTTCGTTATTCCATTAAGATTAGTATCTTGCACTCGTTTTAATAAAATAGTGTAGGACTTTACAATGATATAGATTAATAAACGGTAAATATCTTGATTTTCACATGGAAAATGTATCGGATATTTGTGAAAGCGCAGACAAAAGCGGTCTTTTTTTATACATTTTTTGCTTGATAAAAATACACAGACGTACATATAATTTTTAGTATTGAATTAATATTCTTAACTTTTATTTTTATTTTTTTTTTTTTCAATTCAAATTTTTGAATAACCGAAAATTGTTCATTTAATGTTAATGATAATCTTAACAATATTAATCATAATGTTCATTCTTTATTGAAAATTTCGCATTAACGTTAATCAACTGAATATTTTTTTTCAACGCATTTATTTTCTCTACTAAAGACAAAAAAAATATTCCATATGTCATTGTTTATATATATATATATATATATATATATATATATATATATATATATATATATATATATGATTATATTATTAATATTGTATGATATTATATATATATATATATATATATATATATATATATATATATATATATAGTGTGTGGTCCAAAAGTTATTGCACACGTTCCAAAAATCATTGCACATCCTAAAGGAAAATTAGTTGAATCAATATTCTTCTTCATCGTTCGCTCGATCCGAGCATCGTGAAATCGTGAACCTTAATTTGCCGAACTTTTGCTCGCCATGCGTTTCTGTTCCACGCGTATTGAATAACTCGCTGAATCGACGTGGCGTTTGTCATTTTTTTAATTACATCCGCCGCGTATCTTATGGGCGCTCTTCCTTGTTTCCGTTTTCCTATGTCTACCGGAAGTAGTTTTTCGGAACTATCTTGCGTATAATGTGGCCAATTCGTCTCATCACTATATCACATAGACGCATTTCCGGACGGATTTCGTATAGGATTGAGACGTTTGTTCTTTTTTAGATCCACGAGACTCTGAGCATTCTTCTCCAGCAGAACATTTCAAACGCATTTATTCGTTGGATGTCTGTTGTTTTTAACGTCCAGCCATTATAAAAAAACAGAGAAGACAAGTGTTTTCATAATACGTGTTCTGGTATCCATCGTAATGTCTCGACTCTTCCAATTGTGATTAATTATGAATCAATAAAAACCGTTCAATTTGTTAAAATAGAATTAACGCATTGAAAGAAGGCATGCGAGCCAGAAGGGACAGTATGTAAAGTAATAAAATTTATCGGATGGATAAACAAAGTGACGTCTTCAACATCTACACTTGGTCATCACGTTCTTTTGAATATTCGGTTTTCCGTTGTTCCTTCTTTTTAGCACCGAGCACAATTGATCCTAACGTTCAGTCTAAGCGTTTGCGGTTACCTTAGCTAGGTGTCAGTGGTTAGAAAACTTAGTGCTACACCGCGACATTCTTAAAGTACATCTCCAATGTTCCGATTTGTTCATGTAGTAATCTTTCACACAAAATACTTGAAAAATAACTTTTTCATCGCCCTCGTAGAACTGTACATACCTTTGTTAAATTATGCAGCGACTTTTGGAACACTCTGTTATGCGCTTCCCCGCCCCCTAATATTAACTTAATTTTTAATTTTTCGAAAATTCCTCTAGGTCTTATTCACTATTACGTTCGATCATTCCTTAATTCTGCTCTTTATCTATACGCGATAATCATTGTACTAAATGCGTAAGAACGTAACTAGTAAACGTGTAGAATAAAATACGAGCAAAGCTGGGCGTGGCTTTTATACATTACTATCTTTCTATACATCTAAGTATTAATATTAATGGTGCCTGTGAGATAAGTGGAGAAGTGGTCTCTTCACTTTAGTTGATAATACAGTGAGATTCAACTCCTCCAACTTATCTCAGCCATGACTGTCGTCTGCCGCTATCGATGGTCGTATTGACGATCATTTTTCAAAACTTCAACGCGCGCTTGATCTGAAAAACCTGAAGAAAAATAAAAAAAAAAAAACGTCGTCTTCAAAGTGTCGGTGGTAACGCATACTTTATGTTTATTTATTTTTTCTATGAGTATAATTATAATCGTTTAATAAACAAATTTTACAGGTAACAATGCTATTTGTAGATATCGCTAAATAATGTGTGATCAGTTCCTATCAGAAAACGCGTCGATAAATTCAACAAAATCGATAGTTTGGAGAAATGCTTATTTACCTGCTAAACGGATGACGATTATATGTTGAGGATATGTATTTAATAGGGACTAATAAGCTTATTATTTAGTTTGAGACTGTTCGAACAGATTCACTAGTTTAAAGAAACAGTACGATATTTTGATTAACGAATAAATCTAACGATCGAAATAAATGTCGTCCTTCAAATTTCCAGTATCATGATGAAAAGAACGATGTGTAAAAAAATGTAAAAATGCGTGTTGAAAACAAAAATAACATGATAATTGTTATAATAACATAGGGTCCTTTTCATTCGTGAAAAGTAAAAATTCTCACGATATAAATTTAACGAATAATAAATATATAAGTTATAAATTACTGCTGACGATTCGAATTGATTCCGAAGTTGATCGATTAATTTTTGTAAAAAAATGGATTCGTCAAATGAGTTGGTTGATCAAATTGATAGACACAGTAATAAATATCGAGAAATCGGCGAAATATTTCCTTAAACTACTGTAAGAACAGATTCCTAAAAGCGACAACGTTTTGGTGGGGTGGCGATGCACGCCGAAAAATACCCAAACGCCAGTCAATTGGCTAAAAAATATTTGCCCGTTTCAGACACATTCGCGTCATCAAAGAGAGTGTTCTCATCGGCAGAAAACATTCTTACCAGCAAACGCTCCTGTCTTTCGGCCAATGAGTAAAAAAACATTGATATTTCTTTATCAATATAATAATAATAATAATAATACTAAATTTACGTGCCGTAAACGGCGATTTAGGTCAGAAGCACGGAAAATTATATTTATTTATTTATAACGTCGAAAACATTGGCTAGGTTGTTTATATGTTGTTCTGGCGAAGGTATGAGATGACATTAGTTAGGACTCATCGTCGCGTAGCAAGCTTGACAGAGATGTCAGTAGATTCAACGCTGATCTGAGATGAGCATGTTGAGTGTAGTCTAGGAGTATATGTTGGACTTACACGATGGACATAACGGAGCTGTTAGTTTTTGTATTAAGTGGATGTGGATAACATTTGTATGGCCCAATCGAAGTCGGCTGATGACTACATCGTCTCTTTGTCGGTTTGAACGAATCTGCCACGTACGGATGGTTGGTTTAATTAGACGCAGTTGATTTTATAACGGGGTATTGATCCATCGGTTGTTCCGTAGGTTTATTTAAGCAAGTCATAAGTGTCGAGTGAAGTCTGCTGGTGGTATTGGTGTAATGCTGCTAACTTGGTTGATTTGCCTGCCACGTTGTTTCCAGTAATCCCAGAATGGGCTGGAACCCATAGGAAGGTTGTTTTCCGATGTGGTGCGGCTATTAATATTTTTATAATTTCTTCAGCGAGCGGATGTTGATATTGTTGATCGCGTTTTATCGTAGTGGAATTATGTTGGATCGTTAATGATTACATTTCTAAGTATATTGCTTATCAGCAGATGTGATGGAGAAATTTTTAGATGGGGAATACATTTTCAGTTGTTACAAAGCAGCCAACAAACAAGTTAAAACTAGACGCATCAGTGAAAAATATAGATGATTCTGCAATGTAGGAGTTTATGATTTGATTTTTCTGAAATTTTATTTTTATCTCTGCTGTTTAATAAATCGAGGTCTATAATTACTGGGTTAGTCCCATGATGTAATAACTGTGTAGGAGTTTGTCATAATTTGTAGTTTATTTATATCGTTAGTTGACAGAATCTGTTGATATCGAAATGCGACAGTCTCGTCAGTTTGGTGAAAACACGGGAATGAATTTCTTATTGCATGCGAAGGTTCGAAGTTGCCATGCAATGTGTGTAAAACGCAGCTAGCAGATACATTCGCCGGATGTCCGAGAGCCGCTGTGAAGCTTCGGCGTAAAGACTGTCAATTGGTCTAGTTCGGAATGCTGCCATGACTAGTCGAAGACGTGTTTTTGATTACATTTAGGGACTGTAAGTGTTTTCTATTTGTTCCTGTATATATTACTGCTTCGTGATTAATTTTGGATCTAATTGAAGCGCGATAGATTTTTAATAATGATGCACTATTATGAATGGGTTAATTTTCGTAATAGGTTGATTTTTCGATGACATGATTATGTTAATTTCTGTATTTGTAATTTCCACAATAGTTTGTTGTCGAAGTACAAATCGAGTTAACGTATTGACGGAGTTGTGTTTAGGAGTTGATTTTGTAGTGCGATGGATATTTTGTGTTTGCATTTTCGAATACGACAGAAGTACACAGGCTGCAGTTTTCGATGTAGATATTTTCAGGCTGTTCTTTATGCACCATTCGGAAAGTTTGCGGTTTCTTGAAGTGTATTTTCTCCGAGTTTGACATTTTTGAAGTTAACAAATATCGTTAAGTTATCGGCAAATAGTAAACATTTTACTGGAGATTTTGGAAGATCATTTATCGCGACATTGAACAAGGCTGGATTCAAAACGAAGCCTTGCGATACACGTTTTGTGAGTTAACTCATCGAGGAAGTGTAGCTTCCTATTCGAACGATAGATTGTCTTTCTGAAATAACATTTTTTGGGAATAATTTTAAATTGCCGTTAATATCCCATTTTTGAAATTGAGTCATAATATTTTTGTGAGGGATTCGATCAAAGGCTTGTCTAATATAAAAAAATATTGCAAGTAGATGAGTTTTTTTTGTTCTGTTGATTCCATTATTGCATTATAAAGCTGGTGCAATGTCGAGCGTTTACTCCGGTAGCCGGACTGTGAACTGCGTAATAAATTTTTTGTTTCTAATAGCCAATTTAGCTGAGATAGAACTATTCTTTCAAGTACTTTGCGTAATACTGAAGTTAGTGATATTGACAGATAACTTTCTATTATTGTAGGGTTCCTGTTTGGATTCAATAGTGGGATAATGACAGCTAGCCTCCAGGAATTTGGGAAGGTATTTTTTTATCCATAATTTGTTGTATATTTCAAGTAATATTTCTAGTGTTTCAATAAGGGTATTCTTGAGCATACTAATATGTATATTATCATATCTGGGAGTTGTGTCTTTTGTGTTTTTATTGCTGATTTTAATTCTTGTAAACTTACTTTTTTACTATACGAATCAGAATATTCTCGAATGCCAGACTGAGTAGGATTATCATCGAAATTCGTATTGTTCGTACTGTCAGGAATTTGTTGAAAATTACTCGTTAATAAAATGTTTTTTTTTTTTTTTTAAATATACATTTTAAATTTTAATATGTTAAGTTGTTAAATAAACTCGTAATTTTTGTAGCATAATTTTTTTTTTAATTAAGTAGAAAAAACTTGTTTATGAAATTTAGAAAGCTGCATAAGTTCGAAGTTGATTCGATCCTGGCGATTCTGAGTCGATTCCGACGAGTAATCAATTTTAAGTGGAATCGATTCGACTTGAATAACTTTCAAGTCGAGATTAAATTTCCATGAATCGATTAACTGATTACATTTCCCGAAATAGCTCTAGTGTAAATTGTGACGATGGAAAAATTAAACAAAAGACAATTCAAAAGAAAATAGAAGTAATTTAAGTGAGAGCAAAAGTTTTTAATTACAAAACGAATATATTATGTAATTTATAAGCAGTGAAAAATAAAGCAAACTGCAACGTTACTTGAATAATAAATTACGTTTAATAACATCTATGCTTGTACTTAATATATAAAGCACTTCGTAGTTTTCTATTGCTGAAAGTAAATTATTCTGGTGCGCGCTAGAACCGATTTAAAAAGTTTTAAGTATAGCTCGAGGATACAGTCGTCTACGTGTGACATCCGTAGCGCACTGTGCATAACTGAAATTTTAATGTACACGATTGAGCATTATACATCTAAGACGTCGATTTTGAATAAAACTTAGAACAAACTGGACAAGAATATATTAAAATAGACCTAATGATTCACTTGTAGTTTATTGATTATTATCGATATTTAAGTGAGATTTACTGTTAAATATGAGAAACATAGAACAGATTGCTTAAAGGTGCATAGTGTATATGTTATAAAAAAGGTTAGCCTCTTATCCAAAAGATAGTAGCGTATCTGGTCAGACCATTCTATATCAACACCGTTGACATGGAAGTCTGCTCGCTAGAAACGGTGTTGGACGAGTGAAAAAATATAAAATTGTAGTGTCTTTCTGTGATTTGATAATATTTTCCATTGAGTTATTTTTATCATAAACAGAAAATCTATTTTTTTGTCTGTCTGTCTGTCTGTGTCTGTTCCGAATTAACTCAAAAACTATTAAAACAATTATGATGAAGTTCGCACAACTTATAGCAGATATTATCGGATTCGTTCTAAGCTTTGTTTCACATTGATATAAATAGGACAGAAATTACAATAATTTAAAGTTTTTAACGGAAGGATATATATATATATAATGTCTGGCTAGTGAAATATGTATATCAAAGTTTAAGTTATAAACCAAACAAACTGCCGAAAAGCTTTGCAATAAAAAACTTTTAGTGATTAAACTGTATTATGATTAACCTGTTAAAAGAAAGAGACAGCGATATGGTAATAAAAAAAAGATAATTACACAGGCGAAGCCGTAGATAACTTCTAGTTAGCGTATAAAAAGCAATCTCGATGTTATTAATATGAGGGCAACACGCATAAAACGAGCAAATATGCTACCTTGAGGTACGCTGGCATAACAGGATTCGCTACTTGATCTCGTATTATTTATAATGAATTCGCTACATGATCTCGTGTTATTTATAATGAGATAATTTCGTAGATTTTTTTTTGTTTGGTTTTTCCTACATAAATTAATAATGTAATATTTAGATTATCCGTTTTATCCTGATCAGGCGGCGTCTTGCATAAAATTATTTGCTAAGGTTATATGTAAGATACTTACCATTAAAATATTGTAATAATTTATGAATTTTAATATTCAATAAACGTCTTTTTCTTCTAAAAAAAAAAAAAAGAGATAAACTATTATTACGGGGAAACCTGGTAGAAATTATTTTGTAAATAATATCGTCTTGCCAGGTTGTGTCGAAAGTGTTCTCCGCATCAAATAACACCGTCCCGCTATGTTTATTGAAGTTAACATTATCAGTGATAGAGTCAAAAACCTTTTTAATCTGTTGAGTTGTAGAATATTTTGGTATTGTGAGAATTAGCAATCTAAACGATTATATTTAACGGATTAAATCCAAACATAGGAAATTGGGACAACAGTTGAAAATTTACTTATTTAATAAATGAATAAGAAAATCTATCCCGACTAAATTCATTCGACTGCGTACTTTTGGTAATGAAGAAATAAAAAAAAAATGCAACATATTAAAAAATTACTGAATAATACGAAGAGGAGTTAAAAAAAAATAGCTGTTAAATACGTCTGTTTCTTTATATATATATATATATATATATATATATATATATATATATATTCGTATGTTATGTGGAAAAAATATGTATACGCGTATAAAATATGTAGAGAAAATGAAAGAGAGCGAGAAACGATTGAAAATATTAAACAATAAATTAGAGAAAGTAAGTGTGAAAATACATAAAGATAGTACTAAATTAATGGGCGACTAGGGCTATTACCTTAGAGGGGGGCATCATATATATGGCATCTTATACGGAAGTGAAATGGTTGCTTAAGAAGTCCGATATTTTAAAATTAACGCTAGAGGCGCATAATAATGATCAAATTGACAGATGAAATATCAAACAAAAACTTTTTAGGTAATTTGAAAGTAAAAAGAACATTTTATAACAAAAGAATTAGATGAATAGGCCATGCGATGAGACATAACGGGTTGATCGTGCGAATTTCGGAAGGCACGATATAAGGTAGAAGGGCAGACACCAAAGAAGTTGTATGTTCAGTTAGCACTCGTCGCATTTTAAAATTGGCTGTAGCAGACAGAAACGAATGAAAAGAACATATATCGTTTTGCTCGAACTATATCAAATATACTTGAAAAGCAATACTAAATAATAAACAACCAATTAAACAAGCCGGATTTAGGAAAGAATTACAGAACTACAGACCATATACAAACATTAACAACGATGTTTAGTTTTTTTAAATTAACAAGAAGTAAATAATTAAAAGAGTTGTTATTATTAGACAATTCAAAAATAATGTACAATGGGCTAGTCATGATGTTCGGCTACCAGGCAATATTACTACTATTTGACGTGACGTTTATATATGTATATTACGTATGTTAAATGGTAAATTCAAATATTTTCTTGTAATATGGACATTTTAAAAATAGTCACCGTAAATATCGTGTAACGTAAGAAAGTCTCGGTCGTTGCTCGTTAAATGAAATACTGAAAATAAAAAATTAGGTTAAATTATAAATATACTCGCATAACCTGAAAAAAACCGAGAATCTATCTGCACGCTGCAGGTCTTAATCTGAAGTGGGTAGTAAACGAGGTGATTTTTGACTTCACCACCAAACACGAAAATTGACAAACTACCTAATATCTCGAGACAACAACTTTGCTCGGCACTCTGAAAGATGTTAAGACGCTTTAAGCGATTAAATCCAAACGATTCAGTTATGTAAACAATACTTACATATATAAATAATAGAAATTAGTTAACGAACTAATAAAAATCGGTCATATTAATCGATTATTTAAACAAATAAAGTTTGCAATACACATAGATTGGTGAAAAAAGTTTTTTTTTTTTAAATTATTTTAAAACATTTATTATTATTATCATGTTTCAGATTTGGACTATCGACGCCGAGTGTATTTGCATATTATTTACGTTCGAATACTTACGTTTATTATGCGAAGATGTTATTTCAGACGACAGACCATCGTCGATACAGCCGTTACTTTCCGTGCCGTATTCTGCTCGGTAATTATGAATATATTTTTATTTTTTTCCGAAATAAAAAAAAAAAAATAAAAAAAAATTAATTATAGTAAAATTCGCCGGTGTAACAGGTTTACGACATACCACGGATAATGTAAATATACGCTGACCCAGAGAAGACGGATGGTTTTGTTTTTTTTGAATAAATCAAAAACTACTCGACCGAAATTTTTGAATGAAATTTTATTTAGAAACAGGAAAACTACAGATTAGTTTACAATCATTTGTGGAACACAATATCGTTCAGATGACCGCCATTTGCAGCAATACATTCATTCAGTCTTTACAACATTTTCGAGGAGTTTTTCGAGCATTGGACGCTGAATTTTTGAAATTTCTTCCGAAATCCGAATTATCAGGTCTTCCAGATCTCGAGGACGTGTGTTGTAAACGCGGCTCTTAAGGTATCCCGCAAAAAAAAAAAGAAAATCTCGTAACTTTGAATAACTCTCTTCGCACTGTTCACGATCGATTCACGCCGAAAATAACGATCCACGCAAAACGCGCGCTCCTTCTTGTTATAGGATTCCGTGATAATTTAAACTGGACAAAAACGAAAAAACCGTCCGTGTTCTCTGGGTCACCGTATAGAACATTAGAGTAGACGTTTAACTGCGTATGTGCCCTGTTTAAAAAATCGTATTCACATTTCTAAGCTTTTCGCGTTAGCGAATATAATTTAATTCCACTTTAAAGATAAAGAAAGATGGAATAAAATTTCGTAATTTTATAAGTAGCTTTACTATTTTTATTTCTCTGCTGTATTCAGTGAGTTATGCGATTTACATTTAAAAAGAGTACTTGTTTGGAATATGGAATTATAATAAATTAATTTAATTAAATAATCAGCATCTTTTTTACATTTTAGCATAAACAAAAACAAGTTTAGAAACTAAAGGCGTATATTCAAAATACAGTTTGAAAAAGTTGTTGTAGGTGGATTGGTAGCTAAACGGAGTAGAATTTAATGAAATGTATGCGTAGATTGTTTTTATTTGTTTATAACGATAACATAATTATTTATTGTGTATTATTTTTTATTTTCCTTTTTTTTACCACGAACGAATTCTGTATAAGGCTTAGTAATGTTAAAAATTGTACATATTTCAGGAATCATTGTTTTTTTATATACTATGCACAATATATATATATATATATATATATCATGCATATTATGATTAAAAGATAACTGATAGTTGAAATGTTTATTTATTCGAAAATTAATTTTTCAGTAACTTAACTTTTTACAAAGATCAAACATGCGTTCGAAGAAAAGAGGAATATAAATGAATGTAAAATATCTTCCAATCTCTGAATCGTTTACGTTTACTTTACCTTTAATAGAAATATGCCTCGATAATTAAATCAATTAGTCTTTATCTTTTTTATTTTTATATATGCAAAAAATGGCTGCATTTTTAACGTCTTTATAGAATTGTCTATATAGCCGATGCAATTGCAACGTTAGTTCTAGCTAATTCATATATATTTCATTTGGTATACCATCTAAAAGTTTTTACTAGTGAAAAAACTTCTTCAGAAGACTGAGCATCCAGCTGATATTCGATGCCTTTTTTTTTGGTAGTGTCTGAAATATATCATCGTTAATCGTGAGCTATTATTTAGTAGCGTTTGGAAAATATTCCTTCCGTCTGTGTTTAGTTTCATATTTATTTCGCAACAAATACACCTGTTGAACTTTGTACAGCAGTTTTACGTCTTAATATAAGACTATATATAGCTTTAATAGCTGCATAACATGCACGTGTATCATTGTGTTCGTGTGACATTTGGATATCTTTCATCTTATTAACCCACCCATTTATTTTGTATTTTTCTAGTTTCACGTTGTACATCAGCTTTTGTCAAAGCGTATTTTTTTTTTCAGCAGACGACATAGAAGATGATGCTGAATTTAATACTGTTGTAAATTTGTTTAAAATCTATCTTTTAAGCGATCTACGTTATAAGTTGCTTGTTTATTTATTTGTAGCCGTGGACGATAGGGAATTTAAATTTTGTTCTGATTAAGACATTGTCTGTGTCTACCTTTGCACCTCTTATTGCACGAGTAATCAGGCATTCACTTCTCTGGTGCCGCATTACGATAACGTAATCTATTAAATGCAGATGAACAGACCTGATTACTTCTTCAGACTTATCTAGGATTGACGCATATGTATAGATTATTGCTAATGTAGGATTTTTTGGAAATTTTAATTTCATAACCATAAGTCGATCACTGATACCGTGCGGTTCTTCTAATATATATCGTGCCAATTTTGTGCCAATTGCTGATCATACGCCTTCCAAGCGTTAGATTTGCCACCTTTCCAATATATTGTATATCCCGTACTTTCTTTGGTAATTTGTACTAATCGCTTTTCACATAATCCGACTATGTCAGTTTTATATTTCCTTAGTTCCTGCGTGACTAAGGCAGTTCTTCTTATAGGTAGATTTTTACTGTCTAATAAAGTTCTAACATTTCAGACTCGAAATGTCCATTCTTGTTTAATACTTTCCTTATTATTGTTATTGTTATTCTTACCGCAGTATGCGAGTCCTCGCCAGTCGCCGCAAACTCACCAAGTATATATGGGGTGAGCTATGTGTCCAGAAACGTAGAAGCACAACAACAACCCCAGTTAATCCAATCACATGGATATACAAAGACAGTAGGTAATGCGTTTTTCGCAATTTCCTGCAGGCATGGTATGTGTCGGAGAGGATCAGGCGGGATAATGAAGGCAAGGAAGAATATAGATAAGGGAACAAATAGCGTTGTTTCGGGGCGACACCCTAGCCGCTGGATAAAAATCCTGACCGCAAGGCAACGGGTTTGCTTCTAAGGAGGCAGCAGTGTGTGGTTTTGACAACGATCGAACCTCACTGAGGGTAAAACAGTCGTAGGATTTTTATGAACTTTTAGTATGCAGTTCCTCAAGTTGCCCATCCACATCGTCTTGACTTATTGCCCTGCCACTACTGGGATCATCTGACACTTTCCACTAGTACCTGTTGGTCTGCGACTGCTTATTCGAATATTGTCTTATTTGCAGCTAACTTGCATATCTATAGATCGTTATATTATCCGCTACCTATGGACGCTCCCCGTTCCGGTTACACGGTCCGAGAGGTACAAAGTACCCCCTGGCAGGAATATATATATATATATATATATATATATATATATATATATATAAATATATATATATATATATATATACTTATCCAGGTGCCGATTGCGATTCAGACCACAACCTGCTTATGGCCAAATGTAAAATTGTGCTGAAGACGATAATGGGGCGCAGTAAATACAACAAGAAGTGGAATGTCAAGATTTTGGATAATCCAGCAGTAGCGGAAGAATTTAGGGAAGAACTCGATAGGAAAATGGACACCAAATACACGAAAGATGGAAGTATTGAAGATAAATGGAAGGAATGGAAAGCAAAAGTCCTGTTGGTTGCAGAAAACAACCTAAAAACAGAAAACGTGCGCAGGAATAAACCCTGGATAACGGATGAAATATTGAACATGATGAATCAGCGTAGGAAATTAAAAGATAGACATAGCATTACGTATCGAAAAACAAGCAAACAGATAATGAGGAAATGCTTTGAGGCAAAAAATAACTGGTATATAGAAAAATGTAAAGAGATAGAAGATCTCGAAAAAAGAAACAGCAGCACGGAAATGCATGCAAAAATAAAGGCAATGATGAAACAACATAAAAACAAAGCAACGAATGGGATAGTGAATATAAAAAACAAGAAAGGGAAACAGTGCATTGACGAAGAAGAAATACTTGATACATGGACGGAATATATCGCGGAGCTGTATAAAGATGATATCAGAACAGACACGGTGAAGATGAAAAAAGTAGAAGATGCTCCGGGGATCGAAATGTCGGAATTGAATAACGCGATACGAAAAGCGAGAAAAAATAAAGCAAGCGGAGAAGATGGAATAACCGCAGAAATGCTGAAATGCAGTGGGATCAAAGCAAAAAAGCAATTGCTAGATATCTTCAATCAGATTTATAAAGATGGTTTATTACCGAAAGATTTTAAAATGAACAACATCATACCAATTCCTAAAAAAGGCTGCTCACAATCATGTTCAAAACATCGAACGATAGCTTTAATGAGCCATACACTGAAGATATTATTAAGCATAATAAATTCGAGAATAGAAAAAAAAATAGATGCACAGTTAAGTGAAACACAATATGGGTTTGTAGCAAACAGAGGGACAAGGGATGCCATAGCGCTGCTGAAGTTAATCGTCCAACGTGCTATAAATGCGAACAAAGGAATCATAGTTTGTTTTTTAGACTACGAAAAAGCGTTTGATAGGGTTGGACATGCAAAACTAATAAATATCCTACAAAAAAAATACGAGCTTGATCAAAATGATATCAAGATAATTAAAAATCTTTACTGGGAACAGTCAGCGAATATTAAAATCGAAAATAAATACTCTGAAAGAAGGATCAAAATACAGAAGGGTGTAAGACAAGGATGCCCGTTGTCGCCACGTTTGTTCAACGCATATGTTGAAGAAATAATGAAGAATGACGTATTACAGAAAACTGGCTGTAAAATAAACGGAAAAGTAGTCAACAGCATAAGCTATGCGGATGACAAGGTTTTAATTGCAGAAACAGAGGGACAGATGCAGAAGATGCTGGATGCAATCAACAATGAAGGAAATAAATTTGGTATGAAGATAAATACAGGAAAAACCAAAATAATGAAATTTACAAAGACTAGCAGTAGTGACCCCAAAATAAAAATAAAAATCGACAACAAATGTATAGAAAATGTAACCCAATTTAAATTTTTGGGAACAATAATTACAAATGATGGAAGGGATACCAAAGAAATAAGAGCAAGAATTGCAATGGCAAAACAAGCTTTCATGAATCTGGAAACCGTTTTGAAGAACAGGAAGTTGTCAATGGAACTAAGGAAAAGAATTGTACAATGTTACGTGTGGCCTGTGCTAAAATATGCGGCCGAAACTTGGATTATTAACGCAAAGTGCAGAATGATGTTGGACGCGTTCGAAATGTGGACTTATCGACGATTGTTAAGGATATCATAGAAGGACTTCATTTCCAACAAAAACGTGTTAAAGAAATGCAACATAGACAGGCTGATGATAGTACAAGATATCATGAAAAGAAAATTGAAATATATAGGTCATAAACTTCGAGAAGAGGGGCTGTTTATGTTGGTAGCACATGGAAAAATACTTGGACAAAGATCAAGAGGAAGGAAAAGATTCGAATATATAACATCAAACACTGGATTCAACAAAGTCAGGGAAGTAGTAGCTGCAGCAAGATTCAGGAAAATATGAAAATACCAACATCCTTGATGCGCAACCTCCTTTGAAGGAGACGCAACATGATGATGATGATATATATATATATATAAAAGTTGACCCGATAAACGTTGCTTTTGCTATATAAAAGGAATATATATATATATATATATATATTGATATATTGATATAAGTATAAGTATATGTATTATTTACTTATATATTTATAAATATATATACACACGTATTAAAGACTCATCAATATGAAAATCGGTAAGAAATGTCACCTGATAGTTGTAATCAACTTAAAAATTGACACAAGACGAGACGCATCCCGAATAAACCAGTATGAAGTGATTTGTCATTGCTATTCTCGTTACGTTTACAGTAAGCTGCTATTTATTTACGGACCAGTTGAGTGGAAACTGAGTTGGCTAAAGGCTTTTTTACCGTTAAAAAATGTTCCGTATATGTGACGACAATTTGAACTTACGTGTATATCCTGTTGTAATTTCAGTTGTTAATTTTGTGTTGCAGCTATTGGCCTTATAAAGCTCCATTTACCGATCAGCGTATAAAATCAGTACCTTTCGCATTCAGTATAACGACGCTTTGTTCTAGATGTCAACAGTATTTTTTGGAATCGTTTCTTTTCGTACAGGGTATGACCTTAATTTATTTCTTTTAATATATATATATATATATATATATGTGTGTGTGTGTGTATGTACATGGTTCGTTCAGCTACGTTGATATATTTATATATATATATATACTAGCGGTCCCGACAGATGTTGTCCTGTACACTACACACGTCTTAAATTCGAAAATTTTAAACTTTTTTGAATAAGTTGTTACAATCTGGGCCGTTTTGATGAAAATTTTTGTAAACAAAGTTATCACATACCAAATTTTAGATAAATAATGTACAATTTTATTTTTTATTATTATCATTTTTTGTTTAATATTTCCGATAAGTAATAATTTAAAAAAAAAAAAAACAATTTAAGATATGTGTTTGAAATCAATTAACTACACAAATAAATTTGTAAGTTAAGGTCAGTTGTTAATCAATGCACGTTTAATGTCAATAGGAAATCATGTAAAATACTCACTTCAATACCACACGAAATTTGCAAAGTGTACAGTTTTTTTTACGTACACTTCAAAAATCTTCACACATTAATTACAACTTAATATAATATTTCAATTAGCACGCTATTTATTTTAAAAACAATAATAACACAAAGTTACAACATTTTCCTTAATAGCGCCGTTGTCTGTCAGATTCAATATAAAACATTCCAATATCAACAGCGATTTATAAATAAACAATTAATTAAATAAACATTTTCTAGTGGACCGATTGGAACGCGCGCAAAAAACTTCATCAAAATCGGTCCAGCCGTTTAGGAGAAGTTCTGTCACATACACACGCACAGAAGAATTATATATATAAAGATATATATATATATATATATATATATCCATCCTTTTTATTTAAGAACAGATATTTATATAAAATACAGACAAAACGTCAAGTTTAAACATTGTTGTAGATGAAGACCGTTTGACTATTATCCGTATCTCTTCTTCTCACAACATATCCGAAATAGAAAAGTTGAAAATATAATTTTTTCCCCTTTAATATTGTGGTCGGAAATATCTGAATGTATTAATTGTATTGTTTTTATTTTTGAACCAATTGCGGTTTTCTTTTTTACATACTCGAAATGTGCGATCTGGTATTTCAATATTGCATTCTCCGCATTTATCATTATTAGTTAAGTACATTTTTGTTTTTTAACTTCATGTCCCGATAGAAATTGTATAATGAACGCGTAATTAAAAATCTTTATTTACACTAGAGTAATTTCGTTTGAGAATAATAAAGTGTCAGACCTAGTGGCGCACCCAGGATGTTTATCTGTGATGGGCTCAAACATTTCCCCTTCCACCAGTAAAAAATAAAATAAAAAATTCGTAATAAAAATTAATAAAATATACACAGCCGAATGTGTAACCAAATTCGACAGGTAACAAATTATAAACGATCACGAGCAGCAACGAAACAAGTAATAACAACAACAACGACGAAAGAACCGCACTGGTCATTGGGTCAGATTCGAAAATGACCCAACCGACGGCCATTTTGTTTCTTTGTGTTACACAATCAGCTGGATTTTCAACGTCATTAGCAGACGGAATGTAACGAATATTTTCTAGCAGTACTTTTTGCAATTTATAGGCTGTTTCTTCGGGATGAGGTTTTATTAGTGATAAATATCCTCTTCTGTTTCAACTATTACTTTAGCTGCGAAATTGTTTGGTGCTTACAAGTTACGCGCCTTCTTGGTATGTATTTAATACTTTTCTAAGCCCTCCGGGGGACTTAAGCCCGATAGCACCCCTGGGTGCGGCACTGATCAGGTTCAATTAGTAATGAACAGGGAGTAAGGGCTGTATACTGTCTTCTATGTTGTATAATATATAGGCGTAACAGGCCTTTAAAGAAGCTCTCGATAGAAAATAAGGTGTTAAAATTGGCGGTGAAATTATCGATAACGTTAGATATGCAGATAACACAGTTCTGATGGTGGAAAATGCAAAAAATCTGGCTATATTAGCACAAGCGGTGGAAAATGTACGCGATAAATAAGTATTGTTAATTAACGTAAAAAGAAAACTAAAGTAATGGTCATCTCAAATTATCCGCATCTTGTAAATATAATGACAAACAATTGCTAACCGGGACATTTTGATAAATTCAAATATCGCGATGCTCGAATTAATAAGGATGGAAATCCGGGCGGAGAAATGAGATGTCGCATTCACGAAAATGAAGAATATGCTCACAACTCATAACCTACATCTTGACTTAAGATTCAAAACTATGAACTTCTGGTCAGTGCTGCTATATGGTGTAGTAGAAACGTGAATACTGACGTCCGGAACACTCGGCAAATTAGAAGCATTCGGGTTTTGGTGCTATTTCTGTTTACTTAAGATCACGTGAACTAAAAAAAATGACAAATGCCGAAGTGCTACGAATATTGAGAAAGGAAAAATAATTGCTTGATATTGGTAAAAGAAGAAAAATGGGATATTTCGAACATGCGATGCGTAGAGAATATAATAATGTGGACGATAGAAGGAAAAAGGAGAGCTGGACGAAAGAAAAATGTCTTGTTTCCAATACTTACAAACATGGACGAACTGCAGCGTTGACGAATTCTTTCATACAGCTCGAGATGAGAACGCGTATAGGGAATTAATGGAGTCTGCCAATGGATGAGCCTAACATCAAGTAGAAGAATATGGGGAGTTAACCCGTAAAACGGGAAAGCGAGCCAAAGTCTTATACATATAGGCACATAGTCAGGCCTATTCTCACATTGTAATCAAGTTGAGCATAGCGGACAGTACGTTCTCTTTGTGAAATTTGTACGAAATTGTAAGTTTATTGAATAAGTGTCTTTTTTAGGAAACCATCCTTAAGTTTCACTTCTTCTCTGCGCCCCCAGGGCACAGTTGTTTTGTTTTATAAAATAGAATTATCCGGCCTAAATATATAATTTCCTATACTTTTTCTTATGTTCTCATTATCGTATATTTGATAATCCTAGAACTAGCAGTTTTGAAGTAATAGTAAGGAATTTCCATCCTAATCATTGTTCGTAATTCCACGACTCGGATGGTTTGCGTTTACGTTTATAAAAGTTGTTCGATATATACGTACTAACGACGGAGAACCGTCTACGTTGGAAACATCCAAAATAAAGAAACAATCTTAATTAAAAGTCTTCAAAAGTTGGCACCGGGTTCGAAACGGCGCAGAATTATTCAGCATATCGGTTCATAAAGATCAGGATATTCGGATTAAGTGACCGCCGAAGAATATATTAGTAATAAGCAAATAAATAGAGCAATTCGTTAATTAATAATGATTTTCTAAACAAACACCGTGTTCTTCATTTTATTGTGTGTGAGAGAGAGATAGTATATAAATATATTCGGATTTTTTTTTTTGTTAATTATCTACTTTTATTTAATAACACTCGCTGTCTAGATGTTTTCGACGATAGTGTGACAGCTTTCGAACCTAATAAGCTTTTGTTGGAATCGATATTCGATAACCTGTCGCAGTTTCATACGAAAATGGTCACCGTTTCCAAGGATGATTGTAAAATGCTAGTTCAACATATTAGAGACAAGATTAAGCGTTCGGATATCTTGTTCGGTAAGTCTTACTATTGTAACTGTTCACGATTAAAGTGCAGATAACAGATAATTTTGCGAACATTTCGACTCTTATGCTGTCAAAATTTTATTCTTACATTTTTTTTTTTAAATTTACCTATTGTAAGGCTCCATTTCATGGGACTACCTAGCATATTTTATGGAAATTAAAAGCGGCATGTGTGGGGCCAATACCCAATAGTGTTCCTCTCCCCCCCGATTAAATTTCAATTAATTTACGTTAGATATAGTCAAGAATTTGCTGTTATCTAATAGATTTATCGCTAATGTGTGTTATCGTAGCCGGTCAGCCTGATTACATACATTTGTACTTGATTTACGAATTCGTCCTTGATATAGGTAATTTAAAAGTGTGTATAGGTGTCATTGGTAACATATCAAGATGGAGAGACAATTAATCGTATCGTCTTATTTTGGAACTTCTATATTTTGTTTGCACGGACGTCTTTAACGTAACCCCGCAATACGAGGTAATACGTCCCCACACGGGCTTTACGATAACTTTATAAATTAATAATTAATTTTCAATAGTTAAACCTGAATACTTGCCGAGCATCCAATATAACGGGCGTAGTTTTGTTGTCCAATTGTCTGTTTTGTATTAATATGTTTGACCCGAGTTAATTTTTTTTTCTTTATACTTATCGTCTTGCAACTCTATCTATCGTTAATTTCTTGGAACCATATCCCAGCCCTTTTTTATAGTTTCTGTCAGGAAGTTCAAATATCAATCTAATCAATTGTATTCTACTCCATTCTCTTGAGCTCCTCTAAATATTCGGTTTTTCCGTTCCTATAATGACAATCATTTGTTCTAAATTTCTTCTTTATGCGATATCACCGTGTGCGTAATTTGCGGGTAATCGGTATTCTGAGATAATCTCTATAAATTATATTTATCTGGAGACAGGACGAATATATATCCTTTGAAGCCAACTTTTAACTATATACTAAAAACGGATACACGCTCATTTTGTTTTTCGAATAACTCAAAAACTACTCGACCAAAATTTTTAAATGAAATTTTATTTAAAAATATGAAAACGAGAGATTAGCTTACAAACTTTTTTCGAACACAATATAGTTCAGATGACCGCCATGTACGAGAATACGTTAATTAAGTATTTTTACAACACTTTGGAACACTTTTTCGATTCGTAAACTCGGCTCTTAAGGTATCCCCGCAAAAACAAATCTAGAGCGGTCAAATATGGCGAGCGCGACGACCAAGCAAAATCCGTGCGACGCGGTAATATGCGGTTACCAAACACTTCTTTCAGTATTGCGAGTGTTTCTGCCGAACACCGACACTATATACGGGCCAGACGAAGACGATGACAAAGTGAGGGAAGCAAAAACTAGTTTATCATCTCGATATAGGACGCTCCGTTGACAGTACCAGTGAAAAATAAGGCCCCACTCCAGCCTAGTTACTCGTTCGCTGTATGACGGCTTCTGTTCGATTGAATTCGGATTAGATTCGGACCAGTAGCGGCAGTTCTGTTTATTTACGAATCCCGAATAGCTGAAAATGAGATTCTCGCTCATCAAAAGATTGTTTAAATCGATCACTTCGTCTTTGATTTTTTTCAGCATCGTTTCGGCAAAAATTTTTTCGTTGCGCATGGTCGGTACTTTTTAATTCCTGAGTTATTACCAGTTTATAAGGATGACATTTCAAGTCTTCCAACAATATACGATAAACAGATTCCCTCGAAAAGTTTAAGGAAGTAGCATGACGACGAGCATAGCGTCCTGGACTCCGAATGTTCGCTGCTCCAATTTGATCGATGTTTGTGGGGGTACGAACCGTTTTTTTTTGTCTAGTAATCCGTTGCAGAAGCTGTCTCTCGAAAGTTTTCAACCTACCTCAAAATTGAATTGAGAGATGGTGCAAGTTTACACCGCGTAACTTTGAATTCTTTTCAGAACTCTAATTGCACTGTCGTGATCGATTCACGCCGAAAATAACGCCCCACGCAAAACGCGCGCTCCTTCTCATTATAGGATGCCATGATAACTGAAACTACAAAAACGAACATCTCGTGTGTACACTAAACATGGAGCATTATATATATATATAAAACGTGTGTTTGTGTATGTAGGCAACAAAAAAATAAAAAGAACATCACTAATAAGAGGCGGAAACTTATATAAAGAGAGGTCAGTAGTACCTTCGCATTAAGCATCGCACGGTAATGAATAATAGAAAATGTGATATAGATTCTCGTAAGAAGTTGCTAAATGATGTCGATGATTCTAGTTTACATCTCTCTATATTACCTGACTACGTCGAAAGCCATTAAACAAGATAGTTTGAATCTTATTCTTTAAGGACCGAGATGTTTGGAAAAAGTATCTTCTATACGTTCCTTTAGATGATGTCGTCCGGTTAACAGATCGATTTGGGCGTTGCCGGTTCTTATAGACAAAACTGATACATACCATATTGAAAAATTTAAATACCGTGCATGGAGCTTTATGCATTGATTACCATGTATTAATTACTTGAGCCTTTATCTTTAGCGCAGGATTGCGCTTTTATATTATATATGTATATATATATATATATATATATATATATATGTATATAACGCAAAAAATCGGTTACGAAATAATTAAACGGTCCCGAAAAACTACCTTCTTCGTACATTTTTTTTCCTCTTAACAGGAAAAGATTTGGCATCTAAAAACCGGTTTTACAATCACGTGATCAAGTTGTTATACAAAACTTTAAATTTTACTATCGAAAGCGATTGTTTCGAAAATATTTACTCGCAATCGAAGCAAAAGAAGATATCAGTTTATTACATGCAGTTCTTCGTATGTTGCACTCCGTATGGAATTCAGGGACTCCAAAGACGATTGAAGATTGATTTCGTCATGCAGGATTTCTAAGTGTAGCAGTTTGTTTGGTGTTAAAAGGGACGGAGAAGGTAGATGTTGAAACTGAGCCGACATTTAATGAAATGTTTGGGAAAGTTCTACACTATCATCGGAAGAATTTGTTGCAGTAGATGATGATAATGTATGTACAGCCCTAGTTATGGCAATGAGATTTTGAAGATTGTTCGAAGCTAAAAAAATATCGTTGATATAGATTTTTTGGCGACAAATTAGTTAATGAGACAAACAGTGCAGTTCCTGTTACCTCAACATCCGAATTGCGCAATTTCATGAAAAGTGTGCGCATTCAGATGCACGTTCTAACGGTGAAATGAATAACAAAATTGATGATATCGATCAATTTGTTGAAAATTCCATTTTAAAAAATACAATGAAAAAAAACAAATCAGATTTTTTTCCCAAAAAACGATAAATGTTTTATATTTGTTTTTTTTTTTTTTAAATATGTAAGTATTAAATTTCATTAAGTTTTTTTTAATAATATTGTTGTTTTATTGATTTTTAATCTATTGTATATAAAATATACTCTAATAATAGTATGTGTACTTTTTTTTAACATCGTTTAATGTGAAAATTTAATTAACTTCCGATATAAGAGTTTTATTTTTATTTGCATCGATATAATCCGTTTAAAATTCTTACGACTATCGTAATTACTTACCTTCGTAAAGTTTTACAAAAATTACATTCATTAATAATTATATATATGTATAATTCGAATAAATTATTTTTATCGAATCTACGCGTTGATTTATGTGTGTTTTTGTTTAATTTTCTTTCAACCATTTAATAATGATGGTGCCTTTACAGCTTACCCAACGTGATACTGTGGGGACTATCTCTACATCTTAATCAAGGATGCTGACTTCTCTAGAAATGCCGCTATATGGGGGAATAATTGTAGATTATCCAGATGGAGAAGGGACGATAATACGGAGGTGTAATACTCGAAGAACGTAGCAAGACAAGGTAAAGCTCCGAATGCGACTGCGCCACAGCAGAGCATTCAAAAAAGACATGATCGGGGTTGTAGACTGCCTGTTCAGAATGGAGGGACAGTAGGAATTGTCTCTAAGCTGCATACGGAAAAGACGGTCAAGCAACAAATGGTGTCAAAATCGTAATCTACTGATGAGACAATTCCCTTACGACTAATCTTCTTAAAGATATAGAACCACGGAAGTTTGAAGAAAAGTTATTCTACAAGCTTCAAGACGCGTAATATCATTTGTCGTCTCTGTATTAAAAATTAAACGGAATTCTTAACGAAAACATTTTTAAAATCAATACAAATCATCGATCGAACCATGGAGGTCACAGTAGCGTGCGTCTTGGTGCGACTGTACAATAATAAGCAACCGTTTGAGAATTGGCCACATTTCACTGACTCCTGGTTACATCTTCCACAGGACTTCGTGCATACTTAATCAATATTGTTTCGCGGAAAAAATTACGAATTCCTATTAATACTAACGAAATTGGTATTTGAAGAAGAGAAGTATATATTTATATTTATTTCAATACAAAATTCTATAAATCATGAAGAATTTATATGTACATAATGCCAAGTATCCTTAAAGTTACCTTAGCAACTAAATACAACCAAATGACTTTACAAAACCAACGAAATAATAAAGAAAATAACAATAGGAAAAATTAAAAAAAAAAAAAAAAAAATCTGAAGTCGATATTGAACAAATTACGTTATGGACAGCGAATGTGGGAATTTTGTAGGCAGAAAAAAAAAAGTAAAAATAATTTTTTTTTTTAATTTTTTTGTCCGATGCTGCGATTCTAAGTCGTTCAGTTAAATTTAAATAATAGTAATAATAATCGTTTCAGGTTCGCCAGCATCTTCCGGCGTAAAAAACACCTGCTCCAGCGGCTATCCGGATGAACCGGAAGAAGTATTACCGAATGCGGCCGATTGGACTCGACTATTTTTATGGGCTTTGAATTACGATTCGGTCGACGTAAACGACGTCGATGGTGGTTATTATAATTTTCCGGATATAGCTTCATCGTACGATGACGATTCCGATTGCGATTCTACTTTATCGGACGATGATCAATCCGGTACACATACAACTGGTTCGAATTTGGACGATCTTTATCGCGTATTAAACTGTACGACCGGTGACGAACAGTTAAATTGGAGATGTTACGTTAAATTCGTATCGGATGTTTACTGTTTACTAACGTTAATTCCGGATTCGTACAAAACCGCTAGAAGTTTGATCTTCGACGATTTCGACGATAACGGTACTCGAACTCCGCGTGCGTTAAAATCCGTCGCCATTATCGACGACAACGCTGTTTGTACCGCTACCGATACTAATACTAATCCAGACGTTACAAACAACGATTCCGCACTGACCGATGGTAGTTCTATTTTTAAAGAAAACGAAACAACGCCCGACGGCGATGAATTTAATGACGATAACGATTCGGTTACATTATCCGTCGATGTAAATAATATCGTCGATTCGGAATCGTCGACCGTTATTAACGACGAAACGATCGACGAGGATATTAACGAAGAAGAAGAAGAAGAAGAAGAAGAAACTCACACTTTTCCCGATACGACGAACGACGATTACAATATTAATCAAAGTAATAGTAATAACAGCGATAGTGGTAGTGATATTAGCAGCTGTAACAGCGGCAGTAGCGAAAGTATTAATAGTATTCTGAGTATCGGTAGTGGCAATAGTAACGCTAGTAGCGATAGTAATAGCAGCGATACTACTACTAGTAATAGTAATAGCGACAATAGTACCGATTACGTGGACACTGATAACGGCGTCGTTCACGATAATAATAATAGTAATAATAATAATAGTAATAATAATAATAATAATAATAATAATAATAATAATAATAATAGTAGTAACGTGGGTGAAAACAGTCCGAAGAAAAATATTAGACCCAGAGCGCATACGTGGGATTCGATTCGACAAGGACCGGACAAAATAGCCGAATATCGTCCGAGAACTAGTTCGTTAGGCGCTAAACCACCGATACCATCATCGTCGTGTTGCAATTCGTTGCAATCGAAACAGACCGCCGATATCGTCGGTACCGATTCCGTTTCTATACTGTCGGACGATACGTTGAAACAGACGAAATTCACAGCTTTACCGCTACCTATTTACGTATATAGTTGCCCGATCGAATTTTTAATCGACGCTCTCATCAATAAAGACGATATCGATAAATACGGTCAGAAGGAGAAATCGTCCGCCGAAGAATTACCATCTTGTTCTACGTTCGGTTATGACGCCGCTTCTATGAGACTTAATAAAAGTTACATATCGAATAACGACCGATTATTATTCCAACGACAAAGTCCGTCGTTGAACGATCGTGCGGACAAATCGAAAGAATACGGTAAGTTTTAGAGAGACATCGCGACAAATATAACTACATTTATTTTTATCTATTAATATTTTTTTTTTTCAATATTAAACCGAAACGAAAATAAAACCGGAAACTCTCTTTTGGTTCTTAAAGCCTTGAAGAAACCTGGACTACCCTACATAAGGGACTATATTCCGGTAGAAAATCTAACTTAGCGAAGTTATAACGGGGGCTACAAAATATGTGCTGCGGACTAATTCTAAATTTTTCAGTCTATCTGAAGATTGATTCACAAGGCATTAAAGTTATACCATATGTATACACGAGGTTGTCGAGGAAAAAACAAAAATTGTTTTCATGCTTGCAGTCAGTAATTCATTTATTAAAGTCATAGGGAATTATACACGTGTACAAGTTTGCGACTAAAATATAAACGCTATAAACGTAAACGAATTAAATACGCGCTTTTACACAGCTGGTATTATCTTTTTTCGACATTTTTTTTCTCTCTCTTTTGCGTATAATACACATATAAATCATTGCTTATCCCTATTAACGTTAAATATTTATAAATTTATATATAGGTAGCTCTTTTTGATCAGTACGCTTTATTAGTGGTTTTAACTTTTTTTTTGATTTTAGTTAAATGAGCAACTGGGAATACATTTTAAAACTAGTATACGTAGTAAGAACTGTGTATGCGTTATATTATTATTTTTTTTTTTTTTTTTTTTTAACATATATGTATTTTGTAAATACACTTTTATCTATCTAAGTTTATTTATACGATAACTATGTGATATCTTTCGTTTTGGATTCCAGCCCATAAGGGCACCCAGAGAAATTAAACATACGAAACTTATTCCGAGGATTCCTTCTTCCTGTTTAATCCGCTCGTGCAGACCTTCTTCATCGATGGAAGTTTATATTCTGTAAAAGACAGCTTGACCTTCATAGATCTATCATAATCTCCGTACTACATCCATTCACGCATTTACGACTCTTAAAAACCTTCTTAAACCGCTTTTCTTTTCAATCCTGGTCAAACTTCGTTCTAAAACTGCAATTGCCTTCCTAACCATTTGTACTCCATCAATATTTCTCCATCTGTACACTATCCTGTGCGCATGCGAGAACTATATAGCCGACGATAATTATGTGATTTTTGCCTGTGACTTGTATGGCAGAGGCAGAGATGACTTTATTAATAACATTTTGCATTAAAATATTTACCACCACTCCATTCCCCTTATAGTTGTCTGCTTATTGATCCTGAATAACAACAATATCCTGCCCGCTCTGGTTACCTATGTGTATATATATCTGAAATTAATATATATATATATTTCGTTCTTTTGTTATCTTATATATGATATATATTTATATGAAAATAGTGTCGACAATTTAGTTTTCATACCTAAGCCCAAGTATTATAATATAAAAATAAAATTAAAAAAAGAAAGAATCAAATTTAATTAAGTATAATGAATATTTTTAAATATTAAACCAAACCGGATAATTAAATTTACTTATATTTTCTTCTTCCGTTAATTGAATAGGTCTCGTCGCATAATTAATTAATTAAGACATACGCGTTGTCTCGCCTTAATTTCGAATTGTTCTTATATATGTAATATATTTCACGCGATTAATTTACGGTCAAGTTAATTTGTTTAGTTGTAAAGTTGTAAAATAATGAATAATTTTTAAAATCACAACTTTTCTTTTTTTTTAATCATTAAATTTTAACTCGTAGGAAAGTATAATAATTAGTACGTGAATTTTAGTGGGGGACTGAAACTAATTTTTTGCGTTAGTTTGCAGAGGACGTTTAATGTACAGTATGTCGGTGTTTATAATCATAATTATGTAGTGAACAACTTATTCGTGATATGAATTTAAATTTTCACATTACCTGTCCTCAAATAAATGATTTACTATAAAATATACCTATGGATGTGAAATGTATAATTCTTATCAGTATGTGAAATATGAATTCCTAAAATATTACGGTCGGTTTATTTAAGCTGGTTCACTAAAAAAAAAAAAATGCGATTTATGTGTGATTTTTATAATTTCTACATTAGATACATTAGATTATGTTTTACCTACACTATCAATTTCAGATATTGAAAGTTGAAAATCGTATTAACGTTATTATCTTCACCTTCTTTGGACTCTGGAGTTTGCGTTCTTCATTACGATATTCGAATAGTAATGTTGGAAATTTTGGTAATAGCTCAAATGTATAGATTCTACTAAATCGAGCGGTTATTCTCAATTACGACCTACCAGTGTCGCGTCTCAGATAAAGCGTATCGGTATAACAGGTCGCAATTAACAGATAGACATCAGTTGTCGGCTCCGTAAGGATACCGATTGGTCCAATAAGTTACATGGATATTAAAGAAGAAAAATAACCGTGTAGCATGAGTTATGCCAGAATGATGTCATCCGATAAATCCAAGTTTGAACATATGAAATCGACTCAGTTTGATCCAGTATCATCTTTAACGCAACTGAGTCAGCAGTTAACAAACTGCGTACCTGTTTCGCCTCTTAATCATCAGTCTAATTCGAATAATATTCATCCACCCGATTCATTCCAACAATGTTATATCTATATTTATGCTCTTTATTCTTACGATTTCAGTTATACTTCGAACGCATCTAATTTTATTTTACACAATTTTTTTCCTTTCGCCGTTCGTAAATCGTGAATGGTAATAAGCTATCGAAATGGTGTTTTCCTTAGTTCGTCTTTAGTTTTTGCTTATTAAATCTTCTTATCAGGTACTGACACAAATTTTGTGTCATCGACCTCAGATATTTTCTCTCTCGAGAACGCGCTTGATCTTTTGAAAACATACCCGTTAGCAATGTCTGAAATTCGGTTTTAAATTGGTTACACTCAATCCATCATCGTTCCTTCTTTTAAATTTTTTAATCGTTACTATTTTCTTCAGTATACTGTCTGCTAGTGCGTTTGGGTTAACGTTTACAATGAGTAAAAAAAGTACTAATTTTTTTTGTATAATAAGGCATTTAATAAAAGCCGGTGTAACTTTTAAATGCGTAATATATACTTACCGAAAATTGTTGAATGACATAAAATTAGAGTAAACATTATTTTTATCAATTTTTATGAGATATTCTAAAGTTCACGATATTTCATTATGATTCCCTCAGAAACTGAAGAAAATGATAGTTACTCAGTGTTGCTAAGATATGTTTATCGTGTATCGTGCATTCGTTAAATTATTAGCAAATAGTTTAGATTTGTTATCTAATTATATATATTAAAAAAATAAATTATTAGACATTAAAGGTTAGGTTATCTAATTTAATAATTAAAATGTTGCAAAAAAAGTATTGTTTTTTATTATTTCAATTAATTTTTTTATTATTGATTGCTAAATTTTGAACTAAATTTTAAAAGATGTATATCGATTATAAGATCGATTACAAAATTATTAGGAAATATTTCAGATTTGTTATGCAGTTATATATTATTTAGAAATAAATTATTAGGAATTAAAATATTAAATTATTAGACATTAAATGGTATTTAATTAAATAAAACATTTAACATTTGTTGTGTAATTATATATTATTCAGAAATAAATTATTAGGTGTTAAAGGTTAGTTATCTAATTATATATTAAATTATTAGATATTAAAGGTTAGTATTATATTAAAATTTCGATTAATTTTTTAAAGTTATAATTTTCAAAATATATTTAAAATAAGACGGGTATCGATTATAAGATCGATTACACGACCGCTTGTGAGGTATTATTTCCGTTATTTTTAGTTATAACCCGTTAAAATTGTTATTCTTTGTTGGACTTACCGTTTGTGTTTGCTGTTTAGTTCTGGATTTTAAATTTTTGCGCAATATAGACGAATTAAATCGAAAATTAAAGTATGTTATTTTAATATTTTAATTAAATCATTACAATAAAAATCACATTTCAATAGTAATGATCAGTAGTGAAAATTCTACTCTATGAGGTGTTTTAGAAAATTATCATTTTTTCGAAAAATTTACGAATACACAAGACGAATTAGATGAATTCGAAAAGTATGTTATTTTAATATTTTAATTAAATCATTACAACAAAAATCATATTTCTAATGATTTATAATGAAAATTTCGTCCGCAATGTAGCGCTGACGTCAAACTCTGTGCTCTATTTGTTGATCATTTTATCGAAAAATTGACGAATTCGTAGAAAACTAATTTCTAATTTCACTACTAGTCGTTATTATTGAAATGCGATTTTTGTTGAAAAATTCATAAATTTTGAGGCTAGGGACTCATTGTAAACATCTCCCGTGGGTTTGTTATGGTATACTCTTCAATCCTCTATGTACTTTATATTTAAATTTTCGTCGACTACGGTTTGAGACGTACAACGGTGCGTACTCCCTGTTTTGATATGTCTGAATTTTGTTAACATTGCTTTTAGACGCAATACATCCCTACAGTTCCCTATACAGGCTTATAATTTGTTTATAGCGCGAAGTCGCCAGAATTGATAATGTTTTTTTGCTTAGGCGCTTTTCGCCGTTAATTTGACTTTTTTTTAAATTCGTCAATACAAATCGCGACATTATCATCGAAATTCACAATAACGTTTTTAATAAAAATTATTCGACAATTATTAATCGATAAAGAATTAATGAAATCATCCTAATTCTAACTCTAATATTAAAAATAAATATCTTTCCGTTTCATTTATGTATAATGAAAATTTGAAAAATAATAATGAGTAAATATTATTTTGCCATATAATTAATCTATTTCTGTTCAAAAGTGTACGTCGAAAATTTCCGGTATATATAGCGACGGAGACATTATTTTTCCTACGGTTTATAAACCATATTTAAGGTAGCTGACCGTGCTGACCCGATACAAATACGACGCGATACATTCAGAATTGTATATAAAGACACAAGAACATTACTGCCGATTAAAATTGAAGAAAAATCTGGCAATATTACCAGTAGAAATGCGGTTGCTCTAACACGGCCAAGAAAAGCATCAGGTCTATCTGGTGTTCCTGATGATTGTATCAGACTGATGGATAAAAATAATTTGAAGAAACTTATCGGAATATTAAGATTTACAAAAGTGGGGGAAAACAAGTACATAAAAATGAGCCAAAAAAAAAAGTATAATGTTGTCCAAGATAGAGTAAGAAAAATCTGTGACAATGATCTCGACTTTATTTCAAGCACGAATGGAGCACAAGAACGGCATTAACAGGAATTAATATGTTACTTCAAACGGCCTCTGATCAGATAAAAGGCTGTATTTATCTGTTTGATTGATTACGGGGAGGGGGGAGAAACTTCGATAACGTGAGGCATAACGAGCTTATCGAAAGTCTGAAGAAGATAAATTCATTTGACTTTACGAAATATTTATTGGAATCTAATTATTATTAAAAGTCCAATCTAAAAACTTGTAATACTGGGGTGCGCATCGTCACGCCCACTATTTAATTTCTGTTCTGATTATATCTTTACTGAAGCCATAGAAAACATTACAATTGCCATCGAAATCAATGGAAAACAGATCAGTAGTTAATATCTGGTATGTCCTTTTGTCCAGATTTTAAAAAACCGCGTGACTGAATATGGTACACGATAATCAGCTAGAAATATCGTAATAGCGGCAGAATTCGGCTAGATAATCGAGAAATAAAAAGCGTTAGGACGTTATTTTAGAAGCTATTCAACAGGCAAATTCGATATCGAAATTAAAAAAAAAATAAAAATGAAAATTTATTCGCGACTATTTTCTTCGGTGTAAAGTTTTTTTATTTCATTTTCACACACTTAAAATCACTGTGAACGTAATAATATCTCGCGACTTGTATGCGTTTATATATTGTTGAAATTATTTACTTTGTTTCATTTCAGACGATTATTTTACATCGCACTGCGAAACGATCGAATTGGCCGTTATTCGATCGTATATAACTACCATGTTCAAAGCTTTACATTTAGGTTACGACATTTCGAGTTCAGACGTAGACTCTACATTTGATAAATGCGACGAATCGTTATTGGCCATCGATATTACGGATTATTTGAAGGTAAATATCCGGTTGCAGATAATTATTTCGTTACTTTATCAATTATAATTTGTAAAACAACATGTTTTGAAATTTAACATTACTATTAGTTTTTATTTGTTAAAAGTAAAGAAATAAAAAAACCACACGATATATTTCTCTGTCACACACACACACGCAAATAGATATATTAGTGACGGCAATAACGAACTTATGAATAACCCCACTAATCCTGATTTTCGATAATAATCAAATCGTTTTCAAACTTTTTTTTTTTTTTTTAAACTTGAATCGATTAATTATATATATTCTTCTTTCTTTATATACGATGTTTGCCTTTATAAATCTCCTATACAGAGATGTTATTTTATCGACGTAATTAAATACAGCGGCTGCTCGTACATAAAGATTACACGGTTGTCCAACCACCATAAATATCCGGTAGAGGGTAAAAATTGATGGTGTAAAAAAAGTAGTTAAAAATACTAATTACTTTATGGAGATTAAAAACAAAATAAGGGAATTTTAATTATGTTTTTCGTAGAATATATTCAAAAAAAATCCTTAAAATGTGCTTTGAAATGTCTAGTTACAACGGTTGGTGGTTGCCAAAGTTTACTTCAGATTAACAATAACAAGTAATTGTAATTTAAATTCAGCAATTTAATCATATGGAACGCAGAAATTGATCATTTTGTGCGGAAATACTTACCCTAAGTAAGCATAGACAGAACAAAATATTGTTACTGTTCAAAAATATGATTGAACGTTCTGAGAGAATTTTACTTCCCTACGTTTTACAAAATGCTGAAATTTTTTACAATAATCACATTCCAATTGTAATGATTAGCGGCGATTTTTTCCGGACAAATTCAACATTTTTCGAAAAAAAAAAAAAAAAAAAATGAAAATTTGCAATAAACGTGATAGACCACACACGGCACTAGAATTATCTTTGGTTCGAAATGTGATTTTTGAACAAAATTTTACTTTACAAAGATTAAATATTCGAATCAACATATAGGAATCAGTTCTCATTGGAAGGACGATCATAAATCGATTACCAAATGATGGTTGTTCAGAAAGGATTGTAGACCAAAAAACGCATAGCGAAAAAAGAAAGTACCATTTCTGAATGGGCATAAGGGTGTCGCAAAGTTATCGTCCCTTGCGATATAATATTTACAACGCCACAACTAATCACAGGCACTTCTTTCATCGTTATAGAATTTAAAGTTTTGGAAGCATCTTGGACATTTGTATGTCCCATCCTTGAATACAAATTAACATTCCCTTGATTTATCTCTAAAACGATTTCTATCAGTATACAATTTATACAAATAAACGTTATCACCTTTATAACCGATCAAATCGAAAATAAACCGTACAACAACCGTAAAGTTGAGCACCGCGTTAAATAACGGAAATTTTCGGGCCACCATGAAGTACTGACGTCGAAACTAGCGCGCTGTAATCAATTGATTTGATAAACCACTAGACAAACGATAACGTATAAAAAATAATTGAAATAAAAGAAACTATAAGAAAATACTCAGTCTAAATACACGCAATTTAACAATAACAGCTCTGATCGAAGATATTATTGAACTAATGTAAAATTATTTCAAAATTGTATAATCAAAAAATTAAATCAAATAATAGGAAAGTAATTTTTGTATAAACTATGAAATAATTCAAAAATAATTTTTATAAAATAATAAAATTATTTATAATTTTATCAATACGCGATAAATATTTGTTTTATCGACAGTGAGTAATTACAGAGTTGTTATTTTATTTTTGAACAGTAACTTAAAATAAACTTTACGCTCGATTAAATTGTTGACCATAAGTAAATTTACCTATTTTATTTTATTTCTATTAATCTTTATTTTTATATAATTTAAACTTATTGTTCTATTTTACAAAATGAACACATTTCTGTCTAATACTAATATTCTATCTTAATTCATTGTAGTACCTAACCTATGTTCCGTTATTAGAGGAATGTACTAATATTAAATCTTTACATTGACGTATCTTTTCTTTTTAATATAGTGAAGTAGTTTATAATACTATACAATTTCCACTCAACCATATTTATAAATCGTGTTACGTCTGACATTCTATTAGGAAAATTTCATTTACAACATAACGTAATCCGATATTAAAAACACATAATTATTATACATAAAATTTTGATTTAAATTTATGTAGTTATTTACACTTCACAAAAATGCAATTTTCCAATTTATTTTTTTTTTAAATAAATATTCGAACAATTTTTTTCTCAATACTACAAGACATCAAATTAATTTTACTTGTTTTCAAATACTAACCGTAATATTAAAAACCGATAGCGTTAGTTCATTCATTCAATTTTATAAAATTAAATATAAAGATAATTATAGACATCAACCGTATCTGCAACAATTTTCCAAGTTTTGACACAAACTATTCAAATGTTTAATTCGAATTTTAATATTAGTTATCGACATTAGTAGGATTTGTTAGAACCTATTGAGAAGTAATCGAATTTTAGAAACGGTAATTCTTGGTTATATTTTGACTAGAATAAATTATTGTTTTCGTACGAACACCAGTCACGTATACTCGTGTTATATTAAAATATATATTCAATTTATTGGCGGATTTATAACATTTTTATAATTACGTGATTAACTTCAAAAATTTCATACAATTCTACATTATCTGTTAGTTCTCTCCAACTTAAATCGATTTTTAAACTTTATTTTAAATACGTTTTTTTTTTTTTAACTTTTATTTCTATTATTCGCTGTATAACCTGTAGTCATTTAAGAATGTTTTTTCACATACCAGTACGGTGTTTATTTTGTACTAAAGAGTTAAAATAAATCTGACTATATATATATATATATATATATATATATATATATATATATATATATATATATATATATATATATATATATATATATAAATTAAAGTGTGTACTAATCAGTCGGTTATGTTCATCACTAATTTTTATATATATATATATATATATATATATATATATATATATATATCAGTGGCGGCTGGTGGTTAAAACATCTAGCGGTTGCAATTACACCTCTCGGCCCTCTCCACACATACACACACAAAACATTTTTTTTTTGTTTCACACAACATCAAAAAGTAACTAACATTAATAATATCAAAGGCAACCAAGTGTAATACAAATACACACAAGAACCTTTTAAAATCTTAATCAGAAAAACTAAACAATATGAAGTTAGATTACCAATCCCAAGGTTAAAAATTGTATTCATATATTAAAAATTTATTTCCGCATGAACAAATACGAAATTTATTCAATAAAAAAAATATATATATAAAAATCGTTATTAGAATAATAAAATAAAACAATTCAATTAACTAAGTATAATCGTTTTTTACAATTTACACAAAACGATTCTTTGAAAATGAAATGATCAGTTCGGTGTAAATAATGAAGCTTCGGTAAGGGAAAAAAAATCTGCCAATATTAACATGGCTCGGTAATAATAATATGAACAACATAAACTTTCGAGAGGCGATGGAACAATTCACACGCGGAAATGTACACGGTAAAAGAAAGAAACACCGATAGAGATTCGAAGAAAAAGAACTAATCTCGAAAAGACGTGCTAGACTCGTTCGTTTATTAACCAGTAGTATGTGACCGCATACAACACAAGGAGAAAACCTATTAATCCGAGTCAACCGGCAGTCGTTAATACAGCCCTATGTAAACTCTGCACCTATAGTAGTATTAAGCGCGAAATCACCGTGTAAAAAATTCTGTATCGAATTTAGTTAAAACATCTTTAAGTTTCACTTTTTTTTTTTTTTTTTAAGTTTATTTTTAGACGGAATTTTTCGGAGTTTTTTTTTTTATTTTTTAATAATTATTATAATATTATTTAAGAAAATAATAAAATAGTACTGTTATATATTATGTAGGTGATTTAAATATTATTTTACTATTAAAATTTTTATTAAATATGCGATAAAATGGTGCTATTAAATAATTTCGAAATGTTTTTTTATCGCGATTTTTTAAATTCAGGTTGTTTGCGGTCATTTAAGAAACAAAGCCGCTTGTAGTGGTTCAGATACGACGGAGGATGATGACTTAAATTCCAGCAGTTCTTTTATTTATCCGGCCGTGTGCGAAACTAATAGTACTAATAAATTTATAAAGCAACGATTTATGGACGCTTTAACGACCGATTTTAAACCGATTCCTACTAAACCGGAATCATATTTCTGTTCGCCGTCTTGGGCGAAGGAGATCAAATCGGTATCTAGTCATACGCTATATATGTATAAGTATTTTTCTGTACATTTATTGCATTTATGCATATATGGATCGCTGGTAGAAATTTTGAAGAGTAAAACGATATCCGTAAATTTACGATTAGATGTCTATTCGAATTACGAAGTTAATCAAATCCGTTTATTTTCACCTTCTATCTGAAATTTGGCTCGTTTGTAACTTGTCGAACTGATCGGCCATTATTTTGCCGTATTTATCGCGATAATTCAGTCTACAATACGAATATCATTAGGAAAAGTGTAAATAAGTTGAGGTACTCAAATTCAATGTCCTACATAAAGAAGTGATGACATATTTTACAGTTTTCTTCCATTTATTTGGACCCCCATTGCTATGTGAAACGCCTTCGCTACATTGTATAATGCTTTAATTTGATCAGCCCATCATCGTAGTGGGCACCTTCCTCTAAGACGTTTACCGGGAAAAATTACGTATATATACACAAGCGACCCCCCAAAAAAAGTGATTTTAATAAAAAAAATTTTCACCGGAAATGATTTTTTTTTTAAGTGCGAAACAATTTAATGTGTAAAAATAGCGATAAGGGCGTGACAGAAATAACGGATGGATATATATATATATATATAGTTAAAAGAAAGAGAAAACCATATTGTATTTAAAAAAATAATTACACAGGTGCTTCCGTGGGTAACTTCTAGTTGAATTTCTAAAAAAATCATAATAATAAAATATAAAATAACATACTCACGAGAATATAATTCTCACCATTCATTCGAATCGTCCTCATCATATGATTCTATATCCTGTGTTAAAAGACGGTCGAATGGTTGAAGAGGATTCTATATTTGTACAGCGCCACAACCAACCATCAAGAGCTCTCGCATGGTTATATAATTTAAGGGATTTCGGACATTCATAATGTCCATCTTTCGGAATAAACTTCCAATCTCTTAACCGGTTTAACAGACGGTCTCTATCTCTCCGCATAAAGATAGAAAATAGAAAGCATTTTCCATCGTTTAAATAATAAAATGTAAAAGAATAAACACTTAAAACAATACAAATAAAAAAACAACCTCCTAAACAAATCATACGCAGAAGAAATCAGCATAACGAATATAACTGATAACGTAATCGCCATTTTCTATACCATTGACTTAAATTAGCCATAAGTAAAAACGTGCTAGATTTAAATAATATTAACAAAAATATATAAAAAAATTTTGTTTAAAAATTTTTTAAAAATTTGTAATTGTAATAATTTCGAATAAAATTTGTTTGCAATTAATTTAAAACATGAAAAATATTCATCATAACTTAATATCGCTTCTCGGATATTGAAATTTAAAATACTTTCACTCGATACCGCGTCACTATTTTGAAAAAAGAACTCAACAGTTACATGTTTACACAGTTCATTATCAGAACATCAACTGACTGAGCTATCGAAGAAACGTCTCTATACACCTTTGAGTGGCTGTGCTGTTTCTGAGTCAATATCTGTAACTATTATTACCATGGATTTGGTTGGTTGTTAGAGGACCGCCTCCATTTTCTGGACGATCTATATTTTTCACGTTATTTTCTCTTTTTTTTTTTTTTTGTGCTTTGGACTCCTATTTGACCTAGGATAGGATTCCAAACATTACTCAAGTGAAAGCCATCATCTCTATTGCAATCATTTCGACATTCATTGATTTCAACAGCTTCTCGTGCCAACTTTGCGTGATATTTATCTGCTAGAGACTGACTTGAACAGAAGATTTTTTATTTCTAACATCCATTGGCCTTTCTGTTTGACCAATATAACATTTCCACATGAACACGGAATATCATACACACTTGTAACTTGTCCCCATAGGTAGGTCATCTTTCTAATCATATTAAAGCTCAGCCAGTTGATGTTCTGGGTCGATAATAGACTGTGTAAACGTGTTTGGAACGTCGTTTTTTTCGAAATTGTGATGCGGTTGTATATATATATATATATATATATATATATATATATATATATATATATATATATATATATATATTAATTGTGAAGCAATTCTTAGCCCGACCCCTATTAGAAATTTTGTCCCAATTTTCTGTAACGAAATCTGTAACGAAATTTTGTTACGGTAATAATAAGAGTGTTGACCTCATCTAACCAGCTTATAAATTGAGAAAATTGCACACATTTTTCAGTCATGTCGGTTTGTCCGGGTCCAGATTGTCCTTCTAAAATACTTGGTATAATAATAATAATAATCGTAATAGTAATAATGATGATGATAATAATAATAATGCGGTGTCGAATTCTGGCCGAACTCGTTGTTTAGTGTCCGTTGCAACATTGTATATGTGCTTCCTTTCTTCCTTGTTACAAAGAGTGGGGTATACACAACATACATATTCGTGACTGAGTATGTATATATATATATATATATATATATATATATATATATGTATGTGTGTGTGTGCGTTCTGAATGTAAGTGTAGGTGCATTTATAAACGTAAGCCAAAAAAAAAATAACAGATTCTATCACCCGGCATTATTTCGTCTTAATCTGTTCGGTTAGTATAAATAATAACGTTGTTGCGAAATGCGTCCGACCGATTGTTATCAAAAGTTAAACGTTTATTTAAATCGTTACTTATTTTTGGGGTTTTTTAAAAGCGTTTCATTTTCGAAAGGATCATGTACAATAAAATAAAAAAATCATTCGTGTTTAAATTTGTTTATTTTTTTACAACAGAATTACATTCATGAACATGTGGGTGGCTAAGAATTGCTTCACAAATTAGTCTTCTACTATTAGAAAAGGTAAACCCAGGGGGGTCAAGGGGGGCAGGGCCCCCCTTGCGAGGCGCGAAGCGCCGAGTTTTATATATATATATATATATATATATATATAATGACGGTACTATACTTACTGGTAATGAACGCGAGGGTGATTTTTTTTTACCTCACGTTTCAGCTACGCTTTACGGTTTGGGTTTTCTTATAGTTGTATAATCAAGAAGATGTCGGAAATTTGTTTATTTCACTAAGTTCAAATTTTAGCTATTTAATTTTATCGAATGATTATTCTATTTTATATCGGTTTTTATTTGTGTGCGTGTGTTTTAAAATTTACAGGGATTAATATGCACATCCAGTCCTAACGCTACGGATATGAATATGACTGATTCTAATTCCGAAACGACCCATTTGATGGCCGATGAAGGTTATAGAATATTTTATACTGAGTCGTATGACAAAATCGTCTTCGTTAATAAATATATATATATATATATATATATATATATATATATATATATATATATTCCTTCATCGTGATAAATAACGATCGATCGTGAATTTAACACACGAATCCGATTAAATTCCATTACGCGTATATTTTTAATCGACCTGTATCGATCATTTACGTTGTAGTTGAAGTTATATATATATATATATATATTTTCATGTCAAATTCTAATTTATAACTAACCAGTTGAGAGGCTATCCAATAAATTGTATTCTATTAATAATCACGAGTGGAAGGTGCATTAACCTTACAACTATGAAACTATAATGCTAAATCATTTATCCTTGTTCTTTTTAATCGCATAGATGTCGCAACCGTATGTACAAGTGATACTGCTAGCTGATTTGGATCAATGCTTAATCAGCTAAAATGCTTCTGAGCTAAACTGTTCAAACTCTGATAGTTTCGTCATAACGTCTTTTCTATCGTAATTACGTTTTTATGCCCGGGTAAAAGTATTTCTTCAAGCTGTTTGATGAAATTACGGCATACAGCGATATTTAGCTTTTGAATATCATAAAATCTGCACTAAAACGATCTGGTCTTGCCTGTTTATGCAGGACGATGTTTACAATTTTCTCTTTTAATTAGCTTTAATTTATCGCGACTAATTATTAGTAGATTGATTTTTTCGTACATAACGGATGTGTAAGTCGTTAAATTTCGGGTACCTCGCTAATTAACCGTAAGATTTTTATTTTAAAAATTATCCCGATTACCTCGGACATTTGTTGGTTTCGAGCAACCTATGCACACCATACATGTCCGCACGAGTTTAAGGATTAGTTTTGCGTTTGCGCATTATTCGACGTACGTAGGTCGCTCTTTTTACATTGTCTAACTTTTATCGCTAATTCTTATTTCTTCCTTTGTCCACGTTGTCGATTTACCATCCGAATGTAGGATCAGATGTTTAACGTTGTTCTTAATTTGTTGTACCGTTAAAACATACAGATGTGATTCGTCTGTTTTGCTAAACTGAGCGTTGATCGATTTAGTTTCATTTACTTTAATCCTCTACTAATTTAGCCGTTGTTCGAAATCGTTTAAAAAACCGTTTATTATTTATTAATAAAAACTGATGTAGATTTTTATCGTATTCGACAACTTGTATTTCATCAGACGTGCAGAGATCCGCGATAAATATCGCAAGTACGCTATAGGTGCAGAATATGTAAGAGGTACTCGCCAATATCGGATTGTATCGGTTTAATTTTTATATACCAGCGAAATGTTCTCTCTATTGAGTGTAAATAATTCCATTTTTATTCGTACTCTATAGTAAGAAGATTAGATACGCCAGATCTTTGTTTGGCCTTTGATAATTTTATTCGACTAGGTCGAATTTAATTTATAAACTTTAAAAAAAAAAAACCAAAAAAAAAAAAACAAATTCTCTACTTAACGCTCGATTTAACTTCTATTTTTATTTTTTTCCTGTTACGATGTTATTAAATAATCGGCGACTTATTTAGAATTGAAATCGTGGCGAATTCGTCGTAATTCGGAAATTTCCGCCGACGATGCCTGTACGTCGTTAATATCGAATATGGATTCGAATAGTATCGATGATGTAGAAGTAGCCGATAATATATTGGAGGACATGTATCCGTTGTTCGTGAAATTTAATTGTCACGTATTCGTAGGCGATAAAATCAAAGACTGCATCGTCGCTGTAATACCTACCTGTATATGTAAGTTTATAAAACGTAAATATAGAAAAAACATTACTCGATTAATTATGTAAAAATTAATATTTTCCTTAATACAATTAAACTATGAATTCTACCCACGGAGTTACGGGTGTCTAATTTCGAATTTCGAGCAAAACGAAAAAGGAAATTAAATTTTTCGCACGGATGTGCTTAAAATATACCGTTTAATAGAGAAGTCTCGAAAATAGAAAGAATTCGTTGAAATTAAAAAAAAAGAAAAGAAAATTGCTATTTTCCTCTCTTTCGGGGGGATTTTTACGTTGCATCGCGTGTAGGTGTATGTGTAGCTTTACAACCCGGACAAATATCAAAGGAAATCATCTTTGAAATTCAAATTGAAAATGTGTAAATTTGAAAAATTTAAAAAAAACAAAACGAAATTATTAAAATGCGCTATTAACAAGTACAGAAAAAAACAACTATTTTTTTTTTTACAGAAAAGAACGCGATTAAAAATAATTGAACATTTTTAAATATAAGATTATTAATTATTAAAGCGAAAACGAAATAAGGAATTAATATTTTTAAAATAAAATTAAAAATAATAATATTTTAATGAAATAAGAACAAGATGTGGACAGCAAAGAGAACCTTCTACGAAAAAGAGCTGGCGTACAAAGAAAGTTCGTATAAAAAATATTAAAAAAAAAAAAATTGCGTTATATAGGTCATATTCTAAAAGGAGAAAAGTATGAAATTTTAATACTGCAAGGAATAATATATCAGTTGGTAGAAGATAAAAGACTGATAGGAATGGTATTAAATCATTAGACGGATTTAAGGCAGCAAGGGAGAGAAATTATTGATAGCCTATGCGCACCGGCGTAGTGTACGGAATTAAAAGAAGAATATTTTCATATTTTCAATCACGATGTCCACTATATGATACATGAAATTTTAATACTAAAAAAAGTTGTTTATTCTTTAGTTGACGTGAAATTTTTTTATATTAATACGTTGAAAATTATCTATAGTTTTATCTAGGAAGCGGAATCGTATAATAAACACCTGTATAAAATTTATAATTTTGCTTCAAAATATTATAACGTATGATTAAAAGGTTTAAAAAAAAATGTTGGACTTTTTCCTTCTAAGAAAAAATATATATATATTTTTTTGTCGGGTACCATGATGCACTTCTGTTACGGTCACAGGAGCATCCAAAAGTAATTGTTACATATTATATGAAGTTGATCATATCTATATTTCGGAGAAAATGAAGAACTGTACTGCAATTGGGTTATCGGTTAAAACTTCTTGCTGTGAATTGCAACTGAAATTTTGAGGTATGTGGTGTATTGCGAACACTAAAGTTGTCGGAGTGTTAAGAGTGTCTGGACGCAGCGGGCGTACAACGGTGGATCTGTTTTATTTATAATGTAGCCACGATTCAATGCAGTGTAACCAGTGCGAAGACGAGATAGAACTATCTTTTCCTTTCTGCTGTGTAAAAAAAAGATCTCCAAGGAAAACGATGAGAACGGATAGTTTTTTAAGGTGATTAGTTGTAGGAATAACATAGATCACAAAAGGTTTTATCGGTTTTGTGTTCTATGGGAGCGATTGCATCAGGTTCGGATATCGGATTTAATGGACATGGTTGAATAGTGGCTGCTTCTTTAGTTGTTTTGTCTGCTAGTTCATTCGATGGAAAACCTATATGAATTGGGATCCATAATAAGATTATATTAATAGTCAGATTACGGTGTAAGAGATTCAAGATAACTATGGCAACAGGATGTAATTTGATACAGTTAAACTCGAAGAAAATCGGTACATATTAGAAGATTCTCGTGGTTTTCAGTGAAGGCAGTAGATATAGCGGTTCATCAGAAAATTCCGTCTAGGGTATAACGAGATCGTCCTTTAAAACTACAGTACAACCATAAAGTTGGTCAGATTCAGATGCGTCGATGTAGACAGTTTATTTTTTACATGAAGATTTTACTGTTCAAATTTAAGATAAAACGTATTTCGACCGATAAAGAATATTTATTATATTTATATGAACATTTTCGACGATATAAATCGTTTAAACATTGTTCCCTACTGAAAGTATACACAACGAGTTAGTTACATCTTTTTTGACTAGATGCAAGTTGAAAAATGTAAAAGGAACAAATTCATTTATTTCAAATACTTTACAATCGTCATATTTCGTTTAATATAATGTCAAATTTTACTTGAAGTAAAAAGTTTGCCTTTATCTTTAATTAAAGAAAAAAAAATCGCTGATAATTATTTAAACTCCAACATTTATGCCACCTTCAAATTATATAAAATTTAATAAAATAATAGTAAATAATGGTAATCATAATAATAATAATCATATAAAATAATTTAATTAAGGTATACTGCGATTAATAGAAAGCAGTTAATTTTAATAATTGTTATATATCAGTATATTATTATTAGTTTATTTAATAGCCTCGTAATTGCTGTGACGAAATACGATTTGCAATTTAGACGCGTAAGTTTACTGTATTAAAATAAATCACTACATCCTATTTATGTATACGTATATCATCGTCAACATCATCATGTTGCGTCTTTGATTTCCAAAGATTACATACCCCAGCATCTATGTTGAATCGAATATCTGTCGTCTCTATAATCGACTATGTCCTTAACAGTTTTAAACCTCATTCCTAATGTTATCACGTTTTAAATATTTTTCTTCCTCGTGAAAGGTTCCTTCGATTTTTCCCTGTATAGACAGCGTGACTTTCTCTCTGATTTCGCGTTTCACGTATTTTCTTTTCTTCTTCAGCGTGTCATCTACCACGATCATGCACGTACACATTTTTATTCGTTTATTTTCTTAGAATATAATTTTTGCCAACTATACGCGTATTTATTATTAATTTGTCAATATTAATTTTGACCGAAGTAATTTTAAAATGATTATAGATAATTTCTTTCTGCCATCTCTGTTTTCTTTATATATATATATATATATATATATATATATATATATATATATATATATACATACATACATATATATATATATATATATATATATATTTCTTCTTCTTTGTGGTCTATATTTGCACATAACAATTAATTACTTGCAAGATTTAATCGGTTTTTACCATCTATTCCGGTACTTCTAACGTTTATCGCATCGATAAATTCGTATTCTCCCGTTTCTGTTTTTTTATACGTCCGTTAAACCCGCATACAACTATCTTCTTCGTTCAATCGTCTCGTACAATGTAATTGAAGATTTTAAAACATCTTTTTCTTCTTGTTTGATCTGCGACCGTGCCGTTTGCTGTCCATTTGGCCGGAAGTACAAAAGGAATGGTATTTTATTAGATTAAAGGAGGGAAATATTATTGAGGAAAAGGAGAGCGCTACGTTAAACTATGCTAGGAAGATTATTCGGAAGACCTGCGAGCTGACGTCGGGAAATATAAGTTCAGCGGAAAGTTAGGATGTGGGTGATAATAAAGGGAATATTACATGCAGTACAGGCCGGCCTCGTTATTCTTTTGTAAATAAGAATTGATGAGACATCGTTGTATTTTTGTTATTAATCTATCTTTGCTACTCTATACTTATTTCATTTAATATTTCAACAGATTGGTTCGATGTTTTATTCATAACATCCTGAGAATTCGTTTGTAATACTTCATTTTGCTTTTATTTACATTTTATATATATATATATATATATATATATATATATATATATATATCCTCCTGTAATATGTTAACATATTATTATTATTATTATTAGCTATATACTGTTCTTTTCCTTTAAAGGCGAAATTCTGGATTTTGCCGATAATACTTACGATCCGAAGGACATCTGCGTAATTCTAGATGTGCATTGTCTAACGTTGCCTCTTGCAGAAACTGAAACCAAACCGAACGACGAATCGTCGAAAAAATCGTCTGCGTTTACAAGCGACACTCGTAGTAATTCGAACGTTCCATCGAACGCTATGAAAAGCAAGTAAGTTCGTATCGTTTTTTTTTTTTTTACTTCTTTGTATACAACTGTTCAGAAAAACAATAAGTGCGTTTGCTGAATGAGCATAGCTTATCGAGGATGTAAGGAGAAGCGTTCCAACGAGCTCCCGATAATAATGTACATCTTAGGCGTTCAAGATATCTCGAAAGAATCATGTGTTGCCTGATAATTGACGTTCCGCCAAGGGTTGATATAAGGACATTATTATTGCAGATTAGCTTGTTGCGGAATTTTCTGTATCTAGTCTTCACAACGTATGCTACTATTGATAAGTTCAAATCTCGATGGATGATTTTATTTGATACGAACCACGGATCATTAATTATCTTCCTTATAAGATCTTTAACTGCGTGCACATTGTATGCGCTTCATATTTGACGACTTGCACGAACCCCATAATTCTGATCCTTACAACCAAATTGATTTTAATAGAGTACTATATGGAAGGACTTTGTTCTTGATATTTAATTTTGTATCGTTGATCAAACAGTCGCATCAGTACTGCATATCTTCTGCGTAGCCACTCTTAACAGTTAAATGGTAAAACTTTTACTCTTTTCATTTTAGTCTCTCGGCTTTTTTTTTTTCCTCCGTCATTTTATATATCTAACGCGGACGATACTATCGACGAATATAAAAATTTTTTGCTAAAAAAAAAACAAAAACAAAAAACAAAAAACGAACCGAAATTAAAATTGTCCGTTTCGATGAAAAAATGTGCACGTTTTCTTCGGCGTAGTCTGACGATAATAAGATTTCGAAATGACGGATATTTTCGAGGTGAAATTTTTCTTCGTCAAACTAAAAACCGGCAATTAAATTTCTTTTATATGCCGGTTTGAAGATTTGTTCGTGATTTTACGTTAAACAAATGTAAATTTTTAATAAAAAATAGAAATAAAAAAGTACACCTAATTAACCCTTTCAGTCGCAATGTACACTACTTTATCGATCAAACTATACGGTCTAAATATATGGAGAAGACTTATTTCGAGAGTCGTAAATCGGGTCACGACTTTCGAAATCGAGCACGCGATTGGATGATGAATTAATCCTTTCAGTCACGATGTCCACTATATGGTACATGGTGAAATTTTAATTGTAACGAATTTTTTTATTTTTCGGTTGACGTGAATTGTCTCAATTTTAATAGTATTTATTTTGAATAAATCAAAATTAACTTAATAAGCGGCATTGTATAATAAATACCTACATAAAATTCACAATTCCGTGTTAATATTTTTTTTTTTTTTTTTTTTTTAATATATATAAACTTTTTGTCTTCGAGATAATAGAGAACGTACTTATATACGGGGAAGGTACCGAGTTCGAATACGATGGACGGACGCGAAAATTATCGTCGGAAAATAAAAATATATAAATAATTCTAATATTATTATCGAACGGAAGGCAATGGCAAACCACCACCACGCACAACACCGTAAACGCATGTAATCGACGTATTTCTTCTGAGGAGTTATCGAGTAAATTGACGGCCGTTGAATTCGGGCTATCGTGAAGGTTTTTTTTTTTAATGATTTTCTGCTTCTTCGATTTCTAATATACGTACTCCGCGGTGAAGGGTTTTTGTTACGTACCGTAGAGCACTCGCCATTATTCGTAATGTTTTATTTCGATAATGCTGTATTATCGCAATATTGCTTTCGGCACTACAACCCCATAACTAACAACTATGCTTCCAAATAGGTGCTAGTATTTGTTTTTATATTCATCGTTATTCAGGGACAATTTGATGTACGGTTTATTAGCCAAAACATCTGCCGGGTCTTTATCTGAAGCTCTTTTCTTTCTGTCTGGATACGTGTCCGCCATGTCGGACTTTTGTCCAGATGTGAACCCAGATATACAGCGTCTTCCGCAGTTGTACGGTTCTGTTATTTATCGTTATACCTCTCTAGGTATAGAGCTATTAGTGTACGTTATATGTTTTTATTTTCGTTTATATTAATTCGCCATTGTTTACACCAGATAGGTATTTCATTAAATTTTGCAGACTACGGTTAAATTTAATGGGGCAGTGGTTATTGAATGTATGTCATCCGCAAACGTTATACTGTTTCTTTTGGTAGTAGGAGATGCGCGGTACATATTAGATAAAGTAGTGGTTTCAGTGTACTGCCTCGTGGAACTCTAGACTCAATAGGATATATATCGCGGACACTCTTCACTTTTTAATATCTTTCATATAAGAATTATTTAATTAAATTGCATCGGCGATATGGTAGATCGGTTCCAAATTTATAGATCAATCCATCGATCGAAAGCCTGAGCTAATATCCAAGAAAACCGCATCGCAATTTTTTTCTTCGAGGCTAGGTTCATTTTTTTTTTTTTTAACTACCCGGTGTACCTATTGTATTGCCGAATGCCTATTTCTGAAACCGTACTGGTGATCAGTATTCCCTTATACTCGATTTTGGGTTATAGTCTTTTTTTAGTATCAATTTCTCATGAAGTTTTGGACGGGTGGTAATGCTGTTGATCTATATGATGATATTTGTGTAGGAGGTTTGCCGGGTTTTCTTAATTATCTGTAAGAACTTTAGTTGCACTGGAAAATAAGCGAGTGTTATTATTGCATTGAAAATGTATGTTAACATGATTATCCCCCCTTTACGCGATAGTTCCTTCAGTAGTTTAAATGTTAAGAGATCGTACCCAGGCTCTTTGAGTTTTTTGTGTTTTTAATGATGGTTTTTATTTCTGGAGGAGAAGTTAATTTAATCGGCATATACATGTCCATATTATATACGTTAGGTGGTAAGTTTTTATCGTCAGTATGTGAACATTTGCGAGTAATATTTTCCAACATTGTATACCCATTCACCGCTCGTCTTCCTCATTAGATGTTGTGGTTCTTTCGGCTTTTTAAAATTACGTGTTGCTCTCCTGTGTAATCCGATGCTTGGGAAGATAAGGAATACACATATCCGTTAAATGTGTCATTTTTTAAACTTGATTAGTAGGTTTTTAAATTTCCTAGTTTGTTTACTTAGTTTCCTTTTAATTGAGAAATGCCTGCTTGTCTAGCCATTGCTTCGTTAATTCGATTTTCTTGGACACTTCACTTACGATTTGTTTTGGGTAGCCCACCACAAGAACACCCCTTTGTTAAATCGGTGTGCTTAACCTTGCGATAAAACAATAAAATTCTGTAAAACATTTTCTCTTCCGTCTTTAAGCGCTAACATTTAAGTTCATATTTTCATTATTTTTAACAACTGTGCAGAGTGGTCAGATTCGTGATCCGGCTGGACACAATCATGTAACTATTAGATGGACTTTTAGTTATGAAGAAGCCCGGTATTTTTCCGGTATCTGTGTATGTGGGTGAGCCCGAACTTAATGCATGAAATCCGTTATCTTATATTGCTTTTAGTAGTTCTTTCTCTTTTGGTGTGGTTATTCTTGACGTTATAGTCGCAATGTCATTAAATTATCGATGACTGATTTTACGCTATGATGGATAGTATACTGCAGATATTGTTACGTATCCGTGGATTTTACGACCACATTAGTTGCTTGTAGGAAGCCCCGTTGATATTTCACTAATTATATATATTCTTCGTTATTGGAGATTTTCCTTCGTTCTTCTATTGCATTGCCAGCAGAAATACAGACTACTTTCTTCTTTGTATATTGTCTATTGGATTTCAGTTCTCTGGGCAGTATTACCGTATTCGTTAACCTCGCCGTTGATGATGTCCTCTACATTCGCCTCAGTGTCGAAAGAGTTCGGTTATTTCATGACGGTAATCCAATAAGTAGAATATTATTCCGAAATTATTTATTACTTCGATATTATTATCATTACTAACTAATCGGTATTCTTTCGGTAGGTCTTTCGAAGATGGAAATGTTCCGAAAGAAATTTTAAGTTTACCTGATTATCAATATAGCGCGTTGAGTACATGCATTACTCAGGTAAATTATTTTTTCATAATAACGAATTAATGTTTTATTATCTATAGTAAAAAAAATTATATCAATCGATATTTCAGGTAAATAAAGCTATGAAAGTAGATATTTCTTTGCCTTTTTAGGAGATGTTATATCGGATGAATTTATTATGGCTATGTGGTTTGATGTATAATTATGTATATGCTTTCTAACTTGTCTCTCAGGATGGCGAGTAGACATCGTATCATTTCGTTTGTGTATACTGTTAAAATGGTTTAACAATACCTACGCTTTATCTTTAATTAGAGTATACAACCCTTTCTTCAGTTCCATGAATTTTTATAGGCAGTAATTCTGTTTGTCCTCTACAGAATGTTTAGTTACTTTCCATGCATATGTGTTTATATGTATATATAATAGAATACAATAAGTAGATCCGATTGTATTATAAATTAGTGGTCGTTTTTTTTTTTTTTTTTTTTTTTAAAATATATTTGATTTATTTAATTGCATATAACTATAAATTTGCATTTGGGTCAGTGTATATACATATATATGTACATAAATTAATATTATACGTGTATGTTTATTAGTATGAATAGGACGTGAATAAATGCGTGAATAGCGTAGCGTGACAAATTTTACTGGGTACTACACAAAATGTTAAAATATATTTACATAAGTCGCTTATCCGGCGGTGCAATTCCACTGAGTGCATAGACAACCGCTAATCATTCTGCGCGTTTTCATTTAGTGCAACGTCTATCATTCTTGCGTGCGCAGAAATTTATTATTTATAATTAATAATATTATTTTCGATTTTCCATTAGTAATTGAATTCACGCAGTTTATTAACAAGTTTAAACATCAATATGACGTTAATAATCGCATTAAGGCGAAATGCATTAAATCTTTGCTTGTATTCATTTATAGATAACATTTTATTTTTCTTGTTGTTTTGTAATTTATTAGCGTCTAGAAATGTTGAAAGTTATTTTATCTATTGATTGAATTTTCCTATTCCGTATACAGATGGAATGGTTGATGAAAGACGAAGTGGTAACTTCGCTGCTAGATACATGGCCACCTACTTTAAGTACGTTGGAACTAGTTTGCGAACATATAATATCATCGCCGACCGCTGTTAATTGCTTCGTCGAAAAAGTACCTCTGATATTCGTTCTCGGAGCGGACATGAGTTTACGAGCGTTTTTACAAGTGAGTACGAAGCTATGTTGTTATTTAAAAGTACCCGGTAAAAAAACCGAACACTTTTCGGTATAGCAGAAACAGAAAACTGTATAGTTCTGCGGATATGGTTTATCATATTCTGCACGGATGTAATTGCAGACGGATTAGATTTTAGATGAATAGCGAATATAATGAATTAATTAAAGCTATCCATCGAGGAAATAAGAAAAATTATAATTTATTTTACTAACAAGTTACACAGTCGAATGCGCTTATAAGAGACGCCGGATAAGAGAGAGAGACGGCCGTTTATAAGAGACAAATAGGGAAAAAAAAATAAAAAAAACAAACGTACGAAATGAAGGTTATTTTAGTTCGCTTTAGCGATGCAACATGTCGACTATAAGAGATAAAAGCCAATAACAGTTCGCACGAAACGTGAATGAATGACTAACGCGTGGAAACATCTAAAGCTGCAACGGAAGATCGATTGATAGTTCCAATTTTCTACAACAGAAGAAGAAACGTGATGATGATGACGATTACTATACGCGTAGATTGTTCGCTTAGCCTTAACCGAGATTGTAATCCGTTGTACCGAATCATTTTGATATGCTCGCATACACACACAACGCCAAGTACGAATAGCTCTATATTTTTTACACACACACACACACAATGTCGTGTATAGATGGAGCTACAACATTATTTTATATAACGTGATAATATAGATGAAATTGCGCGCGTATTAGACTAGGATAGAAGATCGCGCCACCGAATCGCAATTCTCGCTGTCCGTACAGTTCTCAACTACTAAAGGCGATGTCGATGGAAAACTGAAAGCCGAAGAGAACGGCAAACAGTAATTGTAAGTGTAATGCAGCGGAATATGCTGCATTATCGAAGACTATATTATCAGTCAGATCGAACATCGAACCTTCGAAATGTTTAATCGTGTTTTAACCGATTCGACAAATCGGAAGAACATACTCGTACAAGACTTTAAAAAAATTGTTCTTTTTTCGCGGCGAAAAATGCATTAAAATAATGTTTATGTACAGGAATTTGCTTTAATGAAAATTCCGGATTATCTTTTGGAAGAGAAAGGAGATTTTTATTATCTTATCAAAGAGGAGACCGAGATTGATAATAGCAACTACCTTAGTTCTAAGTGCGAATTGCATGAACATAGTACAGGTATATATATATTTTTTTTTGCATTTAAAAATATTCGTTCGTGTGATATATTATATATATATATATATATATATGTATCGTACTATTTGAGTTACACTTTATTTTCGTTTTTCACGTTGTCTTTATATTTACAATCAATAAATATATCAAAATTTTATTGTTAATAGAAAGTACAAAATTAATATTAAATATGTATGTGTTTTATTTTAAGCAGATTTATGATTTTTTATTTTATTCGCATTATAATTTATTGCGCCCGCTAATATAATTCAGTATATTGTCCAATGACGACTTGTGGTTAAAAAATCTAGCAGTTGCAATTACACCTTATCCCCTCCCCAACATACACGCACAAAAAATTTTTTCGTTTCACACAACATCGCAGAGCAACATTAATAATATTAAAGCCAACAAAGTGTAATACAAATACACAAGAACCTTTGAAAATCGTAATCAGAAAAACTAAAAATTACGATTATCAATTCAAAGATAAAAAATTTGCATTACATTAAACCACACTATATTAAAAATTTATTTCCGCATGAATAAGTACAAAATTTATTCAACTAGAAAAGTATAAAAATGTTTAAAATATTAAAATGGAACAATTCGATAAACTCTGCGTATAAAAGTATTCTTATTTTTCACAATTTACACAAAACAATCCTCTGAAAATGAAATGATCAATTGCCGTATAAATAATAAAGCTTCCGAAAGGAAAAAAATCTATATATATATATATATATATTAACATCGGTAAGTAATAATGCGAACAACATAAATGGGTGAGAGGCAATGAAACAATTCACACGCGGAAAGGTACACGGTAAAAGAAAGAAACGCCAACAGGAATTCGAAAAAGAAAAACTACTCTTAGGGTTAGGAAGAGATGAAATATAAGTCCTGGACTCGTTTGTTTTTTGGCGGCCGTATGCACAAGCAACCGCACGTGCGTGTCACGAACAACACAACGAGAAAAACCTGTTCTACCGCGTCAAGTGTGTTTATTTAAAGGATTTCGGTTGCAAAACGATTGCAATCAGCAGTCGCTAATACAACTCTAATGTACAGGCGCATGCTGTATATGACTTTACAATGCCTTCTTCAGGTTGCATCGAGCGTGCAGCCAATCGTTGCAACTAGACATTTCAAAGCACTCTTTTAAAAAGATTTTTTACTTTTATAATGTATTCTACGAAAAATATAATTAAAATTCTCTTTATTTTATCTCCATAAAATAATTAGTACTTTTAATAATTATTTTATTACATCATCAATTTTTATGCTGTTCTGGATATTTCTATCAAGCAACCTTTATGTACGATCCGCCACTGGTATTGTTGTGGAGAAATGCTATTTTTTTTTATTTATTCGATGCCAGTAAAGTTTTAGACGTCGAAATTACAATTCGTAATCGTCGCAAATATAATATCTTTTTATTTTAATTCGTAATTAAATCTTGAAAACATATTCATTTCAATCCTCGATCAAACGTGCATTTTTTTTATGTATACTAAGTTTGTACATACATGACGGTATTTATAAACATGTATAGAAACCGTTCGATAACGGTATAAGAACGGCAACTAGACTAAGGGCACGTTTCGGTGGATAAGACAAATAACAAGACATTTCATCTCGTATCGAGCCATAAACGAAGAAAGAAAAATATTGGCCGATAAAAGGAACAGTGCGTCCAAATTGCGAAAATACTGCCAGAATCGCGCGGAAGGGAAACGTGAACAAAGTAACATACCACTAAGCGTATTTACAATAAATGAGAAGGTATCGCCGTTGTTGACGAATGAGATTAAGCGAGTCGTGCAAAAACTAAAAACAACCCAAAAGGCAAAGTAGAAAACTAAATTATTTAAGAAATGTTCGTAAAATTAGATGAAGTAGCAGCAGAGGTCTTATGTGTGTGACACTTGTTAAAGAATATGGTACACAATCATATGGTCAAGTGACTGTACAGGATCTATATAACCTAAAAACTAAACAAAAATAAAAACGGGATATTTGCGAAAAGTATAGAACAACAGCATTGATATAATGTAACACGTTCTGTATACGGTGAAAGACTAATTTGTGTTACAGCAAATATCGCTAGAACAGACGAGTTTCATTCCTGGTAAAGGCATGCGAATTAAAAGAAATAATAGAAAAATGCAGATGAATGAATAACAGGTATATTTCCATTATTTACAAAGCAGAGTATATATATATATATATATATATATATATATATATATATATATATATATATATATATATATATATATATATATATAATAAAGTGCGTATATTAAGCAGTGGTACGCTCTCGTTAGGCGACTTAGATTTAGTGAACGAGTCTTAAAGTTAGCTTACAACTATAAATAGACGATTGTACAGAGGAAGAATACAATTGAAACCCAGCATATATATATATATATATATATATTATTATTATTATTATTATGTTACAGCCGATTGGCTGATTTGCCCCAACACAATATTTCTCCATAAAATGCGGTCACTGACTGCCTTCTTCAAATCTGCATATTTCGTAAAATCCGTCTGCTTTAGCACCGTATCGACAAATGTTATTTTAGGACGTCCACGTGGTCTTTTACCTAAAATTTTACCTTCTATAACAATATTAAGAGTACTATTTTCGGACCGCATTACATGTCCTAACCAACGAAGACGAGTTTTCCGTATCCTGTTGAGTATCGCTTTTTCTTCTCCTATTCTTTCTAGCACTGCTTTATTCGTAACTTTTTCGGTCCAACTAATTCGTTGCAGTTTTCGCCAGCACCACATTTCAAATGCTTCCAGCCGACTGCAATCTACTTTCTTAAGTATCCACGTTTCTGAGCCATACAACGTTATTGACCAGACAAATGTTTTCATAAGTTTTTTACGTAATTCCAGAGATAATGAGCATTGTGTTATCAACGAATATTTTTCTTTAAATGCTGCTTTGCCCAATTCTTTTACACGAATTTCTGGTGTACAATCGAGGTTATATATTATTATTATCTGATCCAAATATTTGAAAGATGTTACTACATTGTTCAACATAATCTTTATTTTTGCTTATTACTTATGACCATGACTTTCGTTTTGGGTATGTTTATATCCATCCCATATTTCCTCACATTTATGTACAATTTATTGATCATTGTTACCCATTTTTTCGGGCTTTCTGCTAGCAGCACTTGATCGTCTGCAAATTTTATCGTATTATAACTCATACATACACATATAGAACGAAGGAAGTGAGAAAACGTAATGAGTATGCTTATAACTATTAGAAGTACAAGTGTGTAGTTGTATCGTACTTATATGAATAAAGTAAATATTGTAAGCCTTATAAATGGTAATAACCTACGATAAACCTTGGTGAGCGTTAATTAGTTTAAAGTAGTATGCGATTACAACAATTTTATTTGGAAGTCTAGGGCGTGAGAAGAAAATTTTAAATTATTTTATGTTTATATCTTTTGTGTTGTAATTGAAGGGTATCGTAAGCGTAGTTACCAATTTTTTGTACAATATTGGTTTGCGGGATACTGACGATAAAATTTAGCAGCTTGCTTGTTGAAAAGTTGAGAAATATACGGGCGATTCAGTACGGAGTGCATGTGAGAAATTTTTGTATGAAAATGATCATTTGGGATGATTGAAGAATTTGTAATTTATTGATCGTGGAGTTGCTTATACTACACCAGATAGGACAAGCATAAAGAATGATTGGTAAAATGAGAGCTGTATTTTAATCGATTGTTCAATATTGGGAATAACTGATGTAAACGAGCTTGAGCTCTATCAATACTCCGGTTGATGTGATTACTGAATATTGACCGGCTGTCTAGGATGAGAACAAAGTATTTCACAGCAGATTTCCACTGTAATTGAGTATCCATATCTCGTAATATAATGTGGGACCCGAGGCCTACGCCTGGAAAATAACATAGCTTCAGTTTTTTTTTTCTTGTTAATTTTGATTTTTCATTTTGCATCGTATTTGTATATTTTATTGTAACTATTTGCGAGTCTGTTCCTAATGGTATTAACTCTATAAGAGGATGTGTAGATGTTGTACTATCAGCACAGAAGGAAGTGGTGATATTTCGTAATCGTGGTAAATCATTAATGTGTAGAATAACGAGAAAGGGTCCGATAATGCTACCCTGTGGAACACCAGCACTTAGAATTGGACTAGGTGTCGCCAAGACTAACTGTGAATGATCTAGCGGAGAAATAGAATTTGATGAGTACTGTCAGATAGCTAGGGAAGCCATAGCGTAGCATTTTGTAAACTATGCCGTTATGCCAAGGTGTATCGAAATCTTTGTCAATGTCATCCTCTATGTTTATTTAGATTAAATTGGTCAGTTCAACTCGATGTTAGAGCATACTTCTGTTTCATTGATTATAGTAAAGGTTTTCGGCCGCGTCCAGTGGAAACAACCGTGTCGAATATTAAACGACTTCGATGTCACGCGTCACATAATTGGTATTATTCAATCGTTGTACACATCTGACGAAGGTAGAGTCAAAATAGGTGATAAACTATCGAATGTATTCATAGCGGAGAACGAAGTACGACAGAGCTGTATATTAAACCCAATAATATTCGATATTTATTATGACGAATGTATAATATGAAGAAACTGGTATAAATGGGAGGATGATGTAAAACTTGCTGGGAAATCAATCAGTAACCTGTTATATTGTGACGATCTCCGCAATACAGCAAAAATTGATTAGTTTCCTTGAAAAACTAGAAAATATAACTAAACAATATTATTTACTAACTGTTCTTCGTATCAGAAAAATGATCTTTATGCGTTTATTTGTTTATTTATTTATTTAATGAATCCACACAACAGCTAACATCCAATTATAGTGTAGGCTTATAAATAAAATAATACAATGAATAATTTTTTCTGAATTATAAAATTAAAAGTAAACAAAATAAAATACAAAAAAAAATCCATTGAACACATTCACCAGTCTCACACCCATTAAACACACCAGAAAAACTACACGCGTTCACAAGTCTCACACTCATTAAAACTTACATCATTCACACCCCATTCACACAATCTTACTCGAAATAAACGGACGAATAATCTTCAACAAATTAATAAATACAATATAAACCTTAACGTATATACTACATGTACATTAGTAAAGGAACACATATACCAAACACCCACCACATAATAGCAATCTAGAACCTTTGGAATAGACAACAGCGAAACTCCTCATCGCAAAATATACTCGAGAAGCAACTTATTAAAGAAATATCTGTTATCGAAGTATATATCCATACAGGGAAATATGTTCAAAAGAGAATTATACAATCGGAAAGCTGACGGCAACGGAGAACTTAAACCGAGGTTTGTTCGTGCACGCGGCTCACTAAAAACACGATTCGATCGCCTATTTGGTCTTAGTACAACGTAGGAGACGGTTGATGTTAAATACTATTAACTCTACCATTGCATACTTAATTTGGCTATTTTCCTTATGTAGTGTAAAAAGACCTCACATCCATTATATTTCTTAATATATCGTAATTCATATATTTAGGGTAAATAGCTGATATACGGTAATATAGATATTTTAAAAATTTACACTGAACTTTCTCAATTAATCTAATGTATTTATTATAATACGGATCCCAAATAATTGAACAGTATTCTAAAGGACTACGCACTAATGCATTATAAAGCGACAGTAGCGTCCATAGATCTCTAAACACATATGAATTTCTTATAATAAAACCTAGAATTTTATAAGAGCGATTAACAACATCGCTTATATGTATTGAAAATTTTAAATTGTCATCAATATTAACTCCGAGATCCCGCAACACAGATTTTTTAATTATCTGCTTACCATTCATCGTGTAAGTGAACGAGTACCTATTTCTATTTCTGCAGAAACTCATGTGGACGCATTTGTCATACTTGAAATTTCTTTGCTCCACAGAACCAGCTTATCTAGATCTGTTTGTAAAGATTCACAGTCAGCTAGTGAAGATATAGGAGCATACATTTTGAGATCATCAACAAATAAAAGAAATTTCGAGCCAAGGTTTTTTCCAATATCATTGATAAAAATTAGGAATAGAAGGGGACCCAAATTCGAACCTTGTGGAACCCCTCAAGTAGGTGAATATGTATTAGAATGGTAGCCATTATACACAACATAGCTCTTACGGTTATATAAATAGAATTCTAATAATATGACAAAATCTTTTGACAGTCCAAGCAACTTTAGTTTATTCAGTAGATGTGAATGACTAACAAACGTTTCCTAGTACACACTCGTATAAAGTACGACGTTGACTAACTATTAAATTATAGGTATATACATACACGCGCTACGCGAATAAACAGGTGTATAATATTTATTCATAAACTATAACGATTAAAAATTTATAGGTACATTTTTCACCTGTAGCATAACACCGGTAATAGCTTTATTTCTTGATAATTATGTTCGTAAGTTAATATTTCTTTTACTATAAAATTTTATTCGACATTTTCCGTACAATCAAACTGATAAAAATTTTCAAATTAGCCGCGATAAAAAATTATTTATTTATATATATATATATATATATATATATATATATATATATATATATGTGCATATTCTGATCTATTAATTCTGACGATTAACGTAAACGATTTGTGTTCTAATTATTATAATTTTAAACAATATAAAATAAAACGAGTGTTTTATTTATTTATTTATTATTAAAAATAATTTATATAAATTTAATTCGTTCTCGTATACACTATTTATTATATATCGTTTTTACAGATAACGATTTAAGTTTCGTTTCGGCTACAGGAAGTAACAGTTCTCTCGATGAAATAGATGATTCGGTTCTCGATCTGACGTAAGTATTGATATATATATATATATATAATTTATATGCGGACAAACCAAAGAGTTAAAAAAAAATTTGTACACATTGTACGTAATATCAGTAGGATTATTTGCATCATAGGGATTTAATTAAGCAGAAGTGAACTTAAACGCAATGTTAAAACAGTTAGAGAAATATTACGAACAGAATAATTTAATCCTAACAAAGCTAAAATTTGTGTTCTCTATTTAATTAATGCGGTGGTAAATTCGAAATTAAAAATCCTATGGCGAGAGATAGAACTATAATGACCACGTAAGATATGTATGAGTGACACTAGACAGATCCCTCACTTACAGAAAGACCATTGCGAGAACACTAAAAAAAAAAAAAAAAATATTCCGAATGGAATATTAAAAAAGCTCGTAACTTCAAAATGGGGTGCAAACGTTGCAGTCACGTGAAGTATAGCCATAACGTTATGTTTCCGAGCAACGCAGTACAATTTCACAGCTTAGGCTAGATTTCAACATGCAAAACATGCGGATATTTCGTTAAACGAATCGTATCTTTTAATTACATGCTGCTTAAAAGCAACGGAAATTAGACATCATTATCTTCTGAGCGGAATAGCGGCAACTGCATGTTATACACCGTATAATACCGGACAAAGAAAGGACAAATCTCAAGACGACGGACACCTTAATGTGTGATCAAACCGTGGTAACATATGTACTGAAGTCGAGGAACAGTTTCAAAAAAATAATAACAAAGTAAAGAATTACAACACGAATAAGAACGGATAAATTAGTGAAACGAAAAAACGTCGCAAAACCCACTAACATCATCGGAAGAAGAAACTATGGCGTCAAGATATAAAGAAAGATGGCCAATATAGCGAACGACTAACCGAATACGAGTGAGCTATGCTCGAACGGCATCAAAGATAATGAAGTCAAAAAACCCGAAATGTCATTGCGAAGAACTCCAAATGGTATGGAATGAATCCAACGACGTGTTGATTTTATATTTTTTTATTTATAAATAAGTCAAATGGAAGAATATTAAAAGTGACATTTGTAGTTGATATTAACAGTTCGGTATGTAAACATCTAATTTTAGGGTTTGTGTATAGCCTGTGTGCTTGTTGTGCTTGTGTTAGAAAAAAGTAATAAAAAATTATATTCATTAATTGTCATTTAACGATGACTATAATAAATACTGTATATTGTGTTCAAGTTAAACGTGTATTTCGAAATGATACTAAATTTAACGATAAATAAGTCAAGCAGATGAGTATCGCAATATTTATAACTGATATTGATATCGTTATATACAAATAACTAATATTGGGAAGATTGCGTTGTGATTCGTTTACGGATTTAGAATATGTGTATATATAAATTAACGTATGATTTATGAGTAAAAAGTTGAGTGGAGTTAGTGATTCTGTATACTGTCATGATACTAAATTTAATTATAAATAAGTCAGGTGAAATAATTTTACAACTTTCATCGTTGCGTACAAAGAACCAACATCTTAAAGAAGAAATTTGCATTTCGTCGATCGGTTTCAAGAACCACAGACGAGATATGTTGTATATATATATATATATATATATATATATATATATATATATATATGTGTGTATGTGTAGGTTTAAAAAATTTTAAAACTGATAGCGTAAAATTATATTCATTAATTATCGTTCTGGATATTATTTGAAAAATTAACTAAAGTACGGGCGCAATTAATTTGAAATAATACCAAGAAAAAAAAATGTCTTTCGAATATTTTAATTTGGAAAATACGTCTTATAAAAAATAAGAAACACTTGTCGCAAACTATTTATTAAAGTTATATTTCGACTGTACGAATGAACTAAACGTGTCGAAGTGAATTGTACTACCTGATATCAATATAAATTATATTGCCGTACAATATGTGTGTAATTTTACCAAACATATTGTATCGCAGTATAATTTATATGGATATGATTAATATTAAACGGTTTCAAAGGGGACTTTAGGTTGAACAAGTCATATAGAACAGTCAGCTATGTAGCAAGAGCATTGTATTAAGCCACTAAAACATGAAATAGAGAAACATATTACCCGATAAACGATAACATAAATATAAATCACGAATTTATTAACACTACGTATTATCATCCACATTATTTATATGATAAAAAAAAAACAAAACAACATATTGACTAAACAGTTTAAAACTGGATGAGTACTACGTAAAAAAATATCGAGCAATTTTTTTTTTGTTTTTCTTCTTTTTTATTGCCAATTTGTACCTAGCTTGATAAAGCTATCAACAAATGTTTGAAAAGAGACTCGTGTATGGGGAGCACACCTATTGGTGTGTTCTACCCTATTTGTTTACACTATCTTGAATTTTGATCCTCTTGAGACGTCTTGTCACTGGTTTGTTCGGGATCGCTGCCGCTAGCTGATTGGGGTGTCCATACAGACGCATCATGTGATTTTGAGTTCGTCTATTAATGACCTCGTCAATGGTATGAATCCCTAAATCATCTCGATGGATCAGTTCATTGGTAACGTACCAAGGCATACGGTATATCAATCTGATGAGGGCTTTGTTCTGGAACCGTTGGATGATCATCCGATTCGATGGTTTCGCGCATCCCCACAGCGGTGCAGCGTAGGTCCATATTGGTTTCAGCATGGTATTATATATTAACAGCTTGTTTCGTAGTGACAGCATGAATATAACGGTTTAGCGAAACAATTACTATAGATAGCCGACTAAACAACGTTCTATTTACTCCGAATTATTTTAATATACAGCTCGTCAGCGGACATGGATTATTTAAAAATTACTCTTATAGTATTTATATAAATATCTAGAATAGCTCAATCGAACAGATGTGTAATATGCAGTACAACTGACATCGTAGAGCCTATTCTGACATGATGCAAATACAGCAGCAATAGCAGTACTAAAATTTACCGACATCAACGGCACCGAATTAAAAGTGTTTTCAACGTTTAATAATATATCTTAAATAACATACCGTAAAATATCGTAATATAATATAAATTGTATATAAAAATTTAACTGTAAAATCGGCTGCCGAGACCACCGCAAACTTAATCGGATGGGCGCTCTAGTTCAGTTCGTTATTCTTAATTTACTTGTATCGCATTTATAAATAAACTTAATTCTATTTTATTTTCACGAATTGGGAGACTCAAAAAAAAAAAAAAAAAAAAAAAAAAACGTATTAACAACCCGTTAATATTGTGATCATTTATTTATGCTTTATTAGCGCATGGATTTTTGTTTGTTTACAGAAAAAATCTACTTACATATCTCGATGTACAAAACATAGAAATAGAAAATATTGAAAAATCGGATCCTTAGTAGGCCACCAAAAACTATATAACTTGTATGAGTTTTCGTTTAATTTTTATCCAAATTTAAGTACGACCTGACGGTATACCGCAGGCAGGAACTGTGTTGCGAAGTCGGTATATGGAGACGTATCGTATAAGTCCTGTCCTTTATTGGGTACGATTTCCATAGTATTCGGACGATATTCCGCGATTACTAAATTTCGATCGCACTTATATATAAATGCTTTTAAATTATTATTTTTTTTTTTTTTTTACTAGAATACTTCAAATATAAATGAGTATACAAATTTTCACACTAACCCTAATGGTTCTATGAAAACTGTTACCAAAGCGTCTATTATATTTCATTTTGATCTTTTGTAAATATATAAAAATATTATTTAACGACTATAAACAAAAAAATGCGAATAATCAATTATCACATACGAAAAATCTCACAATCGGTACGTAACGATATATTAACGACAGACTAAATTTCGGACTAACAATCGACTAACTAAAAAGCGAAGAGTAAACGTTGACCGGTACACACTTTATCTGTTGTCGTGTATGTACAAAATTCCGCGGGAATTCTTTGTAGATACAGTGTGTGGCTAAACTTCTTCGAACGTCATTATATATTGCGGTATTTTATTATAACTATTATTGTTATTATTATGTTGTTGTTTTTTTTCTATATTTTGTCACGTATTTATTATTATGAACATTTTATTTAAATTTTATATTTTTAATTATTTAACTTACTCCTGTATTCCCTTACTCTTAGAACGTGTTATATATAATATATATATATATATATATATATATATATATATAATAAATAGGAATATAATAAACCGCAGTACACTACAAGGAACACAAACACAACTTGACCTGATAAAATAAGAGATAGTACAATTGGTAGTAGGCGAATATATCCTATGGATCGCAGTGACGTCAGAACACCGTTGGATTACTACACAGCTAACTGATGATACTTACCTTCTATACTTTTATGTACCTTGATTTCCAACTGTTCGGGTTAGTTTTTCTTTCTTTTTCAATCGATTCCCTATCTCCGTTTTTTTCCCCCCCGACCCTTTCAGTCACAATGTCCACTATAATGGACATAAAATTTTAATGTTAACAAAAATTTTTATGCATAAATTGTCTCAGTTTTAAAAATATTTATATAAATACATGGACAATTATCTACGGTTCGCCCAAAAAGCAGCACACCCCTATAAAATTTATAATTTAATGTTAAAATTGTATAATTGAACGGGTTAAATCTATAATTCACTACGACTAGTCGAATGGTGTTAAGGATAGAAGAGAATAAAAAACGGTTATTTATTAATTATTTCCAACATAAAACGACGTATAACATTTAAAATTCGACGACGAAATTAATACGTATTTTATTGTGATCGCCATTGTTTATGGTAATTGGTACCGGTATAATGTAAAAAAAAAAACCAATTTAAAATTAAATTACAAAATCGACATAATTATAAAATAAATATTAAATTATTCACTCGTCGCCGGAAAAGCGATGAAAAAGCCTTGCGAATAAAATCTAAACTGGATATGTCGCGGAAATTAACGACGAGTCAGGTATTAGAAATTAACGTTACAAGCCAGTTTCCGATATTCGTATTACCATTAAGAAATAGCAACCCGCGTTGTTAACTAAATTACACCGATGATCAATAGTAATTTATTCATAGAAATATTTCTATAATCGCGGACGAATTTTATCATCTTCGTTGCAGGGAAAACGATCCGAGCGCAGAGGCAAAAGACAAATTGACGGAATCATCTAATATCGCGGGTAATTAAAATATGTTATGTTTCTTTTAATGATTATTTTTATTTGGCCGATACAAATTGTGTTTCTATCTCGATTTGATTCGATTTATTTATGTTTCAATTAATACAACAGTGCGTTATCAGTTCGACGGATACGTAGCAATATTATAAAATACTCGCCGGTAAGATTTTTTAAACTATTTAAAAAAATTTAAGTAACTTAGTGTCTGTTTGTTTTTTTTTTTTTTTTTTTTTTTTTTTTAAATATTGAACAACCTGTAAAGGTTTCGTTTGTTTAAACAAAATTAGCGACCTTACACAATTTTATTAAGCAGAACGAAGTGTATATATTTAGGGGGAAAAATATACAAAAAAAAAAAATTGTGTTTTAAAACGCATTTTTTAACCGATAATCTTAAACGCAACTCTGATTACTCGTAATTAAAATAATCGTATGTTGCGAAGAATGAACTGAAATATTTCGAAGACGAATAGAACGTTTTAGTTGGAAAGCCAAATTAAAACTAAATCGAGAGAAATGTACAATTATCACTATTGACACAGAGCGAAAAAACTGCCTACAATATTTACGTCAATGTCTGACATAAATAGAAAAACAAAAACTATATATATCTAGGAACGCATATTATCAATGATGGAAACGATGAAAAGGAAGTTAGGCTGCAAATTGGGATGGTCAAATGCATAGTAGAAAAACTAAACAAGATACGGACGGATACCGACTTATTGACAATAGCAAAAAGAGATACATAGATAACTGGAGACATTTTGAAATGTGCTCCTATAGGCGCGCCATGTTGAGCATTTCATGGAGTGAACATCGGACGAACATGTTAATACTACAACAACTTAGGATGGAACAAAAAGATAGATTAGTGAAAATGTCTCCAATTTTTTTTTGGACATTTATAACGTAAGGAGTAATTCCAGGGAAAATAACAGAGGACGCCCGCCGACTCGTTTTATAGATTGCGTACAAGAGATGGCGGGAATGCCAATGCGTCAATTAATGGACAGTATAGAAAATATTAATGGCAAAAACTACACGATTGGTAGAAAAATCTTATATTTATTATAATAAATATTATCCGGGAAATAAGTAAAACAACTAGATAGAAACACGACAGGAAAGCTCGGACGCCGTTCTATAGTGGGCTCAATCCTGTAAACATGGAAGTGAATCCTGATAAATGCACCCACATTTCATTTATCAAAAGAACTGATCATCATAATTATCTATCACTAGGTAAAAATATTATACCAGGAAGCAACATCATCAGATTTCTGAGAGTACACTTACATAACACACCAAGTTGGAAAATACGTATATAAAAAAAAAATAATAATTAAAAAAAAAAAACGAGAAAACAACCAGATATCAAATTAAAATCCCTCTACTGGCTAATAGGGTATCATTCGAAAAAACCTCTGAGTATTAATAGGCAATAGTAAAGCCAACATGGACATATGCTGCACTAATATGGGGATGTGCGAAAAAGACAGAAATATAATAAAACGCTTTCAAAATAAAACTTTAAGGCTGATACACAGAATGGCGTGGTACGTTACCTCATCGCGAAATTTTGGCCTCCATGATCAACGAAGTAGGCAATGCGCATGCGCGGACACTGCAATGAGCTGATAACTGTCTTTCCGGACGTCACGTCAACAGACTATTGAAAAGAACTAGAATTCGCGACCTAGTTTAAGAGATGGGCTGAATACATCAATGAATGTATTCCCCGTACAAAAGAAGACGATAATACACTTCATAGATAACCTACATGACTAAGAATGAATTAAGAAAAAAAAATATGTTATCATCATTTCCATTTTCTATTCAGCAGATTGGTGTACGTTAGTTCGTTGTAATATCTTCCGCCTTGCCATTTGTATTATTTCCGGTGCTGATTTTTTTCTATCCCGTGTGTGTATACATATACACTATCATTCTTCTTTCGCTTGGTCTTTTCCACGGGATGTTTCCTTGTATCGCAATCGTGAAAAGAAGATCCTCTTCTCCGGATTTGATGTCTGAAATATTTCTTTTTGCTCCGTTAATTCTACTTAGTAGTGGTTAATTTACTGACTTTACATTTATCCGATACTTCCGTATTTGTTATATTTTCCTTTCACGACGAAGAAGTTTATTTTCGTTTTTGTTGGTCTCCAAAATTGTCCGCGTCTCGACCACCGTACGAAGCATTGAAGAATTCTCATTTTTAATTGTGATATCATATGCATTATTTTTTGCATCTTGCCACGTACACCTGGTCATCAGCCTTTGCTTATACGTGCTATTGGTGTTGCGTTAATATTGAATCCTAAGCTATTAATGTTCGCCGTACGTGTCATTTCTTCAGCATATGCGTTGAAAAGTCTCGATGATAGTAGACAGTCTTGTCTTACTTCTTTCTTAATATGCATTAATAATTGAGCGTCCTGATTAATATTCGTGTTCGGAGTTTATTAGAAAATAAAGTACCGACCATATGCAATTTGAAAAAGAAACCATCTGACAGACTTGTATGGAAGCAAATAAACAACAAAAAAATTTTCAGCTAAAATAAAAAAAAAAAAATCTTTTATAAGTTTGAATGAAATTTGACGAAATAGAGTACCTTCCGAATGAAGATCTATTGAATTCGCAAAGATTTAATCATGTGTTTTTTTTTTTGTTGTTTTTTTTTGGCCTAGATCAAGCTGAACTTTTATATGTAGCAGATTCTAATTTAAGTATTATATAATAAATTAAAATTTTAAATAATAATATTGCACCTTATAAATAAAAATAAGAAATAATATTTTATAATCGCGGCTTAATATAAATAATTTTAGGGAATATGGAGGAAGAACGGCGAAATATATTAGTTTTTAGATTAAAAAAAATATTTTTGCCTATTATAATTAAATTCAGGACAATTAAAAAGGGATTTATATCTTCCAGAGGTAATTTATGGAAATATGTCTAGTACATTGTCCCTGATTATCTCCATTTGAAAAACTTAACTCTATTCGGGAATGATCCATACGCCACCTACAAATTATAGTAACAAATCTGCGAAGTTGATGAGGGTGGATTGATATCGGATAATTATATACGTGTATATTATCGCCAGCAGCAGTATTTCAGCGTTCATAGACACTGGATTGATGTACCAATTACTTCCGTACAATTTGAACTAGCGTGAAATGTAGTGATTTTTTTAAAATAAATAAACAAGAAAAAAGTAATTAATATCACTAAAATGTTTTTATATAAAAAACTCACAATCATGATCAAGTGGATATATACACGTAAAATATAAAAAATATATACAAATTATAAAAATATAAAAAATGAAATAAAATGTAAGAAAATACTTAATTTAGAATAAATATCAAAAAAGTAAAAAAAAAAAAAACAGATTTAATTACCAAATTATCTGATAGTTTATGCGGTAAATAACACGATCAACAAAAATCAGCAATATACAGAAAATATGTACAAGTTAGTCAAGAAAATATAAACTTTCATATAAAAAAAAAAAAAGATTAAATTTATATTTATTCTTCCTCCATTTTATGATGACGTAAGTTCATCCCGACATTGACCTTTTTTTAAGACGCCTGACAGGGTTATCTGGAAGTTGTCGACATTCGTTTTGATATTAGCGGATTTGGATTTTCACTGGGTTAAATTTATAACATACTTCTTAAAACTAATTCTTCATCAAAATTTATCTTCGAATTAAATAAATTATTTTTATATATTTTTATTATTTTCATTTTTTATTTAATTTATTTACTACTGAATTTATAAATATATTTCCTATTGCTAAATCTATATTATATAAATATTTGTATTATTTCATAGGTATGACTTCCTATATAATTTGTTGAATCGAAATAATTCTTTTTACTGTTTAAAATTTTTATTTAGTATATAATAAAAATTGGAATCTGCTGGACATAAAGGTTCAACTTGTTGATCTAGGCCAAAAAAAAAACCAAACGATTATATCTTGTTAATTCAATAGAACTTTATTCGGAAGGTATTCTATTTCGTCAAATTTCATTCAAGCTTACAAAATAATTTTTTTTATTTATTTTTTATTTCGTATAAGTTGCAATCTAGCTGAAGCAGCTAATTTAGCAATTGAGATACGATGCATAATAGGACCATGACGCGTGTGGAATGATCGCACACTGCTGACATTCCGTATTATCACTACCAGTTAACGATTATGTTGGGGATATTGATTCGCCTGACTTCATCAGTGTTATCTAGGAAATTAATAGCCAGCGGATTAGAATACCTATCTAGTCTCTGCAGGTTACCGAGCGCTGTACGTTCGTATTTTATCTTTGACCTCTGGTACCTTCGGATCTATTTCGAATGTACCAGGGTGCGTTATCTAGGGATCTCGGTACTTTAGATTGAAATCGCTGAATAATTTTAATTCTTTAACTGCCTGCTGTTCCCTATAATTATAGTCCATAAGTCCACACCGGTTTAAGCATGATGTTATAAAGTACCAACTTAGAACTCGGAGAAAGCTCTGATTTCCTTCCTAAATGCCAATACATCTTGTTGAACATGAGTCTTAGTTCCTTACTTTTCTTCTTAATATGATCTTCCCAGCACAAGCTGCGTTCTAAACACATTTCAAGGTAATTCACTACAAAAGAATGAACACTAGCATTGTTATGCCGGTATGTTCGATTTGCAAAAGTTCGAATAATGTTTTATCGCTACAAATAATTAGTCATATTATCGGTATATATTATGTTGTGTTTTTTATTTAATTAAATAAAGAAGAAAAACCTTGGTCGATTTGATTACAGTTTACAACCAGGATGATGACTCAAAATACGCTTGTAGCGACACCACATCGGAAACTAGTTGCGAAACGGTTATACTAGCTAATGTCGATTCGGACGACGAAAGTGTTGCTACCGCTGATGACGATACCGATAACAGCGTCAGTAGCAACAGCAGTAGCGGTGATAATGCAAGTAATAGTAGCGACGATGACGATGAATACTATTACGCTATTGAGAGTTATATCGATAGCGAAGCGAAAGATAGAACGGAAAAAAGAATAATAGAAGAAAGCATAACAGAAGAAGAAGAAGAAGAAGAAGAAATGATAGCGATAGAAGAAAAAGTAATAACGGAAGAAACAGAAAAAGAAAAATTTACCGACCAACCGACTCGACAGCAATTACCAAATTTTTGGTTAATCATGCAAGTTGGAAAAGATCACGTGACAGTTTATTTTCATTGCAGGTAATCAACATCCTGAAATTGATAATTATTCTCATTTACAGACACTCACAAACACACACACACACTCACATATACCACGTGCGCGTTATGTATATATGATAAATTGAACTATTATATATATAATTACTCGGTTCCCTACTACATAATTGATTTTGTTGACGATTTTTTGCAAATAATTATAAAACATATCAGTGTTTTAATTAATTTTACATACTTCTCGTTTAAGTCATTGTCAATATTCGAAGTAAGTTTGTGTGTATATATATATATATATATATATATATATATATATATATATATATATATATATATATTGTTTTAAACAACCGATTAGACGTCTATACACGTGGTGATCACCGGGGGACAGAGTAAGAAATCAAATAGATTTTTTCATTATTAACTCAAGATGGAAATCTAGCATTCTGAATACTAAGTCTTACCTCGGAGCAGACTGTGGCTCAGACCATCAGCTATTAGCAGCTCATTTACGGTTACGTCTAAAATCTAGAAATATAACTACAGGAGCCCACAAAACAAGACTTAATAGTGATGATCTTAAGCTATTTACAGACCATGTTAAAGGGAGATTAATGAAATGTAATCTTAAACAAGATAATCCAGAACAATAAAGAATACCATAAATGAGGCAATGATATCTATAAACGCAAAGAATAAAAATGGGACAAATAGGAAGCCATGGTTATCAGACACAACTTGGCACCTGATAGAAGAAAGAAGGAAACAGAAAACGAAAGGATTAAACACAATGGAGGTGCAACAACCTTATATCAAAATGAATCAAGAAGTTTAAAAAAGCTGCAGACGAGACAAAAAGAATATATTCATAACATATGCGATGAAATTGAACATCATGCGGAGAAAAATGAAACCAGAGATCTCTACCAAAAGATAAAAGTATTATCACGAGACTAAACCGCGAAACTGGATAATTAATGACGCTAACGGGAATGCAATTACGAATGAAAACGAGGCAGTTCAGCGTTGGAAAGGATATTGCGAACATTTATATGAAGAGAAGCCAGTTGTAGTAAATACAATGAAAAGGGAGAATATAACACAATATAGACCTGACATATTACAATCGGAAATTGAAGATGCAATCAGATAACTAAAAAATAGGAAATCTCCGAGAAATTATGGTATCTATGCAGAATTACTCAAGGTACTTCCAACCAATGGGGTATAGATAATATGCACACTGTGCAATCAAATATGAAAAGCGGAAATATGGCCAACAATGTGAAACCTACAGAACAATTGCACTGGTATCACACGCAAGTAAAATTCTGCTCCACATTATTAATAACAGGTTGAAACAATATCTAAACTAGCAAATATCAACAGAACAGGCTGGATTTGTTAGTGGCAGAGGATCCAGAGAGCAAATACTGAGTATCCGACAATTAATTGAAAAAAGTATCGAATATGACAAACCGATGTATTTATGCTTCATTGATTATCATAAAGCATTTGATTGCGTCAAATGGGATAAACTATTGGAAATATTAACCTCGATGGGTGTACCAAGCCACTTATCCTATTTAATATACAATCTGTATGTACAAACAGAAGCCACAATAAGGCTCGATGGCGCCGTATCTAAAAAATTTCATACACAAAAAGGCGTAAGGCAAGGTTGTATATTGTCTCCCATACTTTTCAATATATATACTGAATATATAATGAGGAACGCCTTAGATGGCTATAAAGGAGGAGTGAAAATAGGCGGATATAGAGTATCTAATCTGCGATACGTCGATGATACTACACTCATTGCTGCAGCTAGAAAAGAAATTATTGATTTACTGAACAGAGTAGAAATGGAAAGTAGAAAACTGGGAATATTAATTAATAAAAATAAGACAAAAATTGTGGTAATAGATAGAAACAACAATCCTCAGAAGCTGAACACTATATAGGATATAGAAATTATAAATTCATATACATATCTTGGATCATTAATAAACAGTCATGGCGGAAGTGGAGAGGATATTAAACGTAGAATGGTGTTAGAAAAAGCTGCAATGACAAGACTAAATAAATTTGGGAAAGATCGTTCCATTACTCGTTCAAAAAAAATAAAGCTAGTAAGTACTTTAGTATTTGCCATATTTACATATGGAGCAGAAACTTGGACATTACATAAGCAAGATAAACGGAAAATTGACGCCTTTGAGATGTGGATATGGCGCAGGATGCTTAGAATTCCATGGTCAGCAAAGAAGACAAATATCTCAATTCTAGAAGAGCTAAACGTAGAACAGCGCCTTTATACTTCATGCCAACAGAAAATCTTGAAATATTATGGACATATCATGCGAAAAAGCGAGAACTGCCTAGTAAAAAGCATTGCCATTGGACAGATAGAAGGAAAAAGAAGTAAAGGAAGCCCTCCGATTCGATGGATAGAAACTGTCACGACGCTTACTGGATTAACAAGCGTTCAAGCTATATTGGAAAGCCGAAATAGGGTCAGGTGGAGGAAAATTATATCAGATGCATTAAAATAGAGGTCACGTTACTCAGTCATTGAGTTATCGATTATGATGATGATGATGATGATATATATATATATATATAATTATTATTATGTTACAGCCGATTGGCTGATTTGCCCCAACACAATATTTCTCCATAAAATGCGGTCACTGACTGCCTTCTTCAAATCTGCATATTTCGTAAAACCCGTCTGCTTTAGCACCGTATCGACAAATGTTATTTTAGGACGTCCACGTGGTCTTTTACCTAAAATTTTACCTTCTATAACAATATTAAGAGTACTATTTTCGGACCGCATTACATGTCCTAACCAACGAAGACGAGTTTTCCGTATCCTGTTGAGTATCGCTTTTTCTTCTCCTATTCGTTCTAGCACTGCTTTATTCGTAACTTTTTCGGTCCAACTAATTCGTTGCAGTTTTCACCAGCACCACATTTCAAATGCTTCCAGCCGACTGCAATCTACTTTCTTAAGTATCCACGTTTCTGAGCCATACAACGTTATTGACCAGACAAATGTTTTCATAAGTTTTTTACGTAATTCCAGAGATAATGAGCATTGTGTTATCAACGAATATTTTTCTTTAAATGCTGCTTTGCCCAATTCTTTTACACGAATTTCTGGTGTACAATCGAGGTTATATATTATTATTATCTGATCCAAATATTTGAAAGATGTTACTACATTGTTCAACATAATCTTTATTTTTGCTTATTACTTATGACCATGACTTTCGTTTTGGGTATGTTTATATCCATCCCATATTTCCTCACATTTATGTACAATTTATTGATCATTGTTACCCATTTTTTCGGGCTTTCTGCTAGCAGCACTTGATCGTCTGCAAATTTTATCGAATTAATACTCTTTCCGCCACATTTTAATCCGTATTTATTTTCACCAAATGTTTCTTCCAGAATCATATCTGCAAAACCATTGAAAAGGTCAGGTGATATCAAACAACCTTGCCTTACTCCATTTCTTATATTTATTCTTTCCGATTCAATTCTATTGAAGCGAATCATTGCTTCTTGTATAAATTATACATTATCCTTATTATGGTTTCTGAAAATCCGATTCGTCGTAATAGTGTAAATAAGTCTTTCCACTGTACTTTGTCGAAAGCTTTTTCGTAGTCAATAAAGGCTACATAGAGACACCTGCCTTGGTTTATCATACGCTCACCTAGCAGTCGCAGTACCGCTATTGCATCCCGTGTAGATCGACCTTTTCTAAATCCATATTGCGTTTCTCCCAGATTTTTTACAATTAATATTTCGAGTCGTTTCTTTATTATTTTCAGTAGGATTTCCGACGCATATATATATATATATATATATATATATATATATATATATATATATATATATATCGGAAATGTAAAAAGGCAAAGGAATAATGGATAGAGAATAATTGTGCGGAGGTCAAACAAAAATTTAATGTAGGAAAAACTGAAGAAGCGTACAAACTAAAGGAAAAATTTTTCAAACTATAGAACAAAAAGTAGAAATATAAAAAAATAAATGTGGAAATACGCTAATTAAAGATAGAGACATAGCAGATAGATGGAAAGAATATTATGTATGGGATATGATAAAGAAGAAATTATCGAAAAAGAAGATAAAAGCGATACAATATTAAAAGACGAATTTGACACAGCGTTACAAGAGTTAAGACTGGATAAAGCGCCTGAGATAGATGAAATACTATCCGAATTATGACAAAATATCGTTGAAGAAGGAATTACACAATTGTATATCATTTATGAAATATATGATACGGGGAATATACACGACGATTTTTAAAATAATACAATAGTCGCAATACCGAAAAAATAAAAGGCTGATACATGCGAAAAACATAGAACTACCAGTTTATTGTCACATGCGTCAAAAGTTTTAACAAAAATTATATTCTAGAAGAGCAGAACAAATGATAGAAAGAATATTAGCGGAAGACCAATTTGGTTTTGGAAAAAATATACCAGAGAAGCAATATTGGCCTTACGATTAATCATTACAGAAAGAATAAGGAACGGAAAAAGCACATTTATAAGATTTATAGATATACAAAAGGCATCAATGTCGAATGGAAAAAGATGTTTATAATATTAAAATATAAGGAAAGAAGGATTATATACAATCTATATAATAATCAACGGGTGATTATAAAAATTAGAAATGAAGAAAGAGAACCAAAAAAAAAAAAAATGGAAAATGTGTAAGACAATGATGTGTATCGTCACCCATGTTATTCAATGTTTACATAGAAGAAGCGATGAAAAAAACGAAAGAAAAAGTTCGAGGCATACCAATACATGGGGAAAATGTTAGTATGCTTAGATTTGCCGATGATATCGCTGTATTAGCTGAATCAGAAAAAGAACTGAATAAAAGTGTATAATGGAAAACATGCTACAGGAATATAATATGAAAATAAACAAAAGTAAGACCAAAATATTAGTACGCAATAAATGTAATAATATAAGTAATCAATTTAATATCCATATTAAGAGAGAAAAAGTAGAACAAGTAAACGAATTTTGTTATTTGGGAAGCGTAATAACCAAAGATGGTAGGAATAAAAGGGATATAAAGAGCAGAATTGCCCAACCCAAAGCAGCGTTTTGTAATAAGATAAGCTTATTGACATCGAGAAACAAAGATCTAGCCGTTAGGAAAAGACGGCTGCAAGTATATGTATTCAGCATTGCCCTATATGGATGCGAAACTTGGATAATGACGAAAGATGAGAAATGAAGACTGATGGCATTAGAACTCTGGTGCTACAGAAGATTACTAAAAATAAAATGGACAGATAAGGTAACCAACGAGGAAGCATTGAGAAGAATTTATGAAAAACCGATGTTGTTAAAAATAATAGTAAAAAGAAGAACCCAAATGATAGGTCATGTACTGTGACACGAAAGGCTAATAATGCGTTTAATAAAAGGGATGCATCCGGAAAAGAATATGATTGGAAGACCGTGAACAAATTACATTTCACAGATACTCGATGTGATGGTGTCATCGTATAAAGAACTGAAACGGGTGACACACAATCGACAGAGATGGAAATCAATGACGAATTAATCTTAGGATTGAGCACAATATGATGATATATATATATATATATATATATTACAAGAAACCTCGTATATACTCTTATTATTATTATTTTAAAAAATAAATAGTATTTATAAAGAAATATTTTATTTTATATTAAAATAAACTATTATATATTTATTAATGAATTAATTATAAAAAATAATAATTTAATAAAAAACTAACCTGACCGGATTTGTAATTATTTTTCAACCATCCATTCTCATTTTATTCTAACCGTCTTCATTAAGAAACTAACAACTGAACTATTTGACGGAAAATCTAGAACTCTGCTCGAAAATGAACAACCATCCCTTTTTATACATTTTCCTTAAGCTTTGTTAAAAAAAAATTATTGGATTTTCTTCATTATTTACTGGCTGTAATTTATTTTTACTGGCTGTATTAACTAAAGTTATTTAGTCAAACTAATTTACTGTTTTTTTTTCCATTGACTAACTAAAATTAATTTTAACTATCATATAATAATAGTTTATCTTTTTTTCCTCTGTGGGTACGAGTTCGCGTATTGTAGTTTATTACTCGTGTTCGTATTCGTGTTTATTTTATTTTATTCGGTCGTTGCTGAGGCAGGCTTAGGCTTATACAGTTCCTTGTGTCTAACAGAAATTATCGACTACACATATAGTCGATAAATGTCTAAAGCTGGTGCTGCGGGCAGGGGAGAATCGGGGAGAATCGTCCCCTGCCCACAGGTAAGCACCGTCGGTCGTGGCGGTGGTAATACACACCGTAATATTAACGTTAAAAACGGTGGTAGTAATAATAACAATGTTATCCATAGTAATAATGGGAATAGGTTCAACAATACTAGTTATAATGATACTGATAGTGATAGTAATAATAATAACAATGATAATAGTTGTAATAATAAAATTGATGGTAATAATAGCAATAATAGCGTCGGTATTAGTAGTAGTAGTGGTAGTGGTATTAATAAGCATAGTAATCGGTGTAACATTAGAGATAAGAAATCGAAGCTTAATATTTCTAACGAGGCTATTGTAACAGATGTCGGTTCTGACGAAATTATTTCGATAAATAATATTCGCGTAGAACCGAATTCCGAAATTGTTAAAGATACTTTATGCAATATTAACATAAATCCTCGAGTACAAGTTACGATATCCCCTACATCAATTAATATTTTTCCGAACGATTTTCAGGGACCAATTATAGTTTTGATAGAAGGAATAAATAATAATATTGGCAACCTTCATCCTATGTCGTTGGCCAAATTAATTCATAATAAAATTACGGGTCTTAAATGTATGACAAGGAGTGGTCGTAACCAAGTCAGACTAATATTTAATTCCGTGGTTCATGCTAATATGTTTCTCCTTGCAGAGGGTATCCACAAAGAGCTTAACATACATTGTTTTATCCCTCAAACGGTACTCTTTCGTTTTGGCATTGTAAGGGACGTTCCGATCGACCTTACAATCGAGGAACTTACCGCATCCTGTACTGCAAGTGTTAAAATAGATCACATACGTAGACTCAATAAAAGAAAATCAGGATGGTTCCTTTTCTCCTATTCCACTTATTGAAATAAAGTTCTGCGGAAATTTATTACCCGATTGTGTTCATTTTTTCGATTATTATTCATTGAAAGTAGAACCTAGCATTAGGAGACCAAAAATGTGTAACAATTGCCTTAGATTCGGCCATATTAGTAAACTTTGCCGTAGCAAAACTATTTGCGGCTTTTGCTCTGGTAGTCACAAATCATCGGATTGCCAAATTAATCGTGAAACCTCGTCATCAGCTCTGTTTTGTTCTAGATGTAGGGGTAACCACTCCGCTTTCGATCGCGGCTGTCCAGTTTATCAGGAACAACTCAAGCTACAGAAAGTTATGGAGTAGAAAATATTTCGTTCTCTGAAGCTAAGTTGATTTGTAAGGGGGCTGTGGTCACTCCTGCATTTTCATTTGCTGAAGTGACAAATAACAAAAATTTCCCAGAGTTGCGTACAAGGACTAGTTCCTTTAAACGTAGAAGAAATAGCAGTGGCTCAGGTTCTTCCAGTCGCCACTACAATAATGGTAACAGTAGTAGTAATAATAATAATAATAATATCAGTAATTATAATGGTAATAGTAATAGTAATAATAATAGGAATAGGAAAAATAACAAGAATATTGTTGATAGAAGTCAAATTTGGGGTAATCATCATTACTCTAATTTAGCCTTAAACGTTAAGTCAAGATCAGTGTATCCACTAGAAGGGATGACGCTGTTATCTCATTATCCGAGCCTATAATTAATAATGTATCCTTGTCTTCAAATCCTAAAGTTCCTCAATCTATTGATAACCAAAATAAATCATCTTTCGTTCTAACCCATCCTCCTTCCGATCTTTTGGTGCCCGCACTTTTGTCCACACTACAAAAATTCCAGATTCCTCATTTGGAGAATAAGCTCGAATCAATAATTCAAATGCTTCGTTCTCCTTAGACATGAGTGTAAATATGTGTATAAGTATGTACGTGTATATGTATGCGTGGGTATCTCTGTGTGTATGTGTATGTTTGTGTGATTTTGAATATGTATACGTACGCTTACGTGTATATAATCTTTCTTTCGCTGGTCAGCCATATTTTGCTCCGTTATCTCATAATCAGTATAATAATTTGCATAAGCGAAAAGACCTATCCCTTATAACTACGAATGGTCGAGCATACAATTATGCGAATAGACCTATTCCTGTCAACCAGGTACGGTCGAGCATAAAATGAAACTTAATATTTTATAGTGGAACTGTCGCAGTGTGAAAAATAACTGTGACAGCCTTGATAGATTAATTGATGAATACGAAGCTGACGTAGTGTTATTATGGGAAACATGGCTTGAACCCATTGAACAATTCGTGTATAAAAATTTTACTACTTATAGAAACGATAGACAGGATGGATATGGTGGCGTGGCAATTTTAGTGCGGGACCACATCACGTCCTTTCCTATTCCTTGCATCGCAGGATAGCTCGAATTTCATACAATTGATAGGCACTAAGATTAATATAAATTCGTCTTTTTATATTCATATTTATAGTATATATGTTAAACCTTCCTCTCGTCCAAATATTTCTATTTTGTCAGATATTTTTAATTCATTGAAAACTCCATTCATTATCGGTGGCGACTGGAATGCGAATAATGTAGCCTGGGGTAGTTCCACAAATAATTATTTAGGGAACGTGTTATATGAAGCCTTTTTGAATGTTGACTGCTGCATCTTGAACGATGGCAGTCCAACTCATTTTGGTAGGCCTGGAACTGTTGCCAACCCGTTAGATTTGACATTTTGCTCGCCTACATTTGGTCTAATAGCTAGCTGGAAAATTATCCCAGACACTTCAGGGAGTGATCACTGCCCCATATTAATAGAAATAGGTATAAATGAGGTACAGGATAGTTACAGATTTTTTGATCAGTCCTTAGGAAAAAAGTGGAACTACATTCGTACGAATTGGCAAGGTTTTTCTGCTCAGCTTCAGAAACATGATTTAAATATATGCAATGAGACTGACCCTAGGATCCAGTTCCAGTTGTTATATGAAGCTATCAGCGAAGCCCTATCAAAATCGTCACCAACTATAAAGGAGCGTGAATATAAGAAAACAAGGAAAAGTAACTCAAGCCTTTGGTGGTCAGTTTCCTGCCAACGCGCAGCTTGTGATAGAAGGAGAGCTTTTCTACAATATAAGGAAAATAGTTCTGTTGAAAATTATCTGCACTGGAGGAAAATTAATGCTTTAGCTAAGCGGGAATTTAAACTTGCAAAAAGGAAGAAGTGGCAACAGTTTTGTATGCAATTCAATCGACAAACACCTATCTCTAAGGTATGGGAATTATCTAAATCGTTCAGAAGTTCTTCTTATAATAAAGTTAGACAGTTGTCAGAGGACAATTTTTATTCATTTGTCGAGTCACTGGCTCCACCTCATGTACCTGAACTAGAAGAAGTTATAATACCTGAAAGTAGCCTCTCGGATCACTTTTTAGATGCTCCTTTTACTGAAAAGGAGGTAGCATACATTTTATCAACGAAGGATTCAACATCGCCAGGATACGATGGTGTTTCTTTCGAAGTATTAAAAAAGCTGCCGGAAAATTTTTTTACTATCTTCGTTCACATTTTAAATAAAGTTTGGCAAACTAAATCGATTCCAAGTTCTTGGATGCTTTTTGTTATCGTCCCTGTGCCTAAGAAAAATGGATCACTTAGACCAATTGCATTAGCCTCTTGTTTTAGAAAAATTTGTGAATCCGTTATAGCTTCGCGTCTCAACTGGTGGTTAGAGCATAATGAAATCCTTCCAACTAATATATATGGTTTTCGAAATAACACCAGTACATTGGACTGCGTGGGTGATTTAGTTGGGAATATATATAACAGTCTCATTAATAAAGAATACAATATTACTGTTTTCACGCCTTTAACAACGTACATTTGCCCACTTTACAGCAGAAACTGTTGTCCCTAGGCATTCCAGGGCATTGCTGCCATTTCATTAGTAGACTATTTTCGCAACGCCACATTTTAATAAGTTCATCGTCCACCAGATACCATCGAGTGATATATAGAGGAATTCCTCAGGGTTCTTCCCTCAGTCCGTTGCTTTTTAATTTATATATTTCAGAACTGGCACACGTGCCTTTATATTCCAAAACTCTCCTTTATGCCGATGACATTGCGGTATTTAGTTCCAATACATCATTTTCCGACGCCGTATGTAATATTAATATGGATATTGATTTAATCGAACGAGTTCTTTATAAGTTAGGGTTAACTCTAAGTCCTCAGAAAAGTGCGGCAGTGGTTTTTACATAAAGACATCTCACAGTCAATAACTTCTCTATCACAACAGAAAATGGAGTTATTCCCTTTTGCAAGTCAATACGGTATTTGGGTATTACGTTGGATACGCGTTTAACATGGAGGCCACATATTGATCATCTTATAAAAACTATTAACCGCGCCGTTAACATTCTACGTAATTTATACAATATTCGTTGGGGGGTGATCCTTTCATACTGTTGACTCTTTATAAGTCGCTAATTCGTTCTAAAATGGAGTATGGTTGTGTTTTTTATGGATCTGCAGCTGAATCATTGTTAAATAAGCTTGATCGTGTGCAAAATGAGTGTGTGAGGCTCTGTATTGGTGCAGTTAGAAGTACTCCGATACCGGCATTGTTGGCAGAGTGTAAGATTCCTCCGTTACAGCTGAGACGGAGTTATTTAGCATTAAAGCTCTTGATCGGTAGAATGTACATAGATCGCTTTCCGCTATACAATTTATTCTACCACATTTATTCCAACTGGCGGTTTTCAAACAGCAAAATGCCTCTGCTGGCTTCGGTTTTACCTAGGTTAGATGAATTTCAGGTGCAGACTATGCGAATTCATATACCCATCCAATTTATGTTACCTTATTCATACAATTTTGCCAATAAAATAACATTTTTCTTTCCAGAGAACTACGTCCATTGGCCTCCCCTACTGATCCGGGCTACATTTAATAATATTATCGCTGAAAATTTTCCTACGCATATCCTTGTTTATACAGATGGATCGAAGTCAGCTCAGGGAACTGGTGCAGCAGTTTATATCCCATCTCTTAATATTAGCAGTGTATACAAATTATCTGATCTCTGTTCCTCATTTACAGCTGAGTGTGTGGCAGTATTTCTTTCTTTGTCGTCCTTAATTGATGCGAATCTTCCAGGTAATTATCTCGTTGTTACCGACTCATAGAATATTTTAAAGGCTATTGAATGCAAAGGGAAGGTGTCAGATTCATTGATTTCAGCCATCATGTTGAAACTTAATCAGCTGGAAAACCTCAGTATATTTGTGTCATTCTTGTGGGTACCGGGACATCGAGGAGTCCCCGACAATGAAATGGTAGATGCAATAGCTAAAAGGGGTTCTTCTAGTGGTGTTTTATTCTATTCAGTTTCTTCTCGTGACGTCATTCATTTTACACAGTCTGATCATAAAAAGCTCTGGGAACAGACACATATGGAGTGCATACAGCGGTCGCCTCTTACTGCGTATTATCAGCTGCAGCCGTCTCTCCCTAGGTTCCCATGGTTCTACGTTTTCAAAAACATCAAGCGGAGAGGAATTGTGCTTATCAGCAGATTGCGGTTTGGGCATTGCTTGTTGCCGGACCGCCTGTTCGTTATGCAGCTTAGAGATAATCCGTATTTTCCTCTACATGCTGGTCGTGTAGTCTGCAATCCTGATCACGTGTTCTTCGAATGTCCTTCATTAACAGCATTACGTTCTGAACTGTATCTCAAATTACTGTACGCATCTCGTGGTGGTGGTCCTCCTTATAACGTAATGTCACTTCTGCATGTTGAGAATGTAGATTTGTCCGGACATAGCGACTTTTCTCGAGAAGTTGTCCGAGTTCATAAGAATATGAGTTAGTGATTATTACGGCTCCACGTTGGGTAAGCTGTAAAGGCATCATAAAAAAAAAATAAAAAATAATTTATCTACTACAAATCCGGTTTGGTTATATTATAATAATTTTAATATGTTTTACTTTAATTAAATAAATAATTATATATATATATATTGTTTTATTATATTAATTAAATTAAATATTAGTTTTCCACCTTCAATATAATAAATTTAGATTTATTATAGTGTGAACATACGACGATCGTCGTAATATATATATATATATATATATATATATGTATGTATGTATAATTTAAAGAATGTGAAATGTAGTGATTTTTATATTAAATAGACAACACAAAACAAGTTAAAATTACTAAAATTTTTCTTTATGAAAAATCATAAAGATTTTCGGCTGTTAGACCATTATAAAGTGAATATTTGAAAAGATAAAGATATTAATTTAAAACAAGGCTACACAAAAATCAGTAAAATGAAAAACAGTATTAATAAAACAATATGACAGTGAATATTTTATCTCTTTTTTTTATTATTTCCATTTTTTCTAGTAGTTTTCTTTTTTTTTAAAAATGTTTTTCTGTATGTACAATTTCCAATAAATTCAAATCATTTTTCTTTACCAAATATATCTCTGTGAATCGTGAATCCCTCGTGGAGATATCGTGATTATGAAAAATCCATCTGCTGTACGCGATGTCGCCATGATTCCCTGTTGCGAGCCATCCGGACGCATTCTGTAAAACTTTCTCCTATTACCGTCCGTACCATGTCTGACCATCTTGTAGGAACGTGACCACATCTTCTTTCTACCTCTTTGCTCAAGAATTCTCACCTGAAATCCATTTGCTCTTATTATATGACCGAAGTATGTTAGTATTCTTCTAATTACTATCGAAGACAATCGTCTATTTGTTGCGCTAACTTCTTGTAATATCGAGTAATTCGTTTTCTTGTCTCTCCACGGGATTCTTAGCATCCGCCTCCAATAATACACTTCCAGCGCATTTATCTTTTGCCTATCACCTTTCCGTAGTGTCCACGTTTCCGCGCCGTAAAGAAACACCGAGAAGACCAGACTATTGACCAATTTTATTTTCTCTTTTTTTGATACAGCGGGATCAGCCCATATAATATATACATAATACAAGTTACCAAGAGAACAAAAGAAAAAGTTGAATTGATGGCGAAGAATTTTATATTTTGATGGACAGTACACCGCAGACATTACTATATTTTTATTTACACACTGAACTTTTATACTGGTTGCCTGAAAATACTTTTCTTAACAGTTATCAATTTCATAGTGTTTGATATTACTTTTGACATGTAGTACCAAGAGAACAAAAGAATGATCTATGTTGTAAACTGAAGTTATCTGCGTATATATATATATATATATATATATATATATATATATATATATATATATTATACATATTACAATATTAGAGTTACACTAGCCTTGTTCTACAATCGCGTGAAACAGCTGCGAGTAAAATATGTAGACGTCTGATGATTGGAAGAGGCCAATATGCTCATATGATTCTACGACTTACTCCGTTTGTTATAAACCAAATTAATCTGTTAGCTCTTCCTTCCCCAATTCTGAGTAATCACTCTGAAAATTTATATAAATTCCTCCAGGCAAGTAAGGCATATTCAGTTCTGTGTAAATTTTATATATACTATAATACGTTCGAAATTTTTATTTGTGTACTCGATATATTTCGCTCTGTTATTCGACGTGAATTACGATTTTGGATTAAATGAATAAATACGTATATATAATGTCGCGGTGACGTAGTTGCTAGAGTGCTCGACTGTCAGCTTGACGGTCGGTGGATCGAAACAAACACGCGACATAGAAAGTTTTCATCATTATTTAATTCTTAATTATCACGGAGAAGACAGTGTGGCACTCCGTATAACATCATATGCATGTATCTACGTTGCATATAAATAGTGTCTTGAATGCTAGCTTATTTTGTACGTAAAAATAAACGTACAGTAACTAGTCACGACGTTCGGCAACGATCAATACGACGATGATGATGATTTTATATATATGTATATATATACATATATATATATATATATATATATATATATATATATATATATGTATAAATAATAAAAAATAAATAAAATATTATAGCGTCTACGAATTGATTTTATGTCCATGCATCATTGAAGACAAACAGAGCAATCTGATCAATCTACCTCATTTTCAATCGTAAATCTCACTTAAATATTAATAATAAACTAATAATCTACAAGTCAATCATTAGGCCTATTTTAACATATTCTTGTCCAGTTTGGTCTTCAGTCTCAAATGCTAGTTTTAATAGACTGCAATTAGTCCAAAATCGATGTCTTAGATGTATCCTCAATGTCCCCTTATACACTAAAATTTCATATATGCATAGTGTTCTGCAGGTACCATATGTAAAATACTATATCCTCAAACCCAAAAATTTTTTCTCAGTTGTAGTGCGCACCGTAATTATTTACTTTCAGCAGTAGGAAATTACGATTCCAGGAAACTAAGTATTATACTAAGTATAAGCATGGACGCATTAAACATAATGTATTATTCTCATAACGTTATAATTTGTTTTGCTTTCGTTTCCATTACTTATAAATGATATTATTCGTTATATAATTAAACTTATTATTTTTTAAATCACCTATTGAATTTGTGATGGTTTTTTGTCTGACCATCGATACTATTTTCATCTTGTATATTTATTATTTACCAGTTTATATTATTAGTTACTTTCATAAATGGAGAGGGCATTTGTTCCGGTACATTTATTTAAATATTATTATAAGTTTTTAATATAATGTCAAATATACGCGTTTTCTTACATTCAAGTTTAGTCGCACCGAATGATAATCAAAATAATCCTTAAAATTATTATAAATGTTTAATCTCTGCTTCGTCTACTTAAATTCTAAAGTTTCACGTGCGCAGGTATACCGAAACGCAAAAAAAAGACGTGGAACAATACGTCGTAGTGAGAGAAACGATCATAAATAATATTAAAGACAGATGCCGTTTAATCAATCAAAATATGCTTTTACAACATTTATACGATACGCGTGTTTGCGACCAACTATTGGAGCCGGACGTAGTACCAAGTAAATTTTCATCGTTTGGTTATTTTTTAACGATTTTAAATATTATAATTTATTAATTTTTTAACTGTATAATTTTGGGATATAATTAGCATTTTTAAAACAGGAATGAAATTTTAAAAATTCGCAAGACACGATGTGACGACCGTTGAAGAAATCGATTTCTTCTTTTTATTCGTTGTCTGTTTTCAGACGTCGTGACCAGTCGTGTAATTTTCCCCCAAGTTAAATTCCGTCATTTATCTCTATTCTGCGCGGTTCCATTTGCTGCCGCATTGACACAACGTCATGCCTTGGATGTAATCCACAAAACGAGTCGGCGGTGGACCCTTGCTTCTTTTTCCCTCTATTACTCCTTGTATTATTATCTTTTCCAATCCATCGCACCGTACAAAGTGACCAAGGAACTTAAGGCATCTTTTTCTAATTGCTGGAACCAATCTATCTTTTTCCTCTATTCCGAGTTGTTTTATGATAGCTTCATTAATCCGACGTTCTATCCGTGAAATTCTGAGCATACGTCTATAGCAGCACATATTTCAAAGGTTTATAATTTTCGGCATAATCCTTTCGTTAATAGGTTTTTTTGTTGTTGTTATTTTTATAAAATGATCTTTCGATATCCTTGTTAATCTTGCTATAGCACTTTTGGCCATTCGTCGCTTGATTTCATTTTTATAATTTCCGTTATTAGCGATGTACGCTCCTGGAAAGAAAGAAAGAAAGAAGAATGTATTTTATCAAATTACAACGTGTACACACAAATATTTACATAGTAGAGTTCCGGCATGAGCCTTAGACCGCAGTATTAAAATTAAAATAACAACACTATAGTTTAAACGTAAGTATGATAAGCGGGGTGTCGTTTTCTCTATATCTGGTACCAACGTAAATGTTGCAGGCAATTCCCTCGCCTTGTCTATAGTAACTATGGGTGCACTCGATACGATTTAATATCGAATTAGCTTTCTTGCTGAAATTTTCTACTCGCTTCAGAAATGTTGCCAGTTCTAGCTCGTTCGTCGCTAAACTCATTCTATCATCCTTGTATCTTTTCTTCACAATCGCTTTAATTTTAAGCTAGTTGGCTAATTTTTATTTGACACGTATTAACCGTAAAAAATATATTGAAAAAAGAAAAATACAAAGAAGGAACACATACAAAATTTACACCAAAATTAATATAAAAAAAATGAGCAAATATAAGTACGACCTGACGGCGGTATACCGCAAGCGGAAACTGTTGCGAAGCCGGCGTACGGAGGTGTATCGTATCAACTAGATGTCCTCTCCTTTATCGGTAGGATTTCCGTTGTATTTTGACGATATTACGCGATTACTAAATTTCGATCGTACTTATATATAATTGCTTTTAAATTATTATTATTTTATTTTTTTTTTTTATTAGAATACTTCAAATATAAATTAGTATACAAATTTTCGGACTAGATATTAGGTCGTCCTTATTTGTAATTCTTTTATTATTGTTACTACTCGAAAGTTTTTATTATTTTCATCAATTACTAAGTTTTATATACATTACCTTTCGAAATTAATTCTTACGACTAGAATAATTGGTATATAAAATTTTGAGACTAGATTTTCATTTTATACGTAATATTTCCAAAATTAATTCTTCTTTCAACAATTTTTTTTTTTGTTAACTAACACGCGAGGACCGTTAAGAAATGAATAGTAGTGAAACGTCGACTTTAAAAACAATGTTCTTGAGAAAATTTTTATACATAAAAAATTATTTTTACGATTAGAACAGATATTTTCTATAAGTTGATCATTTAAAATCATTCCTCTGTAGGAATACAAACGTTACCGATACGATGGACATCATCATCACGTTGCGTCTTTTTGATTTCTAAAGATTGCATACACCAACATCTATACGCAGTTAAATCGAATATCTGTCCATATAATCGTCTGCTTCTTGCGGCGTCCACTATATGATGGCAAAACAAAAATATCTCGCGAACTACGCGAGTGCGACTGAGCGAATATCTCGTACAAAAGTTTTTATCGACAATCGCTACGTTACGATGATTACGACCAACTAACAACTAACTAACACGAACGAAAATAAAGATTGACTGCTACACATCTTATCTGTTCCAGTGTACAAAATTCCCCAGAAATTCGTTATTGATACAGCGTGTAGCTAAAATTCTTTCAAACACCACTACATGTTCTCGTGTATTATTATTATTTATGTTCTATCGAGGAATTTTGTAATTCTTAACTCTATCTATTTCGGCGATTAAATACCATACTATATGAGAAAATATCGTTAACGTAGCAGATGGACCTTTGTCCCTATATATTTTTCTACGTATTTTATTATTATGAATATTATAATCAAAATTTTATTTTTTTAATTATTATTTTTTATTTACTAATATACCCTCTTTCTCTCCAAATATATATATACCTATATATATTTTATATATATATATATCTCTCCAAATATATATATACCTATATATATTTTATATATATATATATATATATATATACCTATATATATTTTATATATATATATATATATATATATATACCTATATATTATATATATATATATAAAATTATCTGATCATTGTTCCGCATTTACCGCTGAATGTTTAGAAATATATCTATCCTTATCATTCTTAATCGATATGAAGCTTCCAGGTAATTATCTCATTATCACCGACTCATAAAGTATTTTGAAGGCTATTGAAATTCATCATATTGAAACTTAATCTTCTGGAAAACTTGAATATATTTGTGTCTTTCTTATCGGTACCGGGACATCGAGGAATCCCCGACAATGTAATTTTAAATTCATTAGCTAAAGGAAGATCTTCTAGTGGTGTGGTATTCTCTTTAGTTTTTGCACCCGATATCATAAATTTTATAAAGTCGGAACATAAGAAACTCTGGGAACAGACATATGTGGAGTGTATACAACAGTCGTCTCTTACTAGGTACTATCAATTGCAACCGTCTTTTCTTAGATTTCCATGGTTCTACTTTTTTTAAAATATTAAGCGGAGAAGAATTGTACTTATCAGCAGATTGCGGTTTGGGCATTGCTTGCTGCCGGACCGCCTGTTCCTTATGCAGCTTACAGAAACTCCAGACTGCCCTCTACATGCTGGACACGGCAATTTGCAATCCTGATCACGTGTTCTTCGAATGCCCTTCTTTAATAACATTACGCTCCGAACTATACCTTAAATTGCTGCGCGTCTCTCGTAATCGTCCTCCTTATAATGTATTGTCCCTTCTTCATCTATCTAATTCCAGACATAGCGATATTTCTAGAGAAGTTGTCCTCCGAGTTTATAGAAATGTGAGTTAGTACTTATACTATCACGTTGGGTAGGCTTTAAAGGCATCCCCATTTTTAAAATATATATATATATAATATTATCAAATTTAAGATTAAAATTTTTAATTTTTTTCTCTTTAAACTATTCGTTTATTGCCCTTATTTAGACGATATAACAGGCGACGATGTAGAAGATCCGAATTCGAACGATGACGATAGTAAAAAATCGACGAAGAAAGTGAAAATTGTAAAACCGGTAATCGAACATAAATTCGCTCCGGGTGCTTTTTCTTGCGACGTTATTTGGCAAACGGAATTTGTCTTGCATCCTCGATTGAAATCCGGGCCTAAACAAGGTCTATCTCGAGGAATTCAAGCCTTATGTTTGGTATTATCACGATTCGCTGTCAGTAATCGAAAAAACTTGTTCGTATATCGAGATTTGAACGGATCCGTATTTTATTTAAGGTAACCGAATCGGTTATTTTTATTACTATTCTTTTAAAATAGACCTTCGTCGCCTGTAAATAATACCTCGAATGATGGGCACTTTGTATGCGAGAAAACTAAATAAAATAACGTACAATGGGCTAGTTATGTTACCTCAGTTTGAACGTTAACAGTAAATATCACGTCGTTAAAATGACTACACCGTATAAATGTGAACCGACCGATGTAATTGGAAAAATTCGAAAACGAGCATATTCGACTTTACGATGTAGTATAAGTTCGGATTCGGACGCGATAAATTGAAAAGATTTCTGTGTATAATAATCGAGATAGATTTAAATAAAAAAAAAAAAATTAGATCCAGTGTGTAATTTTGTTCCGCACTCACCGCTTGTAGCTTTTCCATTCTTAATCGATACGAAGCTTTCCGGGTAGTTACTACCTCATTATCACCGACACGCAAAGCATTTTGTAGACTACGGAATACAAATGGAACAGGTCAGATAGATCAATTTTATTAATCGTGTTATAATCAGCTGTAGAAGGCTTGAGTATATTCTTACTGGTATTGGCTCATAGAGGAAATGGTGTCGTATTCTCTTTAGTTTCTGCACATGATATCATACGTTTCATACAGTCGGAACATAGGAAACTTATAACAGACGTACTCGGAGATTATATAGCAGTCACACCTCACTCAGTACTATAAACTACAACCATCTGTGCCCCCCCAAAAAAAAAACAAAAAAAAAAAAAACATTAGCATAAAGGAATTGTACTTATCGACAAATTGCGATTCAGACGTTACTTGTTACCCGATCGCCTATTCCTTATGTAACTTAGAGAAACTGTTTACTGCCCTCTTCATACTGTACGCGCCTTTTGCTTTATTGATCGTGCGTTCTTTGATTGTTCTTCTTTAATAACATTACGCTCTGATCTGGTCCTCTATACAATGTATTGTCCCTTCTTCATCTTGAGAATTTACATCGGCTTCCAGACATAACGATATTTCTTCTACATATGCTGTCCACGTTGATAGAAATTTGAGTTAGTTCGTACGTACAGTATCATATTGGGTAAACGCGTCCCCATTAAAAATAAAAATAAAAATTTTTTTTAAAAATCGGCTGTAGTTGAAATAACGAACGGTAAAAACGATTCGGTTGCAAATAGTACGCGATATGTCGGCTTTGAAAGATTTAAATCGTAATTAAGATGACGAATGATGAAACTTTCAAATACTAATACAAGACGGAATAATTTTTTGAAGAAATATAACTGTCGCCTTATTAAACACTATTCAACTCTTACGAAATTAAAAAGGTAAATATAAAAGGTTAAATTTTTGACGTCAAAGTACTGAATATAACTAACTAACATTAATTATTATTATAAATTAAGAACGTCGACTCGTCTGAAAATAAAGCGTAAAATTTTAATCCCCGATTATACATAATGTTTTATATTCTACGTATCATATAACGTCTTATAAGATGCATATTATATATTCAATATAGTATAATAATTATCAATATATTTATCAGAATAATTTGTATGGTGTATATAAATATATTCTGAATATAAATATAATTTAAAAAAAAAAGGTAAATAATAATTACATATAAAAGAAAAAATTATTTGAAAAATTGTGAAATAAAATTATGTATATATATGTGTGTGTGTGTGTGTTGTGTGTGTGTGTTGTGTGTGTGTGTATATATATAATAAGCATTTGTCCACTCTCCAAGTATAAAATATGATCCATTATTTATGCGTCTTGTGATTATTAATTAGCCGGATTTTCGCAATGCACTCCTTACTACAAATAAATTACCATATAAGATGTCGTAATTACTGAAAAGCATCATTCAAATTGAAATAATTATTAACAATTTTTAAAATGTAATTGTTTTAATTTAAAGTTTTTATATTTGGAAATAGTTTAATATTATATTTATTTTCTAAATCGGAGATAGCACAACTCTCGCAAAACCGTGTTGTTTGGTTTAATTAACGGTTTCAATACGTATATTATATATATATATATATATATATATATATATATATATATATATATATATATATATATATATATATATAAGAGCAAATTGCTACGCTACACTTCTCTGTTTACTTATATGTTGCGGAAAGATAGAAATACAATTTACTGACGGAAGAAGACAGATGTCCGATGATATAACAGGAATGTCAAACGATAAAATCAATTAGATAAAATGTCAGAATTATACAGATAATTAGACAGACGTAACTTATTACTTAAAATAATAAACCTACGAATAAGATATGGGTATCCGATCAAATTAAAAAAAAAAAAAAAAAATACTTCTCTGACGTAATTAAGAAACTGTAGGAAACAAAATGGTATGGAAACTTTAAATCAGCAACATTAATTCACCGTTTACCATAGTGTATAATGATTAATGTTCGCAAAATGTCTACTATATTATATATACAGTATATACTAATATATAGTTTCCTGTAAAGTGTTGCCAACTGTGAAGATCTTCCACCTGAATAGCATCTTATGAATATTTTATGTTTTTGTTTCAAAAGTGTATGGATGGTTTATATATATAATTAACAAAACAAAATAAAAACAAAAATAATTACAATAAAAATTATTTTATTAACGCAAACCTTTTCGACAATCACGTCATTTCAATACATCAACCACTATATATATATATATATATATATATATATATATTTATATTTATGTATGTATGTATATAATTGTTATTAACACTATAAGTAATGCTTCAGTTATTTCCATTCTAAATCAAAGGAAAAAAGTATAAGAATCTATTTATAATTTAATTAATTATATGTATATGTTTACATTTTTTATTAATAAAACGAATAAAAAAATGATAAACAACAAAAAATATATCTTTATATATAAAAGTTTAGTGATTTTAACTACTTTTTTGCTCTTTTATAAAAAAAAATCGCTACATTTAACACTGTTCAAATTTTAAAAAAATGAGCTAAACAAATCTTTTACCTGTATTTTATGTTATATGTATGAACAGACACAGTCCATTATCTTTTATTCCAGACTATATGAACTGAAAAATTGATTACAACAATAATGACGTTAATAATTAATATAGTTTAATCACGACGGTATATTAAGTAAATATATACACGAGTATATATATATGTGTATGTGTGTGCGTGGGCGTGTCGTAATATTAATGAAAATTTATAGCGACATTTTTGTTTTGTGAAACAGCAGCGAAAAATATAAGTTATTTCCGCGTACAAACGATACGATCACTTATACACATATACATAATCATCATTATCGTTTTATTCGTTACCGAACGTCATAACTAGCCATTGTACGTTTATTTTTACGTACAAAATGGGCTACTAAATTATATGCAACGCAGATGCCCATTATGATGTTATACAGAGTGGGTTGCCACTGCCTTCTCCGCGATAATTAAGAATTACCTAATGATGAAAAACTTTATTTGTCGCGATTTGATTTCGAACCCTCGCCCGTTGAATTGACAGTCGAGCGCTGTAGCAACTACACCGTCATATACATATATATATATATAAACACGCCTACACTTACTTATGGTAATCTTACAATATGTACCGTGTGCTCGTTTTTTTTTTTTTTTTTTTTTTTTTTTTAATTTTCTGCCGTTATATTTTTATAGACTATACGAATACATCGGTTCGATAACAAAATCCCAGGATATTGAAGATATTTCTTCCAGTTGTTCATTTTCTCGTAGTTCGTCTTTTACTTCGCTTAACAAAAAACATTTCGAAGACCAGTTACCATTCATCGTAAGAAATTTAAATTTTTTTTTAAATTTTATTAACTACTATTCGTGCGTTTATTTATACTAATATATAAAACTGTAGCGAAATCTTTGTCTGTTCCGATTTAATTCCCAAAACTGTTAAAGCAATAATGATCAAATTCGTACAGCTTATAGCCTATATTATCGGATTCGTTCTAAGCTTTTAAAGGATGAGGAAGAAAATATATAATTTAATATATTTAATAAAATTAATGAAAATAACATGCAATATATATATATATATATATATATATATATATATATATATATATATAAATATCTCTTCTTCTCTTTCTCCTTAACCTGATTGATTGATTGATTGATTGATTGATTGATAAAAAGTGTATTTACAAAAAATAAATATATGTTACAAAAAAAAACAAATAAATAATATAACGCACTCCGAACACAGTTCTTACTACGTATACTAGTTTAAAAAGTATGCCCAGTTGCTCATTTAAGTAAAGTAAAAAATACAGGAAAAACCACTAACAAAACCCGCATACTGATCATAAAGCTACCTATATAAATTTATAGATATTTATTTTATTAGAATAAACAATAATTTTTATATGTATTATATACAAAAAATAAATTTTGAATAAAAGATTATCCCAGCTGTACATCATAATAGCGTGTGTTTAATTCTTTTGTGTTTGTAGCGTTTATATTTTAGTTGCAAACTTGTACGTGTGTAATCCCCTATGTCGTTTATAAATGAGTACTGACTGCAGGCACAGCTATTAAAAAAATTTTGTTTTTTGTTCGACAATCTCGTGTATATTATGGTAAGTTAATTGCCTTGTGAATGTGTTCAATCTTTACATAGACTGGAAGATTTAGAATTATTCTGCAGCACATATTTTGTAGCCGTTGTAACTTTTCTAAGTTAGAACGGCTAGTATATAACCATATGGGACAATGAAGCATAATTGTTCTGATTATAGTTTTGTAGATTATTAATTTATTTTCCGAGCTGACGTAACAACGTTTATTAAATATCGGGTAACAGAGCCGCATGAGCCTTATTGCAGGCATACTCAGCATGTTTAGTAAATGTGAGACCCCTGATCCAATATTACACTTAAATATTTAATATCGCTTTTACAAACCAAAGGTGTGTTGTTCACCATCACAGGTGGTAAGAAATGCGGTCTTCTTTTCGTAAATAGAATAGATTGAGTTTTATCGGAATTTATTTTGATTCTTCATTTATTAAAATACGAATTTAATTTAATAAAACCCTGAGTTAGTCTTCTTTGTATAGTGTCAATTCGATACGATGTGCAATATACAGCAGTATCATCAGCATATAATGCCATCTGTAAATGTTTAATTTTGGGAATGTCATTAATAAAAAGAAGTTGTAAGAAAGGTATGCTCCCCTGGGGAACTCCCGCTAATGTATTTTTCATGTAGGAATTATCATTGTTAATTTTAACTCTGAAATTTCGGTTACTTAAATAATTTTTAATAAGCCGAACTAAGTAATTAAGGAATTTAAGTTGAATAATTTTGTATAATAAATCAAGTTCCCAAGTGGTGTCGAAGGCTTTCTCTATGTCTAATAACAGTAGTCCTGTATGCTTATTTTTATTATAGCCATCAGTTGATCACTAATTCTTGCTAATTACATGACGGTAGATAAATTACTCCTAAATCCAAATTGTTGTTCTATAAAAATGTCATTATCATCTATGAATTTTTTTAGTCTACTCAAAATAATTTTTTCTGCTATTTTATTAAAATTACTAAGTAACGACACAGGGGCCGCAGATTTCTAGGATCAGAAATGTCCTTACTTGATTTAGGTATAGGAATAACTTTCGACATTTTCCAGCAGTCGGGAAAATAAGAAAGTAATAAAATCGAATTTATTATGACTGTTAACTGAACAATCGCTTTTAAGTTTTTGATCAATATTGTAGGTATATTATCTAGACCTACTGATTTTTTATTTTTAAGTTTCTTTATGACGCGATCTACCTTGCTGATTGTTGTTAAATCAGCGGGCAAAATTCGCACAGGCGAATCTTTTAAGTACTTTTTAATGAAAGATAAAATTTTATTATTGCAATAGTTCGATGTTAAATGCGAATTTTGTGTATGAATATCATAACACATCATTGCTAATAAGTTACTTTTATCCTTATCCGAATAGGCTGTGCTACCATTATAGCTGATTGGCGGTAAATGTGTGTGCGTATTTGTAAGTACTGTTATTTCCTTTCTTAAACTTTTATCTTTAACCGTAAGATTACGAAGTTTATAATTAAAATTGGAATTTCGATCTTCATTTATCTTTACTCTTACCAAGCAAGTTAAACGGTTTAATAGTGCCTTTGTAGAAGCATTTTTAAGCTTTTTTGATATCTATGTCTAATATAATTTTTGAACTTGATCAGTGTCAGAATATTGAAAGAAATTTTGTAATAATTTAACGTTATGACAGATTTAGGAACAGCCAATTCAGCCGCTTTTAAAACCAAGTAAAACTATTCACATCATTCTCTAGTTCCATATTGGTTTTACAAGGACCTCCTAATGTTATGTTATTATTAATATAGTTTCGATATGTGTTCAAATTAGCATTTTTAAAGAGGAAAACAGATGGCAATGTAATAGTCATACCCCATTTACATAACTTGGAGAAAATAAGATTACGATTAGAACTTAAAAATGGTAGAGAAATAGGCTTAGTTATCATTTGAACGTTTTTTTTTTTTGTTAATACAAAATCGATAATACTAGGATGTGAATTTCGATTATCCGGGTAGAAGGTAGGTTCACTCGGAGCTATAATTCGAAGATTAAATTTATATGACATTTAAAATACAATTACCAGCCATATTATTGGAATAGCAGTTCCAAGCTCTATGTCGAATATTAAAGTCAGCTACAATTAAAACGCGGTGAGTGTTGATAATAAGTTGAAAATATCGTAATAAAGATTTTTGTGACTTATCTTAAGAGGGACAGTAAACGGAATAGATGATAATACTGTTGTTAGATATTTCAAGAGAAATGCCCGTTTAATTTTACTTAAAGGCGGTATGACTACAGGTGAGTGAACTATATTTTGATTTATAAATAAGGCTATCCCACCACCATTTAAATTCTAGTCGATATGCAATGTACCCTGGACATCTTATTTTATGCGTCGAGTCAATCTTTGTTTCACTTACACACGGCTACATGAATATCTTTATCGTACAGTAATTGCCCGAATTCTAAGAATTTATTTCTGATGGAATTAGCATTCTAAAAAATTTAAATTAATTAAAGGGTTAGTCCGAATTGAGATATTCAATAATAGTTTCAGCTATTATAGCAATTTTGTCAAATGTATCATTTCGAGTCGGCTTAGAGACAATTTAACAAATTTGCAAACTTTACTAAAATTTAAATCTTGAAATAATTTTATAATATCAGATATAACTGAAACACTTTCTGAATCGAAAAGGGATGGCATACAATCAGTAAAAGTGGCAGGGCAAGTGCTTCTAGCAGTTTGTGCGCAGGTTCTGTTAGTAGTTTTATCGATAACATTACTATTATTACTAACGTTGCTAATATTATTATCACTAATAGTACGATTGTTATTATTGCTATTAGTATTATTATTACCCTTATTGTTATTATTATTATTAATAAAAGTACTATCGGAGCTGTTAAATAAAGATCTTTAAGCTTGCGATTAGTGGGTGAGTATAAAATAACACATTTCATCCGTCTATGGGATATAACGACCTAACTTTCGTCATTTTTTATCTCGGTCCATATATCCAATTCGTGGTCTGCCTTTACTTCGTCTTCCGTTCATCATTCCTTCAATTAGTGTTGTCATCCATTCCGAATATCCCGACCATTTCGTTTCTTCTCTTTTCTTATCGTATTTTCTAATTCGCATCGTTCTTTTATAAAACTTCGTTATTAGTTATTCACTATTCTTAACATTCGACGTCAGCACCACATTTCGTAACTTTTTCTCTTCTTAAAATCGTCCATGTCTCTGCCCCCATGCAACGTCGTACTCCAGATAAAGTTTTTTTACAAAGTGTTTTCCGGTATTAACTGATATATTTTTTTATACGAGTTTTTTATAAACGCGTTTTTCGTGAGGGCTTCTCTTCTCTCCTTATGCCCTTCATACTTCTAACATTTGAGAATATTGTACTTCCTAAGTAGGGGAACTCCGTTACTTGATCTATGATCTGTTGGTTTAGGACAATTTTTATACTTTGATGTCTGTTTTTTGAAGATGCTATCGCTTTAGTTTTCGAAGTATTTATGTTATACATTTTCGTTGTAGGCGCTTTAATTAGCGCATAAGGATTCTGGTAGTCCCTTTTCGGTTTCTGCTATTATTGTTATATATCATCGGCAAATCTAATTGTGTTATACATTTTACCATTCATCTTTCTTCCATAATTATTTTTATTTTCTATATAAAAATCCGTTGTCTCTTCGACGTAACTGTTAAAAAGTAACGGAAAAAGTTTTCAGCCTTGACGTGTACTCGTTTGCCTATCTTTGCATTTTGTTCACCTATGATTACTTAAGGATTTCTATAGATTTGAAACTACAGCCGTCGATCTCTGTAGTCTATACATTGTGTCTTCGAGGAGTTAAATATTATTATATTCCAATAAAGTTTTCTCTGTATCTACGAAAGCTATATAAACATTTTTTCCTACTTCAAATGCTTTCTCAAGTATCAAACGTAGGGAGTATTTGATCTTCTTTTAGGCTGTTTTCAATTTTAGATTCTATTCTATAATATATTATTCTGTTAAAAATTTTAATATCACGAAGTAGTATATTTAGCGTTCTGTGTTCTTTACATTTTTGAGCGTTTACTTTTTTTTTTTTTTTTTTTTTTTTTTGGTATAGCGATTAGTATATCCTGCTCGAAATCTTTAGGTATATTTCCTTCCATATATATATATTTAATTTAATAAATGAAATAGTACGTCTCTTTTGATCTATCTCATAATAATTTTTGCAAGTCTCCAGGAATCTGATCAATTCCTACTGCTTTATCGGCTTTCAACTTATTTAGAGCTGGCTCGAATTTACTTTTCAATATAGGCGGATCTTTTTCATCGTCTTGTAGTTCGGTTAATTCATTTTAAATTGAATCATCCACTAAATCACCACTGTATAACTCTTCAATATATTATTTCCATTGTAACACCCCTACTTTAAATTCCATATCAAATGTCAATTATATAATTATTATATATTTATTATTCTATTATTATTATCGTTATTATTTTACGCCGTCATCGTATAAATATGAATAAAATATATTTATCGACAGTTTTATACATATATACATATATATATATATATATATATATATATATATATATATATATATATATATATATATATACGATCGATATGAGGTCGTGTCTCCTAGGATGCCATATCGTCTGTAAACGATAAATTTGATTAAAAAACTTCAATAATAAAACATAATAAAACTGTAAAATCAAGAAATATTTATTCATACTCACAAAAACATCGTAACAAGATCGATCGCAATAGGTAAACGTAACGGCGACACAATTATTAATACTAAAATACGACGATCGAAACTGAACGATTTAACTAACTGAAACTAGACTAAACTGAACTAAATTAAAACTAAACTGACTTAACTAATAATCGAACATATCCTTTTGTACTAATGAATATGCATATGTGCACGCCTAATTAGAACTTTCTAGATTTTTCTAGAAAGATTCGTTTATTATTATTGTATATACTTATGGAACTTCTAGAAAAATCGCTGTATATTTACATATGTGTGAGTGTATTTTTTGATTGGTTTAACATAATTTTAAACGTGATTTTGCCGACTACACGTGGAGCATCTGACGTGTAGTAATTATCTTGTCATTTAATATAATATAATATTTGTGTGCGTGTTTCTATTATTAATATATCGATCAGATGATTTTCAATAACCAATCAAAATCTGTTAAATTTCTCCTCATTTTCTCGTGGGAAAATTAGGCATATACTTACACATACATATATACACACACACATACGTATATACTTATTGTGTAACTAGTACGACGAGAAAGCGACAGAAAGTTTAATAAACCTTGTGTATCATCTTAACTTACTATTGAACCTTTATTTTCTCTCTTCAACCTCGTCTTCATTGTTACCCTTTTACTAACGATATATACATAATATATATATATATATATATATATATATATATATATATATATATATATATATATATATACATACACCCACTCTTATATAACGTGCATAGTAAGATATGACCATGAACCATATACATGTAATAATACAAGCACGCTATTAAACCATCGTCATTATCATTATTCTTTTTACTTATTTTTTAATTCTCAAACTCATTTATTTATTTATTTAATCATTAGCATGTAACGGTTGTTACACCATCTGTTATTAATATTCATATCAAGTAACAATTTACCAATTTTCTCTCTTAGTGTACCTAAAGGCTTTTCCTGCATTACCCTTTTTCCTAGTTCTACATGTAGGGTGACCCGCAGAAGATGGACGTTTTTTTTTTTTTTTTTTTTTTAATAGTTGAGTTGGTAACGCAAACCGCGTGCTCCACGTTTAGTGTACGCGCGAAATATTCGTTTTTGTCCAGTTTCAGTTAATGGCATTCTTTAACGAGAAGAAGCGCACTTTTTGCGTGAAATATACGGTGCAAAAAGAGTTTTGAAAAGAATTCAAAGTTACGCGATTTTTTTTGTGCGGATACTTTAAGAGTCGCGTTTACGAAACACGTCGACGAGTTCTGAAAGACCTTCAAAAATTCGATGGCCTATGCTCGAACAAGTGTTCGAAAATTTTATAAAAAGACCGAATGAATATATTATTACACGTGACGGTCATCTGAACGATATTGTCTTCCACAAATGATTGTAAGCTAATCTCTTATTTTCCTATTTTTAAATAAAATGTTATTCAAAACTTTTGGTCTAGTAGTTTTTAACTTATTAAAAAACCAATAAAACTGCCCGTCTTCTATGGGTCATCCTATATAGTTTTACACTGATGTCCATCAATTTTCCTTAGCTTTCCGATTTTCTCTATTTATCATCATATTTTATATTTTCTACATTTCTGCTGATTATTATTTACATTTAACTACCCGTTTTAATTCCATTAATTGTAATATTTCTTTGCAATTTTGTTTACGATCGATCTGTTGTAATCCCATTGTCCTCCTATGTTTGAAGGAATCAGTATTTCAGTATTAATTGCTTTATCAGTTTCTTCCATAAAGACACGTTCTGTAACTTTTAGTCGTTTTTAATTTTCTTTTTATTCCATCGCTTATACATGGTGTTGATTATTGTTCTTTTTCATACGTAATTGACTAGTTATTATTATATGATCCGATTCTACATCCGTACCTAGGTAACTTTTACAATTTTTCACTTGATTACGGTATTACGTAGTATAATATAGTCCAATTGGTATCTTTCAGTTTTATTACAAGTTGTCCGAGTATATCTTCTTCTTTTTGACTGGTCAAATTTCGCGTTATTGTTAAATCATGACAGATATCTACTAGACGTTCTCCACTTTTGTTTCGTTTTCCGAGTCCCCGAATTTTCATACTACCCCCATTATTGATTCTTCTTTTCCAACTACCGCGTTCCAATACCCTAAAATAGGTTATCTTTATTATCCACGTCCGATAATATTTCTTCGATTTGTTAATATACTTCAATTTCTCCATCTGTGTGTGCGCTTGTTGTCGTATACACTTGTATTGAAATCTAATCTTTAGGTTCCGATTCGATCTTTATTAAAATGATTCTTTCGTCATATCCGCAGATGCTTTTGACTTTATTTGCTACGCGTTTGTCTATAATCCAACCTGTCGTTCTATTAATAGCGCCACTATATAGAAATCTATTGTCTTCACCCCATATGTATCCACTTTCTAACCATTTTACTTCACTTACTGCGAGAATGTCTATGTTCATTCTTTTTCATTTCTTGTTTTAAGTTTGATAATTTCCTAACTTAATTTATCTTACGAGTTACGTTCCATGTTACGATCCTGTACGTTTCTCAAAGTCGTCTTCCCGATTCATGTGTGTTCTCTCCTACAGAGTTGTGTACCACAATTGGCACAGGAGAACTCGGATCCTTTTTCATTACTGCGCAAAATCGCCCATAGCCTGACACATGATTTCCGGTGCCCGGTGGATGCGGTATTAATTCCAGATCTTTCACATGTATCAGGAAATTTATACAGTGGTGGTTTCCCGTTTCCTTCCACCGGAGTTTTTCAGGGTTGTTTCCCCCAGCTTTTGAGTAGAAACCATAACTACAAGGTAGCAGTTTGCTACTGGGATAGCAAGTGAGACATCATTTTACAGAAGGTCTCAAAGTTTGCTAAACAGTCTTAGGAAAGCATAGTTTTATAGACAGTTCTGGGCCTGTCCCTTGCGCCTATTGTCCTGTTACTACTAAAATCGTCTGCCTTAGACTTTCCACCAATAGCCGCTCTTGGTCCGGGGCTGCTTATTTGACTAACATCTTATTCGCAGCTAATCTACATATCTGTTAGCCATTCCAGTATCCGCTATCTGTGGTCGGGCTCTGTTTCGGTTTGAGCTCCGGCTCGGAAGGTACAGTGTACAATATATATATATATATATATATATATATATATATATATATATATATATATACATATTTTATTATACGCATACATTTATATTATATATAATATACTTTGAATATGGTGGTTATCATTTATCGGTAGATATTCTTTATTTTCATGTAATTATATGACGAAACTTTACTTTTTTCCTAATTCTTTTCAAATTCAGTCTGTTTATAAATCGTTTTGTATATCATTTTCACAGCCTGAAGAATTACGACAGAAGAATAGATCGATGGGCGATGGTTTCATCAACGATATGTCGGGTATAAAATCGGACGTTCTAGTTCTTAAAGTACACGGAATCTCTGAAGCCGGTGCGCGTGCTTTCATTGCGTATATATATTGATAACTTTAACCTTAAAAAACATACAGGATATTGTTGGTTGATAATGAAAATGCATTTGTGACACGGTCTAGCACAGTGGAATTCTATTTAAAATGATTCAATTCAAATTTTTTCTGCCTATGCTTAAACTAATTAAATCGCGCTTAAGTAATTAGATCCTATCTATTGTTACCTATCTATCTACTAACGTTTCTGTTAAAATTTATTATTCCTCAAATTAATGTTCGGGGACCGTACTTATTATCAATATTGTTAAATAATAATTAAGCCAATATGTTCTCGTATTTTATTATCGTTATTATTATTATTATTATTACTATTTACGTATTTACGTTCTATCGGGAAATTTCGTAACTTTAACCATATCTATTTCGGCGATCTAGATGAATGTTGTTGATTTTTTAAAAAGATTAGTCGTAAGGGAATTGTACTCATCAGCAGATTGCGATTTGGACATCATTTGTTGCCTGACCGTCTTTTCCGTATGCAGCTTAGAGAAAGTCCGTTCTGTCCCCTCCATTCTGAACAGGTAGTCTGCAGCCCCGATCATGTATTTTTTGAATGTTCTGCTGTAGCACCGTTGCGCTCGGAGCTTTACCTTATCTTGTTGCGTTCTTCGAGTATTACACCTCCGTATAATGTATCGTCCCTTTTACATCTGGATAACGTACAATTGTTCCCCCATATAGCGACGTTTTTAGAGAAGTCAGCATGCTTGATTAAGATGTAAATAGTTCTCACAGTATCACTTTGGGTAGGCTGTAAAGGCACCCCCATTAAAAAAAAAAATAAAAAAATAAATAAATCGGTCTTTGACCTCATATAACTTTCCACGTTTCTATTATTATCATGGACATTTTATTTAAATATTATTTCTTTAATTATTATTATTTATTTGCTTATGTAACCCCTTACTCTTAAAACGTCATTATATATATATATATATATATTTATATATATGTGCATGTATGTGTGTGTGTATATTTGTATAAATCATAATTTAACTATGTGTACAACAATCTATTCAGTTGATAAATTAATTTTATTCCGTTATTTTTAAGGTCGAGAAATCAAAATTGATTTAGTGGAAGTTCTGCAGAATCGGTTAGACGATGCGGTATTGGAAGTTCTGTCATTAATGATTTCTCGCAATCCGCATTGTAGACTTTTACCGGAAGATGTAAATTTTATTCAAAAACCGCACAAACCTCCTCAATACGTATTACGGGTACGCTTCGTTGTAATATATTCTTATTATTGTTCTTTCTTTAGTTATTATTGTTATTTATTTTATTTATTTATTAATATTACAATAATCGTGCTTAGGTATAAAAACTAAAATTACCCCTTTGTCGACACTATTTTCATACAAATATATATCATACATAAGATAACAAAAGAACAGAGGAAAAAAGGAGTTAGAAACAAACACTTAAAAATTAATTTTAGATATATATACATAGGTGGCCAGATCTGCGAGGATATGGTTGTTATTCAGGGCCAATAAGTAGGAAACCGAGAAGGAGGTAAATATTTAAATGTAAAATTTTATTGATAAAGGCATCTTTGCCTTTCCTATACAAATCGCAAGCAAAAATCGCATGACTAGCTTCGGCTATAGTTCCCACATGCACAGGACAGTATACAGATGGAATAAAATTGATGGAGTACGAATGACTAGGAAGACAATCGCAGTTTTAGAACGAAGTCTGACCCGGATTGAAAAGAAAAGTAAAGCCGGAAGGTTTTTGGATTTAGAGATAACACGTTACGTTGATTTCAGTCTTATCTCGAACCTAGAAACTATGTCACTTAAAATAAATGTATCATTAATTCGGACGGTTGTTTCGTGTTCGGGTGTACCTCGAGGTATAGCATATTAAGGTCGTATCTGTTTTTGATATATGTCAATGATTTTTGTAATTTGGATGTTTCGGTTGAGATTTTTAGCTATGCCGACGATACTGTCTTAGTAGTTAATTCTCGTTTTCCTGACATTTTGCAAGAACTTACCCAATATAGCGTTAATAAAATATCAAAATGGTTGACTGATAATCGTTTAATTGCAAACTCGGATAAAACCAAAAATTTAATTTATACTAATCAACTTAAATAATCATATAATATAGAGAACGCGTGAAATTAAGTACTTAGGAATTTTATCGGACAGTAATCTAATTTGGGATAACCATTGGAACTATAACGTAAATAAATTAAAGAAGTCTGTTTTACTACCTAAAAGAATATTTCTCCGTTAAGCATCTAATCCGTTTGTATTCAGCGTTATATTAACCAGTTCTTACATACGGTATTGTTCATTCGGGGTGGAGCAGCGCAATATCATTTACAACGCTTTATTTATTGCAAAGATCACTGCTAAGGAACATAACTAATAAAAATTCCGATAAAACAATTCTAAACGTACGACAATTCTATCAACTGCAGTTAAAAACTCCTTCTAAAATAAATATATTGCATACACAGCAGTTATATTTCCTATGTGGAGTGACCATTCAGTTTCCTAAAAATGTTGATCGAATCGAATACTTTTTTGATTTCATTCTTTCTCGATTTATGATAGTTGCCTTATATATATATATATTGCAACGCCCACTAAACACACCGTCTAATAATGCATATCTAGATTAGTATGACGTCACATATAATTATTATTATTATTAAATTGTTGAAAATAAAAAAAAAATAATTATATATATATATATTACCGACATTTACGAATTGTCCAGATGGGATGCCACGTGACTTGGGCCACGACCGTTAATTAAAAAAAAAAAAATGAACACAACAAAACAAAACGCATTTTCTATTTTTATTAGAATTTAAAATTAAAAAAACAATTAATAGATTACGGATTTTTCGAATGCGCGCAGTTTTCAAATACTTTTTTTTAAAACTAAAACTGAATTAAATTAAAACCGAACTGAACTAAATTAAAATTAAAACTGTACTGATTAATTTAAACTTAATTAAATTAATTAAAACTGAATTAAACTGAATTTTATTAATTAAAACTAACTAACTAACTAAATTAAACTAAACTGAATAAAAATTAGACTCAACATCTCTTTTTATACTAATAAATATGCATATATACTCACATATAATACATATATACACGCCTAATTAGAACTTTCTAGATTTGTCTAGAAAGATTCGTTTATTATTATTGTATATACTTATGGAGCTTCTAGAAAAATCTTTGTATATTTACATATGTGTGAGTGTATTTTTTGATTGGTTTAACATAATTTTTAATATACAATCATAAACGTGATTCACGTGTAGTAATTATCTTGTCATTTAATATAATATAATATTTGTGTGTGTGTGTGTTTCTATTATTAATATATCGATCAGATGATTTTCAATAACCAATCAGAATGTGTTAAATTTCTTCTCATTTTCTCATTGGAAAATTAGACATATACATACTCATACATATATATATACACACATACACATATACTTATTATGTAATTAATATACGACAAGAAAGCAACAGATTAAACCATCGTCATTATCATTATTCTTTTTACTTATTCTTTAATTCCCAAGCTCATCTTATTTATTTATTTATTTTATTTATTTATTTAATCTTCAAAATGTAACAACATGGTTGTTACTATATATATATATATATATATATATATATATATATATATATATATATATATATATATATATATATATATACAGTCGAATCCGCTTATAAGGGACACATCGGGCGGAAGTCATTTGTCCCTAATAACCGGTTGTCCCTATAAAGCGAATTTTTTAAAATCTCTTATTGAAGCGAGTATATATACAATTTAGTAAACAATTAACATACTTATAACCTTATTAATGCTTAATATTTATATGGAAATTAAGAGAAAAATTCAGGAGGCATACATAAGGTAAAAGAACCTGACTGCCCTTTTCAGTACTATTCCATTTTTTACGTAAGTTCTGTTCATTTGTTTTTAAACGGGAGACGGTGTTTTTGGAGGCGCCCATGATTTTTGCTAACTCCCGAATAGGCATAATATTGGGAGGTTGAATTTCGATTTTGTCTGAAGTAGAAATTTTTTCCTTTAGTGATAAACATTTACCCGTCATTTTATTCATACAAAAAATTCACCAGAACTAAAAAAAAGAAAAGAAAATTTTCGTAAGAAAAAAAAATAAAACCTCAGACGCACTACAGTTTTTGCAGAACTAAACTAAGAACATAATAAGCTATCGGAGAGTGCATAATTAATAAACGTACAGAGCAAAAAACCGTATAGCGTCAATGAAAGAAAGGACATCTCAAACAAAATGAAGAAAAAACAAAAATGTTCACTTAAACAAAAACGAATTGTAAAAATGACTAAAACATCGCCCCTCTCACTATTTATTGCCTTGAAAGTCTATTTGTCCCTTATAACCGAGGCGTTGTCCCTCTAAAGCGAACTAAAACAACCTTTATTTCATACGTTTGATTCGGGGTTTTGCTGATTGTCCCTAATAAACGGATGCCCCTCTTATCCGGAGTCCCTTATAAGCGGATTCGACTGTATATATATATATATATATATATATATATATATATGTATATATAATATATACTTTTCACGGTTATCTTTTTGTATTGGTATATTGTATTGTCGAAGTTGAAATAAATTTGATTCGATTTGAAAGAAAAAATAATAATCACGACTAACGTTACGATATTAAATAAATGTAAATATTTCGGCGTGTTTTTTTTTTATAGACTCTTTCTTAAATAATCAATTCTATCTGGCACTTTTTATTAATCGGCCAATCACATAGATTCAAAAGATAACACTTCCGTCTCATCTACCAGAATCTCCCCCCGTATCTTATAAACGTACTGGACATCTATGTCGTCGAATTAATTTCATGCGAAAAGAAAAATGAATCAAGTACAAATTTACATTTCATAATGCATGATATAACGTAAAATAAATTTTGATTATTTTATATTCCACGTAATTGATGTCAATTATACTTTAACTGTTGCTTGTATTCTGTTTTTAGTTTGCGCTTCATCAAGACGTTATAAAATTCGCCACGCCGTTTAGCTTCTATTTCAGGAAACACATGTTAGGCCTTACTAGTCTACCGAAATATTCGGATTCTAAATGCCACACAGTTTTCCAGGTAAACTGAAATACCAATATATCATTATGGTTAATAAGAAATGTAAATTATAACTCGAATAAAGAACTTTATATATTTTTTATTTTATTTTTAAAAGAACTTTGAAATAGATAAAAGTACATACTTTAGTACAATATAGAGAAACTAGTTCGCCTCCTAGTATTTTCTTCTACGTATTAATAAATATGTGTTATTTGGTTTACTAACTAATTTTTAAAAAGATACATCCGAAATTATTCCTGAACAAAAGCGATCGTTAAAGAATTATATATATATATATATTAATATTACAATTGGCTTATATCGGTTCACTGCTGAACGTAGACCTTCCCCAGTTCCTTCTCTTTTGTGCCATCCTGATCCAATTTGTCTTTGCTACTCTCTGACTATGCCCTCGTGCCAACCTTAACGGTCTACTTCCATTACCACATGTGATCCGGTAGGCATAATAACCATACACTTCTTTCTCCTCTATTATCCGTTCTTCGTTGCTGTATATCCCACCCTAGTTCCACCTTAACCCAGGCATCTATGTAACGCACTTCTTCGTGTATTCATCAGCTTCTTTTCCGATCTGCTTGTGTGATATTCAACATTGATTTCTCACGCGCTGTTTAGATTCACCTTATCATCTTCGTACCTATTTTTTGTTTAATTGTAATAAACATGCTTGTGACTTGCTCCTTAAACTATATTATCGTTACTCTCATTTATTTCGCAATATGCTACATAGTTTACCAAACCAAGACACAAAAATACAGGCAACGCTAAATACATCAAAATAAAGCAGAAGAAAAATGGGACACCAAAGTAAATATTGATAAAACTAAAATGATAAAATTCACGAGATCAGCTTATTAACAAATCGCACGGAGTACTGAAAATAAGGAATAAAACAGTAGAAAGCGTGAATCAGTTCCGATATTTAGGAACGCTGTTTACTACTGCTATGATGGATGAGATACAGCAGAAGTGAAGAAAAGAACCGCGCTATGGCCAAAAGGGGGCGTTTAAAAATATGGCATCCGTACTGAAAGATAGAAAAATGAATATTAAATTAAAACTTAAATTTGCTACGTCATAACATCGCTGTTAAATTATGCATGCGAAACGTGGACATTGAGCGCATAATGTATAAGACGGTTAGATGCTTTTGAAATGTGGACCTTGCGAAGGATATGGCGCGAATACTGTGGATAGAAAAAATTACTAATAAAGAAGTTTTTACTTAATTTGATATACTTATATCGTTAAAAATTAATAATAATAATAATATATATATATTTAATAGGATTATTCGGAATGCGCGGATTCGATTAAAGTTCACGAAAATGATATTTACCTTTATAATCAGAATCCCTCTTGCGGCAAAGCGATAGCTTGTGTCGCTATGATTATTCTTTTGCCGAATGGAGATGCAACCTTCTCTACGTCTGTTTTAGATTATAAAACTGAAACAACGGATGACGATGACTTTACGCAAGCTACTTTAAATTATCTCACCTCGCTGGTTGATGTATCGGTTATTCCTTTAGGCCAGAAATGTAAAATCGGTAAATCTTTATCTCATTATTATTCTTACTATAAGGTACTTAACTTGAACAATATTATTATGCATGTCTCATTGTGTAATATAGCTTCCTTCTTCTTCTTCTTCTTCTATAAATATTTATTTCCGATTTAAATAATAATATATTAATATTTAAATCTAGAAAATTAATTGTATTTATTCCTAATTGTACGATCAATTTTATATTTTTTATTATCATTGAATTATTTAACGATTTTTACTCGTAACTGAATCGATGTTTGTTTTAAAAAGAAATCACTACATTTAATTTCCCAACGAAGAATAATACTGTATCCTTCTACATATTATATATATGTATACTAGAAGTTACCAACGGCTTCGCCCGTGTAATTATTATTTTTTAATACAATACCGCTGTCTCTTTCTTTTAACAATATATATATATATATATATATATATATATATATATATATATATATACATCCGTGAGTTATTTCGGCTACGTCCCTAACGCATCAAAACTTAGATTGTATTGCGGGCGCATTATAACCGGAAAACCTGTTAAATTTTAAACGATTTGACAAAGATAGCGTTGTTTCCTACTTTCTAAAATTTTAAATTATTTGTCCTATTTGTGATATCAATATGAAACAAAGCTTAGAACGAATCCGATAATATAGAATATAAGCTATGCGAATTTCACCATTATTGCTTTAATAATTTTTAAGTTAAATCGGATCAGACGGACAGACAGACAGACAAAAATTAAAAAAAAAAAACATTTTCTGTTTATGTGTGATAAAAATAGCCCAATGCAGTGATTATAATGAAAATATTCGCAAATCACAAATAGACACTGCAGTTTTATTATATATATAATATACATTCATTTCATTTTGCAGATGTAAAACCGGTTATGGAATTTCGTGTATGGAAAAAGGGAAGGTTAAATGTCGAATTATTGGGTTACAAACTGACCGTAGTCATCATGCACGCGTTGTGGGAATTCATCGTGGAATTGAAAATGTTTATTTATCCGACGATTAAACGAAACCCGGGTAATACGATTAAAAACAAACAAATTATTTAATTAAACGATATTTTTCAACAATTACTCCATACTCATGCAAATACTGAAATAAATATAACCATTTTGAACTACCATCAACGATGATCCCTTAATTTTCCCTGAAACCGCGCATGTAGATTGTTTTTGTTTTTTGTTTTTTCTAATTCTCTCTTATCTTCTTCTAACATCATCTCCTGCGCGTTGTAATAAGAAAGAATTGGCAACTTTATTCTGCGTCCTCTTTTGCGCCGCAACTCTACTATGTAGTGTGCCTAATCGGCTTTCTAGTTATATCGCACTGTAGTCACTAAATATATGGTGACCCAGAGAAGACGGACGGTTTTGTTTTTTGAATAGCGTAGTTGGTATGACTGCTACAACGCAAACCGCGTGCTCCACGTTTTGTACATACACGAGAGATTCGTTTTTGTCCAGTTTCAGTTATGGTATTCTATAGCAAAAACGAGCGCACGTTTTGCGTGGAAAGTTATTTTCGGCGCGAATCGATCACGACGGTGCAAAGAAAGTTTCGAAAAGAATTCAAAATTACGCGATTTTTTGTGGGGATACCTTAAGATCCGCGTTTACAAAACACGTCGACGAGATCTGGAAGACTTTCAAAAATTCAGCGACCTATGTTCGAAAATTTTGTAAAAAGACTGAATGAATGTGTCATTGCAAATAGCGGTCATCCAAACGATATTGAGTTCTACAAATGATTGTAAAGTTTTCGTTTTTTTTTTTATTTTTAAAGAAAATTTCATTCAAAACTTTTGGTCAAGTAGTTTTTGACTTATTCAAAATACATCATAACCGTTCGTCTTCTCTGGGTCACCCGATATATGCGAACGAATCGCTACATCAAATATTTTTTTAAAGGTTTTTCTATTAGCGTGGATGGCTTTACTGCTTATACTGCACGTACGGAACTAACTCACATTTCTATAAAAGTCGACAACTTCTGCTATATCTAGAAACCGTTGTAAATTCTCAAGTTGAAGAAGATACATTGGAGGAGCGTTACGTGATGAACGCGGTAATTTAATGTAAACGTAACGTTATCTATATTTTTAATAACGTTACGTTAGGACATTTGAAGAACACATGATCTGGATTGAAAATTGCACGTTCAATATAGGGAGTGCAGTAAAAAGTTTCTCCAAGTTGCATAAAAGTAACGTTTTTAAAAAAATAGAACCGTGGAAATTTATGAAAAAACGGTTGTAATTGATAGTACCGAGTGAAAGGTGACTGCTGTATATTCTACACATATGTCTGTCATCCAAAGTTTCCTTGTTTCTGACTGTATAAAACGTATGATATCATATGCAGAAACTAAAGAGAATACCACACCACCAGAAGACCTCGCTTTAGCTAATAAATCTACAATTTCATTTTTCGGAAATTCCTCGATTTCCCGATGCCTATTATATAAAAGACACAAGTATACCCAAGCATACCGGGTGATAAAGTTCTGACATGAATATGGTTTAAACTTATTCTTCGCGTCGATACCAATTAAAAGCTAAAAACACGGTACAACGCGTCTTATTACCGCTGTCTTTTCAACGTTATTCGATGCTAATTCTATTATCATTATTGTTATTGCTATACTAATTACATAGCAAGGATGCGATTAACTTTGTTGAACGGGACAAAATTAAATAGTAACTTGTTAGGACTGGAGTATTTATGTAAAATTGAATTATTAAATTTCGTATATAAAAGTTGATCTTGTTTTATGATTTATACTTGCGAAAGAATTACCAGATCTAGGTATCAGGAGAAAGCTGAAATTCCTAATTTTAATAATTATCATACACGAATGCAAGCTCGATATATGCTGTGTACTCTGTAAGCTGACCTAAGGTACTATAACAAGCGCAGAAAGATCTTATCCTACACAGATTTAGTAAGGATCTTGAGGATAATCGTAACTAAAAAATATATGTACGGTATATTGAGATTTGACCACTTCGTATCAGTTTTATATTATTATTATCCGCACTGGTTTGAGTTTGTAATACGGCTTCTAATTAGCAAGCATTACAAACTTCCTTCATCTTGATGGTTAAAGAAGGTATAGTGTTCAATAATACTGATTTTTGAATTTTTTCAATCGTATATAGTGATAGTTCTACGTTCTTTATGCTGTTACCTAAACTGCTCGATATAATTCCATTGTTTCCAATTACCAATGGTACAATATTTACAACATCGAGTTTCATAATTCATTTCATTTGCTCTGTAAGTTTTTTCATTTTTTTTTGTTTTTTCTGCATACACTTTATCAATATTGAGACTATCTGGTACAGCTATATCTATTAGCATACTTAATTTTTTTATCTTATCTATTAAAACAATATCAGGTCTGTTATGTTCTATTGTTTTATCAGTCGATATAGTTCTGTCTCAGTATAATTTATACTGTTCGTGTTCTAAAATTTTTTGGCGTATATTTATAATATGGCTGTTTATCTTTAATTTACCCATATTTTATTCCTATTTCTCGATGTACGATAGCGGCCACATCATCGTGTCTTCTAACATAAAATCTCGATGTCAATTGTTCACACCCACTTAAAATGTGTTTGTTTCACTCGCTTTGCCACATTTTCGACATTTATCGGAGATATTTGATTCCTTCATGATATTATAATTTCTGGTTGTTATCGTCTTGGTCCTGAATCGCCACCAAGAATCCTTCTTCTTCTTCTTATTATTATTATTATTACTATTACTATTATTATGCGATGTCCCGATATGTTCCCACTTAATCTCTTGAAATGTATTTTTTTTTTTTTAATTTCATTATGGTAATAGTATAGTTTTATTTTTAATTTTTTTCTCGTTTTTGCAGAAGACGGAACGATACATCTTTCTAATCCTTACAAAACAATTATAACTGATTGGATCACATTCGGGAAAGAACTAAACGTAAATTCGGTTCATTTGTATACGATACATTTGGATATTAGGTAAACACAAAAGTTACGGATATTTGTTTATGATATTACGCGTGAAAATACATTAAATGTTAAAAGCTCGTTAAATATTATCTTATTCCAGGGGTGAATGCCTTTTTCGTCATCCAGTTAATTTCAATTTTCTTATAACGTAGAACAAATTGAACGATTTCATCAAATTTATTAAATTGAAAACTATTTTAAAATAGAAACGATAAAGTTATTAATCATGTTCTTCTTTACCTCAATCCGTAGATTGGTGGATAACCTTTATTAGTCTCATGATCGCAGTGAGTTCAATTTGTACGAAACTTGGATTGTGTCGATATAAGTGGCCTAACCATTTAATTCTTCTACTTTTTAGCTTCTGAATTAAGCTCCTCGATTTGTTTATGTTTTGCAAAATTTTTCGTTTGTCACTTTTTTTATTGCATTTTCGATTCATCCTCTTGATGTCAGCATTATTCTCTTTTGGGTTCCCTACGTCACGGCCAATTTCTTAAAAACATAATTCTTAAGGCACCACGTTTCCGCTCCGGATGTAAGCACTGGTAGGATGCATTGTTTATATACCCTCTTTTTAAAACAGTTGGCGTGTCTCTGATTTTCAACACATAATTCAATTTTCCAAAATCTATCCATGAAAGGTGCGTCCGTCTTTTAATTTCCTTACACGCTGCTTCTTCGCTACTGTGATTACTTTGTCCAGGTACACGTGTTCACTAACCTGTTTAAATCTTTGTCCATCTATTGTTATTGAGTGTGAATTTGCTATGACCTTCGTTTTGTCTATATTTATATTTAGTCCTACCGCTTTTTAGAGCAACTATGTAGGTCGTTTACCGTATCGTGTAAAGCATGTGCTCTATTAAACACATTATCATCATTTTTTCCCATCTATATTCGTGTGATTTCCAGTTTAAATTTTTAAACATACTTTCCAGAGATGCTATGAACAACTTCGACGATATCCCTAGAAACTCAATTTTTTCTGTGTTAGAAGCCATGCAAAATATATATATATTATAACGCACTAAACCGTCGAGGATCGCCAAGTTATTACGTATCGGGATGTTCCACTTATTACGCTTCCTCCTGTTGGCTGGACCCGAGTGTTTATGGAACTCTCACAGGAACGTAATAAGTTAAATGAAGAGAACAATATCGCGGTCGCCAGTGCATAATAATGCACAAATTAAATTACTAACAATTTATTTTTATACTATTTTTTTTTTTTTTTTAATTTCTTATATATACCGGAAATTTTGGGAGATTAACTTAATGAGATTGAGTTTCGTGCCTAACGTAAATATCTGCGCGTAGGACCAGCAGCCGGTGACACTATGATTCAATGACTCGAATTTGTTTTAATTCAATTGCGATTTATTTTAATTATTATTATTATTATTATTGCACATTCAAAAGATTAAAAAAAAATAATAATTCCAAACAAATACTTATAAAGATAATATCACGATGTAACATAGAGCATTCACAAATACATGGACATTGTTATACATAAAAATTCAGCACACACAATGAAATTTAATTGAAATAATAAAAAATAAATAAAACGTACAACCTTGTGGTACCACAGGTTTCTCCGATGGCTGCTTCCGGATGGTGAAGATATCTCCTATTCGTGCGCCGTCGTCATAACTCCGTACTTTTTAACGGTATCTCCTTTTCGCGATCTGATAGTTATTTATCATTAAAATTTATTTTTATTTTTTACTCGGATTACAGTCTTTTTTGTTCCGAAGAATTTATTTCCAAAATCGTAGTATAAACGAAAAGCAATCTTTCGGTATTATTTTGTGACGTCCCCGTCACGTACGAAACGGTTCGAAAAACTAGATATTACCAACCAGCCGTTACGATATCTCTACGTTCGTAAAATTAAAACTAACCGCGAACCTTATCGTTAACGAGTACATATCGATATATACATATATGTATGTATATCACGCGTTGCTGGCTCTACACACCGTTAATCTACGAATTTCCCTTAATATTCGTATCTTAACTTTATTGTACTTATTATTACCGAGGTTATTACTATCATCATTTTAGTTATTGTAGCTTAACGAAGAAACTTATCTGTTTTGACGATCTAGATCTCTTACAATGGACATACCTTTGTTATATATATGTATATTATGTTAACTTAACTATTATTAAATTTTAATTTTTTATATTTATTTTATTTAATATTTCCTTCGGTATCCCCACTGTACTAGATCGCCATAATATATGTATATATATATATATATATATATATATATATATATATATATAAAACTGGTGTGGCAGAGATATCTACCACATTTTAAAACGCCGTAGCCCCATCTGTGTTTGAACTAGAGAAATAATCGTAGTCGCTTTTGAAAGAGAAAGAAAGAAGGTTTTTTTTCCATATAATCATTTATTTTGATAACTTTTAGTTTTACATATAATGCCATCTAAATGATGACCACGATTTTTACAACCATTGCGCATACATAAAACGAAATTATCAAAACTGTTTTTCGAACATATCGGTCGGAATCGCTTCAGAATGATGTTTAATTCGCGTTTTAAGTTCTTTCTCTCAGCTTGTTTTCGTACACTTTTGACTTTATGCATCCCCGAAGAAAATAATCACACGCCGTAAGACCCGGAGAACGCGACTGTCACACAATCGGCGAGTTACACGAAATTATTAGACTACCTAAAAGTTTCTTTAAATAGTCCATCGTGTCGTTCAAACTACGACAAACAGTTGCTGGGTATACAAACTTTTGTACGGCTGATAATTTAAATCGAAATGAAGAATTTGGCGCACTGCACGATCAGATAAATTCAAATTTTTGACATACATTCGGAAAGATCGACTGGGACTTGCTTCAATTACTACACACACACAAGAAATGGTAGGCGTCATTCTCACTGACTTGGCGGGTTTTTTTAGCCACTGGGCCACACTCACGAACGTTTTTAACCCAGAGATATAAAGATTTTATCGTAAAAACGTGAGTTTTGGACCCTAATCTAAACTCTTTTCGGAAATCGCGCACAGCAAGTGTATATGAATCATTAGTACAAAAAACTGTTCTATAAGGAACGCGCATTGTTGCACGGTCCGGCCGCCCATGCTGGCTTGTTAGTAGTTCAAATAAAACCTTGTTTCTTCCTCTTTCCAACGGGATTAAGATTATTTCTCTGGGTTGAATACATATGTCGCTACAGCGTTTTAAAATGTGGTAGATATCTCTGTCGAACCCTATATATATATATATATATAATTGTAACTGAAGTACTTTGCTGTCGTATAAAAGCAGCACACTGTTAAATCGTTAGCAAAATAACAGCCAGAATAACACGGGGAAAAATTGGTTGGAGCTGGTATAAAATAGTAGTTTCGGGAAACAGCTTACATCTAGCAGTAGACTAATATAGGGACTAATAGTGTATATGTATATTCGCTTTTGTATATTTATATTAATATTTGTATTTTTTACCGGAAATTATCGAAGTAAATATTGTAATACCCCTACTTTTGAATTCCATATCAGGCAATGTGAATTATATAATTATTATATATTTATTATATTCTATTATTATTATTATTATAATTTTATGCCGACATTTTTATACATATATATACGATCGGTACGAGGTCGTAGCCCCTAGGGTGCCATATCGTCCGTAAACGATAAATTTGATTAAAAAACTTCAATAATAGAACTGTAAAATCATGTTTTTTTATAATAATATTTATTCATACTCACAGAAACATCGTAATAAGATCGATCACAATAGGTAAACGTAACGGCGACACAATTATTAATATTAAAATATGACGATCGAAACTGAACAATTTAACTAACTGAAACTGACTTAAAACTAAACTAAATCGAACTAAATTAAAACTAAATCTAACTTAATTAAAACTAAACTGAACTAGACTGACTTAGACTGGACTTAATTAGACTGACCAAATTAATAATCCAACATCTCCTTTTATACTAATAAATATGCATATATATACACACATATACATCGCCTAATTAGAACTTTCTAGATTTTTCAAGAAAGATTCGTATATTATTATTGTATATACTTATGGAACTTCTAGAAAATTTTTTGTATATTTACATATGTGTGAGTGTATTTTTTCGATTGGTTTTAACATAATTGTTAATATCCAATCATAAACGTGATTTTGCCGGCTACACGTGGAGCATCTGACGTGTAGTAATTATCTTGTCATTTAATATAATATAATATTTGTGTGCGTGTTTCTATTATTAATATATCGATCAGACGATTTTCAATAACCAATCAAAATCTGTTAAATTTCTCCTCATTTTCTAGTGGGAAAATTAGGCATATACATACACATACATATATATACACAAATACACATATACTTATTGTGTAACTAGTACGACGAGAAAGCGACAGAAAGGTTAATAAACCTTAATACCGCTATTAAACCATCGTCATTATCGTTATCCTTTTTACTTATTTTTTAATTCTAAAACTCATCTTATTTATTTATTTATTTAATCATTAACATGTAATAACATGGTTGTTGCAATATAGAGCGACCCGGACAAGACGGACTGTTTTTGTTTTTGCAGTTGGTAAGACTGCTAAAACGCAAACCGCGTGCTCCACGTTTAGTGTACACACGAGAGATTCGTTTTTGTTCAGTTATCATGGCATCCTATAACGAGGAGCGCGCGTTTTGCGTGGAACGTTATTTTCGGCGTGAATCTATCACGACAGTGCACAGATAGTTTCGAAAAGAATTCAAAGTTCGCGATTTTTTTATATCCTAAGAGCCGTCAACGAGATGTGAAAGACATGAAAACTCGGATTTCTGAAGAAATTTCAAAAATTTAACGACCTATGCTCGAAAAAGTGTTCGAAAATTTTCTAAAAAGACTTAAATGAATGTATTATTGAACGATATTTTCTTCCACAAATGATTGTAAGCTAATGTGTCGTTTAACTATTTTTAAATGAAATTACATTCGAATATTTTTTTCGAGTACTTTTTTAAGTTATTCACGAAAAACCACAAAATCGTCAATCTTCTTTGGGTCTACTACATATTTCAGACTACCGAAATTGGTATTAACGATAATTAATGTAGTTAAATTACGTGTAAAATCGACATACATAACCAGCGTGTACGTACTAGTAACCGTTGTTTTATTCTTGCAGAAATAACTTGAATATCGTATTGAAACAATTAAACTTACTGTTACCACCGTACGATATGGCCTCTTATTTATTGTACGAAGATCGCTCCGAGCAAAGACTTATACTTTGTCGGCCGTTAGAAGATTTAGATAATGAACTACTTGATCCTCATAGCGGTTATATTTTTATTAGTTCTAGTTTATTTTTTGGACAACGCCTTTTGAACCATATCGATGAGGAATCGAACGACAAAGGTAATTATTTTCTCCCTCTTGATTAATTTTCGTTTTTTTTATGATTTTATTTAAACTTTTAAACTTTTTCGTACAATTATCAGCCATATTCTTTATGATTTTCATGTCTAAATGCATTATATATCATATATATATATATATATATATATATATATATATATATATATATATATATATGTCGTATGTGTGTGCACGAATGTGTATAAACTGAAATAAAAAATTTGTGCTTAGTATTTATAAATAAAAGTGTATTACCTTAGAAATAGACCGAGATGTGTTTAGATCAAGGCCAGATGTTCATGAATATAAGTAAAGTACTGTGCGACAGATCGTTTAATCTCAAAAACCGACAAAGGATAATCCAATACCAAATTCTAACAACTAAAAGTAGAGTCCTGTTCGTAGGTGACATCATTCTTTACCGATCCACATCAACCCAAAGATTGATAAAGAACCGGCCAAAAGAAATCCGACTCAGGCAAGCCAATGCAGGATGTTTTGCCGTTGCCTTTTTCCCCGGCTTCTTTACTTTTTTTTTTTTTATCTTCTTCACATCTAGAACGTGACTAGTTCATTTACTAGATTTTAATGCTGACAAGATCATGATTTTCAAGACCTGCCCATCAGCACGATCTCAATTTTATCTATCGAACCGTCACACTAAATCAACAACCTTTTTTTTTTTTTCATTTAAAACCTCTTGCAACCTACTGGCGTTTCCATGTCTTTCCAATCTCAACGAGTGATTGGCGGCAGCTAGTTTTATTTCTTCTGTAACGGTATTTAACTTGTAGATCTTGATGTATTATGCGATTGATGTAGGACGAACAAATTAGCTTTAGCGGTGTCATCTATAATCCAGTTCCCATTATCTGCTTCTATCGGTTCATTTCTAAGTATTGGTTTATGTTCATGCTTAATTACTCTCCACAGAGAGTAATTACTTTCGTTCGTGGGTGACAGACTTGTGACATTCTCTAAATGAATTATTTTTATAATTCCGAAGCCGCAACTTGAGTTTTTAATTTTTCCATTTAAATCTATTTATCAACTGGGCATCTTGTTTACATCCAACGTCTTCAAAGTTATCTTTTTGATTGTTACCTGCACACACACACACACACACACAATCTAGATAGGCCAAAGATTGTGAAGATATACGATTTAACAACGGTGTACTTTTACAAACCGATCAAAATACTGTCCTCGCCAGCACTACTAGCAATGGCATTGAGTAAATTTTATACTTCTTTAAAATCTCTATTTAAAGAAATGATTCAACAACAAATTGAAATATTCAGCAATATAATTAGTACTATCGTGTTTGCACTTGCCAATAAAAAATGATGGACAATACACAGGAAGTATCCGACAAAATTGCCGTATGGAATGCAAATGGGTTACTAAAACATAAGCATTAATTGCAGCATTATTTGAATGCAAATAATATCGGCGTAATACTTATCTCGGAAACACGGTTCACCGATAAATGCTACATAAAAAAAAATCAAAAATTATGACTACGCTGCAAAAAAAAAACCGGATCTACTGTATGTCTAAATAAAATGTCGAATGTAAGGGTGGTTGAAAAAAGAGGATTCCGGACATGTTACATAATGAAAAAAATGGATAACTCGGGTATTTGAGGAGAATAAATGGATAACTGTCGCTTATTTTACAAGGGATGATTGCTGGAAATAGAGTAGGAGACTGAAAGAAAATCGAGTGGATTCGGTACAATTCGATGAAAATGGTGAACGTATGGCAACCAACTATGAAAGCTTAAAATTATTTTTAAAATAAAGTTAATCAGATATTGATGATGTTAACACTTTATAAATAATTATGACACGATGATAATGGTGAATTAGTTTAAAGTTCGCTCTATTTCTTATTTATCGCATCCGGAGTAAAACTTTAGTTCTAATAAAACCTAAAATGCTAACTGACCCTTAGACGTCTGCTATTCTTATTTAGATCAATTACTACTATTTAAAAAATAATAATAATAATTCTCCATTCAGAAGTATTGCAAAGATTATATTATGAATTGGTACTTATATATATATATACGGTGCAGTAAAGATATTTTTTAAAAATGGTAACACGTTGTCTAATCGAGTTAAGAAATAAAGTCCGGTTTCGTTGAAAAGAAAAAAAATATATCAATTTTAGATCGTTTACATATGAGATTAATTCATAATTACGAATTAATTATTGGACAGTATTTTTCTACTTCATAATGAACATTTGGGTACAAATTGTTCCACAAAGTACGACCCAAAAATAAATTTTTTGAGGAAATACCACATTTATGATTATTTTTCCAGTCTAATTAATTTTAAGTTTCACTGATCTATGTGCCGATAGTAATTATTGTATTGATTAATTTTGAATTAATCTGTTTAATTTTTAATGTTTTTATTGTGGATTATTACTTCTAATTATCAAAAACGTCCTACTACTACTGCTGCTACTACTATTACTAATAATAATAATATATATTTTATATATATATTGACATTAGTGATTCCACTCAAATGTCTTATTAGATATTTATACTACAGGTTGATATGTAATTAAATATGATCATATATACGCTATTATTCTGTGAGCTGTGAGCAAGCATCTAACATTAGTTGGGAGAGGATTTCCTTTACTTATAATACTGGACAGGATGTTTTACTGATAGATCGTATAAAATTATTTGTAAACGTTAAATTTTACAGCAAAAAAGGGCCATTTTTAATCCTCATGGACGATAATTTAACGGTCACGCGCTAATAGTTTAAATGATGTTTATTATTATTATTATTGTATTCTTTATTTATTTTCTTATATATTTTATTTCATTTTTTTTTCTTGCAAAAATTAAAATTAAGCATATATATATATATATATATATATATATATATATATAATCGTATTTTGAATGAATGTTATTTTGTTACGTTTACATATAGAAATTTTCGAAATTCATTTGTCAACTCAAGACGATCAACTACATTCCATCCCAAAATGTTCTTTCCTCATGATTTCAATCGGATTATGTGAGGTAAGTACCGTACGATTTAATGATAGTTTGATACTTCACATTTTATATTTATGAACAATTTATTCTCGATAATAAATGAAAGAATATTTTTATTATAATTTTTATATAATGTAGAAAAATCTATAAAATAACGAAATATAGATTTGTCGGTTTTCGAGCACCGATTGATGTACAAAAATAAAGTTGATATATTAAATAATTATCAATCTAACTACAATTCGAAAATAATAATAATTCGACACCTATCATATAGCAGTGTATATTATATACGCGGTATACAAAAATACCTAAAATCCAACAATTTGCGAGTAATACAAAAAATTATGTGAATAAACATCGAAGATCACATTAATTATGCATAGATCTAATGTGTTTTTTATTTTTTGTTATTTTTCGTAATATTCAATTTTTTCATTTCATACTTAAACGAGTTTTAATATTTCGTAGTCGGTACAAATCACATTTGCGACGCGTGACCAAATAGATAAACGATTTCCGTTAGTACTTCAAGAATTATTAAATTAATTAAATTTAATTAATTATTATTGCACTAATACAAACCGGTTATTGTTTTGTTTCAATTTACAGGCTACGTTATATATTTATAATTTGCCTAAAGATTTAATTGACAATATTACTAAAACAATCGTTGACATCAGTGAATGGATAACAACGAGAGTGGAATTATTAACGGGTCTGATGGAACAAAAGTTGGGAATATATCATAATCAACCATTGCAACGCGATGACTGTAGACAAGTAAAAATAAATTAATCTCGTATATATATATATATATATATATATATATATATATATATATATATATATATATATATATAATATTGTAGATCAGTAGATAAATAAGATAGATATATTAATACGTGCGAAGACTGAATCTTGGTAAATTTGGATAGAATTTAAAGTACATTTTTAAATAGTCATCGTCAGAATAAAATGTAAAAAATTGGCGAACATTGTATGCCGTCATTGAAGATAGAAAATGCAGCCTCGCCTTACTTCTTTCTACACCTTGAATTCACTTGATTTTATGTGCCATCAATTCGTGCTATACTTTTATATATATATGCATATATATATATATATATATATATATATATATATATATATATATATATATATATATATTAGTAGATTTGAGTGTTTAGGAATTTTAATTTGTGTTATAGAAGCAGATCGTATCGAACACTTTAGTGTAGTCTACAAAGTATCAAAATTTTCAATCCATCCTCTACCTTGATAACAAAGCTTGATCCCTCTTCCGGAAACTACTCACTCTTGACTGATACTTATCAATCCGACTAAGGTACGTTATCTCAAACGAGTTCGTAATGTTGATGGTAATGCAACGATATGTTTAACCGTATTTTTTAGTAAGGACATGCTACGCCAAGTGAACCTTCTTTCGTTTTTCTATCAGCATATTGTCCCGATTCGAAATAGAAAATTATCGTTATACACAACATGGATGTACAAAACTCGAAAGATTGTCGTTTTGTTTCTACTCGTCAGTCGGACTAGTACTTACATGATGGTCGAACGACTACTTGCTATTGAAGATAACTCTAGTTATAATAACCTGCGTTATGCAAGATATATATATGTGTGTGTGTGTTTAAAAATCACGTCTTTATATATCTACTCCTAAGATGAAGGCTTTTCCAAACGTATTCCAACATTTTCTCCGCTGCGTTTCTTTTTTCAACCAGTTTTAATCAGCTTCGTTTAGTACGACATCACATCGTATCACCGCGTCTTTGAACTTCCATATTTCTTTTTCCTATCTATCGGTCATCACTGCAAGATTATTGCGTTTCTTTGAGTTCTAGCAATTCTATATACGTTTTGAATTAGATTTTACGTATATATAAAATTCATGGGTATATATATATATATACACCAATAGCGATTTGTTTGAAATAATTTTCCGTAATAAAATATATAATAAAGGTTGATTTCAGACTAGTCTTAGAATATCTGAAAATAATGCGAGATTTCTTTTAACAGTTCTCAAATTAATGTCATTTAATTTTGACTCGTTAAAATCCTTATATATTATATATATGTCAATAGCGATTTGTTGGAAATAATTTTCAATAATAAATGTTGATTTCTGACTAACGGGTACAAGTCTTAGAATGTCGTAATTTAATTTTAATCAAATGAAAATAATGCGAAATTTCTTTTAACAGTTCTCGAATTAATATCGTTTAATTTTGGCTCGTTAAAATCCTTTCGACAACTGTTCTGTCCGCGAGAGATCTCGAAAATCGTCCATTTCGATCGTCGAAATGATATACCGTTATATACATATTGCCAGAGACGGGGTTGAAATATTCCCTTAGAAATAATATCGCGATCGTTTTAAAAAATATACATATTTCCTTTATCGACGACAAAACAAAAAATAGTACTTCAACTTTCAATAGGTACGAGAAATTTTTCAAAACTGTCACAAAAATACAAATAATATTTTAGCGAAAGCTTCAGTAGTAATGTTTACAGTGGTAAAGATAGTCCTTATTATAACGGATTATTTCTTTGCATCTGTCGACAAATTAAAATGAATATATACTCGAATAAAATTATTTTATGATTATTTTCAGCTACATATTACCGGTCAGTTTACTATAGATAAGTTGCTGAAATTTTCGCCTCATCTAAAAGTAAAACATTCCGCGTATCCTCGTGTTCCTCAACTTTTTCACATATTTAAAGGTCGTAAACTTCCGAATCAAACTAAATCAGCTGAAGATCCTAATAGGGACGTATTTGCTCAAAATGTCAAACAGGTGAAAGATTTGTGCACTCCGACTATAAAAAGTAAGTACATAAATAATAACTTGTATAATCTAGCGTACTTACTTTTTAATTATAAATAGTACATGCGACAGAATACCCCCCACTCAATGCGTATATATACGTATGTATGTATATATATTACTGTTTATATTTTCTCGTCTTAAATAAATGAAATTAATGTAATATATTTTACTCGATTTTATACGATTTTCGGCTTATAAAATCTTACCGTGAGTTTTATATACATATTTATATATATATATATATAAATTTGTAAGAAGTTTTTTATGAATGTTTTATATATTTTTTTAAAATAAATTGGTATAGTTTAAGTTATTTTTATTCATAGTTAAACAGTTGAAACGATTATTATACAATTAATTATTGAATCATTATCTTTCTTCGCAGCTCAACAAAAATACTTGTACAACATGTGGCGGACAAGGAATTCCTTACATAATACGGCTTTACCCGAAGAGATGTTGTATTCCTTTATAAGAGATAGTCGTTTGATTCACTATTGTTTGACACCTTTACTTTTCTTGCCTCGGTAAATATGAAAGTCATAATCGCTTGATTATTATCATTTGTACGTGTGTTTATGTATGTATGTATGTATGTGTTCAACTTGTTAGAAAATTTTTATGTATGTATGTGTTCAACTTGTTAGAAAATTGTTCGCTCGTGTTGTAAATCCTATTCAGTGGCACTTCATACACATTGCGTGAAAAACAAATTCAATTCTTGTGAACTGCAGAAGCAATATGTATATATCTATATGAGATTTGGAGAACGTGGAATGTAGTGATTTTTTATTAAAATAAGCAACAAAAAAGAAGTTAAAATCACTAAAATTTTTCAGTGATTTTGGCTTGTTTTTTGTTGTTTAAGAAGAAGAATAACGAAGTATTGGACATATTGGAAAAAGATAAAGAATTGTTGAACACGATCAAACAAAGGAAAACAGCATACCTGGGACGCATATTAATAGGCCCAAAGTAATTGTTTATCTTTTTTATGTGTGTAAACGCAAAGAGTATTAAACGTTTAAATGTTTTTGAAATGTGGACGTTAAGAAGAATGTGGCGAATACCGTGAACGACGAAGGTAACGAACAAAGAAGTAGTACAACGGAGTGGAATGGAAAATATGAACGCCGTAGAAGATATTGAAAAGAGGAAGAAAAAGTACCTTGGGCGCACAAAATAAGACAAGAAGGATTATTTACATTGGCAATTCAAGGGAAAATACAAGGAAAGCGAGGAAGAAAACGATTGGAAATGATGACAGCCAGCTTCAATACAAGGAAAATGACAGAAATTATCGAATCGGCTAGAAAAAGGGAAATATAGATCAATGTTGATGTATGCCACCTTCTGACAAGAAGAAGCTACAAGATGATGATGATGATGATAAATATGTAACTTGCTATAATAACTAGTATTGTTAATAAATAACGAAAGTTTTCAACAAGTTCCACCGGCTAATTATTGTAAATATGTTAATCTCGTTTATTTAATAATTGTAATATTTCATAATGATATTACTGAAAATTCTCATGTGTTAGCAATATTTTAGTGATTTTCGAAATTGCGTATACCACTTTGTTTTAGCATTTCGTCTTTACAAGCCTTTGAATTTCGAATGTATTTCAACTTACCAGATGGCTCAGTTTTATGCATTGGGGGGGTTATAAATTTGACCTCACTTTTAGTTACAGTCTATGTGTTAAAGATTATTTCATTATCCTCGGATTTAAGTACCCGTATCGAATTTAATTTCATCAACCAGGTACATTAAAATGAACGTACAAATATTTAATTCAAACTACAGTATAAATAAAAATGAAGAGTTTTTCGCGTGTAATGTCACGAAATAAGTTACACTAATAAAAGCTGACTTTAATTCTTATGTTATAGGTGGCGAATTCAATCTGCAGCTACAAGAGATCATAACCTTTCATTAAAAGCGCAATCGCAGGTATAATGATATATATATATATATGCGTGTGTGTGTGTTTATGTATGTATAAACGTATTTAATTACGTATAAGTACAAAATTGCATTATAATATACACGCAGTATTAAGATTGTTCACCCTATGTAAAATTTAAGTATTTTAACAATACATAGTAATTAATAATGAACGCGTGTAAAGAGAAAATCTGCTAAACGTAATATTACTATTATATGTACGTATGTATAATGTCACATCTTCCACGTACTATGTCTAACTAGGGAATGTAACAATGATTTCTCGTTTCTCAGATATCGATGATGGAAGAATGAAAACAAATTAAGTAAAATACAATACTATTAGATATGCGGGTGATATAGCATTAGTTGCAGATAGTGAAAAAACGTTACAGATGTGGATTCATTAAACACCAAATTTAAAATGAAAATTAGTATAAAGAAATCCAAAGTATTTAGGCGAAAGAAAAAGGGGCGACCAGATTAAGATAGTATCTGGAGTATCCCGGATAGTGTACTTGGGCCGCTATTGTATCAAATATTCTCGTCGGATTTTTCGCTAAGCGCTAGAACGACTACAGCTATGTTTGCTGACGACACTGTTATATTATCTGCCGACTATGACATCGCGTTAGCATCAAATCGATTGCGGAGTTATCTAAAGAAACTAGAATCATAGTTTACGTATAGTTAAAGTGTACGAAACTAAATGTTCGCATATTGTGCTCGCAGTGAAAAAAAAAATTATACGAATTATCCAGCATTAAAGTTCAATGGAATTATATATTCCCACCGCAGGTAGTGTAAATTACACCCCGGTTGCACTTGGATCATAAATTAAAACGGCTTACTATTATTAATTAACATATTCTATAAGATCTCGCTTAGGGCTTGCGTACCATTTGTAAAATAGTCCAGCCATTCAGAGTCAGAGGCTGCAGCCTCTGCGACAAGGTCCACTAAATAAATTTAACCTCGCCGCTTATTGCCTCAAATAGGCAGATTGCGAGCAAAAAAAAAAAAAAATGTAATTGTAGATGGGAAAGTGTTCGAACAAGTAAGGGAATTTGAATATCTGGATAGTTAAGTAACAAGCGCTGGAGTAAGATCAATGTAAAGTAAAATTGTTTGAAATATGGTGTTAGCGACGTATAAAACGAACCGATAAAATATCGAACTGCGAAGTATTGTCCGAAGTTAATGAAAAACGAGAAATATTAAAAGCAATAGAGATCAACACGAATTACTAATCTTCTAAAGGAAAAATAATAAAAAAGGGGAAGACTTGGCAGGCAGTTCATAGATGCTGTCTAAGGAATGGGCTCTATGTGTTAAATTAAATCATTAGTGTTACCTACCAACCTTCGGGTTGAGAAAAAAATAATAAAAATATGTATAGTATAATAAGGGAAAAAAAGTAATCAATTAAAAAAAAATTATTTGAAATGAATAATCTGAATTAAAACAACAGATTATTATTTTTTTTTTCTTTTTGTATTTCAACCGAAAAATATATATTTCGGTAAAGTCTCCATCAACTCGAAAGTTAGTTGTGGACGTGTTGCATAACCGATACGCATCAATTCAAATATTGGCAGACGACCGGACAAACGACAGCATCCTAGACAAGTCAATACGAAGTAGTTTGCCATTACCTGTCCCGGCGTTTTACTTTCTCAAAGCTGAGGTACTCTTGGATGGAAAGTTGAGCTGGTTAAAGGCCGTTTTATAATTTTCGTCTCCAATGAGACTCGCTATATACTTCATTAATATTCATTTCTGTAATTCGTTAACCATCCATATATGCTGGTTTTTTGTTTTCAGTATAAACTATGCCAATTTTTTTAGTCGGTAACGTTTCGAAAACAATTACAATTTTTTACTTTCAAACTTGAACATGAAAACTGCAATTACTTGAAAATGAAAAAAATAATTGTTTTCGAAATATACACGACGTAAAAAAGTTAGCACAGTTTATATCGAAAACAACTCGTGAATGTATAGATATCAATCATGAAAGTTTAAAAGTGTATTGTTGAAAATCATTTTACCTAGTGCAAGAATACGTTATTATGACGAGAATATACACTTTATTAGTAAATACTATCAGTATTGAACGTTCATTGAAAAAATATGTGTGTATATATATATATATATATATATATATATATATATATACTCATTCATTCATTTACTAGTTGTCGCTGCAACCATACGGGTTCCATCGCCATTGACCGGAATTCTTCATATTTTTTTTTTCAATTTGTCATAACCGTCGTCCAATACATGCGTTCTTGGTATTTCTCTTGGTCTTTTGCTCGTAATTTTACATTCCATTGTGATTTTAATAATATGTGACCTCAGAGTTTTATTTTTCGTCTTTCAATGTGATCTATTAATTTTCTTCCTGTATTACATCTAGCACTTTGTCATTTGTTTTCCGCCTAGGACATTTTTCGTCCATATCTCTACTGCGTTGAACGTCTTTTTTTACTGAGCCGTGAGGTGCCAACTTTCACAGCTGTAGTTCAATATACGCCAAGCGTATGATTTTGCATTTTATCTGTTATTGAAAGCACACTTATATCCTCGTATGTAGATTAACAAGTTTAATTGTTTATGGACGTTAATGTTTATATATTTTACTGATTTCCACTTCTATCCTGATTGTGTTTTTCTGTATTTGTAAAAAAAAAAGAAAAGAAAAAACGTAAAATAGTTGCTAAATTTAATTTTTCATTTATTGCGGTGTTTGCACAGTTTATTAAGGCCATCGAAAAGTCTTCTCTTAATAGAGATCGGTTCCACAAAGAGACGAGAGGCGTGCAGTTATAAATAGATTTTCCATAAATCAAATAATAATGTAATTTTTATATTAATAAAGCAACGAAATGTTAATCAGACCGGAAGAAATATTATATATACATCATCATCATCATCATCGTCGTATTGTTCGTTGCCGAAGGTCGTGACTAGCTATGTTTCAAAATGAGCCAGCATTCAAGGCACTATTTATATGCAACGTAGATACATGCATATGATGTTATACGGAGTGGGGTGCCACTGCCTTCTCTGTTTTTATATATATATCCTATTGTTCGTTGTCGAGCATCATGATTTATTCGTTATATGTTACTTTTAAGTTCAAAATGGGATGAAATTCAAGATAGTGTATGCAACACAAGTGCGCGCACATATGATGTTATACTGGGTAGGGTGCCACTACCATATATATATATATATATATATATATATATATATATATATGTGTGTGTGTGTGTGTGTGTGTGTGTGTGTGTGTGTGTAAATTAATATATGAATAGATAGATTAATTAATTATTAGATGAATTACGTAAATATCATTATTATATTAATTTCCCGGTGTTCAAAAGTTTGAACCCACCATATCATGCCACATATCATATGGCCAGATCTATGGCTTTTCTTATAATTTCGTTCAGAATTTAGTAAAGCGTGTGTATATATATATATATATATATATATATATATATATATATATATATGTAAGTGTGCGTGTATGTATATATAGTGCATTGATTGATAGCTCATTTCGTGTGAAAAATAACGTACAATAGGCCAGTCACAATATTAAGAAACAAACAATACGGTAAGGATAATTATTTAATCAAATAAGTCATATATTGAACATAATTGACCGTCGTGACTATTATGTTGCAACTAAATTCATCCACAGTTGTCGATCATCCGTTAAGTGTATCAAGTCTGATATTGACAGTTTTACACGGTGACATATTTGTTGCAATGATATATATATATATATGCAGTTTAATTTAATTGTAAAATATCTGGTCCACAAGTTAAAGTTTGTAATTAATATACGCTTTCTAAGAAAGTTAATGTCTTAGGTGAATTTATTACTGAAATGATTTATTTCATTTTCAGATGTAATTTTCCACCAGTGTGAATTTTTATCTCATCAAATTCAAAATCATACTAATTTTTCGCTTCAAAGTGTAATCTTCAATTCGTTAATCTCAAACAAAATTCAGATCTCAAATATATCAAGTAACGTTAATCAATTAAATATTTTGCCCAAATTGTCTCTTTCAAAACTGTAACGTGAATTTTATTTTGATTATCTTTTTTTATTTATTTATTTTTATTTAATTTTTCTATAATTTCCTATTGTATACCGAGTATACGAGAACTTTTTTCACGTACCGGTGCAACGTAGTTCTAATCGATGACGATTTGGATCAATGTTTATTTCGTAACAAACGAACAATCAATTGATTTATTTGTAAGGTTTATATTTTTTGCGGTTAGAAATAGTAGATAGAAATACATAAATAAAACTACATTTAATCTCATCATCATTTTCATCTTCTATTCAGGGTATTGGTATAAATCGTCAGTATAATAATTTTTAAATTAATTTCAGATGGCCGAAGACGAATCAAATATCGATAAGAAAGTAGAAAGATGGCACGATAATGTTTGCTGTTGTTTTGTTCAAGAATATAAGCAATATTTACAATCATTAGGATTTTCACCAATTCAAACTATTGTATCGAATATGGCGTATGTATTTTATAATATATATATATATATATATATATATATATATATATATATATATATATATATTTATTATATATATACTAATATATAAAACTGCAGTGTCTGTCCGTGATTTGCGAATATTTTCATTATAACCACTACATTGCGCTATTTTTATCACACATAAACGGAAAATCTATTTTTTAATGTTTCTCTGTCAGTCTGTTTGTTCTGATATTTTAACTCAAATACCATTAAAGCAATAATATACCGTATATTATCAAATTCGTTCTAAGCTTTGTTTCACATTGATATCACAAATAGGACACAAATTACAATCATTTAAAATTTTAAAATATCGCTGTCTCTTTCTTTTAACATAGTATACGTTATATACATTATTTCGGCAACGCCCCTAACACTATATAAATATACATATGTATACTATACAACGACTACGAAACGAGCAACACACGACCTTAACTAACCAAACATTATATGTATATACAAATATATATATATAAGAATTTTATATATTAGATATATATATATATATATATATATATATGTATGTATGTATGTATATCCGTCCGTTCTGGATTTTTTGCTTTGGCGTAGTAAAACAAAGGGACAGCGATATTTAGAAAAAATAATAATTACACAGGCGAAGCCGTGGGTAACTTCTAGTATGTATATATATATATATATATATATATATATATATATATATATATATATATATATATATATATATATATATGTATGTATATATATAGATGTATATATATATATGTATATATATATATATGTATATATATATATATGTATATATATATATATGTGTATATATATATATATATATATATATATATATATATATATATATATACATACTAGGAAGTGTATGTGTAAAATATATACATATCGTCTTTGGTGAATGCTGTTTTTGCGGTTGTAAACTTGTGACATGATACATCCTCTATAATCCATTGTCCCAAATATTTCATATACATTCACTGACCTGTTCCAGTACCTGTCCATTTACTTTTATTTGTAGTTTTTGAAGCATATGACGTTCGTGTTCTTAATATTTACTCTTAATATTGCTTATTCATCATCTTTATTATCCCATTTCATGTAAACGGCAACCACGTATCCAGTTCGCGAAAACAACCGTTCCATTCGGTATAAGGTTCGAATGAAAATATCATTAGTAAAATAGTTTTTGATTATATTGTTTGCCATGTTCACTATCGGATTATTTTATAGATACCGGTTTTTTTTTCACATTTTACTAATTTTTGTAAATTATATATCTCAATTAGTATTTTTAATATATTTTTATATTTTATTTTTTTAAGTTCACTTGATAATGGCTTAACATCCGAAAAGCTTTGTGATTTTTTATTTTAAAAAGTTTAGCGATTTTAACTTCTTTTTTGTTATTTATTTTTTTAAGATAGTTTTTGTATTCATTTTGTAGAAATTCGAAACACGCTAAACGCAAAGAGAAGAATCTATTCTATTTACAGAAATCTTTACTAGGCGGTATTCTGATGTTTGAAATCTACTTCTCAGAACCATTTTTCTACGCTAAATTATACTCCTTGGAGTACTCTCGATTAAAATTGAAAACGTCTAATCCGTTAGTATCTCAAGTAAGTTAAGTTATTTATATAAATAAATAAATAATATTAAAATATTCATCTAGAACTTCTGCATTAATCTTAATAATACGCAAACTTATAGATACACATCGGAAAAAATATCAACGAAGATATGTGTATATACACATACATTTGTCAAGTATATATAAAGGTAATTTACTGGTTGCTACATGTATATTATGTGTGTATAATGTTGAAAAGGTAATTTAAGTGCTCAATATATTCTTGCTGTTGGGGAAAAATTTTAATTCTCAAACTACAACAGTAGTTATTCTGATGTAATTGTTGTTGTTGAGGGTTCTTGTTGAGCAATACAGTCGATTTTGGGCTGTCACTGCCAAGCTTGATAATTAAGAATTACATGACGATGAAAAACTTTATAATATGTCGCGAATTGAGATCAAGCCCTCGACCATCGGTTTGATAGTCGAATGCTCTAGCAATTAGGACGATATTGTATGTATATGTATATATATATATAGAGAGAGAGAGAGAGCGCGGTAGTAGTAATGATAAATACTCAAGAAAGTGTATGAATGGAAATAAATAATACAGTAGTAGTAGAAGCAGTCAACGAGTGCGTGTATTTCGGACGAAAAAAAATACAGCTGACAAGAAAATGATGATGCAGACAAAAGTACATCGCAGAATATCATTATTAGCATTGATAGTTTTCCAGGAATCAAGTTACGTTGTATAATCAGTGCGTCCTGTCGGTTTTTACATATGGCTCTTATCTTTCCCATACTCTAGGCTTGCTGTATGTGGTGCATAACATGAAATGATTCTTGTTGATGATTGACCTGTATTGATTTTCATAACTATAATTCTGTACGAAAATTTACTTACTCCTGTAGCACTATTACATAACCTTTCACTGACTACAATTCCAACTCCATTACGAACTGAAGTTATGTCGTTATTAAAAAGTTCATATCACCAATATTTTTGTCTTTTACGCCTTTCCATCTCGTTTCTTGGACACGTGCTATGTCAGTTTTACTTCTGCTAGTTCGTCACTTTTGCCTGTCAGCGTTCCAATATTAATTATGGCTAGTCTTCGGGTTTTTTTTCTTTATATATTTTCACCTGTTTTAAAAGTGTTTTTTTTTTTTTGTTTTACGTTACCACGAATTAAACTGAACAGAAAACGTAGGGCTATTTCCCTTCTTCAACTTTGTGATTCATTCATATATGACTATCGAAAATTTTTTTCGTACTGATGATGCGCACATTACTAAATCTAATAAATTTATAATATGTAAATTACCTTTAAAAAAATGTTATACCTCCTCAACTCTATAAAATCATCAAATGCATCGTTTCAAATTAATAACCAGAATCTAAAATGCCAACGCCCTAAAGAAATATATCGAATTAAATGTGTTTCAAGTGGATTACAAATTCTCAGCGTTACACCGAATAATTTTCTCGTTTTACAACCGTCGTTGCTTATGTAAAATTTAAAAGTAAATTTCGCGATACCTAAATCTCTTACATAGATCGGCTTATTCAATAATGAACCATCTATATGATATACTGCATTAATAAGGAGAAATTTGTATGTAAACGAGAATAAATTTACATTTGGGTACGTTAACTAATAAGGTCTTTAGTGATACTCTCCTAGATACGAAATTATCAATATCTTCCTTTAGTAGCGTAGCGTCGTTTATTATTTCTTTAAATAATTTTACATCGTTGACGTATTATCTCGGAATACTGTACAACGTTCGCGGCAAATGATTAATATAGAATTTACACCTGACAGGCAGAAAAAATATGGCTTACAACCATCAATTTGAACTTACTGTTTAAAATTCGGAGGATAGCCAAATTTGAAGGATAACTTTTGTCAAATAGATTTACACTTACATATTTAATTTCCGCAATGGCGCTAAATGATCTACTCTGCCCCCCCATAAAAAAATAAGTCTGTTTATATCACATCTATTTGTTGAGGTAGGGAAATATTTGTGTAAAAAAGAGAAACATGTAAGGTCGACCCGAAGAATACGGTCGATTTTGTTTTTTTGAATAGCGCAGTTGGTAACACTGCTACAGCGCAAACCGCGAATGTACATACGAGAGATTCGTTTTTGTCCTGTTTCATTAATCGTGGCATCCTGTAACGAGAAGGAACGCCCGTTTTGCGTGGAACGCTACTTTCGGCGTGAATCGATTACGACAGTGTAAAGAGAGTTTCTAAAAGAATTATGTTCCACAAAATCTAATCTCTCGTTTTCCTATTTTTAAATAAAACTTAATTTAAGAATTTTTTTCGAGTGGTTTTTGAGTTATTCCAAAAGCAAAACCGTCCGTCTTCTTCGGGCCACCCTACATTTAAATTACTTATAAATGACCTATTTTCATGTATAAAATATCTCATTTTTAATGTATGATGTAATTGCGATATGTAAAATTCAGAACTATTTCGAAGCCAGAAAAATAACGAATAAATAACAAAATAGTACCAATCGAAAAGGGTGCGTTCAGGCTTATACTTGGATCAAAAGTCTTAGGCCTAAATATATTGATTCAAAAAAGGCTGAACTCAAAATCAGAACTAACAAATTATATCGATTAACAAAACGATCCGAATTTTTCATTAAAAAAAAAAAGAAGAAACTACTATTACACAATCGAATACTCGTTCCGATACAGAACTACGAATGCCAGTTGTGACGGTTTTAGTGCAAAACATAATATCATTTACATTCGGAGATATCGAATACACTCCTTCGGCCAGTCGTTAACGCTCCATGGTACACGTAAGGAATAAAACCTTGGCGTGTAGTACGTATCTGACGCAATTAAGAGAATGGTAATAAATCTTCAGGAGCGATTATACAACGACCGTACAAATTGAACTGTAATTAACTTGTTGGTCAACTCCGTGCAAATTATCAAACAATTTATAGCCAGCATAGCGTTGAAAGGAATATTTACCATTCGAGAAAAAATACTGGAAAAGAAAATGGAAATGACTCGAATTGATCACAACAGCTTTAAAAACAAGAAAATTGACGAAATAATAAAATCAGCTCGGGAACGAGAAATATAAAACAAATTTATGTACGCCATCTTCTGACAAGAATAAGTTACTAAATGTGGAATGGAATAGCGTTGAAAATATATTTGATCTATTAATCGAATAATTCGATCGATCGACTAATTTAATTTATCGTTTTATATATCGAACACGCATACACGTAGGTAACAGAAAAATAGGTGGGGGATTAAAGAAAATTAACACTTTCAATCAATATCGTCCAATATACGGCACATAAAATTGTTTCAATGATAAGGGACGTTTGGATGACGTAGAACGTTTCGATTCTAAAAAAACATTTATATAACGCATTAAGAATTATCTAGTGATCCGAAAAAATACGACAAATTTAATTTTAAATTTTCACCTCCTCGTGTATAATTTTGTGTAAAAAATTAATGCGTGACTTTGAAAAAAGCATATAAACAGAGATATTATTAGAAAGTTTAATATTTAATTTAAATATAACGTGTTTTATTTATTTTTTTTATTAAGTTCGCCGTCAGCTTTTTAGACGAATGCGATCGTATTAAGCTGCAGATGCATTTACATTCGTTTACGTACGATTATCATTTAAGATGTTTGTATCATTTCATTACCGATCAAAAACCCGTTTTGAAGCAAGGCTATCATGTGACGAACTTTTTAGACGATTTTCTCAAGTACTATCCGAAAGCTCCAAATTACGCGCGAAATTTAGTCTTTAGCGGTAAGTAAATTTTTATTTGTTGTTAAAACAGGAAAGGATAAATTGAAAATTTAGAAACCCCGTAATCGAACACCGTTAATTAATGTTTAAAAGTCGAAAACCCGCATTTATTTATTTAAAACATTCAGATAAGAACTAACATTGATTACAAAACAAACACTGAGAAATTCATAAATGAGAAGAAATATTAAAAAAAAAAAAAGGGAGAAAAACCTAGGATGAAATATTAAAATATTAACAAATATATATATATATATATATATATATATATATATATATATACATATATATAATATATTTATATAAATGTAAATAACAACAATATATTCACATAAGTTACAAACGTAAAAGAAAATATAACATGGGTTACAAACATTGTGTACCGGGGATTACCACAATAACGTAGTAAGAATATAAAGAATAAAAGAAAACAAAACGTTGAATACTGCAGAAAAAAAGCAAATAAAATACTACAAAATAAACAAGTTTTCTAATTACAAATAATACGTGTTAATTTAGAAACTTAAGCCTAAACTGCAAAAATATATCAAACTTGCGACTGCTTTCTTCAAGCAGCGGGTGAAATCTGTAGCAGGTGTTGGAATGGCGGCTTGTTTGGTCGCTCTGTCAGTCAATTCATTTCAAGAAATTCCTGGGTGATCAGGAATCCGGAAGAACTTTATTCGGCAATATGAGGTGGTTTCTTGAAGCTTGACTATTTCCTTAGCAATAGGGTGTTGCTTCTTATTGTAACAATCAGAGATGGCTTTTAGTGCGGCTACCGAATCTGAGAAAATTAGTGCTTGGTTGATATCTCCTGATATGTAATATATTGGATTGCTAAATACATTGCCTGTAGCTCAGCGGACGGAATTGAGAATGTCTCAGCCAGTGTATATCGTGTTATAACGGAGTCACCTTTTACCACTGAACACCCAACGAATGCATTACGTACCGATGCATCAGTAACAAAAATTTCATCAGTGTGAGGCGTACGAAGATATCTTCCGTTTAGCTTCAACAGAAACGAGACTTCCATTTCTGTCATGATTTAACAGGTCCAGATCAAGTTTGATCGAATTCTGATTCCACGGTGGAATTACTGTGACTGTGTGGGAGACTAATTGTGGTGAATTTAGAATTTATATTAGCAATTGTCAGTATTCGCTGATAATGTGAAGAGATTGTTTCGCTTCGTAGTTCGAAAGGCAGTTGAAATTATTCGCACACACAGAGGCGATATTTGAGTTAGCGCACTGAACATGAATGTGGAGCATTTACCGAATATCTGGAGGATACTTCGAGGCTTCTACGTATAGAATCTCGATTTGAATGATGCAAAATGCCCCTATAATTAGCTTAAGAGCTATGTTCTTGATAACATTAAAATTTTTATATGTATTTATTGATTTTTGTACGGATATTTGTCTATAATTTGCTAAATTAATTTTCGTATTATTTGGTTATATTTAGAATATTTTTTACGGTTTTTATTTATGAATTTCGCGTTTCCAGTACCACGTCCTGTGAAATGTAATTTCAAATTGTTTATTGGCGCGTCTATGTATCATTTATACATATATATATATATATATATATATATATATATATATATATATATATATATATATATATATATAAAGCTTTAACGAAATATGAAAATAAATTGAGTTGAAAAAAATTATTATTATTATTATTATTATTACAGATATTATTCACGTACAGAACATACCGATCAGTCAGACAAAATTATTCGATTTTCTCTTGAGTCACGGTAAAAGTTACCGTACCGAACCGTTTGCAATGAAACCGCTCCTTGACGCTTCCAACTGCACTGAACCTCTCGACGTAAGACCTGTATATTGCGTATGCGCATAATTACCGTTTTTTATTTTACACGAAAGTGTAGATTTTATACCCATTTTTATATTTAATATGTGTATATGAATGTTTTAAGTGGAACGGTTAATATTTTAGGAAGTGATAGTATAGACGATTCGCAATAAAAAATGTGATATAACATAGGGAATCAAAAATGAGCAGTTACTTAGTTGTAACGATCTTATGAATTTTTTAAAAATTCCGTACTTTTAATAAAAGAAAAAAGAAAATTGATGTTTTTGTACATTGCAAAGAAGTACATACCTAGAATTATTTTAATTATCGAATAGAACTACTTAAATAGCAGTGATAAATTAATTTTTTAATTTGAGTTTATAGTCAAACTAATATTATTTGAAAAAAGTGTGTGACACTTAACATACAAATTACAGTAAAAGGCTCTCCCGTTTTTAACTTTCTAAAAACCAAAAAAAAAAAAAAAAAAAGTGAAACATATAACATTGGAAAAGAAAGTAGTGACACTGGCAAGCCTTGGGAGTAGGTGGTAGTAGAAGAATTGCAAAAATAATAAATACGATATGACAAGTGTCGAATTTTTATTAAGTAGAGATACAGCTGTCAATAATGTAAAAATAGTATGCGCGGTGTGTAAATTACGTAATCCAAACATTCGGTTATTTTTGACACTATGTTATATCACATTATTTACCTTTTCTTCTCCCGAAACACCGGATATATATTATAGATATGTATGTATCTATATGAACAGCCAAACTTTACTCGGATCTTTTATAATTTTTTTTATGTAAAATAGATATTTAGATACGAATCACATACCGTTACATACACAACTTTTTTTTAATCGTGTAAAATTTCGTTTCATAAATCTCCTAAGTTATAACCAAAAATTTCAGTTTTGATGAATATCATAAAGAGTACTTAATATTTTTTTAGAAACGAATTTTGAAATTTTTCGATCGGATTTTTTCCAAACCATTTGCAGCTCGTTTAATAATATAAAATATAATGCATTAACGAATATCTTTAAAAAAAAAAAAAAAACAAAGATGGGATCTTTTCAGTTAATTCAACGTGGTTATAAATTAAAATGAAATATCGTAAAAGATTTTAGAAAACGTTAGACATAAATTTCAAATTTTATTATTTTACATTTTCTTATTAATTTAATTTTTTTTTTCTTTCCTAGAACGAATACGTACTCATCCAACGAAAATATGCCCCGCTCGTTTGCTACAAAGATTCGAATGATGTGAATCAGTCGGATGATTTCGATGTTACCGTCATCATTGTACATATTAATAAGAATAAAAATAATAATAATGATAATAATAAAGATAACGATGATAATAGTAATAGCGAAGAAATCAATAATGATAATGTTAAAAGCGACATTAATAGTAATGTCGATTCTAACAGTGATTCGGGTAATAACAACACTAGTAACAACAGTAGTAGTAGTAGTAGTAGTAGTACCGAGGAAGAATCTACGATGACGGCTCAATATTACATACTTCTCACCAGCAGAAGGTAAGAATGAATATATATATATGTATTGTGTTGTGTGTATATGTGTGTGTGGGAGAGTGATGGTTTATGACAAGTCGTTACCTAGGTGTAGACGCACAACACGACCTCATTTTTACGATTCGATGGAATCGACATTTTCCAAGGTGAAGTATCTGATCTCAGTGACCACAGATAGAGAGAATCCATCGTTAGTGCCATTATTTTCGTTTTGCTGAATAAAATTATGGACGCCTAATCTATAATTTCACTATTTCATCCTAAAATACAAATTACCATTCGTCCTAATCTTGTTTTGTTTTTGTTTTTTTTTCTTACAAAGTATAAATGCAGCAGGTTTACTACGTTTATTTGCTGTTTTAAATGACCTCGATGCAAAAAGAAATAACATCTTGTTCTTTATCCACTTGACAACTGCATAAATCATTGAACAGCCGAATTTTCGTTTTGCTGAATAAAATTATGGACGCCTACTTTTATCTATAATTTCGCTATTTCATCCTAAAATATAAATTACCATTCGTCCTAATCCTGTTTTTTTTTTCTTACAAAAGTATAAATCCAACAGGTTTGCCACGTTTACTTGCTATTTTTATTCTTGTATAAATGACCTCGATGCAAAAAAAAAGTAATATCTTGTTCTTTTTCCACTTGACAACTGCATAAATCATTGAACAGTCGAATTTCTAATTAAATCATCGAACGAAAATTTCAGCTACCTACTCTCATAAGATAGGTATTTTTTTTTTTAATCTCAAAAACACCTCTGTTCTGGCATTTCACGTTTCGAGATGCCCTAATTATAAAAATTATATTATTCGATTTTATTTTAAAATCACTATGATTAGAGGCGATTTCTTTTACGATACGTAGACCAATTAATTCGGACGTTTATGCAACGACATAAATAACGAATCGATCAAATCGTAGACGATTTGAAGCATTACGAATTTACCGTAACCGTCAAAAAATAAAAAAAAAAAATAAAATAAAAAAAAATGGAATTGATAAAGCGCGTTTTTCCTAAAACTAAAGCAAATATTACGTAGTAGAAATAAAATTAGATTTGACGATTAATAAAACGCTATAATATATTTTCGGTATTGTTGTACGGTTCTGAAAGCTGGGTAATAATTGCGATGGAACGAAAATTGTATGATGGAAAATGAAAGTTGCGAATTTTTTTTCGCTTTCAGAGAAATTGCAATCTAGCTGAAACAGCTAATGAACAATTGAGATGCGAGAAATAATAAATGACGCGGGTAGAACGATCGCCCACTGGCGATATTCCGTATCGTCACTATCAGACAACGAATACGAAAACCAGCGGATTAGAGTGTTAGCCTTCGTAGGTACCGTGCGCTGTACGTTCGTGTTTCATCTTTGACCTCTGGTACATTCAGATCTCGATGAAAAATGATAATTTCTAATCTATTGCGTTAACTAAGGATTTCAGTACCTTTTTACTATATCTTCAGGCAGATTTTTTCATTTCATATTCGTGTCTTATCTTTATCGAATGTGCACGTTCGTATTATTATATCTGTAAATACGGATGGCGACTGTCTGGTTTTTTTCCGTATCAAAGATTGCTTTTGTTTGTGTTTTTTTCTTTACATTTATTCTTACATTTTCATGGTGTGCCTCCGTTTACTTATTTTTATTAATTTTTTTTTTTTTAATCCTTATTTCTAACATCTCGTTGTCAATTAATTCCGTAATGCCATTTTTGTATCTACGTTATACAAAATACAAATATTTCTGTACCGAATGTCATAACTATTCTCTATAGAAAACACATTGGTTGGAATATATCTATTCCATTTGGTAGATTTTTCTTGTCAGAAGATGACATACATGAACGTATTTTATACTTCTCGTTCCCTGGCTGATTTTATTATTTCGTTAATTTTTTTATTTTTGAAGTTGTTGATAATCATTTCGAGTCTTTTCCTTCCTCGCATTTTCTTTTCCAGTATTCTTCCTTGAATGGTAAATATTTCTCTTCTCTTATTTCATGCGTAAGGTATTGTTTTAGCTTTCTTCTTGCGATGTCTTCGACGACGTTCATTTTTTTCCATACCGCTCCTTCGTTGCAATACGTCCGAATTCGTTACTTTTACCGTCCACGGTATTCGCCATATTCTTCTAAGCGTCCACATTTCAAACGCGTTTAATCTTTTTAAACTGTCTGCGGTTTAGTGTCCACGTTTCAGCAACGTATTTCAGGGCGGACATGGCATAAAACTGGTTGACTCTCATCTTTATAATCATTTTTAGTTTCCTTTCTCTACCCATTTGATACGATGTAGATAACGGAAAGCAGCACATTGGATTCCTTCATTATCCACGTCTCCGAAGCATATACGGACTATAAAATTTTAGTATTTTCAAAAGTGTTCATCATTTTGTTTCTAAGTATACGTTCGAGATTATTAAAAGCGCATATTCCGATTCTTGATATTATTTCTTCGTCGTTCGTAATAAGAATTCCTAGATATTTGCATTTACGCACTTCTTCAATCTGTACGCCATCCGCATAAATACGCAACGTGCTATTTCATGTGACTCTTGCTATCTGCATGTGTTTTAGCCGAGTTTAATTTCATCCCGTATTTCGCGCGTTCTGTCGCTAGCCGGTGTACCATTCTCTGTAACTGTTGCGACGTTTCAATAATTAGCACCATGTAATCTGCCTGATATTGCCAAGTTTTTGACCGTTCACTTTGAACCTTGCGTTTGTAAGAGCGCGCTGTTTTATCATCTCGTCGAACAGCGTGGTTGCTAACGGACATCCCTATTTTACGCCCCGTTGTATATTTTGTATAAGTTTCTTTTGTTATGTAGGACCCTGTATATAGGTCAATAGGTCCACTATTTGTATCTATAACGAACAGTATCGGTAGCAAAACCCCATAATAGAGTAAATATTTTTGAAGGACGTGTCCGTTATTAATATTTTAATAACGATATAGCGATATTTTTTCTTTTTTATTTTTATATAATAAAAAAAAAAAAAGATTTAAAGGACTATCTTGCGCTATTATTAGCTTCTCAATATTCTCCTGTCCTTATATTTGTAAATAATCTAAACGATGATGTTATTGTGTACGGTCATTTTCAGAATTACTCTCGATTATTTTGAATTTTAAAATAGTTTAACCGACATTTATAATTAAAATTTTATACGACTGTGTGCCTATTTTTATCTTCTGTTCAATAAATTAATTAGTTTTTTTTTTTATTATTATCGATATTTAACAAATTATCTAATATATTTATTCGATCGGATGTCTACGTTCTGATAATAATTTTGTCTAGTTCAAATTTTCATTTTTATTTTTTTTTTCGATGTATTTAATTCCTTTTTTAATATATATATATATTTTTTATTTATTTTTTTTTTAAAGAGAATTATATCCAAAGTTAGAAATCGAGAAAAAATTAGGACATTTTCGTACGGTTCCGATGTCCTATCCTCGTATCAGTTATTTAGATGGATCCGGTGATCGCGATGATAACGCCAGTTTAAAAGAAGACGAAGTAGACGGTACAGAAGAGAAACCGAAATCGTCATCTAGCGGTCACATAGAAATAAAGTTCGATTTTCTTTCATCTATTTATTTACAAAACATTACGTCGTACACAACAGCACAATTACAGTATATGCACTTACAGGTTTTTTTTTTTTTACATTTATATTTTTTAAAATTGCAATCTAGCTTACATAACCAATAAGCGATATATTTATATGGGTCGTGAAAAGATATTAGATATCATTCATCAGCGATACTAGGGAGTTACCTCGCCAATCAAACCGATGTGGAAGTTATAAGAGGGGTGGTTCACAGTCTACGGACATTGTTGCCACTATCTAGCAAGTAAACTGTCAATCGGTTCGGGTGGTATTCTAACCTGTGCAGTTAACGTTCGCTACTTGTCTGGATTACCTCGCGCACATCTGGTACATTCAGGTCGCGATACAGGTTGTCTTTGCGCGTGTACCGTGACGCATTTGTTATAATTCTTAATATTTTAGAATGGAATCGTTGCATCGTGTTGATATTAGAGACACCGATGCTGTACCCCAACAAGTACATCTTTCTCAATTTTATGTTTATTTCTTTAACCTTCATCTTAATTAATATAATGTGCTCCTTGCACGTCATACGACGATCAAGCCATATGCCCGTGTTACCGAGCTTTACTTTCCTGTAGAATTTGACCATTAAGATAAACGGCACGTATCGTGTCTATTTATGCGAATGTGTCATGTACCGACTTAGATGGTTGACCTTTAATTATGAAATAAACGTATGAACAAAAATAAAACTAGACTACTCTCGCACAACGTGCTAATTAAATATAAATAATATTAAAAATGGAAAATGACTCGTACTAACAAAAATAAAAATAATAATATTTCTAATACAATGCCTGTATAGAACATCCGAACAGAACAAAAAACAGAAATACCAATCGTACATTCATGTTCCCGTGTAAACAAACTCTCCCGCGAGACGCGCACATAAACACATACTGATTCGCAAATAAAAATAAAAAAACAAGACTGAATAATCATATACAGATTTTCCTATGCAAGGAAACTGTTCATTGATAATGGCGATAAACGGCACTTTTAAGACCAAAATGTGTTTTAAAACAAACTTACAGATGAGAAAAGTAACTGAAACATAGAGTTCAAAAAGAAAAAGAAAAATTATTATATATAAATTTACTATCAAAATGAATATCTAACTGTGGATGAATGTTTAGTATGTTATTATATAGACGCAAGGTGGATAGAAGTGGTGTGAATTATAACATCTAGATTTGTACGAGCGTGTGATTCGTAGAAAACACGATGTGACCTACTATTTATTAACACTGCGGACCATAAATAGGATGCTAGATAAATAATTGTCATCTATGCGAGCGTTATAAAGATCATACGGGATTTTATTCTAAAAGCTAGCATCGTCGAGGAGAATTTCTAAAGCTAAAAACTAATGTTCATTTATACGACAATTATAGCCGTAAACACGAGTATAACCGACATAACAGAGAAGAATAAAGCAAACGAAACTTAAAATTTTAAAAATTTTTGGAATGCAGCGCTTAAGGAATTCAAATCGCTAAGAAATTTTTCTTCATGAAAAATCACAAAGCTTTTCGGCTGTTAATCGAGTTAATACAGAAAATATAGATTATAAAAATATGTACAAATTTATAAAAATACAAAATGTAAAATTATTTAGATATACAATTTACAATAATTATTAAAGTGATAAAACGGTATTTTTAAATAATCTCTGATAGTGAATGTGGTAAACAACATCATCAACGATATAAAATTTATACACAAACAATAATACAATAAATAAGAAAATTTCAACATTAAAAACAAACGCAAAAGAAACAGTAATTAAAAAAGGAAATTGCTTACTACGTATAATATGTATATATATATATATATATATATATATATATATATATATATACATATATATATATATATACATGTCATAGTTGTGTGCTCGTTTCAAGCGTTGTGAAATCATGAATCATAATTTTTGCGTACGTGTCTAATAATCTCTTGCAGCGAAGTGATACCAGTGATAGTTTTGATTTTGGTCATGTACCGTGTTGGTGGTCTTCCTCTTTGTCTGACTGTCATTAGTTTCTCTAGGCTGTCTCGTCGCATAATATGGCCAAAAAAGGTGGCTATACGTTTCTCCACTATGTGCAATATTAAAAACTAATTTAACACACATCTGTTCCTATACGAGACAACATTCAAATTTGCATGCTGAGATCAAGCATATTATGTAATCATCTTTTTTTTTTTTTTTTTTAAAAAAATCCTATATAGGTCCATTGCTAGTCGTAGGTTCTCCAAAATCTTCCACAATTCTGTTTTCTGAATCCAGTTCTTCCGCCGCTGCGTGAGTTATATCGTCACATCAACGAGTCAGCGATCTGACAATGTTTCTTCTCTTATGACGCAACGACCATTCCAATACTCATTTTGTCCGTCTATTATCCTTTCTCACTGGCTATATACACGGCCAGGTCCACTTCTGTTTGGCCGCCTGCTGCACCGCGTTACAAAGTCCGTATTTCGCTTCCGGTCGAACTGTCTTATATTTAATATTAATCTTTCCTGCGTCGTTTGTGCCCTTGTTATCATTTTAATATTTATTTTTGTGAAAGTCCATGTTCGTGAGCCGTATGTAAAAACCGATAGAACACACTGATAGTTGATAGTTTTCGCTTTAAACGTGTTGATATTTCGACGTTTTTAATATTCATGTTAATGATATTCTGCGATTCGTAAATTTTCATTCGCCATTACTTCGATCCTATGCAAGTTTCTCCTTAATCATATTTCATTTGAACGTACGTTTAATTCAGTTAGCTTCGTTTGAAGCACTTTTATGCTACATCAACGCTATATCGTATGCAAATGTTAGATGGTTTACATATTCCCCATTAATTCTTATATTCGCCTATTATCTGACTTAAATTAATTTTTATCGTACAATTTCTTCGATAATTTATAAACACGATCGTAAATATCGGGAACATTTAGCGTTGGATTCATCGAGGAACATTTAATGATATTTAAAACATCGATTTTATTAACTGGTGTTTGTTGTAAGTACTATTATCAGACGCTGAACACCAAACCGGACAAACGTTAATTAACCTGTATCTTGTAATTTCTTATTAATTAAGAAAGTTCGGAACGATAATCGAAGATCGGTGAAAATGATTATTATTGTCCGGAATACACGATATGGTGTGGACTATGTACGAAAGTGAACTTTTTGGTTTTCTTTTAAGTGAGAGTCCTGGTGACATACGGTGGTGGAATTGTAAATTAGGATTAATCGAAGATCGGTGAAACTATTCGAATAGGTTTTTTCGTTTTATCAAAATAGATTTCTTAATGTACCCGTTAAATGAAAGAACTTCTAGATAATTAACTTGTTCCTGTCAACTAATTCATTTACTATTAACAGAGTAATATCTAGTGAACAAGAAGAATGTCTTTTAGTAAACAGTATAGTTTATAATTTTTTGCTACTTATCTTTCAGCGTATTAAAAAAAATAATGACTTAAAATACTTCATATTTTATATATATATATATTTATTTTTAAAAAATATGACGCAACTGTGCACGACAATCTACACAGCAAAGTTATTCATTGGTTGGCCACCACATTCTGCAATTACATTTCTTCCTACAGCTTCTCTGATTAGTCAATCATTTCACTCACCAATAATAGAAAATTATTAATTATTGGTTAATCTTATCTTGTACGGTGATCTTTTTGAAGTTGTTCACCAGTTTTTACAATTTTTATTTGTTTATATATATATATATATATATATACATATCTACAGTCGTATATTGATCATAATTGACCGTCGTGACCATTATGTAGCAATCAAATTCCTCCACAGTTGTCGGTCATCTGCCGACGAGTGTACCAAATCTGGTATTGTTTCGTCCATCGGGTCATTGGCCGACCTTTTCATCTATGTCCGTTCATTCTTCCTAGTGTGACTGTCCTGTCTAAGTCTCGTGCACGCATTATATGACCGAAAAATTTGTGCATTTTATCGCGTATGTCTTGTGACAATCGTTTATCTATATTAAGACGCTTAATGATCGAGACGTTCGTTTGTTTATCGTGCCATTTTATACCCAGCATCATTTCATTTCAACTGCATCAATATATTGCTGATCCGCGGAGTTTATTACCCATGGGGTATATATATATATATATATATATATACGTCTTTCATTTAACGTAATTTTTTTGCATTTAAGTAAGTTGTAATTATTGAAAATAAATCGATTATTCTGTGCGCGTTATTTCAATTCTTTCTGCTTAAATTTAATTCGACCGAATTCTGTATACCAGCGTTATTTTCTAGTTCAAATTTTCTTTGTAGAATTTCTAAATCTTGTTAGATAACAAATATATCTATGATCCAAAGATACATCGAGATCAGAGGCAAAAACAGTACTTTTGACAACTTCCTTGAGTCTATATGCTCTTGTAGTACACCGCAGTTAATTTAGATAACCGCCAGTTGCACGATAATTATATTTCATCGGTATATGTTCTCTATTACTTGTAACATGTTCACGGTAATAGTGTAAATTGTGCACAGATATCTAATAAATCCTAAACTGCTTTAAACATTATAGTTAATTCGATTAATATAAGTCGAAAATTTAATTACAGTCGTTGAAATCGAAGATCAATCGATTTGATTGATGGCATAATTGAAAGATTACAGAAATGATATCTCAAACAACGAACACATTTGTCATAATTATAATTAAACGACCAATAATTTTGATAACTACAAAGATTATAATAAGTTCACGTTAAAAAAACACAATCGCTATCGAAGTAACAGTAGTGTAAATTTTCCGCGACCATCGGTGAACGAAAGAAATTCCGGAACAAACGCTCGAGCGCTAATATTGTTAATAAACGTTTAATCAAGCGTCTAAATTGCAACAAAGCAGAAAACGGTCATAAAAAAAAACAATTCGAAACATGTATACGTCGCTAATGGTATGAGACATGTTGACACCGATACTATTTAATGCATATGGGGACATGATAGTAAATAAAGCGCCGAAAAATACAAAATGTATCAAGTGGAGGGTTAAGTTTGCGGATGATCAAGCGCTGTTTGCGGGCAGTAGAACCGCTCCCAGATGCTGAGGCAAAAATCAACAATACGGCGATCAAATATGAAATAGGTATGACACCGATACTATTTAATGCATATGGGGACATGATAGTAAATAAAGCGCCGAAAAATACAAAATGTATCAAGTGGAGGGTTAAGTTTGCGGATGATCAAGCGCTGTTTGCGGGCAGTAGAACCGCTCCCAGATGCTGAGGCAAAAATCAACAATACGGCGATCAAATATGAAATAGGTATGACACCGATACTATTTAATGCATATGGGGACATGATAGTAAATAAAGCGCCGAAAAATACAAAATGTATCAAGTGGAGGGTTAAGTTTGCGGATGATCAAGCGCTGTTTGCGGGCAGTAGAACCGCTCCCAGATGCTGAGGCAAAAATCAACAATACGGCGATCAAATATGAAATAGGTATTAATATGGGAAAAACTAAAACAATGATGTTGGAGAAAACCGAACTGGAAGGCAGTTAACTGAAGATGCGTCGTGTAGCCAACAGATCTCCGTAGAGTGGTCATGGCAAAAACACGTTCAAAAAAACCGCTATGATACGTAAAAAAAACTTATCGCTTCAGTCGCGTAAACTAATTATTAAAATATACGTTTGGACGGTAGCATTATTGTATAGGGCTGAGGCGATGACCAGTAAGGATAAAAAGAAATTGGAAACAGTGGAAAGTTGATACTAGAGAAGATTATTTAATTTATTGTAGAAAGACTAAAGTCGCGTACAAAAACATCTACAATCGAGTGAAAAAAAAAGCACTATAATCTTGCAATACGCGAAAAGCGTTTGAAATGTATTGGACAAGTCCTAAAACACTGAAGTATGCTCACGGTTATCCTCGAAGGAAAAGCGCCGAACAAAAGGAAAACAGGAGTAGTAAGATTAAATGGATAGAAACTGAAAATAGAGAAAAATGGAAAAGTATTCACGAATTCAGCTGGTACTGATCTAATTATTTTAACCCGATCTATTTCCCATCTCACAGTATTTTTGATTCATTTATTCCTTTCGAGCCTCCTATAGGGTACATGAACTTTTAATCTGGAAAAAAAAATTGTCTATGATAAAAGAATGTTCCAATTCTAAAAATATTTGTATAGTACATTCGAAATCGTAATTGTATAGAAACTGTTCATTTCTTCGTGCGATTTTCTTTAATTATTGGCCAAAATTTATAATTTTGTGTGAAAAAAAAAATGATAATGTATCATTGAAAAGGTTAATAATATGTTCGCTTCACTGGAGACAATCGAACGAAATTACTCGGAATAAGAGGAAAGAATTAACGATCGTTGCAAACCAAATTTACGAAATTGTTATTAAAAGAAACCTATCAAATATGCTTGTTTTTTTTTTTTTTTTTAATTTTTTCTAATGTGGAATGTAGTGATATTTTTAAATAAAAAATCAGTTAAATCACTAATATTTAGTTCTTATTGGAAAACATAAAGCTTTTCGGCATTTACGCCATTATCAAGTGAACAAAGAAAAAAGTTTTTTTTTAAATCATAATTTTAAAAGTATAAATTAAAAATAATTACTTAAAAATATTATGAAAATTTAAAATTCCATCAGTATACAACTTTTGCCGAATCCAGAAAGTAATATCGGAAAAAAATTAATATAAAAAACAAAATCAGTAAACAAATATATCGATGTTAAATTTGAACAATTCAAAATAAACAGAACAGACAAGCGGAATAACATTTTATGGACTATATTTTCACCATCAAATATTTTTAAGTAATTATTTTTAATTTATACTTTTAAAATTATGATTTTTTAAAAATAATTTTTCGTTCACTCGATAATGGCGTAAATGCCGAATAGCTTTACGTTTTCCATAAGAAAATAAATATTAGCGATTTAACTAATTTTTCAATTGATTTTCGGGTTTGTTTTTATTGTTTTTCATCGATAATTTATGTTCCCTCCTTTCAGGCAGGAATCGGTTAATTATTTAGGATATTATTCGTCGCATGAAGAACTTCTTCAAAATTTAATGATGCAACAAGCGGAAGAGGTTAAAAAACATATCGAATGGATGTTCGTGCAAGGTTCGTTCGACTGTATTACGCAAGCCTTATGGAACAAATTGTTGGCTCCGTCGCAGGTATTTTTTGATACGCTTAGCTATCTCAGTTGACGGGATAAATATTTTTTGTACAATTTAGAAATATAAATGGTATCGTCTTTTAAACGAATATGTATTAAATATTACGAATATTATCTGTTCTTTACAATTTTAATATCTTCACTTCTAAAATGCAATTCAGATACTTTTTAGAAGATAAAAAATTTTGTCTCGGAATAGCTGTCTGGCGGTGTTATTTTTAAATTATTCGGAAACGAAAAAACTGTTACCTTCGGTGTATCACCGTAATTTCCAGAGTACAATTGGAAACGCGACACCCTTACGGCATTTGAATTTTTTTTATATTAAACCAAGTATAATACAAAATTCTCTTTTGAAGAAAACAAAATGCTTACAGAATATATAAACAAGAACAAAGTTAATACACTACGAACAACGAAATGTCTATTTAATGAAATTGTAAAATAATTAACTATGTTAAACAAAAAGAAATTTAAACGCAAAATGTAGAAAAAATACGTATTTAACGTTGTAGATAGAATAAAAGTTCCGAACGGAATAAACAATAAAAGAAAGTAAATGTACAGTATAATATACATTTATTTAGTTAAGGTATATCGTCATCATCGTCATATTGTTCGTTGGACTGGCTATTGTACGTTTATTTTTACGTACAAAATGGTCTAGAATTCAAGGAACTATTTATATGACGATGTTATTACGGAGTGGGGTGCTACAGCTTTATCCGTGATAATTAATAATTAAATAATGACGAAAACTTTCACGAACCCCCGACCATCGAGTTGATAGTAGTCGAGCACTCTAGAGGAACTCTACGACAACTAAGTATATCGAAAAAACTACTATAAATAAACAAATTTAAAATCGCAATTGAGAACATTTAAAAAAAATTCTAAAACGAACTTCATAACGAAGAATACATGACAGTTTGGTAGAAACGAAAATCAAACTGGTTTGGTTATAACTACACTTTATTCCATATATATCGTGGTTCGACAAAAGTAGACATGACGTCGGAGCCATCCGGCCTTATTATCTCCGTGGTAACAGCCTAGCACGCTACCTTATGGTGGCACACCATATGATATCTCGACTAAATCACTGAAATTGTTGTTAATGTTTGTAACATATATTATTTAAACCGCTTGTGTATGTTACTACCCCTGAAACCATACGCGTATAATTTTTTTAAACGAAATATCATGACCTAAAACATCAAAGCCTTCACATTAATAATAATAGTAATAATAATATTTTATAACATTTACATAATGTTTATAGTCAAAGAAACCGTCATACGGACAGGTGCGCTAATAGGGGGGGTAATTATTAAATCGATAAATTATTGTAGGATGTAGAGAAGACGAAATATAAAACTTTCTCTGCTGCTGCGGATACCGGTAACCGTATAATCATCACGACAACATAACAAAATGTAGCGCGAAATAAAACATTATGCACATATAAGCACGTACAAACCCCCATAAAAATATATGAACATACATAAACGGGTGTTAATTTTATATGAAATTTTTCTAATGAACGTTTATAAATTCTTAACATTATACAGAGAAATATATATATAACATTAATCATAATGCCGTACTTTTGTCCTTTCTGCATCAGCTGTCCTCGTCCTACTATCTATTGGCCTTACATTGAACCGTGATTTACGCTTTAAAATATAATCTAAAATATGTACCTCGTATATAAAAAATAATAATAATTAATATATATATATATATATAGTTACGAAATGTATCTAATTTTTTTTCATAATTTTTGTCAGCATGTGTATACTATTATCGTGTTAATAATAATAATATACATATATATATATTTCTGTTCTTTTACTAACCAGACACTTACCTATGATGAATTACTTAACATTATCGATTATGCCGATGTTAGAGATTTAAATAAACACAGTGAAGAATTAGATATTATATTGAATCAATCGATAGTTAAACTTCAAGCTACGCTAAAGTTAATCCTGACTAAATACGCGGCTTGTAGCAGAATTTTTGTTTCTCCCGACGCCGCTACGCAGCATTTAATCATTCTTCACCCGAGATACTCCAGCGGTTTCATTATGTTCACGTTAGAAAATTTTAAAAATAGATGCGTAAGTTTTTCATGTATAATTTTCGATTGATTTTATTTTATTTATTCATTTCCGCCAAAGCGAACAATTCTATAAACTGATTTTTTTAAACATCCCAAAAGAGTTTTTTTTTTTATTATTATTATTATTATAATGGGGGTGCCTTTACAGCCTACCCAACGTGATACTGTGGGGACTATCTCCATCTTAATCAAGCATGCTGACTTCTCTAAAAACGTCGCTATATGGGTGAACAATTGTAGGTTATCCAGATGTAGAAGGGACGATATATTATACGGAGGTGTAATACTCGAAGAACGCAACAAGATAAAGTAAAGCTCCGAGCGCAACGGTGCTACAGCAGAACATTCAAAAAAGACATGATCGGGGCTGCAGACTACCTGTTCAGAATGGAGGGACAGAATGGACTTTCTCTAAGCTGCATACGGAAAAGACGGTCAGGCAACAAATGATGTCCAAATCGCAATTTATTCTCTTACAACTAATCTTTTTAAAAAGATAGAACCACGGGAGTTTGGGAAGAGAAAAACCTCAATTTTAAATACTCAATATTACTAATATGAAGAAGGTGTATAACGTATAGTGATTTTTTTATTTAAAATAAACAACGGAAAAGAAATTAATAAAAATGTCTTTCTTTATATTAAAAAATTACAAACTTTTTCAGCTGTTCGGCCATTATCAAGTGAATATTTATACAGATCAAAACTATCGCGAATTGTAATCTTAAATTATTAATTTTTTCGTTTTATATTTTTTATTGTATATTATGTTTCTTTTTAAATCGAAATATAGCGCTGGTATATTTTTAAACACAAGTCACGATAGTAGATAAAAATGGTAATGGCAAACGGAAGAAAGTATGTGGAGTGGATGTTGTGGAAAATTTCACGTATCTCGGCTCAATACTGACAAATAACGGTAGCTGCTTACCGGATATAAAGAGAAGATTAATATTAGCGCGTCAAAAAGATTATCTCCGATTTGGAAAGGGTACGGCATTGTCTATGATGCGACGGTCAAGCGAAATGCGTGCGACGCGACAATATTAGGTTACCAAACATGTACAGGTCAGATGACGGAGTGAGGGAAGCACATCACAAACCACTTCGTTTCACTCAAATGAAGAGACACGAAATTTGTTATTAAGCGTACGATAGCGTATCACGTATCAACTAGCCAAATAATTCTATGTATTCTTTATATAAACCGCTGAAAGTGGTGTATTCATCTGCTGTATTAATTTAAGTACTAAGGTATACATTAAGATAAAGTTGTACCAATATAAAAATAATAATAATAATAAAAAGTAGGTAGTGTTGTTAATAAAAATTTATCGCTAGATGATGAAATCAAAAAAAAAAAAAAAAAAAAAAGCTAATAGTCTTCTTATCGTATAATCGTCGGCTTTATATATATATATATATATAATTGTAGAAAATTCTCATCATAACTCTACTTTAAATTTGCCAGCCAGTCTATTAAAGTTTGTTCTAATGTTAAACCTACAGGATTCACTACAGTCTTTTAATATGTGCTGCATTCTTTGGATGATGTCGTTATACCCTATTTCTGCATTTCTGCATTAGACATCCGCATCTTCCCTGTGCAGGCCTAATTCTATTGTCTGCCAATTCATTCCTTTAACGTCATACTTCGGATCGACAACTAAATTGGAATTTGTTCTATGTTCTACATTCCTTTCCCGCGTTATTTTCCATTTGTTAAAATCTTTCTTATTTTCTACTTAATAATTCATCCATTGTTCAAAGGTGATTTAAGTCTCGATAACTTATCTCTTCGGAGATTGACTGTTCGGGGACGTGAAATATCTTATGCCACGACAAAATGTATTCCATAATAAGGCGATATTACAATAATACTAAATTAGCTCTATATATTAAGCAATTATTGATCCCGATACTACATGGCGTAAACGGTGAAGAATTAAAAAATTAGATATGTGCCATCGCAGGTTCTTGCGTTTAGAAGTCTTCATATATACGTTCGGTCGATCGAATATCAAACGAAAAAGTGTTTGCCAGCTGATCGAGTGTTAGCGGGAAAACATTTGAATTGGACGAAATACACGTACATTAAGAACCGTAGAGGCTGATAGGAAAGCGTAAATTTTTAGTGATTTTTTTTATATATATATAATACACTATACAATATTGAAAACGGCCACTTTTGAAAAATCTCTGAGTGTAGAAAAAAAATAAAATAAAAAGAAATGTGTTGTAAAAGAAATTACCAGAAACGGAGACAAGGGAACTTTAACCTACAAATTAAGAACTACGAAACGCTGTTAAACATGTACGTAAATACTCGTTTGAACTTTATCTAGACGATGAAGACAGTGCTGAGAAACATTTTCCATAATAAAACTTCCAAGATCAAGAACACTAATATTGCCTATAAACGTTTTAAACTGAAGTATTAAAGGATCACTAACCCGAGGTTTATGTAACTCAGCGGAGACTTATTAGAGGGTTTTAGCGTGCATTTTTTCCTTGTTCAGACTCTAATTTAAGCCGCGATTAAGGATCGATCGTACATATCGATGATTTTGATATGAAAAGTATATAAGTACTTGTTACGTGTGTAGTCTGCGGCATTAATAACGATTCTATATAATTAAAGTCGAAGATCATTTGTTAGAGGACAATGTAGAACGTAATACTGCTTTATATAAACAACGAGAACTGCGTTTAGATCACAGAACGTTTTATAAAAATCACAAATCTTTTCAGCTATTAAGCCGTTATCAAGCGAACATAAAATAAATTATAAATATATATATATATATATATATATATATATATATATAAGAAATATATAAACGTAAAAATACTAATTTAAATATACTATAAAAATTAATTAAATGAAAACTAGTCTGATAGTGAATGCGATAAACCACGAAATCTATTAAAAATATAAAATGTAAAAATACTAATTTAGATACACAATTTATAAAAATTTACCAAATGAAAGAGTATTTATAAAATAATATGATAGTGAGAATCTCTTAAACAATATAATCTACAATCAGTAATTCAAAATTAAACGTTTAGCGATTTTAACTCATTTCTTGTTGTTTATTTTTTTTAGAAATCATTAAATTTCACATTTTTCAAACTGTTATATATATATATATATATATATATATATATATATATATATATATATATATATATACATATATATATATATATATATATATATATATATATATATATATATATATATATATATATATATATATAAACGATAAAAATAAAATGTTATTTTCCTCTTTTGTGGCAGGTTCTGAATTTGATTTATAGAAAAGGAATCGATCCGGATGATGAAGCTATTTTACAAATTGACATATTTTTAGGAAATATTATTAATATGTGCTGTTACCACATGTGGCTTGACATATTGTAAATTTCATACTTAGTCCAGAAGTTAGAGGAAAACAAACTACTTCCTACATTCGTGTTTTTTTTTTTTTGTTTTTTTTTTCGTTAATTGTAAGCAATTTTACTGCCAATGAAAAATTGCCATGTTTTTGTTGTTACTAAAAATTGTTTTAATATATTTATTTTATTTAGATTAAATAAACGGGAAATATGTTCGCGACGCTGTACTTTATCAAACTCAAAACTGCAGTATACGTTTTTAATATGTATTTATTTTATTTTTTTTTTTAACCAAAATTATTTTCAGCCCGCGATATTCGATTTAATCCAGTTCGATATACTATACATTATGCAGTGCATATCCTAATACTGCCTTAAAAACTAGTCTACCGATATCACGCGAACTTCTTCGACCAATCGGTCTTTTACCATAAATTCTTACTGGCAGTATTAAAATGTCATACTTATACGACCTAGATATATCATTCTTCTTTTCTTAAAAAAAAAAAAAAAAAAAAACAAACAATATTTTTTACGAGAGCTTTCTTTGTACGCCAAATCTTTTCGACGCATTATTATTTGAAACTTTTTCAGTCCGTAAAATTCTTAATAGCCTTCTTAGAAGCCACATTTCTGTAGCCTCTAAACGTCTAACGGCACTGACATTCAAGGTCCACGTTTCCACTCCGTACAACAGTACTGAAATAACGTAGCAATCTATAAGTTTTAAATTTAGCTAGAGTGTAAAATCATTAGCGAGCATATTCATTTTTCAGACGGTTTCCTTTTTCCATATGTTGTTATTTCTTCATCATTGTCTAATTTACCGTTAAATGACTCATAACGTTTTGATCGCCTCTTTTAATTACCGTGAATTTAGTCTTTAAAGTAATACCATATTCTTGACTAACAGCAGTTGTATCTGATGAAAACTTCCCGCTATAACAATTGATGAATCGTTTGCCTATCTGAAGTTGCTGATTCTTTTTCAATTTACTTATATTCCGGGAATCTGTTGTCCTATGATATAAATCGTGAGAAATATTAATGGAAAACGATACACCTACAATTTAGACGGCCATTATTTCAGAACTTATGGAGAATTATTATTCGATAAATGTGCATACCAATCGGGAGAGCAGAATAAATAGTATCGACATCACAGAATTGTTTTCTATTTAATGTTATACGCTATTCGAGATAATACTTTTATATATATATATAATTTTTTATATAATGTGGAATGTAGTGATTTTTTACAAAAAATCAATTGAAAATTAGTTAAATCACTACTATATTTATTTTCTTATAGAAAACACAAAGCTTTTCGGCATTTACGCCATTATCAAGTGATACATTTTTAACAAATCATAATTTTAAAAATATAAATTAAATATAATTACTTAAAAATATTTGATGGTGATTGTGAAAATATACTCCAAAAATGCTGTTCTGCTTCTTTACAATTCAAAAAATAGACAGAACAGAAGCAGAACAGCATTTTTGGAGTATATTTTCACAATCACCATCAAATATTTTTAAGTAATTATATTTAATTTATATTTTTAAAATTATGATTTGTTAAAAATGTTTCACTTGATAATGGCGTAAATGCCGAAAAGCTTTGTGTTTTCTATAAGAAAATAAATATTAGTGATTTAACTAATTTTCAATTGATTTTTATATATATATATATATATATATATATATATATATATATATATATATATATATAACTCAAAAGTTAGTGAGGCTTCTCTTAAGATTTTCTAAAGAATAATTCTACGTATAAAAAGGTTTAATTGAAACTATTAGGGGATCACTATCCCAGTTTGTATAACTAAGTGTATTTACTGTTCAAAAAGTTTTAGTATGTGTTTTGGCCTTATGCAGCTTCCAAGATAAACTGCGATTCAAAATTAATCTCCTAGATACTGATGATTTTGAACGAAAGGTATATAAAGAGGTTCAGTCTCAACGATTCTATGTAATCCAGATAACCGAACATAACCGCTGTATCGTCTGCGTGTGAGAATGCTTTCACCTCCTCCGAGAGAAGCGTATTTAAGGTATTTTAAACAATACTATATTGAAGAGAATTAGTAGGAGAACAGACCTTCGACGAACTATCGTGCACATTGCTCGGGTTGTTGATTTATGAAGTAAGCTGTTGTTTAGTGAAGAGATTGCACAATGCTACTTTGAACCACGATGAAACCATCAATAATGTAATAGACTCGTATAAAATAGAGATTGTAATAGTTCCAAATGCTTTATTAAGAAGTTCGAAACAAATTATTAAATACTTAGCGATTAAAATATGCACGCCACAAACAGCTCAAGTTACTACTTATAAATAACGGTTTTCGATCTATGCTTGCGAAACTTTTCATAAAAATAAAATTCTTAGTCACGAGACAAGCGACATAGGATGATAAGAAGAGGAATTAATGAAGGGAAGATTATTTTTCCTCGACATGGATAATTTTAACATCCAAACATACGGAAATGTAGCACAGATGGCGCGAGAATAGGAATAAGCGTAAGATTGCTTACGCATCTGTAAGAAAAGACTAGAGGTGGTTGATGGTGAATATAGATTTAGTCGTGGTGTTGGTCTTAGTAATTGAACAAAAACAAAGCTGATGGTTAGATCCGAAGAAAATATTGAGAATAATAAGGTGAAAATTAAAGTGGTAATGTTTATAGTAAAGTATTAATGTATATATATATATATTTTTATATATATACATATATATATATATATATATATATAAATAATTATGTAAAATTCAAGAAGACGCTGAGAAGACGACACGAGTAATTATTTAACAGGGAGATTATAATAATTTGCGCATATTGCACTTTCTATTCCATCATTAAAAAAATAATTTTTATTGTAATTTGCTGAATAAAATTATCACATTTGCACATGTATATTTTAACACGTACGCAAATGTAACGACGCATTAATCAAAAAACGTTTGAAATAATATATAATTTGAAATTTATTAAAATTAAACAATTATGGTATGAAGCATATTATATAGTTATAATACAAATAATTTAATTTGTTACTTCTTAAAAACATGATAACAATTCCGAATATATCCATCTGCAGTTATATATAAGAGCTCCTCGTAATATATATATATATATATATATATATATTATTTTAATTTAGAGGCCCGTAAATAGAAGTCGAGTTAGCAATCCCAATATTGCCTGTTATGAAAAATTTTAATATTATTGTTTGTACGTATCAGTAGGAAGAAATACAGATGTTTATAGATGTTTGCACTAAATTGTATGTACCTAACAACAACTTTCTTATTCAAACTATTTTATAATTTACATATATATTTGAACTACAATAATATTAAATTCGAAAACTAATTGCTTGTTTGCAGAATAAAAATAGTGAACTAAACTGTGCCAAATAAAAGCAAACTTGACAAATCCTTTACACAACCTATCTATTCTAAATAGAATATATATATATATATATATATATATATATATATATATATATATATATATATATATATATATATATATATATATATATATATATTCGTATTTTGATTTTAAAGTGAATAATGATTAAGTTTTGTTCCAATTTATTCTTTCTGGATAGGCTATATTTAAAAAAATCATGTACATACCAACATTTAAAAAATAAACTTCGGTATTTAAATAACCTCTTCCATTGTATTTTTTAGTTCGTTAATTTCTTTTTCCTTAAGTATAACGCACTAAGTATATATCTACGCGTATTAATATAATTAGATTATTATAATTTTAAATCTCCTTAACATTCGTACGATGTAGCTGCTCGTTTTGAAGATCCGTAAGAAAAAATTCGGAAGAAGTCAATTCTAACAATACTAGTAAGTTAATTGAAGATGAAAACTGTAATCACGTGTGCTGACTTGAAAAAACTTTCGGGGGGGGATAATATTTTTTTATGTTCCATAAACATAACTCATTAAAATAAAATTGTTTTCTTACATATAAAAATCATATATACATATATACATATATATATATATATATATATATATATATATATATATATATATATAATGATATATCGCACCGTATGACTTAAGAATTGTAAACAAAACAAAATCATAACACTGTTGAATCACTATAAACGTTTTTTATTGCAAAGTTTTCGACAATTACGTCATTATCAAACATACACAATAAATCTTACATATAAATTACCTGAAATATTCATATAACGAAAACTTTTTATATATTTTTATGTCGTAACTTATGGTACTGAAAAGGTTATAACTCTTGAAGAATGAACATTGAAGGTGCAAAGTCCTTAATTAATAGCCGTTGAGGGGGTATGGTCTCGGTATAAAAACTTTGAGGGAGGTGATTGCCTCCCTGCCAACACAAAAGAAGGCGCCTATGACTGTAATAATTAGTTTTGACTTTAATTTCCGGAAGTTAATATTTTCGGCAGTAAAATAAATTACTAAGACTTTTTTCCTCGATATACATATACTTCATTAAATAATTTTATTAATAATATATAATTTCAATCGATATCAGTAAGTTTAATCAACACTGCACTGATTGAATATAGTCGTTATTCATTTTTTATCATTTCAGAAATTCTATTTGTAGTTAACTCATTTCGACTATCATTATATAAAATTTTATTCATATATAATCGCATAACTCTTCTACTTGTCATATTGTGCGGTAATGAATGACTATAATTTTTTCCATTACCGAAAAACCTTAATTAAATGAATTTTTCGGTGCTTCAGATTAAATTTAATATAAAATAAACACACGGATGTAGAACATATACATATATATGCGTAGACGTTTTAATGTGAAATTTTTCATTCGATAAAAACTTCTGGTTCAGTTATTGTATCTTTTCGTTGTAAAACAAACCATTATAAAATAATTTATTCCAGCGTGGAAACATATTCAATGGTGAAGTTTATTATCAAATAACATTTATTTACGGAAGGTCGTCGCATGATACTTAAAATTAGATTTCTTAATAAATAACGTTACATTAAATGTAATTACAACGTACTGTTTTCAATATTTAAAAAATTTATGTCAGTTATCAGTCTATTAATTTAGAGGGTGGGCGGAATTTATGTGTTCAGATGATTTGAAAGTTTTAACGCTTTATTAGATCGTATTTCTAAATGCAAGATTCTCAATAGGTGATTAACTATTATTAATTGCATGTAAAATAAGAATATATTTATTTTTTATTTAAAATGACCCACCTTTCATACAGTTATACATAATTCTCGATTTATACGTAAATGCGTTACAAATTTCGTTGAATGTTAAATTTAATATAATTGTGAAAATGCAAATTATTCGTGTAGTTAAGTAGTGATGAGATAGAAATATTAAATGATTTTTCGGTAGAACAATAAATAATTTTATTAACTTCGCAAATAAATGTTTATAACATTTTTTCAAAATGATATAATTGATTTATATAAATTTTTAATTTAATTGTATTTTATTATCATATAAATCTAACGTTGCGTTAATATTTTTTTTTTGCTTATAAAATTAATATCAATATTTAGTTTATGTATAATTAGAAAATTATATTTGAAAAATTAAATCTGTAATTATGAACAATTGTTACACGCTCATAAACAATACCAGATAAGAAATCCAGTTTCCATTTAATAATTACATAGGTAATGAAAATACGAAAATGAATTTCCTTTTATTATTAGATATGACCCGTGTGAAAATTAATAAATGCATATAGCGAGAGTAAATAATCGTATTCAAATCGTCATTAGAAATTGTACAAGGTTAATTATCAAACATAAAATACATACGTATGATAGATTTAGAGTTATTTTAGTTGTTCTTCAACTTTTTTGTGAAAAAATACGAAAACTTTCAAAAAGTTTTTTTTTTTTAAACAAAATGATTTGATTATCAAAAACAATAGAGAAATGTCATTAATTTATTTGTGTCCTGTACACGTACATCGCTGTATAATAATAATTACAACCTTCTAAATTGCAACACTAATTTCTTTATGTTTTATTATGAATACTTAAATGTTTAGTTCCAAAACAAACATTATCGTTCAATAAATTCATCCTTCAATAAGTAAAATATTAAGAATATAAACAGCAATGTGTTGTTTCAGATTAACAAAAAATGTTTAAACATTTTTATTAAAATATTTTATAAATGTACTGTCGATGTATGTATGCGATTATCGATAATAGTCTTTGTTTACATGCATATCGTGACATCACAATAAACAATATACGAAAAGTGTCCTTTTAAATTTTCGTCTAAAATTAAATATTTCGGTTTTTGATATTGGATGCAAATTAATACAGAAATGAGTTATTATATTCATAGTAGATTAATTCCTCTTCGTTTTTTGACCATGATCGGTCATTTAGTGATGCTTATTATGGCTTTTGGTTGTAGGGTAAGTTTTACTTTTTTTTTTATGTTTCGAAATTAATATAAAACGTTTTTTTTTTTTTAAATATCGCCACTAACTATCGAAATAGTAACCTTTACAATGTACGATAAATATATGTTATTTTATTTTCTTGTATGGTGCAATACAAATTTAAGGAAGCTTTGATATTATTATAGTAATTTGATATTGTGTTTCATTTACAGAATCTTCATCGTATTATTTATTTTAAAGTAGTATTGAATCTTGTCAATTAATTACATAACAACAGGTTTTCTCTCTGATTATGCTGTTTTCAAATGATTTTATTTGACTAATAGCAACAAACCCGATTTATAACATAAACTTCAATCGAATGTATTTTTATTTATTTCGTCATTTGGAGTTTATTTAAGAATTTTTATTTAACAACTTGTACGAATAGATGTAAGGAAATTATTATTTATATATTGTTTTTTTTTTCGTGTAAAGATTAACTGCTCTTGGAATGTGGTTATATATGCTAATTATAGGTAGTGGAAATATTTGTAACTTTTTATATCATTATGAAATAATATATAATTTATTATACGTGGAATTTTGTTTGAAAATCATTCTTTAATAAGAACTTCTTACTGGTAATTATGTATTTTTCAAGTTTGTTAAACATGAAATATAATAATCCATAATTTTATATATATATATATATATAATTTATTTACTAAGAAGAAAGCAAAACAAATCATCACACATTTTGAAACCAAATATATATGTGTATGAAAATTTGTGCCGTCTTAATATAAAATTTATTCTGTATTAATTAAATTAAAGCATGGGTTACTTTTATATTCTAAGTTCACGAAACAAACGGTATAACTTATTATTAATAAACCTTAAATCGTATTTATTATAATGTATTTCTTAGATTTAAGTAATAATATTTATACTCATATTATTGAAGCAGTTAGGATTATTTATGATATTAATCTTTAATAAAAACGAAAAAAAAAAGTGAGAACGATACTTGTCAACGTCATTTTCGCCTATAAAATTCTAATTTATAAATAAAACCGCTAACTTTCGAAAAATGCAATAAAAAGGATGCGACTATTTTCACGAATTGGATAAATTAATAACTTTTCGGGTTTTTAATAACACACCATGTAAATTTTAGATATAAAACCGACCTAAACAAAACGATACAAGTATATCACGCGAGATGTATATTAATGAAATAATAAGCAAGCGGAAATGATTAGAGATAAAAATAGTGATATATTGTTATCTTACGTTATAGATAATTCGTAAAATTGATTGGTTTTGATATATATTTCAATCATTATTAAAATAGGCGACACAAAGCGTATAAAAAACTTTCTTTTCTATCATTAATTCTTAAATGCTTATTAAATGTTTAAACCAGAATAAAGTCTTAAATCAGTATTTAAGAATTTAATAAAATTGAAAAAAATCGATCTATAAATAATGAATTATCGCTGTTTTTAGTTCACAATTATTCGTACACGATCAGTTCAATTTTGATAATAAGCGGTGCAAGGCCAATCGGAACGTTGAAAATTATATAACACGTGAAACGCGGATTTATTGAAACTAAAATTTTTGAATATGAAAAACAACACCAAAGTTAAAAAAATATATATATAACAAATCTAAACGTGTACTCTCTAGGGAAGTAAGAGATTTTGAATGTTTATCTAAAAATGGGTATATAACTCTATAAATAGTTCTACTATTTTTAACAAATTACCTTCAGTAAATTCTCGAATTTTTTTGAAATAGCTTCGAAAATGCCGTATTTTTATTTGCAAGCGATTTGATAATTGTAATCGCAGGATTTTTACGATCAGAAATTTCATTGAAATGTTGTAGAAATAAATGACCTACTGGTTTCGAAAATTACTAACGTATATATATATATATATATATATATTTTAAATATTATGTAAATCTCCATATGCCGTTTGTAACTAGCAGGGTTATTACAGCATAAGGAGACATGTGTCTAGTTTATATGTATGCCAGGAGTCCGCTTTCTTTGGCAAAAGTCAAAATTCTACTTATTGATTGAGGGTTGTTTGAGAGTATTTTGTGTATCGGGCCCTGAATTTTGTGTTTTAACCTGTGTGGTGTGAGTATTTGGCAATTTTAGATTAAGTGTTTGACTGTTGGTTCTGTTAAATGTCGGCATAGGGGGCAGTTTGTTGGTGGAGGACTTTTGGTATACAGATAATTGTGTGATAGTATGACCCACACGTAGACGGTTTAGAGTACCATATTCTTTTCTGCTTGTTCCATCTGGAGGCCACCAAGGTTCTATGGTTTGATTTTATGCTCCTCAGGAAGGTTGTTTGTGAGGTGCAGTCGGTGGTCCATTCCTGTTTACTGTTGTTCATGAGTACGTGTGTTAATGTTGATGGAGGTGGTGAATATTCTGGTACTGGTGAAAGTACCATAGACCGAGCTTCAAGCTCTACTTTATCACTATCGTGCATCCCAATGTGACTTGGGATCCACAGAAAGCAAATTTCCCATCCTTCCTTACGTAGTGTGTGTAGATTGTGTTGGATTTCTAATATTATGATGTTCTTATTGTCTTGACGATATATTAGTTGTAGAGAGGAGAGAGAGTCTGTTATAACCAATACTTTTCGATGCGGAAGTACAGCTGATCTGATGTACTGAATACAGTACATAATTCCATACACCTCTGCAGCCATCGCTTAGTCGGATTGAGTGTAGTATATTATCAATTTGGTAAGAGCAAGTTGCTGGTGAATTGTCACCGCCTGCTGTAGATTTTGTTCCGTCTGTGTATGCGTGTGTGTAGTCATTGTATTTTTTAAGAGTGTTTAATACCATTTTTTTTATATCTGTAGGGTGTGTAGATTTATTGTGCTGTATGAGAGATAAAGAAGTGTCCTAAGGAGGTATTATTATATTGTAATTCAATGTTGATTTTGGAATGAAGCTTATGTGATATATTGATAGTATGCTAAGTAGATTTGGTATAGGGTCATTTGGAAAATGGGGTTAGAGGGGATGTACGTTCTTTGGCGCATGCAAATGTTTTGGATCCTGCTAATGCACACAAGCTCTTTGATGATGATGAGGGATGTACTGCAAGGATGAATCGAAGTCCTGTACTGTATCTAATATTCTTAGTATAGATTTACTGACTGTTGAGCATACCTGATACCCATAGTTGATTCGTGATAGGATTATAGATTTATAGATATTTAAGAGGATTTGGGTATTTACATTATATTTTGGGTTGGATAAATATTTCAGAATTGGGGGCTGTTTTAAGCGCCTATTCTTGACTTCAGTTATATGGTAACGCCAGGTTAATTTGAAGTCGAACAATAAACCGAGGAATTTTACTTTTGTTTTGGCTGTTAAGGGAGAGTTATTTATACTTAAAGGAAAATTGAAGGATGATAGACGCCTCTTATGGAAAATAATGTATGATGATTTGAATGTAGAAAAATATAAACCTTTCGTATTAGACCATTGCAGCAAACGATCTATGGGTTTTTGTAGGATTTGTTGTACATTAGAAGGAATACTGGATGACAAGGATATATATTAAGATCGTCAATGTAAAGCCGAGCAGTAACAGGCTGCGAGATATAATTTGCTATGTCATCGATATATAACATGAACAATGTTGCACTAAGTGCAGAGCGTTGTGGAACACCGTTTTCAATCTGAACTGGTGTTGATTTTGACAAACCGATCTTAACTTGAAAAGTTCGGTTGTTTAGGAAACTGTATAAGTAGTTGCCTAAATTACCGGTTATACCGGCGGACTTTATTTTTATTAATAGTTCATGTCGCCACAAGCGATCAAACGCTTTTTCCAAATCAAAGAATACAGCATATAAGTGCTGTTTATCGTGTGATATTAATATCTGTCTCTGTAAAGTGAGCAGATGGTCTATAGTCGATTTCGTCTTACGCCCACGAGCTTGCAAAGGAGAACAGACATTGTCATTTTTAAGGAAAAATAAGAGACGCCTATTAACCATCTTCTCCAGCGTTTTTGAAAGAACACTCAGAAGAGATATTGGTCTGTAATTATCTGGGAAGAAGGGATTTTTATTGGGTTTCAGTATTGGAATAAATTTATTAAAATTGTGATTTTCATGACTTTCGACTCTTGGTTCAGAATTTTTTCAATCGCGAGAAGCTGTTTTTGTCACCATCGCTACTAAATAATAAACGCGGAAAATGAAACAGCGATGCTTTGTTTTATCAATAAATTAACCACGTAGGAGATTTGACTTTCAACTATTCGTAGTATGGTCTGTTATATATATGTGGAGTCCTAATTTTTGAAGTGAAACTTCTATTGGTGTGGTTTATATGGGAAGAAAACCCGTAAAACGAGCTAGCGAGCGGAAATCACAGACGTATATATATATATATATATATATATATATATATATATATATATATATATTTATATATATATATATATATATATATATATATATATATATATATATGCCAAGTATGACATGAAGTGGTGAAGTTGACCACCTACATATTAATAAATTGTTTTTGTCGTCATTATTACAACGATCTGATCAATAAAATATCCTAATCGTGATTTTTGCAACATTGGATATAAGTTTTGAACTCGTTATTCGAGTTTCTTAACGGTTTTTTTTTTACGACTGAGGAATAGAGTGTTAATTTACAGAATTCTGTCGACAGGCACGATTAACTTGGCAGGTTCATATAAAATAATATAATATATATAAAGATAGATGAGTAGATAAACAATGCTAACATTTGGATTTTCGACTAAAAACAGAAGGATAAAGGGATTTTAATTTTCCAGGTTTTTCAGGCCACTTTCATCTGTGCCTGGGGCTATTTATCCTAGTTGGCCTTCTTATTATGGTGGGCCTGATATGAATTGAACCTATAAATAAAACTAAAAGAGTGCATCATTTTTTAACATAAACATGTAAACAGTACGCATACATTTACGTACATAATTATATACACGAAAAGAACAATTGAAATACTCTAAAGCTTATTATACAAAGACGGTGCAGGTATAAATATGAATTCTACAAGTTCAAATAAAAACGAAATGCGATAACATACGATACAAGTATATGCATATTATTATTACGCACGCGCACACACACATACACATGCATATATATATGTACATATATATTTTCACATGCGCAACATATTTACACACACACACACACACATATATATATATATATATATATATATATATATATATATATATATATATATGTATGTATGTAATAGATATGCATGGAATGTGTATTATTCGATTGACGTTTTATTCGCAGCTGACCCACATATTCGTCTGTCGTTCCATTATTCGCCGCCCGTGTACGCGCCCCTTTTGGTTAGAGCTCTGGATCCTTGAGAATATAAGTATCCTCAAGGGGATTTATATATATATATATATATATATATATATATATATATATATATATATATATGCATATATATATATGTTGTGTGTGTGTGAGAGAGAGAGAGAGAGGGGGGAGAGAGATGACATACAATACAAGAAGATACATGTTGTTATTAATACATACATATGTTCTAATATAATAATTAAATTACTATCTCAATTAGTGCTTACGAAGTACAATAACGATAAACGTATCATCAGTTAGTCGTGTCACCTAATGCAGGGATATCGTGACCATAATCTGTTACATGGTTGACCAAGCTGCGCCAACAAACACGGTCGCGTGCGATATTTACACAATCGTGGAAAGTACGGCCAGTTGTCCTGCAAATCGCATCAGGCCATCGAAGAGGTACACGACCACGCTCTCTTCTACCAGCCACTACACCCTGAGCGAACAGCGCCTTCATATTTTCGGCTCTAACTACGTGACCAAAAAATCGTAGTATTCTGCTGAGAAAGATCTATTTTAATATTTTCGGACTACCAAGTCGTCCAAAATGGAAACATTGGTTCTCCTAGCGGTCCATGAGACACGCAGCATTCGTCTCCAATACCACATTTCTAGTGCGTCTATATGTTTTCTGTCGTCACTGCGTACTGACCAGGTCTCCGAGGAGAAAACAAGGGAGTTCATTATTCGAATTTTAACAGCTTTACTGACTGCAAAATTGGTCCAGATTCTATTCAAACGGCTCATTGCGGCTCGAGTAAGTTGGACTCTATGGCGTATCTCAGTTTTACAGCCGCCGATATTTTCTACTATAGAGCCTAAATATGTAAACCGGTTTACTATTTTAATTCCGTAAATTTCTCGAAGCACGGGGCAGTTATTCTTTGGACGATTAATAATCATAATTTTAGTTTTGGCCTTGTTGACGCGTAAGCCATATTCCACACTAATTTTTATTAACCGAATTAAAATATATGACATTTCGCCCACGTTTATTGCCACTAACTTATGCCATCTGCATAACGGAGATTATTAATGTACACTCCTCCAATTGAAATGCCTCCAACCCAGTTCCGGTTCTGGTTCGACAAAATTTCCAACGGAGTGATTAAGTGCCGTGTTAACGATTTCATTGGTATCTTCTGCTGTGTATAGTTTGACGCAATACTTTCTCCGTGCTTCAGCTACTTTTTCGGAGTCTGTACGAATTATATGGGTTTTATCACAAATTGTTTGTTTCCTCATTTTGAATTCTCTCGCCACTAAACGTATTTTATTGAAAAGGAAATGTGTTTCATTTTTATCAGCATGTGACTGAACCTCCTCGCAAATACATGATAGATAATTATTTTTATCTCTGCGACTTAATTTATTAATTTTCCGTGTCAGGTATTTCTTTTTCTCTTCATAATGTTCATTACCACGGGGTAGGTTTCGTCGTTCTTCAATTGCAGCTGTTGTTTCATCCGAGAACCAATGTTTCCACGTTTTAACTGATTTGTTCAACTTCGGCGTGTAATAAGTTTGTTGTATATTAAATTTTAATTCAGACCATTGCTGGTCAGATGGTATTTCGCCGGAGTTTGAGTTTGTATTGTTCTATTCAATGCTAATTTGAAGGCGTCTGGTTTTGTATCTTGTCATTTTGCATTTATCTGGAGCGCGAAATCTTAGACGAAATTCCATCATTAAGAATCTGTGAACATTGTACTCATAACTGGCATCTGAGTATCAGTTGCAAACTGAATTAAGTTCTCGCCCCTTACATTGTCCTCACCAATTGCGAATTTACCGATAAACTCATGGATGTGGTCCTCAACGCTTGAGCGGCCTATCTTGGCGTTAAAATCCCCCATCACAACTGTAATTTCTCTAGAAGGAAGCGAGTTCAGCAGATTTGAAAGCGAATCATAGATAGACTGTATTTCTGCATCTTCTGCAGCGGCGTTGGAGCGTATACTTGTACCAGATTTATGTTAACAGGAAGTGTTCTTAAACAAGTCATAATTATACTGCCGTTGATTGTTTTGTACCCTTTTACAATCTAGTTAATCTTTTTCAGTCCTAGGAAAGCGACACCTTTTCTATGTGAATTGATGTTACTGGAAGCATAAACAACATAATCTTGAGTATTAAAATGATAATTTTGATTGTAGTGAGTCTCAGCAAGCCCGCAAATTGGAATGTTGCATCTCATGAGTTCATTTCCAATAATCTTAAGTTTTCTGGGACTAATAGCTGACGAACATTCCATTTACAAAATAATCTGTTTATATCTCGTGTCTTAAAAACACCGGTCGCATATTTCACATTCTGACCCCGGACGTCAGAACGCCGGGTGCTGGTTCGGATAGCATGACACAAAATCTATCCGTTTACTTGACATATCACGGTATTCTTGGGAAGTTACTGCGGTGGTTTCCACTTGCCTGCCGCAGAATTTTCTGTTAGGGTTTACTCTCTTAGCCTTTGGATAAACATCCTAACCGCAAGGCAGCGGGTTGTTATTGAGAAGGTAACGATTTAAGCTTTTTACGGCGACCTAAACCCACCGAGGGAGAAACAGTCATAGGATTTCTGCAGATTTTTAGTGGACAGATCCTCATCAAGCTGTCCATCTGCATCCTTGTGTCTCCTCGCCCTCTCTGTTACTGGAATCATGTGCTAGAGACTTTTCCACCAGTAGCCGCTGTTGGTTCGCGACTGTTTATTCGACTGATGTCTTATTCACAGCTAACCTACATATCTGTATGGCATTCTACTATTCGCCACCTGTGGACGCGCTCCATTCCGGTTGCAGCTTCGGATCCCGGAAGGTACAGTGGTACCCCTAGGGGGAGGGGAATAAACGTATAAATAGAACAAAAATTAAAACATTTTCTGTTAATAATAGTTAAGATTTTTATATGGAATTGATTTACAGTTCGAAATTTACGATTTAGTCCCGATGATGTTTTAATATTGCATTCGAAAAAAAAAAACAAAACATAATAAATGATTCGTTTCTTACGGGGTAAACGGAGGGAAAATGTTTTTAAAAAACCGTTGCATAACAGTCATAAATATTTATGTTATTTAACGACTTACATCAGACTTGTTAAACACGATTACCCGGTAATTAACGTTGCCCAACTAGTTACGGGCCAGTAAATATATGTGTCTTTATATTACATCCTTTCTTCGCTCGCGTGTGCTTGTAGGTGTACGTGTTACATAATTTTTTTCTTAGGCATTCTCTACGTTGTATCTAGAGACGGGCATAATCGAGTAATAACAAATGACTAATTCGATTTTTCAAAAAAAGTTATTAATTCGTTTTTTCCGACTAATTATTCGGTTGCATTTTTCTTTTAGGCTTTCTCTGAACGGTGATTAGCAGTAGCGTATCTGGAAATATATTTCCATTATTAAAAAATATTCGTTTTACTACATAGATAAATAAGTAGAAAATAGATAATAGGTAAATAGATAGCTTAGACAGATAATTAGATAGATAAATGGACGAATTAGTGAGGCGGTAGATGGGCATAAATTAGGTAGATATAGATATATAAGGAATGAAATAAAGAAAAACTTTATTTAAATGGTACGATATAATACATGTGTAGCATATTCTTAATATTAAGTATCCGTTGGCACCTTAACATTTATTTTAAAACTAGTAGCCCTATATTAGAGCAAACCACAAATATAAATATTCGGTTATACAGGAAAAAACAAATGAAAAAAGAACTACAAGAAAAACGAAAAAAAATACAGAAATACGACAGAGGCTAGTTAACTACTTTTGCACATGAACATACACGTACACACACATATTAACACGCATATCTACACACATATTAACACGTATACCTACACATATAAAAATAACTTTATAAATAACGATAATTTAAATAAACGCTAAATATAAAAATAACATACGCTAATTTTACGAGTTATTTTTTTTTTTTTATTGTACCGACAGTTTCCTGTCATAAACAATGGCGATTGTGAAAAAGGAAAGAATGAAAAAAAAGAAAATAGAGTGGAATAGGAATGAAACGTACATTCATCAGACAATTCCAACGAATTGTGACTAATTTGGTTCTACAAGAAAAAACTGTTCATTTATCCTGCTCGGCCCAGTCGAGTAACTGAAAGTGCATCGAGATATTACTTCTTCCTTTTCGGTCGTTTGCTAGAGCTGACTGGTGAACATTCGGTGTACCATTTGTTGTTCTATTAGACGTTCTTTACATATGGAACGTTCAAGTCCGCATGGAAATAATAAGACGCGGATGCGATTGTAAGTAGAATTACAGACTGCTGTTGTTGCATTTACTTGGGCTCGTTGTTCCATATAATTCTAACCCGTATCTCCATGCTGAAGCGATAACCGATAAATAGACATTTCGCTTTACGGTCAGGTTTAGGAATGATTTTCATCCTAACAACTCGCTAAGTAACCTCGTATTTTCCGTACAATCACGCTACGTTAAACGTTTATCCATAAGCATTCCGAGGTGGCGAACGGAATCTACTTGTGGAATTTGAGAATTACCAAATATCAATGTTGAATTTCGACAAATAAATGTGTCGACATTTAGCTAGATATGCATCAAAGGCCTGCTAGCTAGTTTTTCTAGTTGATTGAGGTGATTTTTAACAGCAGCGTTTGCATATGTAACTCGGCGAATGTGGCTCGCAACGTTAGATTAGAGGTTGGCATGTCCCAGGGAATATCGCGGAATAAACTTCACGTTTCTCCAGAGTTAACGAAATTGCATAAACTATTATTAGGTGGCATTGTTGAATCGTATGTGCGAAAAGCAAATTGATGATTCGGTAGTACATATAGTTTTTTTTTTTTTTTTTTTATGAATGGGTCGATACGATTTAAGATTAGCTTCTTCAAGCCTTTCGATAGCTAGGAGAGTAAGCTGATTGGCCGGTATGATGATACCTAAGTCCGCGATTTGTTCACTTTATGAACCATGACTCTTACCGATTTCTTCTACATCTGAGGAAAGTATCGCATCTTTAGAATTACATTAAAGATGTATCAAAGAAGAACAGCCGCTCTCGGTGGTAACCGCGAGATTATTTTTCCAGTAATTTTGTCCAAGTCAAAAGCATTATACTTGGAATATAGTACATCGTAGTCACTTATAACATTAATAAACATATTCTGACGCGTTTTGCATGTATCGTAAAATTTTAAAATCATAACTGCGAAAATCCTATGCTGATTAATAATTACCGCCTCATCTCATTATCATCAGTTATTTGTAGAATTTTTGGCTATAGCTGGTAATCATATGAATTCTAATATTAGTAACGATAATTGTAACGGGTTTTCCTTAGATAAATGCGATACTTTCATATTATTATTATTTTTTTTTTTCGATTTTAAATTATTCGAAAAAATTAAAGTTACTATTTATTATTGTTACGTTTATTCTATTTGTTCCTTTTTTGCTATAATTTATTGCATAATTTTATTTTGATCATTGTGAATGAATTCATATTTCCCTTTTTCTGTGTATGGAAATTTTAGTTGAAATTGTGTAAAATAATTTTTTTCATTATTAATCAAAAATACTAAATTTAAAACCGCGTAAATGGAATATACCGTAGACGAGCGTGTCTGTATTCTCTTCAGGTTATTATCGTCTGCAAAACGTGTAAAAGGAAACCGTTTCGATTATACGCCAAGTTACTTAACGGTTCGGTTTCCGACTAGCGGTTCAACGTCTGTTGCATTAATTCGGTCATCTGGTTATCGCTATCGGACAATCGAACGGTATTATTTTCAAGTATGGCGGAGGTTTCTTCTTCATATCAATCGGTCTTACTTATATTGCCTTTTTTTTCCCGGTATTCGACAATCTAATTTACCTTGTCCGAAATACCGTTTATCGGTTTCGACATTGATGTGGCTAAGAGTCAGCCGCCAGAACGATTTAAGTTATTTTTCGTTTGCGGATCTCTGTTTTTCCGGCCATATTTGACTCGGTTTCCTTTTATTTTGTACAGCATCTGTTATGTATTTAGGATAATTTTGAACACTGTGATTTGGTTTAATTTCTACTGTTGATGCCCGCGCTGTTGAATAAATGTTAGTAACGATATATTCGATAGCATTTTCTATATCCAGTGATGATTTTAACGGAATCCTTAACGTTAAGTTTTCTTCCAATACGTTAGAAAACTGAGACATACACTTAATCGTGGTATTTTCCTTCATTATTATATTAGCGCTAATAGTCAAGATTATAGAAGTATGATCTGAGGCTAACGACAATTGATCATTTATAGCCATATAATTTGAAGAAATTCCTCTGACAATAAAAAAAAAAGTCCAAAAGATCCCCGAAATTTTCCTTCTATCACTGGGCCATAGTTGGTCTTTGATATAACGTCGCATTTACAAATTATAATTGCGTTCATTAATTCTCGTCCCCTGAGAACAGTTAATCACGAACTGCAAAATTAACTTTTGCAGTTATAGTCTCCTCCTAGCATATATCTACTTCCTGTTTTAAAGAATTTTATAAATTTTGCACTCTTATGTTTCGGAGGACAATACACCGCAGATATTGATACACCTTCGTTATTATCAGTCATCATTACTGATGATGCGTGTAGATGTTCCGATTGATATTTATTTATTTCGTAGTGCTTTATATTGTCTTTAATTATTACAGTTGTGCCGCCGCGTGCTCTGTTGTCTGGATGCACTGTGTAATGAACAGTGTAGTTTGGAATCTTAACATAGCTGCCGTTAATTGTGTTTAATATGTTTGTTATCATATCATTTTGTTGCTTCATCATTTCCATCATCATATTTTTCATTTCATTCAACTTGCACGATATCATGTTTTTATCGTCACTCAAGTTGCATTCTTTCCGCATATCTGTTTCTCTGTGTGGCTGCCATTTGTGCGGATTTAAATGATGAAAAAGCTAAATGCAACTTCATGGAAATAAAAAGATTTTTATATCTTCACTTCTTCTTCTTTCTCTCCTCAACCTTACGGTTGGTGGGTTTGAATAATTTATAGTCATGTTAAGTCCGTCTTCGAGAACACATTCGTGCTTTTATGTCGACATAAAATATGGCATTTTTTATTTGTTCCATATATCCAATTCTAGGTATTCCTTTACTTCAGCTTCATCTTCCATTCAATTAACGTTGTCATCCATTCTGAGTGTCTGATCAAGTGCCCAATCATTTCATTTCTTCTTTTCTTTATTGTATCTCCGATTTCTCGTCGTTCATTTATCTCTTGTAGAACTTCATCATTCGTAATCTTACTCGTCCAAGGTATTTTCAGCATTCTGCGCCAGCACCACATTTTGAACGCTTGGAACTTATCGTTTTCTCTTTTCAAAATCGTCCACGTTTCCGCTCCATATAGAGCCACACTCAAAATAAAGCTTTTTATACGAAAAATTTTCTGGTATTTAATGACATATTCTTTGATACCAGGAACGGTTTTTTTTATGAGTGCGTTTTTTGCGAGAGCTATTCTTCTTCTTATGTCTTTTACACTTCGACCGTCTGACGATATTATACTTCCTAAATAGGGTAACTCTGTTACTTGGCTAATATTCTGGTTGTTCAAGGTAATATTTAGCGTCTGATTTCCATTTTTGCAACAAGCCGTGACTTTAGTTTTTTTGGTGTTTATGTTCATTTTGCATTTGTCCTGTATAGCTTGACTTAACCCCTTCCTCGGTTTCCGCTATTACTGCTATATCGTCAGCAAATCTTATTGTATTGTATATTTTACCGTTAATTTTTATTCCAGTATTACTTTTATTTTCTAAATAAATATCCATTGCCCCCTCAATGTAACTATTAAAAAGTAACGGTGAGAGATTACAACCCTGGCGTACTCCTTTGCCTATCTTTGCTTTTTGGTCACCTATGACTACAGATTGATTTTTGTACATTTGAAAAAGCAACCGTCGATCCCTGAAGTCTATACCTTGCTCCTTCAATGAATTAAATAATATATTCCAATCCACATAGTCTACAAAAGCGGTGTATACTGTTTTTCCTATTTCCAAAGCTTTCTCAATTATCAGACGTAGGGAGAGTATAGCTTCTCTTGCGCTTTTGCTTCTTCTGAAACCGAATTGATCATCTTTAAGGTTATTTTCGATTTTCGATTCTATCCTATAGTATAATATCCTGGTCAAAATTTTGAGAGCATGAGATAATATATATTCAGAGCTCTGTAGTTTTTACATTATTGAGCGTTATGCTTTTTTGGTATAGAGACCAGCATACCCTGCTCGAAATCTTTAGGCATGTTTCCTTCCATATATATTTCATTCGGTAAATTGAATAATATGTGTTTGGTTTTATTCCCTAATAATTTAATCAGTTCACCAGGTATTTGGTCGACTCCTACCGCTTTATTCGGTTTCAAATCCTTTAGAGCTCGTTCGAATTCATTTTTCAATATAGGTGGACCCTTCTCGTCTTCTTATAATTTCGTAATAAATTTATAAGAAGGAGTATTAGTAAAATATAATATTTAAAACGTTGTGTCGATCAAGGTTGCGTGCTCTCGCCATTATTGTTTAATTTAAAACTTATAGTAGCCGTACAAAAGGTAACTTCAGCGAAGATAAGAGACTTCATTGAGAAAAGAATTATGAAAACGGCTAGTGTGAAAACGTGCGTATGAAATATTGCTTTATACGAAATTCAGACATGGGGAGGCCGACATGTTTTTTAAAACAAAACAAAAAAAATACTGGAAGCACTTAGAACGTGATGATGGAGACGTATTATGAAAATCAATTTTAGAAAAAACGAAAGTAAAGCGAGAATTTTATAATCATCTTAAAACAAGATACATAGATGGTCGTAGGTTAGTCATGCGAATCTCGGAAGGTATAATAGATGACTAAAGAAGAGACGTGAGTCTACATCGGACAAATAATACACAATCTAGAAGTTAGAACGTACCGCAATTTAAATTTGGTGGCAACAGATAGAAACGAATGGCAAGACAATTACAACGCTACAAGAGTCACAACATAGACACCAGCTAATTCGTTTCATGCATCATCATAATAATTAAAATAAAATGAAACTAGTTGGTTCATGATAGAAATTAGTTAGTTCGTACATGATTATGAGAATACGTATATGTGTGTGTGTGTTTATAATAATAATAATAATAATAATAATAACCTTTATTTAGCATAAGTAAATTAACAATTTATAAATATCTGTTACAGCTAAAATCAATTTCTAAAATTAATTTCGAATGTAGTCATACTGGGCCCTTTCGAGCGAAGTTCTCTCCCAATTTTTCCCAGTTGCGTTTGTTGTGTGGCAACCTATGCGCTTCTGGAGCCCAGGAATTTTTTGAAGTCGTCATCCCAACGTGTAAACGGTCGCGACTTTTTTCTCTTGCGGTACGCCAGGAACCATTCCGTCACTTTCTTCGTCCACCGCTGACATCTGTATCTTATGACATGTCCTCCCCACTTCCATTTCAGCGCGAGGATTGAAGTTATGACATCTCTGTTCTCACCCATTTGTTCCGTAATCGTTTTTAATTTGACTCTATCTAGTTTCTTGATTTGTAATATTGATCTTTCTAAAGTGTTTTGGCATATTATTAGAATAATTTCCTGTCTTTGCTTTATCGACCATGTTTGGGAACCGTAGAAAGCCACGCTTTTTAGATTGGGCGGAATATTGCTCTTAAAAATTGATTTCATCAGCCGGTACTTTTTCTATGTTATTGACACCCTGTGGTGTATTTCGGCTGTTAATTTGCTTTTAAATGAAATTAGTTGACCTAAATATTGTATATATATATATATATATATATATATATAAGAACGCGTGTGTATGTGCATGTATAAACGTTGTGGAGTAGGAAAAGTGGTATCTCTCGTCATGCGCATTGCTGCCGCCGATAGACTTATTCACGAATATGTTTATATTTTTTAGAAAATCGAATAGTTTATTCGTTCGTAATCGTGTTTTGCATCTCTGACTTTACTACACGAGGAAGTAATAACGGACTTGGGTGATGTATGGACATAATTTTAGTGTGTATATTATTATTATTCATGTATTCACAATAGTTTTCTCATTGCGTAATAGCGTATGTAGTAGGCTAATGTAGATCGAGAGAATGCACGGGAGTTGCGACCCGGGGTTAGATTAAGTCACCACAATATGCATGTGGCAGTCAAAAAAGACCGACAAATTAGAATCGTGAATGTTAAATGTACTGGACGCGAAATAATCTCTTAAATAATGGCTCATGGAAGAACGATGAGAATTTTATGAATAATTTTTGATCGAATAATTTTATCCACAGGAATCATCCACGATTAGTAACAGAATACAACTAAATTTTTCAGTCGTGTTATCAGGCTTTGTGATGGTGGGGAAAAATTATTCAAGGAAAATTAAAAGACATTAGTGAAAGTGAATTACCCGCTTTTATTGACTACATATAGTAAATCTTAAAAAAAAAAGCTTTAAAAAATCTGCATGAAATATTAGGTTTTTGCACGCACACATACATATATATATATATATATATATGTGTGTGTGTATTTTAAAACAATGTATGTATAATTTTTTTATATTCGTATTATTACGTTGCGAACAATATTGATCTCGGGAATTACGTTTATTTTTCTAATACAGTTTTACGTAAAGGGGAAAATATATATATGACTAATACGGATCAAATAATGAAATAATTTTTACAGAAAAAAAAAAAAAAGATCTGATATTATACGCGAGAGGTAATCTGCTGCTGATGTGGAACAAAACTACAAATCAGTTTTGTCACATCACGACGTGCAACGTCTGAAATCATATATATATATATATATATATATATATATATATATATATATATATATATATATATAAAAGTAAAGACACGTCTATAAAATTGATAGGGTATGTACCTTAAGCGATCCTTTTTAACTCAAATATTGATGGACTAAACGACGTATCTACGGCAAGCCAATACGCGATAATTTTCCGATATCGTCCTGATTTTTTTTTAATTGCCTAGAACCCTGGTACTCATTTTCTGACAAATTAGACGAATAAACAAATTGACTAGAAGTAGGTTTACCATTAAAAATTCTAGTCCCTTGCGGGATTCGAATTCAAATCCTGCGAACAATATGTACTTGCGTGTGTAGCCTGCGTGTTATTTTTCATGAATAAGACTTTCTGCCCGATAAAAAGTTCTAACGCTTAATTTCGGTTAATATTTTTTATTCGATTTCATTTATCATGCGCGTAAAATACGGAAAAGTCAAAAAAAAAAGTAACAAATTTCAAATACTTAAGCGAGGTTATTCATTAAAATGGATTGGATGTGGAGGCGTTGAAAGTGAGGACAAGAAAATTGGAAACGGCGTTCCAATTAACGCGCGATGTATATAACAAATAAATGCCAAGATCGGACATTATAGCGAAACCGTAGTGTTCATGTACAGCCGAATTCATGTGGCTAAATGACATTGTAACTATTGAAATATTGGTGCGAGGAAAAGGAGAGAAAGATTATAAGAAAAATTCTCAGCCTAATGAAAGAAAACGAAATGTTCGAAAACAGACCTAATAAAGAATTATGTGAGAAAGTGGAAAAACTATCTGACGTTACGAGGAAAATAAGATTGCCATTTTACGCGCTCATATTCGAAGAATGAATAACAACAGACTAATAAAACGAATCTGACAGCATTTTGATAAGTTAGAAACTGGTGGCCCTAGGTGGTTGTTGAACTCGAAAAATTATTTCGATGAAATGCGAATAGATAACGCAGTGATTTATAACGGAATAGAATTTAGAAATAAAATTTGAAAACTGGACGCATTTAAACGAACCGAAGCAATAGAACCGGATGGTTGGAGGACAAGAGAAATAAAACGCATAGTAAACGTATAGAAAAAAATACTGGGCAGAGAGTAAAATAAAAAATTTTCTGTTCCCACGCGATCCATAGATGACCAAATTCGACGAAAAGAAGAAGAAGGATGTAAAGTCCCATCAATTTGTAAGTCGATAGGGAGCATCGCCTAACCGATCCTCATCAATACACGACTCGTTAAACGACGAATCTTGTGGGCAAGCCAATACGAGTTTATTTGCCCAATGCCTTACTTGTCTTCTTTACTGTACCAGGAGCTGGTACCCATTTATTAATTGAATATATATATATATAATTTTTAATTTTTAATTTTTGTTCGATACGCGCTTTTGTTTAATTAATCGCTATAAATATTTTAACTAACCAATGAAAGCCGTTTTATTTATATGATGAAAATAGTCGTAAACGTCGATAACTTTACATTTAAATTGCCGAATCTTTTCAGCTGTTATATCGTCATCGTGTTAATAGATCACCATAATTTTGTTTAAGATTTATTTTTTTATTTTATCTTTTTTTTTTTTTTAATTATTATGATTTATTTATCACACGACCGCGATGCTAATTTGGCTTCGTCACGATATTCGCGGAGTACAATAATCTTAAATTTAGATTATATTATAGTATTTCCAATACTCTTCCTCGAAGCAAGATTAACATAGTCAACAAACGACCTTCAGTTAGAGATAAGTTTAAACCACTCCCATCATTAATAATTAATTCATTATCAATTTTAACCTATATTTATTTTGTTAACATTAAGGTAGATTTATATTTTTGTATATGTTTCGTTTAATTTTAAATCTATCAGACAAAAATTTTAGACGACTTGAAAATACGAAAAATTAGTGAAATTTACAATTATCTTCTATATTTACTCGATTAATTCGCATAATTTTTTTTTTGTTAATCTATTAAAATTTTCTTACTGTTAGGTATGTGTTTTGTATATAATATACTTTATTTCGCCTAATAGGAAATTAGCATAAAGTCATGTTTACCTTATGATTACGAAATGGAAGAATTTAATCGAAAAGATAATGAGTAAGTATTATTGGGTGTATATACAAATAGCGACAATTTTTACGTTGCAAATGCTTTCTATCATTGTATCGTCAGATCACTTTTGCACATACTTAAATTTATAATGTATGTAAGTTTTAAAATCAATTTTCATCTCAATAGACTACATTTGTCGTTTTATCATTACACCGATTATATATCTTTTGTTCGATGAACAATAAATATTCTATACATTTATCTAATTAAATAAAATATCCAGTAGCATTAACCGTTTCAATTCGGAATAAATTAACCACGAGTGTATTAATGTATACGCACACACACACCATATGATGCACATGATATCCGTAAATTACCATACTTCATATATATTTCGAATGCGATGATTAATTATTTTAATAAATTAACTAGGGGATTTTCGTCCAGATGGTTTTAATATTTCGCAAGTTGGGAATAATTATTAATTACCTACAAATACCACAATTTGGTTCAGTCATACTTCAGTAATTTGGAAGCTTATGATTTTATAGTTGTTTATATATATATATATATATATATATATATATATATATATATATATATATGTTATAGACAAAACCAAAACAAAAATACAAAACGAGACGTTAAATTTAATTTATTCTATTAGTCATTTTATATAGACCACGAATTGGATATATGGACCAAATAAAAAATGGGGAAAGTTATGTCGTTATAAAAGCACGAGCATGCTCCCGTAGAAGGATGTAATGTGTTATATATGTCACTCACCCACCAACCTCAAGGTTGAGGAGAGAAAGAAAAGGAATATATATATATATATATATATATATATATATATATGTGGTCATTAATGATTCCATCCAGGGCTTCACTTACACGGTGAATGGTAAGCAGATAATTAAAAAATCTGTGATGCGGGATCTCGGAGTTAATATTGATGACAATTTAAAATTTTCAATACATGTAAGCGATGTTGTTAATCGCTCTTATAAAATGCTAGGTTTTATTATAAGAAATTCATGTGTGTTTAGAGATCCATGGACGCTACTGTCGCTTTATAATGCATTAGTGCGTAGTCCTTTAGAATACTGTTCAATTATTGGGGATCCGTATTATAATAAATACATTAGGTTAATTGACAAAGTTCAGTGTACATTTTTAAAGTATCTATATTGCCGTATATCAAGTATTTACCCTAAATATATGAATTACGATATATTAAGAAATATAATGGATGTGAGGTCTTTACACTACAGAAGGAAAATAGCCAAATTAATGTTTCTTCATGATGTATGCAACGGTAGAGTTAATAGTGAGTATTTAACATCAACCATCTCCTACGTTGTACCAAGACCAAATAGGCGATCAAATCGTTTTTTTAGTGAGCCGCGTGCACGAACAAACCTCGGTTTAAGTTCTCCGTTGCCGTCAGCTTTCCGCTTATATAATTCTCTTTTGAACATATTTCCCTGTATGGGATATATACTTTGATAACAGATATTTCTTTAATAAGTTGCTTCTCGAACATATTTTGCGATGAAGAGTTTCGCTGTTGTCTATTCCAATGGTTCTAGATTGTTATTATGTAGTGTGTGTGTTTGGTATGTGTTCCTTTACTAATATACATGTAGTATATACGTTAAGGTTTATATTGTATTTATTAATTTGTTGAAGATTATTCGTCCGTTTATTTCGAGTAAGATTGTGCGAATGGGGTGTGAATGATGTATATGTTTTAATGAGTGTGAGACTTGTGAATGCGTGTAGTTTTTCTGGTGTGTTTAATGGGTGTGAGGCGGGTGAATGTGTTCAATGTAATTTTTTTGTATTTTATTTTGTTTACTTTTAATTTTATAATTAAAAAAAAATGTTCATTGTATTATTTTATTTATAAGCCTACACTATAATTAGCTGTCAGCTGTTGTGTGGCTTCGTTAAATAAATAAATAAATAAATAGGTAAGAAAAAAATGATATGTTTTATTAAATATTTATACTACAAGCTGATATGTAATTGAATATGATCATGTATACGCTATTTTTCTGTGAGCTAAGCAAACATCTGAGATCAGTTGAGAAGAGGGATTCCTTTACTGATAATACGTGACATAAATTTTGATCGCATTCTATAATAACCGCAACTGAAAAATAGGCGGTTTTCATCGGCGATCTGGTCTCCATCGCGAGGATGTGTACAGAATAACGAAGAGGCTAATTTATGTGTAAATAGAACGTATGGAATGTTGTTGACGTTATGCAGTAGGCAAAATATGATACCTGTTTTCTATGTTGGCAGGAAGATTGAAGAACTAAGGAATTACTGGAGTTGAAGGATGAATATTCCTAAATTGTTTGGCTGAATAACAATACTTCCAAATGCGGGTCCAAAATTCCTTGTGCGAAAACTTAATCTGAGATAAAATGTCTCTAACCGGTGTATTAAAGTAGAATGAGCCATTCGCGAGGGCGCTTCTAGCAAGATTGTCTATGGTATCATTCCAGTGAATACCGTAGCGGTTGGGAATCAAAGCAAATTTGACATCATTTGCTAATCAAATTATTCGCCTAATCTATTTCAAGAGCTAACTTAACCTGACCTAAACTCACCAAACCGTTTGAATTATTTTTGAAAAGTGTTGAATGCAGCGATTTTTAAAAAATAAACAACAAAAAAGGGGTTATAATCGCTCAATGCTTTTTATAAAAATCACTAAGCTTTTCGACTATTAAGCCATTATCCAGTGAATGCGTGAAGATACAAAGTATGTATATGTATATAATATGTAAGAAATATAAAATGCAAGAATACTAATTTAAATGTACAATTATACAAAAATTAGCAAAATGGACTATTTATGAAAATAATCTGATAGTGAATGTGTTAAATCATTTTGCTGATTTTTGTAAATTGTATATCTGTAGTAGTATTTTTACAGTTTATATTTCTTGTATATTGTACATATTTACATGTTTATATTTTATTTGTATATTCACTTGTTAACGGCTTAATAACCGAAAAGCTTTACGATTTTTATAAAAAGCATTTAGTGTTTTTTAGTGCTTTCTTGTTGTTTATCGTTGAATGATGTCGAAAATTTTCCATTTTTTTTTTTTAACCAATATTTGTTTAGTAATTGCTCAATATTTAAAGGAAACATAAAATTTTCTTTATATATTATATAAAACTAGGTGTTTATTATCTTCATGACCTTGCCCAATTTTGTTACTTTTACCATTTACGTTGATTAGTTCAGGTGACTCTTGTGTTGGATGTCATCTTTTGATAGTTTAATATACTGTTATTGTATTTGCAGTACCTGTCTTCTTTATGAGAAGATTCACTCTCTTACGGGGGAGGGATTCGGAAACCTAACGTATTTTACATCGCTTGACATAAAAAATTGAGTGGGGGTGAGATTTTAGCTGGTGTGATGTCAATTTTTGCGCAGTGATAGCAATTCGTCGTGATGTGAGTGGAGCACGGAACATCGCTTATTTGCGGTCGAGACGTTAAGTGTCAGCAACTTACATGACTACTATTCGCGCGTTTTGAAAACGTTACTCAATTCATCCGGATAAATCAGTGTCAGCAGAAACAACAGTGTTCGTTTACGGGTTAAAAACTTTAAAATGTTAACGACCCGAGAATTACTAACTAGCCATCGTGCCACCCGATTGCAATTTTCTGAAAAGGTGTAATGAGATATCGAAAATAATCAGTTTCCTCTTTAAACCAAATTGTATTCACCGACGAAGCTGAGTAAATGATCAAAATATGCGTTACTGGTGTAACGGAAATGCGCATATAATTCGGGAGAAATCTCTTCACTCTGCCAAAGTGACCGTATGGATGGGTCGTCGTTCGTTATTATCGGTCCATATTTCTGTTAACGGTCAGCGCTACCAACAGATGTTGAATGAGTTTGGCCTACCTACGTTGAAAAGGAATAGAACACTATTGTCTACACGGTTTCATCAGGATAGCGCCATATATGGTATACAGCAACAGAAACAATGGAATGGCTAAAAGAAAATCATTTCCGTGACCGAATAATTTCGCGTGGTTCCAATTACACCTGGTCGTCCCGTTCACCCAATTTGTCGTGTCGCGACTTCTTTTTATGGGGGTTACTTGAAGTCTAAAGTGTATATTAATAAACCGACGGACTTGGCACAGCTCGGAACCAATATTGAACGCGAAGCAGCCCAAATTTCCATCGCCATGATCAGAAAGTTGTTGAAAATTTCAGAATGAAAATCAAAAATTGTGTCAAAAACCGAAGTAATAATTATTTTGTAATATGTATCAATTTAGAATAAAAATTGTTCAAATTCTGCGTCTTTTTAAAAAAAAAAAAAAAAAAAAAAAACAGTTTTGAAATACGTTAAATTTCCGTGCTCCAACCTGTACAGCATTCCCCTTATTCAGCCATTATTCATAATTTAATTGTTGTTATAGACCATGACACCCTGTACATCGTGCATGTTATTCAGCCATCATTAATCACTTAATTGTTCTTATAGTTCTTATAGAGCATGAATATCATTTTTAGTATTATACGCTGACCTATTTCCTATTTTTCTTTGGCGGGGGGGCAATATTTACCTAGCAATTGCTCGTCATTTGAACAAAATATCAAATTTCCTTTACATATTTATATATATATTATATGTATATATATTATATATATATATATATATATGTGTGTGTGTCTGGGGTGTTTGTGTGGAATTTCTTTATTTTATTAACATTTACTGGTTATTCTTTTTAAGTGTCATACAATAATAATAATAATAATAATAGAATGTCAGTCTTATTTGAGCTTTTTCGAGAAAAAAATTTTCAACTGATCACGATTATATAGATTTCTTCGAAATCATTCGTTGATATCTGCAATTCCTAGGATTGCTATTTTCCATATATCTTCTCTTGCGCATCGTTCGAGTCAATTCTTATTTTTGACTTTTTATAATTCGATCGTAGTATTTCAATTTTAAATACGATACTGCTATAGTGAGCAGTTCTAAATCAAAGTTTGTAACCTTCATACAGAGATTAGAGAAAATAAATGCAGCGAGTGTACGGTCTAAATCTAGACGAAAAAAAAAACAAAGGCTATGATAATTGATCGACATTGAAATGGAAGTCATAAAGAAGTAGCTAATTGTGAAGTAGTCGATAGTTTCGTCTGTTTGGGGTAGATGTTATTCAACGATGGAAGTCCTCTTGTTGGATGTAAAACTCAGATTTAGCCATAGCTCGTAGTGCGGTTTAACAGACCATCAAAAATCTGGTGGCATACAAATCTTTCGAATATAATACAAACTAAATTCGATGAATTGCTTAGTTTTTTTTGTTTTGTTTATTGCAACATACGCCAGGGAAACCTGGACACTTGCTAAAAAGATGCGTTCAAAATGTGAGCGTATAGATGATTAATAAGAATTTCCCGGATAGATCGGATAGCAAATAGTTTTATACTCAGTAAACTAAATATACAGATACGTCTGTCAAGCAAATAAGAGAAAGGTTTCCTAAATTTTTTGGATATGTAGCACTGGATACAATTTTGGATTGATCGATAAATAATACTTGCGAAATTTACTAGAAAAGAAGACAGACCGCGGATGCGCTAGGTTGACCAACTAAAGTTTATGTAGGGATGAACCTTTTTTTTTTTTTTTTAATTGTATAAAAATTGCAATCTGGCTTACATAGCCGATAAGCAATTTATCTATATGGGTCGTGACAGGATTGGAGATATCATTCACCAATGATACTCCGAGCTACCTCGCCAATCAATCAAACCGATGTGGAAGGTCTAAGGGGGGTAATCGATTAAGTCTATGAACATCGTTACCACTATCTAGTAAGTCAACTGCCAGTCGGTTCGGGTGGTATTCTAATCTGTGCAAGTAATGTTCACTATATGTTTGGATTACCTCTCGCACATATGGTACACCTAGGTCGCTTACGCGTGTACCATGGCGCATTTGTTATAATTCTTAATATTTTTGACTGACATCGTTGCATCGTGTTAATATTAGACACCGATGCTGTACTCCAAAGGGATATACCGTAGGTCCACACCGGTCTGATAACTGCGTTATACAGCAATAATTTCGATTTGAGAGGTAACTCGAAATGTCTGCCCAGGAGCCAGTACATATTTCTCAGTTTTATGTTTATTTCTTTAACCTTTATCTTAATGCGTGTTTTCCACGTCATTCGTCGATCAAGCCACATCCCCAAATACCGAGCTTTACTTTCCTGTGGAATAAGACTATCAAGATAAACGGGTGGGCATGTATCGCGTCTATTTGTGAACGTGACATGAACTGACTTCGATGGGTTGACCTTAATTCTCCACTGTCGTGCCCATTTTTTTAGGTGATTTAAACCGGCCTGTAATTTTTCCGACGCCGCTATCGGATCGTTGTCGCTTGCAAACAGTGCTGTATCATCAGCGAATGCTGCAACCTCAATGTTGGTTTTAACTGGGAGGTCATGTGTATACAAAAGAAATAGAATTGGACCCAAAACAGAGCCCTGTGGAACGCCAGCCTCAGCAGGATAAAATCCAGATACATCGCCGTTGAGTTTAATCTGAAAGAATCTATCTGTTAGATATGAGGCCAATAGCATGTAATATGCATGTGGCAAAGAGCGTTTTATTTTTAGAAGTAACCCCTCGTGCCACACCCGATCGAAGGCCTGACTAACATCCAGGAAAGCAGAAGAACAATACTGTTTCCTGTCGAAACAATTATTAATATACTTCTGCACTCTGTGAATTTGCTCTACCGTAGAATGCCCTTGACGAAACCCGAATTGATAGTCTGGAATCGTGCCTTGCAGCGGTTCCCGTAATCGCGAGAGCAGTAACTTCTCAAAGGCTTGAACCTACCTGTGAAACGCTGTTAACGGCTCGAGATAGAACAGTTTGGAGAACTACTCGTAATGCTTCATTATCATAATATCATCATCTTCTTCAAAAGGTAAAAGGAAGTGTATGGTTTTTTTTTAATTATTTGCCGATAATTTACCTTTGTATTTTGTTCTTAGATAGCGTCAAAATGTCGACATTTGCGATTTTACACTTTTTGTTTACATACAATCTGTCTAAGAAAGACAATGAGTAGCAGTGCGGAGAAGTTGGCCGAATTTTCGACATAACTTCCCTATTTTAGAAGCTTGTAATTATTTTTCATACGCGTACGTCAACGCTGCTCGAACGTCTACTTTCGTCAAATTAAAAGTCGATACTAAACTATCGATTTATTATTATTATTTGGAACATTTTCAATTCAATATTTTATAAATAATTTAAGTTATACTTACATTTCACCTAAATCGATTACGTCCGTTATGATTATACATATATATATATATATATATATATATATATATATATAGTTATAAAACTGAAGTTAAAAGCTTTAAAAGACGGTGTATTTAAGAAAAATGTACATTAGGGTAAATAATAAAAGTGTAATAAGATTGATCGCCTACCGATTGTAGCCGCAATACAAACCACGTTTTGTTGCGTTAGGGGCGTGACCGAAATAACGGACGTATATATATATATATAACATACGTATATAAAACGCATATATATATATATATATATGAATAGTTTGTATACTTTATTTCATGCGTATTGCAACTTTTACAAACAACTTGCCTCTGATAAATAAATAAATATGGTAAGTGTAATTTTGATTCAATTTCGTGTGCTGCAGTAATGGCGCTCTTTTTAATTTTATTTCAGGTTAGCGATCGGTTTACTTTTATCGATCGGACTAATAGCTGTCGAAATGATCAGCTTCACATTCGGAATTCTAATTTTCGAATCTTTAATATCAATGATGTGTATCCTTCTATCGCTATATCGTAGATTAGACATCGATATCATATTTTATTGCACTTAGCTTTCTTTGATGTTTTTCTTAATTTTCTGTTTTAATGCACGTTTGTATTTTGTAATCTCAGTGATTTTTCGTTGATTGTTTCACATTTCGTAGTTTTACCCAGCCTATGCGTATGTATAAGAATAAAATTATTACAAATAGAATCATGATTAACGAAAAAGGAGAAAGCAAATAATTAAATTCTAATCGTAAAATACTCAAAATTCGAAAAAATAAAAAAAAAATTGCCGAAATTTTCTTAGAAATAATAGTAATTAACACAATTTGGTGTTAGAAAATTGAACGTTCGATTACGTTCTTGCGTGTGCGTATTTTTGATATTTTACGTATAAAAACTGCTCTGTTTATTGTGGAATAGTATAATAATTAGTCAACATTAATTGTAAAACTTGTCAGTTTGTTTCAAGACAAGTTTCTTGATATAACAGTGATTTAAAAATAGTAATAATTTAGATCCGCGCCCATTTCTAAAATTCTCGTATAAAAAGCATCATTAATTAGGGTATGTAAGCGAAAGTGAGTCTACTGACTCTGTAGTAAACTGCTCAGAATACGATTATGAATTGAAAATCGTTTATCCGAAGTACGATCAATATATTCGATTTAGAGTTCTGCTCTAATCGAGTACTGCTCATTTGGATGCGATAATTTACTTGTGATAAACGTCTAGTAAATATGACAGCTTTCTTTTCTGCGTGTATATATGGTTTTTTTGTAATTTTCTGTTTTGTGCAAAATTATATCGTCGAGATAGCCTAGTGGCTAAAGGCACGGACTTCTGTACGAAAGTGTACCAAGTTCGGATATGATTGGCGACGCAAAAATTATCATCAGAAAATAAAAATATAAATAATCCTAATATATTATCGGGTGGGAAAAGTAATTGCTAACCACCACGCACAACACACCATTAACAGTATAGTACACTACAAAAACACGCGGGGCTGCATTGTGTTCTGACAACAAAGCGATTACAATCAGTTCTCCCGGGTGTGTGCGTCTATATACGCTAACACGATGATTGCCTTATACGCTACTTACACTGTACAACAAAATATGTATAGGTAAGTAGTTGCCTACCTCAGATAAGGAGATGGCACTTAAAAAAATATATATATATGCATGTGTGGCGCACGTATACATATCCAAGAGTTTTTCTTGCACCGCATTAGCATTCGCTTGAAAACATGTAGACGCAATTCAAATTCCACTTGTGTTCTGTTAAAAAAATATACAAATGCTTGTATTTACGCTTAGCGGTATGTAACTATTTATGAAACTGTTGAATCTACGTATACGCATTCGTATATATATGCGATTATTAAAATATATAATATATATATAAATATATATATATAATATATATATATATAATATATATATATATATAAAATATATAATATATATAAAATATATAATATATATATATATAAAATATATAATATATATATAATATATATATATATATATATAAATATATTATAGAAGGATGTCTTTATGGTGTATCCAGTATGATACTGTAGAGGATTATTCTCAAAGTTGGAGTCTCTCTCTCTCTCTTTCTATATATATCATCATCGTCGTCGCATTGTTCGTTGCCGAACGTCGTGACTAGCTATTGTATGTTTATTTTTACGTACAAAATGCGCTATTATTCAAGGCACTATTTACATGCGACGCAGATACGCGCGCATATGATGTTATACGGATTGGGATACCACTGCCTTTTCCGTGATAATTAAGAATTAAATTATGATGAAAATTATCTATATATTATTATTTTTTCGAATTAGCCACTGATGGTCTACGTTATCAACTGGTTCTGTCATTTTTCTTCCTTTCTTTTCTATACTGCTTTCATACTTTCACTGTTTTTTTTTTTTTCATTAAATACCAATTCTTCCTCCTTTCTTTTCAACGAATCCTTTACAGTCAAGCAGTCTTTTCCTTAATTTTAATAGCTGTTCTACATCTTCAGGCATAATATTCAGTTCTGCCATGGCATTGTTAGTCTCTATATACTATGTACCATCCATTTTTAATTTTCGCATATACTTAAACAATCTTCCGGTGAGCCTGCTGGCCTCCATCCTTTGCATATATCCGTAAAATGGAATTATTCTTTTCCGGATCGCGATAGTAATTGTTTACACATGTTGATATATTTCTTGATCACTTCGTTTTATATATGTTTCACCAGTCCTATTATTCTTCTGGCCATCTTTCTTTCTGCGATTTTAATCTGTTCATTTAATCCTTTTCGCTTCATTTTTAGGCCCTCTGCTGCATATAACGCCTCTGGTCTGATCACAGTTGTATAATGTCGCAGTTTAGCATTTCTTGATATAAATTTCTTATTATATACTTCTTTTGTTAAATAAAATGCTGCTTTCGTTCGATCGATCCTTTATTTGATTGCTTCTCTTTCTGATGCATTCTGTTCGATTAATTCTCCCGGATATTTGAATTTATTTTAGCACTTGACCAAACTTAGTTTTTATTTTTCAGGAGCGGCTGTAATATTTGTTATAAATTTGTTTTTTTTTTCGAAGGAAATTTGTAGTCCAGCTTTATTCGCTTGTTCTCTTAATAATTCTATCTGCCGTTTTGTTGTCTCCGTAGATTCTGCCATTATTGCCAGATCATCTGAAAATGCTAAACAGTCTATTAGTAAATTGTCCTTGTATCCTAGTCTAATATTCCCATTGATATTTTCATCATTCATAGCTTTTATCCATTCTTTTATAACTTTTTCAAGTGTGCAGTTAAAGAGCAAGGTGACATCCTTCTATCTAACTCCTGTTTTTATTTCCAACTGTCTGGATATTTCACCTCTAAATTTCACTTTAGCATATCTGTTTATTAACGTTTTTCTTATTAAGCTTGTGGCTTTTTCATCCGGACCAAATTTTTTGAGGTCATTAAACAACTGTTCTATCTACTGAATCATATGCTTTTTTAAAATCGATAAACATAATTATATATTTTTTGGATCTTTTCTTCAGATTCAATATGAATGACTTGAGATTGAAAATCTGTTCAACGCATGAACTGTTTGCTGAATCCACACTGATATTCACCAATTTGTGTATCCAGCTGCTCTTCTGCTCTAGTTTGTATTGCCTTAGGGAGTATTTTATAAATAACTGATAACAGCGATATATCTCTGTAATTGTTCACATCTGTCTGTATTCCTTTCTTATTTAATATCAATGCTGTTGTTCAGTCCTGGGGAATTATTTGTCTCCCAAAAACTTTTGATTATTTCAACCAGTTTATCTTGGCGTTTATTATTCGAATTTTTCCATAACTCTGCTGTTATTGTATCCTCTCCTGGAGCCATTATATTAATAATTTCTCCCTTATCTGGAGTCATAGAATCGTGATTCCTATCCCCTTCTTCAAAAATGAAGGTTAGTGTTGGACTTTCGCAGTTCAGTAGCGTTTCAAAATATTCTGCCAATATTTTACAATTTTCTTTGTTACTAAATGCCATCTTTTGATTTTTGTCTTTGAACATAAGATACGGGTATATATAAATTTATTTACACTTTGTTTGAATGTTTTATAGTCTTGTGTTATTCTTTTGGAAATCTTGTTCGATTCTACATAGCTGATCACTGTGATATTTTCTTTTCACATTTCTGATGATCTTCCCTACCACTTTCCTCATTTCTATGAAATATGTTTTATTGTTTACGTTTTTATCTGCATTCCACTTTTTCCGTGCATGTTATCTTTTTATAACGGCTTCTTCATATTCATAATTCCACCAAGAATGTTTTCTTATTGTTAAGCTAAGTGTTTCTCTAGCGGTTTGAACCAATACCTCTTTTAATTGTTCCCAATTCTCCGGATTTCTAGTCTCTAATTTTTCCTTAAATTCAGATCCCTTTTTTAACTTCATTGTATCATACTTGCTCATTTTTGTTTTAATTTGTTTCCTTGTATTCCTAGGTTAAAATTTAATTTTAATTTTAGAAAGGCGATGGTCTGAATCCAGATGACTATTTTTTACAACTTTTGCATTTTGTATCTCCTTTGTGGATACTTTTGACACAGCCACATGGTCTATTTAAAATTCACCTAATTTTGAATTTGGAGACGTCCATGTTTTCTGTTTCCTCGGTAAGTGTTTAATAGTTGTGGATTTCATAATCAGGTTTGCAGCTTTACACAGATCTATTAGTCTTTCTCCATTATTGTTAGTCCTTAAATGTGCTGGGTATCTTTCAACAATATATCTATACTTCTTTTTTCTGCCTGGTTGTGCATTAAAATCTCCCAGTAATACAGTTGTGTGTTTCCTGGGGATGTTTATAAGGACTTCTTCCAATTCTTTCCAAAAAATATCTGCTCCTTTTTTATTTGTTCGATTTTTTGATTTATTGGTGCATGCGCATTGATTAACGCTTATATTTTATTTGTGCATATAATGCTCAGTAAAGAAATTCTACTGTTAAATGATTTGAAATCCACTACAAAATCCAGGATCCGGCAACTGACTACAAAAGCTGTTCCTAAATACGCAGCGTTGTTTGTTTCTATTTTTCCTACTTTTCCTTTGAATATTCGATATCCCTCAGATTCGAACACATTTTCATATGTATATCTTGCCTCCTGTATAGTAGCGATAACCATGCTCCTTCAGAATTTTAGTTTCCCTACTTTTTGTAATGAATTTATATTGACTGTTGCAAAAAAATTTTCTGTTGACTTCTAATCTTTTTAAAATCCTTAGAGCATGTTGGTGCAAGCTTTCCAGAATATGATAGCTTCCTGGTTACCACATGGAGTAGTTATATGATTTGTCTTTTCCATCATGCTTTCCAGTTGAAAAACAGTATTATGTTTATTCATATTCTAGATAAAACCAATATACTGCCAAGATTGTTAGTCTTGGAGGGTAGTAACTCTATTCACCAGAGCTGTGGAACGCTGCCAATGACTATGATTATAGTTTTCTGCCGCCGTCCTACGGTAATAGACCTTCCTCATCAACACCCAGTCTATGAAGGTTCTTCTACAGCCTCTGTATAATTGCCCTTCTTTACACTCTTTTGTTCGCCAATCTGAAATTCCACCAGGGTTGGTTACCTGATCTACATCCAGCATTGACTTAACAGGGGTATCTCGAGAATTTGTGTACGGGGTGGAAGTGGAGAGCAAACTTCTTGAGAGTTTGTATGTTGCACATCACACTTCCTGGGTTGCCCAATATATATATATACATATATATATATGTGTGTGTGTCGATATATATATATATATGTATGTATGTATATGGATATGTATATTCTAATTTCTTATGTCGATATATATATATATATATATATTCGAAAAGGATATTATATGATACATTATATGAAATGCTAATGAATACAGTAATACAAGGTAGAACTCAAATGGCGTCATAAACAAATATTTAAATGTTCATATTCCAGATTACTTGTTCGTTATTAAAAGAATAGCAAGGAAGTTTTTTATTTTTCATATGGAATAGTCCATCTTGCAATAAGTGATACCCGAACTATTGATAGATACTATTCCTTTTAGGTTTAAAAATATGTTTAAAAAAAACGTGAAAAAAAGTTGTTTATTCTACATACATTTGTTCACCAAGTTTTCAGGGTTCCACATAGCGGATAATATCTTTGCAGACGCTGCACACTATTGGAGCATCCTAGTAAATATTATCGTCCGGAATTCATTTATGCCGCGGTACTTAAAAAGACGCAAATACTCCAACGGTTCCAAAGTGATTAATATATGCGACATATTCCACTTGTTATCGACAAAAGTCATCATGAATTTGCGGGTCAGTCTTTGTAAGTTTCGCTAATATTGAATGACGGAATGTGCTCCTCCCACCGACCTTTCAATTCTAGAACTGCATATAAAGCCGGGGAACAACCGCTATTACCTAACTCCAATACGACAAAGACTAAAGTTCATCGTTTACGTAATAAGTTAGAATCATTTGGAAAAATCGCTGATCCACAGCGGACGGCATCTGATAAGACTCGTAGACCGCATTACCGCAATTACGTATTTAAGATTACCTACCTTAATACGATCTTATAAACAGCAACGAAAAAGATGGACGTTACATAAGTTAGTAAGCGTGTGTATTTAGTGTCGTAAATGCACCTAGATGTATAAAATCTTTTACAGCCATCGTAAATATGATAGTCGATAACGCATATAACACAGCTCGCATGAAACACGTGATACAATTTACTGCATCGCATTACATTTCCGCTTAATATCGATATATTCGTCACGTGTGCAAAATTAAATAAAATCCGCATATTTTAATTTTTTTCCTTAATCGTTTAAAATTATAGCAATCGTTACACACGCTATGGCGTGTATATTCTTGTCATACTGGCTGGTGGATTCTTGGGATTGTACTCTGTTTTGGATCGTTTTTATGTTTTGCAGTTTCATACCAGGTTGTGTAGAAGTTGGAGTTATCATACATATGTTAATAGTTAAAAGAATTTGTTGTTAAATTCCTTTTGTACATCAATTCTCGTATGGATTTACCGTGCGTTTAATTTATGCGTAATTGTGTATCAATACTTTGATTTACTGCACGCCTCGAGTTAAAATGCGTTCGTTTTCTTTCTTTAAATAATACCGATATATATATATATATATATATATATATATATATATATATATATATATATATATATATAATATATATGCGTGTAGGTTAAACTATCTTTTTATTTCGATTTTCTTTCGTTCGAATCTACAGCGTACGATATCCATTTCCAAAATCTGTATTAATTGAAGAATTGAGTGATGAAATTGTTGCGGTTCACTATATATTTTTTTGTTTTTGTCGGGTACCAGGTACTGCTGCTACGGCCAGGAGCATCCGAAAGTAATTATTGGCTATTATATAACGTTGATCATATCTATATTTCGGAAAAATTGAAGAATTGCTTGTACTGCAATTGGGTCATCAGTTAAGACTTCTTGTAGTGAATTGCAACTGAACTTTTGAGGTCAGTATGCTGAGTATTGTGTACACTTAAGAAATAAATGTCGGAGTGTTAAGGGTGTCTGGACGCAGCGAGCGCACAATGGTGGATCTGTTTTATTTATAATGTAGCCATGATTCAATGCAGTGTAACCAGTGCGAAGACGAGATAGAACTATCTTTTCCTTTCTGTTGTGTAAAAAAAAAGATCTCCAAGGAAAACGATGAGAACGGATAGTTTTAAGGTGATTAGTTGTAGGAATAACATTCCATAGATCACAAAATGTTTTATCGGTTTTGTGTTCGATGGGAGCGATTGCATCAGATTCGGATATAGGAGTTAATGGATACGGTTGAATAGTGGCTTCTTCTTTAGCTGTTTTGTCTGCTAGTTCATTTGATGGAAAACGTCCATAATTTGAGATCTGTAATAATATTATAATTAAGCGTAGGGTTATCTGTTAATTTGGTAGAGTTATCGTTAAAGCGCATGATAGAAGAGAGAGAGAATCGGAACATATTAGACGATTTTGTGGTTTTCAGCGAGGACAGTTGATATAGCGAGGTATATTGCGTATAGTTCAGCAGAAAATGCCGAGTATCGAGGTGGTGGGGTATAACGTATCCTTTGAAACTACAGTACAACCACAAAGTTGGTTAGATTTGGATACGTCGGTGTAGATTGTTGTGTATTCTTTATATTTGTTTATGTGATTATTTGTTTAAACTGTGGAAATTGGATGTATTGTGGACGGTGTTAGAGACGTGTCGAGTTGGATGTAGAAGGAGTGCCGAGATTGCGCATGATTTTAATAAATTAAATGAGAAACTCCTGGAATAGGAAAGTTATCTGAAAGTTGGGAGAGTGTTTGGAGATGTATATAACATTTTTCATCAAGGTATTTTCTTCTTAAAAATTGAGTCAATTCTTCAGCTTCACAATAAAGTCTGTTGATTGGGCTGGTTCGAAAAGCACTAACGGCTATTCGAATTGCTCTATTGCATATGGTATCAAGTCCAATGCCCTGTTCTTAGCGGTTTTACTATATATCGTACTATCATAATCCAATTTTGATCTTATGAGACACCGAGGTATAGATGTAATAAGGATCATTTGTCTGCTCCAGATGAAGTATGGATCAATCTTCTCAGCCTGTTCATGTTTGTAGAAACTGTAACTAATATGTTGTTTAAATGATAAGCCGAGCACCTGGATAACCGGACGGTACAATCCTGACGAACACGTTTTTCAGCAGATAAGGTTCGGCAGCTTACAAAAATTGTAAGATCGTCCGTATTAAACTATGTACTGGAGAAATAATTGCGTCGACTAAATCATTAATAGCTATATTAAACAGTATAGGACTCAACACGAAGCCCCGGGCCATTCAATTTAGCAAGGAGCGTACGGATGACGATTTATTATTTCCGATTCGAACGTAGAAACTTCGGATTGTATATAAATGAGGTAAAGTTTCCGCAGAAGCCCCAAACTAAAAGTTGATTCAAAACTTTTTTGCATTGGGGGGATCTTATCGAAAGCGTTTGATAAATCGAAAAACAGAGCTAGCAAATGAAGTCCGTTAACTGCAATGCTTCTACAACAGCAATATTAATTTGAAATTAATTCACCGTGAATACGGATGCTGAGCTTTTTCTCGCATTTATATATATATATATATATATATGCAAAAGTGCGTGGCAATAGTTTTACTATTTGAAAAGGATAAGTTATTATTCGAGCACCTGCATAACCGGACGCTACAATCCTGAAGAACACGTTCTCCAGCAGATGAAGGTTCGGCAGCTTACAAAAATTGTAAGATCGTCCACATATTATAAACTATGTACTGGAGAAATAATTGCGTCGACTAAATCATTAATAGCTATATATATTAAAGAGTATAGAACTCGATATAGAGTTCCGGGTCATTCAATTTAGCGAGTAGCGTACGGATGACGTTTTATTATTTCCGATCCGAAAGTAGAAACTTCGGTTGACGAGGAAATTAGATAAAAATGAGGTAAGGTTTCCGAGATTTAAAACTTTTTGGATTCTGATCTTATGGAAATCCTTTGATAAATCGAAAAACAAAACTAGCAAATGAAGCCTGTTAACTAATACTTCTACAACGGCATTTTGTATAGAAAATAGGTGGTAGAGAGTAGAATGTAATTACTGTATATTGGTGATTGTGTTCTATACACCGTCAGATTATGTTATAATCAAATCTGATTTTTTTTCTTTTTTTTTTTCTTAAGTATTTTCTTACATTTTATTTTTTGTTTTTTCATTTTATTTTTGTTGTTTATTTATTACTTTAGTTTAGTTTATCGACATACTCAAAAAATTCCTATCCCATTTAATTGTTAAATTTAATAAAGAGCACATTCGGGTACAAAAGAGTTCTACGTGGGTTTTTTTTTTTTTTTATTTTGTGACAATGGGAGAAAACAATCAATACGTACGCAGGATGTTCTTTATTCGATCGGGGAGTCGGGGAGTCTACGTATAAACAACGATAAAACATCCCGTCTGTTTTCCGTTTAATGACAAAATTATGTAATAAATGTATACGGCGGCCCGTATTTAGTTTAAATCAAGATTTTTTTTTTGTTATACTTCCTATTTATATTACGTACAATAAATTATACGTTCATATCGATCGTGGACACGTTTATATATAGTGGGATTTCCATTGTTTAAAGAAATGCGAATAATTTTCCTAAGAACGCTCAACGATGATATATATTATTCTTTTTTAATCTCATATACATATATATATATATGTGTGTGTGTGTTGACTAACAGTGTGGAGGCATTTATTTAAAGAAGAGGATATCGCAAATTATCGATCGTGTACAGCTAGCGATCATTCACAGTATTTTTGTTCCGTAAAGATTTCAGTTAGAGTCGCATGTTTATAATTTAACTCGAATCGATCTCGAGCAATTATTATGTAATCAATAACGGCACTGCGTAAATTACGCGTATTCGTATCCGTCACATTTTGCGTCCTATTACGCTACTTCGATAAAATTAAACGTTGTTACTCTTATTTCTGTCGTTATCGCGATAATTATTTATTATCGTATTATCATTATTATCGCGATTTTTAACATTAAATCGATAGTATATTTTTCACGTTTATTATTTCACGGTGTTATTAACGAGATAACTCTGTATCGCGAACGCGGTTATATACCGTCGCACGAGTTCGATTATTATCGAATCTTAAACGTGTGACAGATACGATTCGAGGAGCGGTGTTTATTAAATTAATTCATTTTCTAATTATTATTATTATTATTATTATTTAAATAAATATTTCGCGAATATACATTTTCCTTATATACGTTACGTTTGTTTTTGAAGTCGATCGTTTGAAATTTAAAAACGACATTTCTCAGAATCTCGTACTACATTCTTATCGCGGACAAAACAAAAAAACAAAAAAATAAAACTTGTAATAAATTGCGGGTAAAGTTAATTTACGAGAAAAAATATGGCCGACCTACAAAATAATGAGATTGCTGTGGCGGTCGTATTAAAAGGTAAGCGATCTACGCGTGTATATTGTGTTTCTTACGTATGTATGTGTATGTATACCGAAAAATCTAGTTTCACACAAAATAATATTACTACCATTTTTTATTTTTTTATTTTTAAATCGTGTATTTGTATAATTAATATAATACGTGAAAATACCGGAGCATGCTTGCACTCTCCCACGTAATTTATATATAATATACATAATTCAAATATTCCGTCAAGCTTTGTCAACGAATGTCTACATTACCCGTATTTAATTTATATGAATTATTTTACAATGCTAAGAATCTTTAATCCACACGCACTCGCATAATATACATAATCTCAATCGTATCTCGCTTCTGTACACATCTTTGCTTTCAATTGTATACTCTCACAGCATTCTTATTTCCTATCGGTAGTAGTAAGGCATCGTTAGAGGTATTCATTTAATATCTCGCATCTCCATTTCTATTCAACTTATCATTGTTATCATTGGTTAAAATTATTATTATTATTTTAAATTGTACTCCTTACATTCTTTTTCATCCATTGTTTTAATTCTCTTTTCAGCTATTCTTTTTTTTTCAATATACTTTACTGCTACTTATTATTATTATTATTATTTATTTATTTATTATTTATTTACAATAAATAAATAAATAATAATAATAATAATAATAATAATAAGTAGCAGTAAAGTATATTGAAAAAAAAGAATTATTATTATTAATTAAGTATTATTAAAATTTTGTTTATTTAAAAATAATATATATACTTATATGTACATATATACGTATGAAATACACCGTTTTTGTTTGTCCAAATTGTTCGGGCCGTTTCTGAGATGACCGAGTATATATATATATATATATATATATATATATACAAAAATTTAATTACAAGAATTAGTTAAAATCACTAAACGATTATTTTTCTTGAAAGTTAGTAAACTGCATAAATACACCATCTTATAAAATTTCAAGAAATATAGCAAATTTTTTAAAAGAAAATTATGAATTTGAGGATAAATTTAGTATAAAAAATAATATAGAATTAATAAATTGTCTAAAAGGAATAAAACTTCAGAATAATGTTATACTAATATCGTTAGATGTAGTTAACATGTATAACAACATTCCTACTGATAAAGTAATAGAATATATTAAGAATAATAATTTAAATAATAATATTTATAAAAATCATTATATAAGAATATTAGAGACAGTTTTAAATCAAAATTATTTTCAATTTCAAAATAAATATTATAAACAAAATAGTGGTTTAATTATGGGATCTCCATTATCACCCATTTTAGCTGATATTTATATGAATAAATTGGAGAATAACATTAAAAATAAAAATATATTTAAAAATAATGTTAAATTATGGAAAAGATATGTTGATGATATCTTAATAATATGGAATTTTAATAATGATAATGACAGTATTTTGGATGATTTTGTAACTAATTTAAATAATTATAATAAAAACATTCAGTTTATGTTAGAAATAGGAGGAAAAACAATAAATTTTTTAGATTTAAATATTAACATTATTGACCAAAAAGTTGATATAGATATACACAGAAAACCTACACAAACAGATATATTAATACCAAATGATTCATTTCACCCAAAAATGCATAAATTATCAAGTTTAAGAAACTTTATTAATAGAGCAAAATCAATTTTAACAGACAAAGATAAATTGAATAAAGAAAAAAACATTATAAAACAAATAGCAATAAGCAACAAATATAAGCCTATTATAGTGGATCAAATATGGAATAAAACTAAAATCAATATAAATACAGAAAACAATAAAAAGAATTATTTAGGTTCTATAAATTATGTAGGAAGTTATACATATAAAATAATTAAAATATTTAACAAATATAACATTGATTTAGCAATAAGAAATAATAGTACATTATTAAAATCAATTAATAATAATAAAATAGAAAATAGAAATATATTAAAAAATTCAAGAGTCTATAAATTAAATTGTAATCAATGTGAAAAAGAATACATAGGAGAAACAGGTAGACAATTCTAAGATTTAAAGAACATTTAAATTCATATGCAAATAATGATGAAAAATCGTTGTTTGGAAAACATTGTGTAGAATTAGAACATAAAATAAATAATATTAATCTAAATTATAAAATTTTACATATAGAAAAACACTACAAAAAAGAAAACTACTTGAAAAAATGGAAATTATAAAAGAAAGGGATAAAAATAAAAATAGTTTATTAAATTCAATGGTAAATTTTGATGATGAATTAATTTTAAAAAGTATATTGTAAAATATGTTGTAATTTTACTGGCTATTAATTTTTATTATATAATATAAGTATTTTTCAATGTTTAAATTATTATCTGGCTATTGTTTTGTAAATTTTATATATTGATAGTTGATTGTGTTGTTCACCACGGTCATTATCAGATTTTTAATATTTATTTTCATTTTATTTGTAAAATTGTGTTTTTTTAAAAATTTTGTGGTTGTATATTTTTATATTTTATATTTTACGTTTGGACATCATACATCGCAATAGTAAATGAAAAATTTAAAATTCCAACAGTATACAACTTTTACAGAATCAGGAAAATAATATTGAAGAAAAAATTAATATAAAAAAACTAAATTAATAAACAAATATATTGATATTAAATTTCAACAAATCAAAAAAATAGACCGACAGAAGCAGACATCATTTTTGGATCATATTTTCACAATTACCATCACATATTTTTAAGTAATTATATTTAATTTATATTTTTAAAATTATGATTTTTTAAATTTTTCACTTGATAATGGCGTAAATGCCGAAAAGCTTTGTGTTTTCCTTAAGAAAATAAATATTAGTGATTTAACTAATTTTCAATTGATTTTTTATAAATTTTATATTGGACAACTGTTTTTCAATTATTTTTAATTTTACTGGCTATTGCTATGTAAAAAAACATATCATTGATAGTTGATTGTGTTGTTTACTATATTCACTGTCAGATTGTTTTATTTAATACTGCTATTCGTTTTGTTGATTTTTTGTGAATTGTAATCTTAAATTCATATTTTTTCATTTTATATTTTTTATTTTTAAATATTCACTTAATAATGACTTAACAGCCGAAGAAAAGCTTTGTGTGATTTTTCATAAAGAAAAAACTTTTAGTGATTTTAACTTCTTTTTTTGTTGTTTATTTTATTTATGGTCTGTTACGTGTTTTAGTTTTTCATCATCTAATTTTATTTTTATTTCTTTATTATCGTCCATTCACCTTACGAGCACACTTTTTTTTTCTTGTTTACTGACATATTATAGCGCTTCATTATGGATTTTAGTTTTAACAATACATCTTATATATATATATATATATATATATATATATATATATATATATATATATATATAAATAAAGATACAATCTTAATCTACTAAGTTAAATTGAAATCAAATTTAAAAAACTCTAGCTTAATTTAACAAGATCTAATCCTATTAGTCATGACTGTGAGTTTTCAATGACCCATCGACCGTAACTTTTGATATATTCTTTTATTGTATATGATAATTATATAACTAGATCTAGCGGATGGTGTCGCTCAAGACGCCTGACGTCTTGTCTAGTATCGAGTAATTGGATTGTTCCACGTTGACTAGTTGCCGCAGCTGCTTTTTAAGAGCAGTTGCGTATCTTCCAATCTCCTCGTTTACGAATGTGCATATCGTCATTTCCGGAATAGTGGCACGCATCGACTATTGCTCTTAGTATTGACATCTGACAGAATTTTTTTACATGGCGATTTCGCCAAAAAATATTCCAATCGTATTTATTAAATACTTTTTTCTAAATCTATCACTGCAATGTGCACTGATTGATTTACTTGTTTTTTCGATCACCATTCGCAGTGCTCTAATCTTTTGTTCCTGATCTAAAACCTTATTGCTCTTCGTTTGGTTCGTTCTCAATTTTGTATTTTATTCTGGCTAATACTATTTTTTGTAAGTATTTTTTAGCAATGTTACAGTAAGCTTATCGATCGGTGTTCTTCGCATTTAGTTGTGTCATTCCTTTTTCGGATCGTTATTAATTTTGTTTTTCTTAAAATCGTTCGATATTTCGGCCCTTTTCGTACATATCGGAAATTGCTTTATAAACGTGTGTTAGTTCTTTAACCGCTTTTATAAGTTCGCTGCAAATGTTATCATATACTGCTGGTTTTTTTTTTTTATGGCTTTATCTAATTCATTTCATACATGGTCCTACGATGTCTTTTTGTATTGTCCCATTTATGACAATATCTTCCGAAAGATATTCCTCAGTGTTATTCGTTTTACTATATAACTTTTCTACGTATCTCTTCCATCTCTGATTTATTTCTTCGTCTTCTATTAATTTCCCCCCATTTTCATTATCAATACCATTTTCTTTATTTAAACTCGGAAGGTAGTTTTTAGTTATTTAATTTTTTAATTCTATCAATAGAGTTTTTACTTTTTCAGTTAGTCTATTTAGATTATTTTTGTCCTCGGGATGTTCGTTTCGCTGCAAAATTATTCTCTTTTTTTCGGAACAGCCGGTAGTATATATTTTAGATAATTGTTGATACCATATCGATCTGTGTTAGACGTGATAGGATTAGAATTTATTGTTGCGATTTGAATTAGTTTTGTACGTTGTTTCGTCGCGGAATCGATTTCATTTAGTGTTGTAAATGGTTTGCTTCCGGAGATTCTTTAAACAGTTGCCTATATCGGGGATTTATTATGCATTAAAGTTGTTTACAAGTGTTTGCGATATGTTAATAGTGGCAATAATACACGGGTGATCCGAGTACAAATTTATAGTCTGATTGTACAGATAATTTTTAGACAGCCCCCGAAATATGTAAAAATTAAATAAATTAGGTTTTTGTTTACATCTGTGGGCCAATTGGTAGGCTCTCTATTGTTAAGTTATACAAGGATCATTAAAGCGGGAAATTAAAGCGCGCATAATAATAAAACACGAACTAGAAATACACGTTAACGTTAATATGACTAATATTTTAAGCTTGACGGATTCATTACCTGCCTGAATTTATACTTTTCTATTTCAGGTAAATTATTACCAGTAACAGTTTATTGTTTTCTGCTAAGTAAAACGGTTAATCATTAAATAAGCGGTGTAGCAACCATTGTAAAATGCCTCTTTAATGTCAATACTCGGAATTAGTTTATATTTTTTATAATTAATATTATCTTTAATTTTGTAGATGATGTGCTGTTTGTAACGTGTTCAAACTACAGCTCTTCTATAAATCGGCAATTGCCTATTGCTCAGGAAGTTTTTGTTTCTTCTCTTGAACATAATTTAATCGGTCTTAATAATTTTTCGAAATTTTTGAAAATATGTTCAGTAGGAACATCGATCGATAAGAATTATTGTTATTTGGGTATTTTTGTGCAATGATTATCTTAATTTTCCTTTAAGGCTTAATGCGAGTGAAATTAGCTCATTATACCTATTACGTTCAATAAAATTCAATCTTAAATCTCTTTTGATTGCTGGTCAATATGTAGAGAGCACTTTACTTTCAAGTTTCTGATTTTCGCCGTTTCTTTCAATTCCTGGTACGTATTTACTTTTGCATTTTCCATTACTTAGGTGATGTATTTTTGCCTCGGTTTTCCATGTATATGTTACATGCTTAAAGACATTCTGATGAAAACATAACTGATAGTTGAAATTTTTTCGAAAATTAATTTTTCAACAACTTAACTTTTTACGAAGATCAAACACGCGTTCAGAGAAAAGAGGATGCTCAAAATATAAATGAATGTAAAATATCTTCTAATCTCTGAATCGTTTACATTTACTTTATTTTTAACAAATCGACTAATCTGTGACGTGATATTTAAATTTAGCCGGCTTTCTTTTCGATCTTCGAACATACTTTTACGAGTAGCTTCTTCGATTTCCGACTTCTGGTACGTGTCTTTTTGACTTTTTGTTTCTTCCATTTTAATAGATTTTTTTGTCTTCTTAATGCTTTTTGTTCTTCTGGTCGTTTTTCTTCTACGCAACGCATCGTCCAAATGGTTCCGATCGGTAGAAGGACCGGTAATATTTTCAACATTTACTCTAGATGTCGACTGTTGTTAATTTAATTTTTCTGTTTTCATTTTTATTGAATCCGAATTGTTGAACTTTTCTTCTAATAATCGTTACCGTTGTTAGTATTCATTTTTGTGCATTACCATAGTAATATGATTACAAACTATCGCCAACATTATTGTCCGTATTTATTTTTACACCGCCATAATAATAGTAATAACGTACTTTTAATATCGCAATTTCTTTTATGCGTATGTTTATTTAAATAATTTGTAAAAAATGCAAAATTCGTCATACAAATTGTTCATAAACGTGTTTTGAGTATGGTCCAAAAACAAATCATTAATCAAACGACTAATTTAATCTTAAAACGAACCATTTATTGTCACTTGTTATCACAAATCATTATATATATATATATATATATATATATATATATATATATATATATATATATATATATACATAACGATTAAATGAATTCGCATTTATCTGAAATTTATTATGCTTTATTAAATAGGGGAATACTGATAATTGTAGAACATCTGAATTCAACAGTGTATGAAAATAGAAAACATATTAGTGAAGGAAATATACTTTTAGACTTTTCAGAGAATACCCTGATAATTAATAATACATTTCAACATCATATACATCGATTATATGTGACAACTCGATGGTCAAACCAGAAACCAAATTAATTATGTGCTCATAAGAGAAAGATGGAGATTATCTATTGAAAATGCAAAAAGTTATCCTGGACATCACTATGGCATCGATCGCAATGCATTAGTGGTGGAAGTGTGCCTAAAACTAAAACGACTGTCAAGACCGAAAATAAAACCGATGGCACTTAGGAAAAAATACGAAATTCGTAACAGTAATCGCCAAGTAAATGAACAGCCTAATGAAGTATGATAACAGATAAATATAACACGGATGAATTAGGGAACAGATGGCAAGCTATATTAGAGAATCAGATGGAAACACGCCAAAGAACAAACCTAGGAAACTGTAAATAATCCGAAAAAAACATAGGCAATAATTAAACAAAAGCAGCAACTGAAGATGCGTGGTTCAAACAGGAATGATAAACAAATAATGTATAATCAACTCACAAAAGTGCTGAATAGAGCACTTCGCAAAGACAAAAATGAATTTGTAATAAAAATGTGAAGAAATTGAAAATTATTCTCAGCATGAGGAAACAAACTTGTTCAGGAAGTTCAAACAATTAACCAGAACTTTTGAAACAAGACACGTCACTTAATGAAAGATCGTAATAGAATATTTTTCAACAACAACAATTTCATTTTTACAGTGTTACAACCACAAATAAATTCATTAAGCTAAGTAGTACCTTAGTAATATCCTTAGCAAATTAAGAGTATAAAACAACTTGAAATTAAATTAAAATTTAATTTTTATAATAAATATATGACGTAGGAAAAATTAAAACAAAAAACCTACACAAAAAAAGGAAACGCTATAATTAACTTTAAATTAGTCATAATAATAACTTAAATCGCGTAATTGACTTTTAAATTAAATTAAATTATAAACATCTGCGCTTAAGTATACGATGTTTATATTTAGTGTAAGATGCAAATGCGACATATCGTAATTGCCTAAGCTCATTATCGTGATTATCACACTTTTTATACAATTTTTGCGATAATTTGCTAATATATACGTAATATATGGAAGTTTTAATTGATTATGTAAGTGTGGTAGTTTGTCATATCGTGTAGCATTCAGCGAAATTCTACAGCAATGATTTTGCATTATCTGTAATTTGTTATAAGTATTATCAGATACATGCATATGTCAATCTTCGTCTGATTATGGTAGTATAGATTAGTTTTTTATTTAATGTACTAAGATCGGACCTTTTATTAAAGGGGTACAGAATGTGGATAGCTTTATGAGAGATCAACAGCATACTTAACGTGGTTATTAAACGTTAAACGACTATTCGTTATCACATCTAAATACTTAATCTCTTTAACAAACGGAATTTGCTTTGGATATCACCACAATGTCAGACAAGGATGGTGGTCTTCTTCTTGAGAATAAGATGGCCTTTGTTTTCTCAGAATTAAAGTTTAGTTTCCACCGCTGATAATATTTGAAAATTGAGTTTACAGCTTTTTGTAATCTCTTACGAATGGTATCACTTCTATATGAAGTGCAGTATAAAGCTAAGTCATCAGCATATAATGCGGTATGTACAAATGGTATCTTTGGGATGTCGTTTAATAATATTACAAACAGATATAGACCAAGTACACTTCCTTGTTGTGGGGCTCCCGAATAATACGTTTTTATTGAAGAATTATCAGAGTAATTTGTAACGTAAAATGTTTTGTTGTTTAAATAATATTTAATTTAATAAGACGTAGTGGGAATTGAGATTTGATCATTTCATATAATATACCATTATGGCACGCAGTATCGAAAGCTTTCTCAAGTCAATCATTATCACACCTGTGTGTTTGCGAAGATTAATCAGTAATAAAATCGGAAATTCTCGCAACTTGATGCACTGTAGAATAACCTGATCTAAATCCAAACTGTTCACCGTAATAATTCCATTTTTTAAAGAGAAACTTTGTAACTTATTCAGTATGATTTTTTTCGCAAATTTTCTGAGATTACTTAGTAAGGTAATTGGTCTCACATTATTAACATTACTTCTATCCTTTCTCGGTTTAGGTTACACAATTACTTTACCAATTTTCCATTTTGATGGAAAGTGTGCGATCCTGAACATGCTATTAATTAAATTTGTAAAATGATAGCTTTTCGCGATAGGTTTCTAATCATCGCTGCAGAGATTCCGTCATCTCCACATGATGTTTTACTTTTAATAGTGTGGATATTTTATTGGTAGAAGTGGATACTATGCGTTTAGTGAAGTGTTTATTTATTTTCCGTAGACTGTTGTTATTGGCTGCAATTGTTGATTGGAAATTATTGCAAGAGGATTTTTTCCAGTTATCTAGTAAAAATTTAGTTAATTTTTGTGTAAAAAAAAAATAAAACACGCACAATTCTTATACTTTTCTATAATGGTGTATACCTTCGTTTATTAGCTCGACGCCTGTAATAATTTTTAAGAGAACTTTTTATGAAATTAGGAATATTATTTTGACCACAAGTTGTACGCAATGTGTATTTTGGAATATTGTCGTGAGCGGCTGCCATAATTAATTTAGTAAAATTAAGAACACATTCGTCTAGCATTGTGGAAGTAGAACATGTATGTGATAAATTAAATTTTTCATCGATATAGCATCTGAACTGGTACCACTTAGCCATTGTTGTACAAGAATATTTTCTTTTTATTTTGTTCTAATACAGTAATATTTAATGAAGGTTGTATATATGCAAGTATATTATGATTAGAGGATAATGATTATAAACGAAATAGGTTTAGTAATTTTATTGAATACCGTAATTAATATAACATCTAATACGACTGCCCTTTGATGGGTAATATGTTAGATCCGAACGAGGTAATATATTAAAGTTATATTTCATCGATGCCTGTACCAAGAGATTTCCAGCATAATTACTATTGTAACAATTCGATACCTGAAGCTTAGAATTTAGATCGCCTATAATAATTGTATTTGTAAATTTAGTTAGTAAAAAATTTGTATCACTTATAAAGAATTGGATATTTTTAGTCGTCTGTAAACACATATTATATTCACCGTTGTATAATCCACCTCTATTTCAACTGCAACATACTTCGATGATTTTAGTGTTATTGTTGGTATAGCGTATTGTTGGAATGTATCTCGCACAAATATTGCAACACCTCCACTATGTCTTGTCCTATCCACGCGATAAACGCGATAACCGGGACATTTGATTGAAATGTTCTGATATAATTTTGTCGCACATACTACGGAAATATCTACTTTGTTTTCATATATGAAATGAAAGAATTCGTTTAATTTAGTTTTAATAGAATTCGCATTCCATCCTAATAGTTTAATATAATCGATTATTATAATTGCAAAAATTTGTTAAAATAATTTCAACGATTATCGTAATTTTGTTTAACAGTGTCCCTTAAGTTCTTTAAACGGTTACTAATTAATTTGATTACTGCAAATATTTTATTTAAGTTTAATTATTTCATTAAATCCCGATAGACCAGTAAATACTGATATGGTAGATTGTTCAGTAGGTGTAGAAGTACTAGTTACGCCTGCAGCTATCCCCGCGAACGTTCTATTATTATGATTATTATTAATATTAATGTTAGTAATAAAAGTTTTATTATTCGTATTAGCATTAGCGGTTAATATAGATTTAACATTTTCATTAAGTTACGATTATTTAATTTCCGCGATTATACTTTTTTACGGATTTCGCATTACCTAAAATATGATCTATGAGCTTAATTACAGTTTGCACATTTTATCATTGAATCATCCGCTATACATTCTCTACTTGAATGTGATTGTCCGACATTTCATACATCTGGTAGGCAGATTACAGTTAGCTAAGACGTGGGCGTACAACTGGAAAACATTGGATAATTCCATTCTTGAGTCTGTATCTCTCCAATGAAACGATACAGCGTGATAATGGTTTTTATAGAGATAACTTTTCTGATATCCGTACCAAATGGGAAAGTAACTAAATAAAACGAATGCGTTACTTGTGAATTATGTTTGTATTTAAACTGCGATATCGAATTTATACATAGGTAACGGCAGATATGGTTTGGTTAATTTCTTGTTCAGTTATTCCAGCGGGTAAACCTTTCAGAACCATTTTTAATGGCTTTCTATTAGATGGTAAATAAAACTGACGATCCTGACTCTTCAATAATTTTAAAAAGATCAGTTGTCGTTGTATATAATAGTTTTCTGTTTCCGTTTAGGCGTATTTTAAAATCTGATTTAACGACCGTTTTAAATATTTCAATTTCGTCTTTATGTTTCGTATCAGCTGGACTATTTCTACTTGAATTGGTAAAAACCGTTTGTTACTTTCTTCGTTATCGACGCCGTTCGAACCGTTGGAAGCTTTACGTTTCTTCGTATGACTCTCCCCCTTTTGTAGGTTTCTGCTGTTGAAAGGTGGACAGATCCATTTCTTTATCATCATCGTAATCGTTCATTTCATTTATACATTTACTGCACGTCGGAATATTATTTACTATTGTTCATTGTTGTAGTACTAACGCACGCTGCTGTAAAATGAGCAGGCGCCAGTCCGTCATCAGTGTTCGCTATATCTCCGCTTGCGTAGATCATTCGTCTGCATTGTAGATGAGGAGGGTGAAACATATAAGCCGATTGCGATAAACAAACAAAAACGCGACGAACAAACAACAAGAATACGTCTCATGATGGAATAATCATCACAAATAAGTAAGAAGCTGTTAATTGGTGGCCGGCGTACTCTAAAGAGTTAACGTTGGGAGTAGTATAAAACGTGCATGCAAAAAGTCTGCAAATAGAACAATAACTACACGTCCTCCGAGACAAAATTGTACACGCAATAAATAAAAGATAATGAATCAGCTGGAAGTTATGAGATAGTAGCTGGAATGATTAAATCGGTTAAAAAGGAAACGATAGATCTGATAGATCAACTCCGCAACAAAATATGAATAAATGCTGAATTGGGCAAACGACTAGGCTAAATCTATATTCATAAAGACGATAGGCAAAGCTGCCGAAATTATATGCTTATTGTTCTTACTTATACTAGTAAAATACTGTTATACGTAATCCCAGTACGGCTAAAATATTCGAACAAACAGGCTTTATGCTAGGGAAAGGAACTCGGATGTAGCTTATCATAATAAGACAATGGAGAAATATAGAAATATTACAATACCTTTTAGACTATACAAAACTATTCTACATAGCTGAGTAGGATACGTTGTGGTACACATTAAGAGAGTTTAAAACACCGGAAACTGTATGAAACAAATACTTTATATATATGTATATTAAAATATAAAGACGATTATCCATAATTTTTCAAACGGCAAAATGAGTTCGACAGATGTTTACTGTCGCATATACTATTTAACATATGCAGCGAATAGATTATGCGCGAGCAAGGACTTACAACTTGGTCTATGTGGATGATATAGTGATAATAGCAACGAATAAATTAGAAGAAAAAACAGTTTTGAAATAAATACTTTAGAAAAATGACTAATCTGATATTAAATCGTGCGAAATGCATCATAATTCTGATTGTCAAGGCTGGGAAATTACCTTCAACATTTACATCTATGCCTGACGTAGAGGAAAAGCGTTACAACATACCTGGGAGCGTACATCACTGATAACGAAAATAATGAAAGTAAAATGGAAAGGTGGAATGACTAAAAGCGCTCTAGCAAAATTAACTAAAATACATGAAGACCATGAATAATAACTAAAAAACGGTTAATGAAATCAGAGGTTTTCTCGATAATATGAAATGACTCAGAGCCGTGAACATTGAACAAATTGTAATTGTCGGGAGCCTTTGAACTGTGTTGCTGTGGACATATTCTCAAAATTTCCCGGATAGTATTTTGAACTAATAGTGTCAATCCTGAAACAACTTGGAATGAAATAGAACGATAGATTGATTTCAGCAATAAAAAAATATGTTCAATTTCTTTGACAATATCGTATGACGCGATGGATTGGAAAACATAATAATACAGACTCTTTAGTAGCAGGAAAAAAAATAGACAGTGTCTACCAAATCGATTTGTAGGTTACATCCATGAACAAAGTCGAGTTCCACAAATTCGTAGGTAGATGAAGTCTTTATCGACGTTGTTAGTATAAACCTTTATTACTTCATTGACTTATTTGATCTAATACACATAAAGTGCATCATTTTGTTAAGATCAACAAGAATAAATAAACAAGTCGAAAAAATTAATTCTTCCTATTTGACACTTTAGCGCATTCCTATATTTGTATACCACATGTCTGTATGAAACGTTTCAACGCGTTGCGTTTGATGATGTCTAATAAGAAACCGTATTAACGAAAGATCATCATCATCATCACATTGCTTCTTCTATTACAGAAGACTGTATGCAATAACTACCGATTTACACTAGCTTAATCAGTCATCTGTTGCAGCTTTGGATGTTTCTATGCACTTGTTGCCTAATCCATTTACGTTTCTTGCAACCTTTTATCGACTTTTTGTTTGTTTTTCCTTGAATAGCCACCGTCAGTAATTAATTTTCGCAAATTTTATGTGCTAGATATTTAAGTTTTAAGTTTTTGATTATCGATATCTTTTGTTAGTCGTGTTTTTGATTTATTCAACCTTTTTAGAAATATATAATAATGTTTTAAAATATATATTTATTATCATTCATCGTCATTAATATTTTGTCCTTCTAGAAGACGTGGGGTGACGTTATGACTGTTTGGAATTTCATTTACCACGCGTTTCCACTAGTTTCGGTTATTAGCGTGTTAATTTATTAGTTTTTATTTGATCTTCCCACCGGCATCGGTCATCTTCCTTTGTGGTCTGTAGCCACTAATTTTCTTCCCAGGATAGTTTTTTTTTCTTTTTAAATAATGCTGTTCGTCGTATTATATGACTAAATATCGGGTATGTTTTTATTTTTATCTGAGAATTTCTTTTATGGTTTGACTCGTTTGTCCGGTGTACTATCCATAACATCGAAATACTCGTCTGCTCACCCACATTTAGAACGCACTTATTCATTCATCTGTTGCTCTTATCGTCCGAGATTTTAGAGCATACAACAATTGGAAAGATTAGACAGTTTACCAGCATCATATATTTGTTCTTTTAGTCTCACTATTCTTCCAGATTTGTGACAATTTCTCAGTTGCCATTTTTTATCTTATTTACAACTTCTTTTATTATTTATTAAGAAACTCAAGTAGTTAGATCTGTCTATTATTCATCAATTGTATTAACTTCTGGCTGCGCGGCGGTATAAATATAAAGGGACAATTAGTCCCAAGTTGAGGAACGTCGGCTCGGGAATGATGGAGGTCTTTTCAGGTGGTGAATTATTCACTGTACTAACTTCTGGCTAGTTATTTTTCAGCCTATCAATTATTATTATCTTTATCTTATCAGTATTAATGCGTAGCCTATATTTTTCACTTATCGATCAGCCGCAATTTGTACATTATAAACATTAATTTTATTTATCATCATCATCGTCATCATATATATATATATATATATATATATATATATATATATATATATATATATATATATACACGACGGATGGAATAAAACAAAAAACAACTGTACTCACACTGGTTCAAACGATTTCGTGTTAATGTCACAATATATCATTAAATAACTTTGGTGTATAAAGGACACAGAATATATCATCATCATCATTTTTTCTCAACCGCTAGGTTGGTGGGCAACATGGCCTGCAGCTAAGCAAATAATTTCCTGGCAAGAGCAGCTTCTTTTATCTTCACATAATTCTGTTCTTTTATTACGGCGTCCATTAATCAGGTTCTTGGCCTTCCTCTTCGTAATTTTCAATTTGCTTTTCCTTCCATTAAGTTTTTTAGCTATTTACAATGTCTGATTTGATGACCGATCATACTATTTCTTATCTTTTCAATCATGTTTATTATATGTGGTTGTTTTCTATTCTTTTGAATACCTCCTTATTTGTGATTTTATCCATCCATGATATTCTCAGCATCCTTCAATTACACCAAACTTCAAAAGCTTCAAGTTTTAATCTTTCTTTTTTATATAAAGTCCATGTTTCGCTGCCGTATAGTGCAACGCTCCAGACAAAAGTTTTAACGAACAGCTTCCTTATGCCTAATGAAATATTTGTCGATGTAATAAGCGTTCTTTCCTTTTAATAAAAGCGTTATTATATTCTTTTTCTTACTTCTTTTTCTATTCGTCCGTTGGATGTTATTAAACTGCCGAGATAAGAAAATTCTTTTACTCGAGATATTCGTTTTCCATTGAGGACTATGTCTACATCTTGTGCGACTTCATTTGCACATATCATTACTTTTGTTTTATCTGCATTTATTTTCATTTTACATTTTTCTATTAATAGCGCATTCAAGTAATTAAGAGGTTTTTGCAATTTTTCCTCTCCTTCTGCTATCAAAACAATATCATGCTATATCGGACTCCATTGATTTTAGTACCAATGTTTTTCTTTTCTGCAAAAACTTTCATCGCTTCCTCTATGTATATATTAAAAAGAAGTGGTGACAAGTAGCATCCTTGTCTTGTGTTCTCTTTTTTATCTTATGGCTTTTTTGTTTATTACTGCTTCTTGATTCTTATATAATTGGAAAAGTATCCTTCGGTCTCTGTAATGTACGTCTATATCTTTCATGATTTTGAACCTTATATTCCAGTTGACATTATCGAAGGCGTTTTCAATATCGATGAAAGCAATAAACAGTTTTTTATTAATTTCCAAATTTTTCTCAATAAGTAATCTTAAAGATAATATAGCTTCTCTCGTGCCCTTTCCTTTTCTGAACCCAAATTGCTCATCTGGAAAATTTTCTTTTACCTTCTTTTGTATAGGACTATATATAATTTTTGTCAAGATTTTTAAAATATGCGGTAGCATACTTAGAGTTCTATGTTCTTCGCAAATTTGAGCATTTATTTTCTTGGCGATTGCAATTATATCGGCACTTTCAAAATATTTTAGAATAATTCCGGTATGTGTATATATATATATATATATATATATATATATATATATATATATATATATATATATATATATATATATACATATATAGCAAACCGGTGTCAAACTGTTAAATTAGATTAATTTAATAGTTATGTATAGAAAACGATATGTATTTGTTTATTAATAATTATATATGTATATGTGTGTGTATATGTATGTGTATATATGTGAAATTAGCTTTTGTTTAAAATAATTTTACTGTGCTTTTTTCTAATATTGGAGTCCAACTTGTAAGAGAATTGGTTTGTTTTATGAAATGAAGGAACTGTAACAAATATATAAACACACACTAGTAACAGGGTTACGTACGTGTGTGAAATTAAGGTAATACACGCGAAACGTGTACTAGAGTATACTCGTACTGTTGTGAAGTTGTAAGTTAACGGAAATTTTGAATTAAAGTAACGGTATCGTTTAAAACTGGTTAGAACCGCATTTACCTACGCCTGAATTTCGTATTAAATTATACAAAAATACAAAGACAATGGAATAGTAAATCGGATAGACTCGAGAGTTATAGGATGAAGCTGAATAACGAGTAGGGGATTTCAGCCAAAAAGATGCGCGAACTCATATCTTCAAAAGCCAGTTGTTGGAAAAAACCACGGTATATAGAATACACGGTAGGTATCACGCGCATACCGGCTGGCAACTACTACGTCATTGGTACCCAACTAGACTCCGCCACTGTATAGAAGAAACATCGCGTGAATACTCTTTTTGGTTAAATTCTGTTTTTTTTTTTAACTAGTTTAGTTTTTATTTTTTAAATTTTGTTTTATTTCCTCTTTTACATAAATAATTTATTTTAATATCGTATTAATTACAGCTGTGTTACCACTTCTCACAATTAGTTTACCGCTGTTTCATTTTTAAAATAATTCAAACAGTAAATAATATCTTTACACGAACGTACTACTTTATGAACATGTAAAATTGTAAATAATAAAATGTAACAAAAATCTAGGCGCATAAAGAAATGTCTCACTCACCGAATTATTGCAATTTCATTAATTCATTCCTCTTTTTTCGTCCATCGTCGGTATTTTTGTCTCCGTGAGTTATTCTTTTACTGGACTTTTTATTGTTCAGCGTCTTAATCGTGATAAATGTTCGTAACATAAAATAAATGGCGAATTCGTCAACACCTGTGTTACTATATGTCGATTTAAATGCGTTTATCAGCGTTTTAATTACGTCCGAATTCTTATTAATGCTACTGCCGTGGTAATTGTTAAAATCTATTTCCATATTGTATATAATGTTTATCCATTGTTCGGTTGGATTGAATTTTGTTGGATGGCCGTATTCAAAGTATCTAATCCTCGTTTTTCCATTCGATATGCAACATAACCGGTTAGCATTTTTAACAAATCTTTCTTTTCACCATGAACGTTGTCCAATTTTTCATCATCATCATCCGAGTCTGGCTCGATCACTCCAGCAAAATCGTTTTTTTCTTCTTGAAAACTTGTATGTTCTTCTTCTGATTTAAATTCTTCACATTCCGGAGAATTATTTTTATCATTATCGTCTAGTAAGTCGGTACCTGTTTTCACAAAGTGGATGCGTAATGTATGATTTATTACAATCGATGCCAAGATCATGAGTCTTCTATTTGATGAGCCCGTGTCGCATACAAACGCTCGAACTTTGAATCCCGAACACTCTATCAATTTAATGACTTCGAAAAACAAGTTTTTATCAACCGCACAATCAAAATTATAGTATATGGGTTGTTTCCACTTACCGACAAGACTACGAACAAGCATAAACTGCACATTAGAATGTGGACCGAGGATTATATCGGAAATACTGTAACATATATCAGATTTCACTTTCATCTCATCGAATGAAAGTACATCTTTTTCGAAGTTGGTGAATATTCTCGAATGTGATTTCAAAATATTCAAACTCAGATTTATAAAACCTGGGATAACTATGAATTCGCTTAGGCGACGTTTTATAGTTATTTCACTAGGGATTGGGTACTTATAAATGTCCTTTACAAACTGGAAGGATTTTTTAGAAATGCATCTTAAAGATATTGTCTTCGATAAATCATCGGAAGCCCACCTGGAACATTTTCCATTAACTATTATCTGTTGCTGACATGTCGAGAAAATACCTTCAAACATCTTTAAGTTTTAAACACGTAATTTCAGCTTTTGCCCTTCCTAAATCGTTCGAACGACTTTCATTAGTTTGTCTTAAGCAATTATTTTCTAATTTTAATTTAATTAATTCCTCGTTATCACTAACGTCGGGTAAGGGACAGTTATCCAGTCCACCATTTCCATTATTTTTTAAAATTATCTCCCCATTGTTGTTTCCTAACAAAGAACCGACAATTTTTTTAGACTCCCGTTTAATTTGCCTTTCACTGCGTTCATTTTCTTTATGTGACTTAAGCTCAGTCAAAGTTGGTATCCTTAAATGAGGAATGGAATCCTTTTTTAATATATTTTTTGTCTTGTTCTCAAGTAATTCTGATTGCAGATCACGTTCGAAATCATTTTAATTAAAATGAAAAGAGCATACGCGAACACTTTCAAAATTGAAGTTGTCAGGCCTTCTGCTCATATGCAACCACTGCTTTCGAAGAACTTTATCTTTAGGAAACCGATGAAAGCTAATACCTAATTTATGAGCATCTCGGCTATGATTACAACACCCGAAAATAGCACAGCAAGGCATAATATAAATGTTAATAAGATAATAACAAATTTAACCAATTTATGTGCGAAAGGTCTATATCAAAGAATCAGTGAGATAAAAATATTATTCAGTCTTACCCTGATAGTAATTAGAAATAAAATATCTTAAAAAATAAAATTAAGAATTCTGCACTAAAAAAATAAGAAAATACTATAAACACAAATCAAAAACCGCGCAAAATAATACGAAACAACGCCAGAGAAATAACGAAATGAGCCGTTCTATAACAAAACTGGATTTCCGATGGGTACCAACTACGTCACAATCTCGTTTGACTACTGCGCACCTAGTTCGTGATAACTACCGTCTATTCTATATACCGTGGAAAAAACGGAATTTGATTTAGTCGGATGTTGTTCGAGGGTAAGAGGTTGACGAGGTAACCTCGGTTAGTCATTCAGCTTTTGATTAATAGGAAGAAAGTCGATTTTTACGGACGAGAGTCACCTTATGGTAAATTTTGAAAACGTGGACAGTCATGTAAAAAATTTCAAAATTATTTATTTATCCATAGAAAATTTATAAAAAATATGTTAAAATCAAATCGAGCACAACGATTAAAAAACCTTAAAATAGGCGCTAAAAAAATAAACCTAAAAAATTCACACAATGAAATTATTAAAATAATTTAAGGTCCATAAAATTTCGTCACTAATGGAAATTTTATGTATATAACGAAAATTTCTTCTTACAATTAATTGTTTAAAAACTAAAATGTTAATTTTTTAAACGTGTAGGAAATTTTATTTATCTGTTAAAATTTGTATCGAAAGTTATTTATATATTTATTTCGTTTATGTGTTTTTAAAATATCAGTACATTTGTGTGTATAAAGTAAATTTAAAATTTATTTTCTTTGTGGGGTGAAACTGAATGCAGTATATTGAATATATATATATATATATATATATATATATATATATATATATATATATATATATATAAACATACATAAAAATAAAACATTAAAATATGTTATTTGTTGGAAATTGTGAATTGAGTAAAGCATCATTAAATGTTGACAACGACATATTGTCGAAACCATTTAATGTAAAACATGTTGTAAGACAAGAATCTATTTTTATCCCCGTTGTTATTTAATGTTTATGGTAGAAAGTATGGCTCTAGCTGGGCGTAACGAAGGTTTCCCTATCGATAGAGAAAGGTTTCCAATCTAGTATATGCGAATTACATAACGCCAATAACTACTTTAAAAGATTGTATACCATTATTTTTCTTCTTCATCTTGAGCCGTCTTCGTTATCGAAGGTTGGCGTTTACATCATTCACTGCTTCTAACCATACCTGTCGGTCCCTTGCTAAATGGAAAAGATTTCAGACTCCGGCAACCGCGATCCATTCTTGAATATTTGAAACCCATGACATTCTTCTGCGACCAACACCACGAACACCTTCTACAGCAGCCATCAGCATTATTTGTAGTAGTTCGTATTTTGGTCCTCGCATCAAATAACCCAGATAATTAATTTTCTTTAATTTGACCAATTCCCGGTCTTTTTTCATACGTTTCGTAACTTCTTTATTTGTTATTTTTGCTGTTCACGGTATTGCTAGCAATCGTCTGTAAAACCAGGTCTCAAACGATTCTAATCGTCGTATTTGTTCAGTTTTAACGTCCAAGTTTCTGCCGCATACAATAGCGTGGATAATAGCGCTCAACTATTCTCCACCGTAAATGCAGGTTAACATCGTGACTTCGCAGAAAGTTACTTAGCTTTTGAAACGTTACTCGTGCTATTTCAATTCTAGATCTTATTTCTAATTCTGATGAGCCAGTAGTTGTAATCCAGCAACCGAGGTACTTAAATCTTTCCACTTGCCCTACGACTTTATTCTCAATTTTTATTATCATACGTGGCGTGTGTTTTTTGCTTATAACCATAACTTTTGTTTTTGTCACAATAATCGGTAAATTATGTTCTCTACAGGACAGGTTTGTACGGTCAAGTAATTGTTGTAGATCTTTTTGTGGATCTGCTATTATCACTGTATCATCAGCATAACGTAAATTGTTGATTAAAACATCATTGATTTTTATGCCTTCTGTCGCATTATCTAACGTTTCTTTAAATATTGTTTCTGAGTATATATTAAATAGCAGTGAAGACTACAACCTTGTCTAACTCCTTTTTTAATCTCTGTGTAATCCACTTTTATACAAGCAGTCTGGTTCCAATAAAGGTTTTTTATTAGTTGGATAGATTTCATGTCTACTCTTGTACTTTTTAATATTTCAATAAGTTTCACATGGTTCACATTATCAAAAGCTTTTTCAAAATCGAGGAAACAGAGGAAAATCGGCTTTTGTCGGTCTAAACATTTTTCTATTAAGGTTCTTATACCAAATATAGCTTCTCCTGTGCTAAACCCATTTCTGAATCCAAACTGTAATATTCTCTTCGATTTTTGTCCAAATACGTCGATTTAAAAGGATTTTTAGTGAACACGACATCAGACTAATCATTCTATGATCACTGCATTTCTTCGTGTTCGGTTTCTTCGGTAGCGTTATGAATACTGACTTTAGCCATTTAGCTGGGAATGTTCCAGAATCATATATTTTATTTAATAATCTCGTTAGGTGTTCCAAGTTATTTTCATCAATTAACTTTAGTACTTCGGTAGGTATTCCATCCGGACCAACAGCTTTAAAATTTTTCGCTAGATTTATTGCCATTTGAACTTCTGCTTGTAAAATCGGCGAGCTGTCATGTTCATATACTGTTTTGATTAGTTCTGGACGGGCATCTTAAAATAAAGTTTCGGTATAGTTTTTCCATATTTGTAACTTCTCTTGTCTTGTAGTTGCAATATTTCCATGTTCATCGACAACATTAGTTACTGCCCTTTTCCTCCATGTATTCGTTATTTCTTTCATCTTTTTGTGTATTTGAAAATCATTGTGCAGTTGTTGCAATTTTTCTGCCTCAATACATTGTTCAGTTAACTAATTTTTCTCGGCTTCTCTTATTTTCTTCTGTATACATTTTTTGATTTGACTATATTTATTCGGGTCTCTATTCTTATATTTCCTCCGTTCATTAATGAGGTCCATAATTTCTACCGTCATCCAGGCTTTTTTTGGTTTTATTACATCTGGTGTTAAATTATCCGTCATTGTTCGTTTTATAGCTTCTTTACCCTCCTATGTCCTCTATTTCTTGTAATTTGGAAGAACTTAGCTGTTAATTAATAATCAATTTCAACTTTTTCCTTAATGTCACTTACGACGCCAGCGTTAGCTCTTTTACTTTGGGTTTTCAATCGTACACAAATATTTCCAACAACTGGGTTATGATCCGAATCAATGTCTGCGTCTGGATATGCTTTTATCCATTTCACTGCATTCCGAAATCGTTTGTTTATTAATATGTAATCAATCTGATTTCTAATTATATTGTTATCACTGTCCGCTGGTGATTTCCACGTGTGCAGTCTCCTTTTTGGAAGTTTATACCACGTGTTTGTTATAATATATTCATAATCTATGCAAAACTGCATAAGTACATCTCCTCTTACATTTCGCGTAGTCCATAATTACCTATTATATGTGCAACACGACCTTGTCCTATTTTAGCATTAAAATCATCTAAAATTATGTTTACTTCATGCTTTTTTAATTTTTTATGAACATTTACCAACTCTTTATAGAATAATTGAATTTTTTCATCCGATTTATCGCTTGTAGGTGCATAAACCTGAATCAAGTTAATATTTATAGGTTTTGCTTTCAATTGTAATATCATATAAAACATCGAGGAACAACATTTTTTATGCGGAGATTCATATTAAAAAGTGTCCGTCTTTTTATATATATCAGTATTTATTTTTTGGGATCCAATTCCATAATGAATAGTGGTAAGATTTATACTTTAAAATTATTGTTTCCAACTTTATGTTTGCGATTTTTTAGATTAGCTTCGATTTCTCTTGTATCAAAGAAATAGTGGATATGCGTAATTACAGCTCTAAAACTCCTATCTCATGTAACTTAATATATGTTGTATTTAATCACTTCGTCTTTGAAATATTTAATTGGCTGTTAATAGTATTCGATTTTACTTGTTTTAATTTCCACTCTTCTGTAAGATAAAGCTCTACAGACGTTGGGAAGGGGTCTGAGACGCCACTAGAAATTTCGGGTAACATTTTTGTATAATCGTTTATTTTATAAACTCCTATTGAAAGTTGTTTGAATATTTTAGTTTTATTTTTATTACGTTCCCTCTTCCGGTTATCACCATTTATTATCCTCAAGTGTTGTGTTACTACTATCTTTAAAAATTTTTCTTTCTGCCGTATCGGAAGAAACATTTCTTACAATTTTCCTGCGTATTTTCCTTTTACCTACGCCTGGCCAAATACGATTTGTCTGGATTTTCCTTCATTCATTCCACTGAATACAAAACTAAATAGAAGAGAGTCGTGAATTTGAGCTTGTATTTGCCAACATATTTACCGAATCTTGTTTAAATTATTTGTTTTATATATATATATATATATATTGTTGGTATTCTTATTTGTGATAGTATATTAGTGAGAAAATGGTAAAATATCACCTGATTTCGTTAAATACGATATCATATTCATGAAAAAGTAATTGTAATCGTTAAAGTTAGATGATTTGCTGCTATATTTCTGCGAGCGACAAAGCGACATGGTATGATTGTTAGTAAAATAAAGATATCATATTATTTTATCAATGCAACAATAACCTAATCAGAGACGTTAATAACTTAGAACACGCTACTATTCTCGATATAGAATCTATGGTCTGATACAACACCAGCTACAAAGGGACCATTACTTACCATAACTGTTATTGACATAATGCTAATATCAGAAGGCTATACTCATTTTACACATACTGGGCATTGCATTCGAGTAATAAAACGCATGCTGTCGTGCATAAAGATGTTAAAATCCGTATGGCTAAAAAAGAACAATCAGCCTTGACAAAATAAAATAAATGACGTTCGGTGGTACTAGTTGAACGACACATTTCATAAAGATTTCGTATCAATATGTACTTATTAAAAGACTATCTTTTGTCCATTCTTTTATTTTATATGTTCCAAAGCATATTGCAGGTTATTGTTCGTCATAGCTTAATTAGGATTAAGTAAAATGAAACGTTGAGAACTGCAAAGGATAGGCCATGTGCTGCAACGAAGAAAAGCTTGCTGCGAAATAATATTATTATTATTATTATTATCGTGTATCCGGTCGACCATAAAATAAAAATTGTAAATTAATAAACTTATAAATTAAACGACGTACGGTATTCAAGACAATTTGATAGGCTGTCATCATTAATGTCATACGGACTTTCAGGTTCATATTTACCATTGAGAAAACAGTTAAATAAGTGAGCACGATCTTGCACTTATCTGCGGCTATACATTTATCACAGTATGTTACAAACCATTTATTCGAATTGGTACGTGCTGCTCCGCTTCTTAATCGATTCAATATTTTCACACAGACTGTTAGGGGCTCCATACAGGGCTCGTATACTCGCGGACATAACAACTAAATATTAATGAGGATGTTTTCAACACATGTAAATTAGCACCCTAATTACTGACAATCATCTTTGTCGTTTCTCAGTGTCTTTTGTAAGTCAAATATCCAATGTAACTCTAAATATTTAGATTAATCTTTATGTAATGTTCTGTCCCTTTCGATGTTATCGTCGACTGACGTTAGGTTTGACGGTTTCGAAAATGAAAGGCACATGTTTTTCTTTTCGCTGGGTTAAGGGCTTCAAGTAGTTTGCCGCATAGTTTGCGTCAAGTTTGTTTTCTGCGATTTTTCTACTTCTTCGAGGTTTTTATATTGTAATGCAACGTCATAGAAAATGTCCGTTCGTGTTACCTATTGTTGTCCGAACATTAATATACGTATGTTAATTTTTTTTTTTTTAAGCTTAAAGATGCGTGCAATCTGTTCGGTTGAACAATAGGCAGCACTGATCTGTTTAAAAGCTATAACGGGACACTTCCCAACGGTTGTTATTCCTTAATTTATCTTAGTATTATTATACAATATAATATAATATAATCTATAATATAAAAATGAATCGCTAAACGTTGTAACCGCATAACTCAACAACGCCTGGACCAATTTGCCCAATTTTTTTTTTAAATGTTCGTTGAAGTTCAAGGATGGTTTTTACGGCGAGAAAAAATCGAAAAAAAATTTAAGGTTGGTTAGGGGGTAAATTATTTAAATTTCGATTTTGGAAAAATTTCGATAAAATCGATTTGGTAGATATTAAAATGACCGATACGAAACAGAAAACCGTTTTTTGTTACGATCGATAGGTGTCGAGCTACGAATTTTTGAAAATCGATGACCTGCCACCTTTGGCAAGGCATAGCGAGCGATGTAAACATTTTTAAACGATTCCGACTTTACAAATAGTCGTTACTATATAAGATCTATCGGATGAAACGAAAAAAACGCGAAAAAAATTTCAAACCCGATCCGAAAATTTCAAAAGGGAGATACGACGCGATTTTTTCGAAATTTCGATTTTTTCCCAATAATTCGCGAACGATTCGAAATTTTGGAAATAGTGTTTTAATGAAAGTTATTCGTCATTAAAAGACACGTCTAACGATTGTATTGCCGTATTTTTATATCGAATAATCGCCGATAAAATCTGGCTTAAAGGGTTTTGGGGGTTTGGGCCCTTTTTGAAGCCTCTATGGTAGCTAAAGGGTTTGGGTTGGTCTTAAAAGAAAGTAGACGTGGAGATCTATAATCTATGTTATTAGATAAATGTCTTAAAAATTAACCGGTATCGAGAAATCGCGAGTTGAAAATTTCATTTTCGATTTTTAAAAATTCTGCCGGCGATTTTTGACCGGCCGTAGCACGGGCCAATGTTAATTATATATATATAATCGTCGAAATTTAAAAAAAAGATTCAGGGTAGCTCGACACCTATCGATCGTAACGAAAAACACGCCTGGACCAATTTGGCCGCAATGGCAAAGGTTTTGCAGCAATGTAAATTGATTGTTTGGGATGAATGCACGATGGCACATAAAAAATCTTTGGAGGCTTTAGACAGAACTTTAAAAGATCTACGGAACAATCATAACCGATTTGGTGGTGTCATGATTTTATTAGCAGGTGATTTTCGTCAAACATTGCCAGTGATTCCACGATCAACGCCAGCTGATGAACTCAATGCATGTCTAAAGTCCTCCAATTTGTGGAAACATGTCAAAGTACTTCATTTAAGCAAGAATATGCGTGCCGAATTGCAAAATGACCAATCTGGAAACATATTCTCTAAATAACTCATTGACATTGGTAATGGCAAATTTCCTAGAGACATGTTGACTGGCTGCATTAACTTTCATGAAAGTTTTTGTCAATTAACTCGATCAAAAGATGAACTTATTCAGAAGGTGTTTCCAGATGTTGTTGAAAATTACAGAAACCATGATTGGTTGAGCAAACGAGCTATATTGGCTGCAAAAAACATAGATGTAAATGAATTAAATTTCAAAATTCAAGAACAAATTACAGGCGAATCGAGGATATATAAATCAGTTGATTCAGCTACTAACCAAGATGATGTAATCAACTATCCACCGGAATTTTTAAACTCGCTGGATTTGCCAGGATTGCCACCTCACAGTCTTCAATTAAAGGTTGGATCGGTAGTTATAATGTTACGAAATATCAACCAACCGCGTCTTTGCAACGGCACACGTGTAGCGATAAAAAAATTACTAAACAACGTGATAGAAGCAACTATACTAAAGGGAAAGTATAAAGGAGAAGATGTTCTCATACCGCGCATCCCAATGATTCCGACTGATGTGCCATTTGAGTTTAAACGACTACAGTTTCCAGTGCGGTTTGCTTTTGCTATGACGATAAACAAGTCCCAGGGGCAATCATTAAGTGTTTGTTTGGAAAACCCATGTTTCCCACATGGTCAATTGTATGTTGCCTGTTCCCGTGTTGGAAAACCATCAGATTTGTTTGTCTATGCGCCAGGTAATCAAACGAAAAACATCGTATATCACAAAGCACTACAATGAAAATAAAACGATTTTTGTTAATAATTATGATTCACATGATTAACAATAAAGCGATCTATCGGATGAAACGGAAAAACCGCGTTTCAGCTAATAAATTTATACATTTATTGATTGTGGGGCGATACGAAGTTCGCCGGGTCAGCTAGTATATGATATATATAATATATAAACTAGTTGATCGCTACGGTCGATTTCTCAATTCGATCTGATTGCGTCTCTTCAGTTTTTGGGATTGCACGCCGTTACGTAGAACATTGATTACTAGTGGATTGATGTGGGTTTGAAGTCGATGCAAGTGTCTTCCAGCGCAGCTTTTGACTACCTCTTTAACAGACGGTATACGGAGATCCTTGTGTATGTCGTCATTGCGGACATACCATGGCGCTGACACGATATTCCGCAATACTTGAGATTGAAATTTTTGTACTATGTCTAAGTTAGAGTTGCTCGTTGTACCCCAAATCTGGATACCATATGACCAGATTGGCTTTAAGACTGTTTTATATAGTAATACTTTATTTTCATACGACAGTGTTGAATATTTGCCCATCAGCCAATAAATATTTCGGTATGTAATGCTGAGCTGTTTACGTTTAGCAATAACATGATTTTTCCAGGTAAGCCGTTTATCAAGGTGTAATCCAAGATATTTTACGTTACACGATTCGGAAATTGTTTGCCCATTTAACTTAATCGGTAAATTTTTGCTTTTATTTAAAGTAAATAAAACTTGCTTGCATTTTGATTCGTTAATATTTAATTTCCACAGTCTAAACCACTTTTCTACGTCTAGTAGATGGTTTTGCTCGGCCGCTAAATTATTATCACGATGAGTCGAGAGAATAGCGGTGTCATCGTCAAACATAGCTGTGTCTGTATTTTCGTTAACTGGAAAGTCGTATGTATAGAGCTGGTATAGTGTTGGTCCGAGTACACTGCCTTGAGATACTCCCGATTGTATCGAATGAATTCGTGAGTAATTCCCGTTAACATTAACATGGAAATATCTTTCTGTTAGGTATGACTTCATTAGCTGGTAGTACTCGTGAGATAATTTAAGTTTTAATTTGTACAATAGGCCAACGTGCCAGACTTTATCAAAGGCCTTTTCGATGTCGAGAAATACCGCTGAACAATACTTCTTTTCTTCGAAACTTTTGTTTATGATGTCGACTATTCTATGTACTTGCTCAATGGTTCTATGATGATTCCTGAATCCGAACTGATAGTCTGGTATCACTTTATTTTCTTCAAGAATTGGTTTGATTCTCCTGAGAAGTAGTTTTTCCATTACTTTGGAGAGAACCGGTAACAGGCTAATTGGCCTGTAAGAGGACACTTCATTTTGAGGTTTACCCGGTTTTGGAATCAATTTTATTGAAGCAAATTTCCACTGCACCGGAAAATATCCCAATAAAGTCCGACGATAAGATAAAACGCCACCTTGTGATTGGCGATTTTTATACAGATGCTTATCATTTAATACAACTCGAAAACGTCTATTCTTTTTTTTTTAATGGGGGTCCCTTTACAGCTTACCCAATGTGATTGACTTCTCTAGAAATGTCGCTATATGATGGAGAAGGGACGATACATTATACGGAGGTGTAATACTCGAAGAACGTATCAAGACAAGGTAAAGCTCCGAACGCAACGACGCCACAGCAGAGCATTCAAAAAAAGACATGATCGGGGTTGCAGACTACCTGTTCTGAATGGAGGGGACAGAAGGGACTTTCTCTAAGCTGCATACGGAAAAGACGGTCAGGCAGCAAATGGTGTCCAAATTATAATCTACTGATTAATACAATTCCCTTACGACTAATAACATTATTATTATTATTATTATTATTATTCCTGTGAACTTTTAGTGTTTAGTTAACTCGTACATTTTATATCTCGGTATGTGATGACGGACTGTCAAAAGTCGCAGTAAGATCAACGAAAATTGCTCCAGTTACATTTGAAATTCATCTTCTTTGGATTCGCTATAATATTTGGATGACTTCTTTTCAAGCCTACAACCAGTTGATTGTTTTATAATTCTCTCGTCTATTTTCTCGACCATTAGATTTATGATTATACGTTCGAAAATTTTATATACTGGCCGAGAGTTTTTTATACGTTACCAAAATCTCTACCTCGTCTTTTTTTTTTTATTATTATTATTTTTTTCTTTGTGGTAAATATGTGTGTACACCTCCATAATCTTCGAATGTTTGTTTTTATAATTTATTAAACATTTGCTGTAACCAGCTTATTATTTTCTCCGCCAAGATGTTTTAACTGTTCAGTGTATAAAACATCACCGTCAGCCGCTATTTTTGCTCTCCTTATAGCTTCCTCCTCCTACTTGTTTGTGATTTGCATATCGAAATAATTTTCTTCAGTCGATAGTTCTCTTTTAATGGGTTTTATTAAGCAATAGCTGATGAGCAATTTAATTAGCTGTTATATTTGCCAAATTTGACGCATTATTCCTCTAGTTTAACTTTTTAAACAAACGTCAGGCTATACAGCTGTCCTTTCTGAAGTCTAAACTTTCCACAGCATCACCCCTACAACATCCTTCAGCTATTTTCGCGATTACGCTATTTTCCAATTATAATATATTATTGTCCAAAGGATTTATTTGAAATTTTTTTTAATATTCTTATTTTTTCTGAATGGATTTTTTTTAATACCCGTAATACAAACTTTACATGCTACTTGTATAGAGTTTTTAGGGACTAAACTTTTTATAGCTTGTTCGACTCATTTTTTTTAAATTATCAATCTGCTTTTTTGAAATTATATAAGAATTGTGGTTTCTTTTTAATTTGGGATTTAATTTACGCGCTTGTAATATAATTAAAGGGTAAATTTTCTTGGAAACGTGTATCAGACCGACCGTGTTGGGTCTACCAATTTATTATTAATGATAATTTTTTTATATTGTTATTGTGGTTCAGTGTTTAGGTTTTTTATACATCTCAACATTTTTTGTAACTTGCAGATTGGTTTCTGTGACAGTTAGCACATTTTGGCACCTGGAATGTTGCTCTAGCTGTTCGCAAACTAAAAGGAATGTAGAAATAAGAGTGCAATAGCCAAAATATAAGAACGAACTAATCTATGGACTGTTGTATGTAATAATTCATTAAAACTGGATTTTTAGAATTTCTTCGTTGTTTAGTGTTCACAGTGATAATGAAACGTTATTATTTCTATTGATTCTTTTGTTTACAAAATCTAATATGTCTTATCAATCGCGCAACGCTGTTTATTTTCGATATTCTAATAGACGACTTAATTTATCCGAACATACGATCTCATCGTCATCATCGAATTTCTCTAATTTTATTAAATTAAAAAATACAAACCGATTAATAAATTGCATGAACTTGTTAATAAAAATAGTCGAATGTGCAGCTAAGGAATGTTCTTTCAGTTGGATGAACGTTTATTGATATACAATATTGATACAATTTCTTTACTACAGGCTGGAAACAGACGAATTTCATTGTACGATCTGATGTAATTAAGACTCGTGTAATTTATTCGGATGTTTTTGTTCGTTTAATAGCGTTATAACTCTAAATCAAAACATAATTAACGGCAAACGTGAAACTCTTTTTCCCGCTTATCCGTACCGACGTTGTGAAATTTCAATAATTTCTAGTTTTATCCTACAATGTAATAAAAATTGCGTTATTATACAAACGTTTTATTAGCATTTTTTTTTTATTAGTACTTTATTATGCAAATTAATAATGTGCAACTTGTTGCCATTTACATAGGAGCAATACACTGCACCACCCGTTTAGGCTTAATCAGTGTACTGCTCCTCTTTACAATACTCTATAGTTAACAATAATATAGTAACCACTTTTACACTCGCATTTGCGTGCGTTAGTTTCACTCACAGTCATAGTATACATGTATGCACTTATAACTTGTTATACTAGTTAATAATTAAATTATAACTTAGGTGTACTAGATGCATAAATGTAGGAATTATCCATAATAACACATATATACACATATACATATACAGAACTTAAACATTATATGCATAAATTTCACACAAACACCCGTACATACATGTACGCGTGCAGAAACACACTCGTTATACATATTACTGAAAAAGTTTTATCACTGATTCACGATGCAAAAACTTCAGTGACCATGGAATTTCTTATGCATTACATTAAAGCGAATAATTGGAATTGTCGGGCAGTGTATTTGTCTTGTAGGTTAAAATTATTTTTATTGTAAATTCTTAAATAGTCTATAGTGGGGCATACAAATAGTACATGGTTTGCAGTTTCTACTGCGCCACATTCACACTTTCATTCTTAATTAACTTAAGAAGAAATAAATAAGACCCAAATTTTCCATGCCCCGTTAATAATTGGATAGTGTATAAATCAGAAGTAATTTTAATATGGTGTCTATTTAATATATTGGGGATTAGAATGTAGGTGTGTCGACCAGTATTATCTTGTTCCCATCTTTTTTGCCAAATTTCTAAGTAGTGTCGTTTTATAGCTTTCGAAGCATAGATATATTGAGTTCTGGTTTCACTGCGAGAATTTAGGTTGAATTTTGAGATTATGGCGTTTGTTTCTTCTATTAACTGCTCATTAAGATATGGAAAGAAATCCACGTTTTTGATGGCAAACATGACTGCCCTTTTGAACATTAAAAGATCGAAAGGATGTACATTATCAATAACTACAGATGAGCTGTGTGAAATTGTTTTATATCCCCTGCAAGCGTTTATTAGATATTTTCTTTGCATACCAAAAAGTTTTTTTTTTTTTTACTGTTTTAACTTTCAGCCGGTTTAATAGGACGGTGAAGCAGTATGCTACAGTATTTTCAATCAGTGATTTGTATAATACAATTCTGTACTTGTAACTGAAGCCCCATGTATTTTGACAGGCTCGTAACATTTTGCAGTATTTGGTATCCATTTTCAATATTATCTTATCAAGATGATATTTAAAAGTTAATTTGTTATCTATGATAATACCTAAGTATTTAAAGTATTCAACTACCTTAAGTATAGAGTTCTTGAATCTTACTTTAATGTTGTTTCTCTTCAATTTAAATGAATTTGTGAAAAGTGTGACAAAACTTTTTTCAATTGATAATTTTAGTTTGACACTATCTAACCAATTTCCTAATTTGATTAAGGTATCATTCGCTATATTTTCTAGTTCCACTTTTGAGCTTCCAGAAATTATCAAAATGAGATCATCTGCATATGCACATTTTACATTTTTATTGTAGCATAATTTCAAGACACCATTAAAAAGTATGTTCCAGAATAGCGGACCCAGAACACTACCCTGTATGGGGTTTATTAGCATTATGAATGGAATTTGTTTAAATGAACGTGGCAGGAAAATTTCGTTAACTGAAATTACAGTTGACTAGATATAGTAACATAAAGGATAAAGGAGAAATGTTTAGTGGAAAGAAAATATTAAGGAAACAGACAGTAACAAACTCTTCGAAGATTGAAAATATATATTTCTTTTGTTTAGCTGAAATGGTTGAGACACGATCTAGCATTTGCTTATTTATAACGTCTGAATCTAAATACACATTCTCGAGTATTCCAACTTAATACATCGTTCTTACTTTTCAAGACGACCGGCATTATAATGAAATTATGCGAAGTATAATAAATAACTGATTACGGTCGTTCAACTTGAGCATCGACGATTCAAAGTCAACTTATATGTTATTCAATTGAAAATTACAAAATAAAAAGCTAAATCTCAATAAGGTTTAAACATTCGATTAACTAAATACTTAGGAGTATTATTAATTGAAAATAATTTAAAAATTTATAACCACTTTAATTATATTGCAACCGAAATCAGTAAATTTATAACAATATTTAATTACCTATATTATAACAATAACAATAATAAATTTCAAGAAGGGTTAATACTTTATAAAAGTGTAATTTTACTAAATATACTGTACGGCAGTATGATTTATATTGATATGATTAATATTAAACGGCTTCGAAACAGATTAAAAACGTTTCAAAGAATTATCGTTATCAAGTTGAACAAGTCATAAAGAACAGCAGCTAGCATTATCACTGCTGGTATTAAGCCACTAAAATATGAATTAGAAAAACATACTTCCTGATAATGATTAACATAAATATAAATCGTGAATTTATCAACGCTACATATCAATCATCCGTATTTTATCTGCGTGATGAAAAAATGTTAACGACAAAACAGTTTAAACAGGTATTGGATGATTACTATATAAAAAAATATCAAGCATTATGGGATGAATATAACGTCTTTTTTTTTAAAAAAAAAAAAAACAAAAAAAACAATTCTTTCCAACTATAGGTAGCCGACTAACGTTGTATTTACGTCGAATTATTTTAATGTATCATCAGTGGACACGGATTATTTAAAGATTACACTTATATTACAAGTATTAGCATACTCGAACAACAGATGTGTAATATGCAATGCAGCTGACAACGTAAAGCATATCCTGACAGAATGAAACCATAGCAGCATTAAATTTACAGACATCAGCGGTAGCGAATTAGTAAATAAAGAATTCTCAACATTTAATTATTTTACAATATCTGAAATAACATATCGAAAAATTCACCTACATTTATCCTAATAATATAAATTGTATATAAATTTTAACTGTAAAATGGACTGGCCAGAATACCGCAAACTTAACTGAGCGGGCTCTGTTTCAGTTCATTATTATTAATTTACTTGTATCATTTATAAATAAACTTACCCCCATCGTATTTTCACGAATTGGAGACACCACCCCTAAAAAATAAATAAAAATTATAATGTTGTGTTTTGAAAAATGTGGAATGTAGTGATTTAAAAAAAAAACAACTCATAAAAAGTGATGAAATCACTAAAATTTTCTTCATGGAATGATGATTTTCATAAAGAAAATTTTAGTGATTTTGATCTCCTTTTTTGTTGTTTATAATGTTGCGTACTTCGATTTAATACTATATTTTTAAAGAAAGTAGTAGGGGTAGACACATGATTTATTGATTTATTTCCTAACTTTTACGTTTCATGTTAACTAGAAAATATACAATTTTATTAGCATTAAAGTTTCATATACCATATAGGGAACATCGTGATCGAAAGGATTAAGTAGTGGGACTTAAATCAACAAACTAATTGATTTATAAAAAAAAAAAAAAACACAAAAAAAAACACTCTTTTCTAGAAGAATAATGTTGAGGACATAAACATGTTTCCCAATGGATTTTACAAGATATATCTGAAAACAATTACTAATAGTTGATACTGACTATTTGTGGTACAATATTGAAACAGTCATGTATACAAACCAATGTGTCGGTTTTATATCGGAAAAATATTCTAGAAATCGAGGTGCTAATAAAAAATATATTACTGAAGAAATGAAGGTATTTATTGATTGCTATATTTAACCCTGTGTTTACCAAAGTTTTTTTACTGAGATAAAATGTTGACTGCATTGAGATCATCTGGATGACAGTGAGTTTATGTCACATTCGACTTGTTACGATGTGTATAAGGCCAGATAATGTGAAAGTTAGAATAACTTGATAAACTTTATGTGGTCGGAGAAATTTTTAAACTGTTTATTGAAAATTGTAAAAAAAAATTTATTCATTCGGTCAGAATCTTTTAATTAACAAAAAATAAAAAGATTTTGTAGCGGGTGTTTATATCGTCAATATTTACCATCAAAACCTGATAAATATGGCATTAAAATTTTTACATTATTTTAATTAAAGATATTTTATACATCTAATTTGGAAGAAATGTGTAGAGAACTAATGAAATTGTAATATCAAGTGTAACTAAATTTAATTAATAGAAAAAATAAGAAAATATTGAGTTACCGAAATATATGCAAAAGTACAATAGTATAAAATTAATAATAATAATTCAAGAAAGAAATACTATATAACGTAAAAAAAGCATACATGTATGAAAAGGAATGATAAAAAGAACAATGGAATAATATTAGAGATCACATTGTCAACTGAAGTGGGGCAGGTCCTATAAAAAAATTAAATATGAAGTATAATTGACACTGCTCTTTATAACGCTCTTTTTATATAAAAAAATATGATAACTGCAGAACAGTTAAAATCAAATGAACGTCTTACACCAGAAACAAGTTTATATAAGGTATTCTTAGTAGACAGTCCCTATGAAAGTCAACATGACACTGAAGAAAAACTCTTCTTGACAGCTTTACTCAGTAGGAGTTCATTGATAATTGTTTTCATATATATATATTTTTAAAGAGTTTAATAATGAAATTGACCAGTAATAATATCACCGAAATAAGAATTAAACGTAGAAAGTTTACTATTTAAGTCACTAATATTATTATATAACTCATTAATATAAATATTGTGAATATTAGAACGAAAGCACTCATCAAATATCGAAAACCACGTCAGAATTGGTCACTGGTGATGTTTCAAAACTATTTGCAAGCTCCTATCTTATCCAATATTTTACATAATACACACGTTATAGGTATAGGTCTATAACTGTTTTTTTTTTTTTTTTTGTTTTTTTTTGACACTATTCAAATGATAATTCCAAAAGAGCTCTGATTTAAACATGGGGATTTACTCCATAAAGATTTCGTCTCTGTATTTGTTAGATTAAGTGGTCATAATTGTACACTTAGTAACCCTGCCAGTTTAGGATTCATCAGAAATGGAGTTTGTGAGGTATGCAATATTGAACATAATATCGAACATCAGATTTGGTCCTGCCCCAAATGTGAAAATAGGACACATTTATGTCTCAGCTTCTATTAAGAAGGAATAGAATAATAAATAAATAAATAAATAAAAAGTGTATTTAGCACACAATATAAATTACAAAAATCAATGTCAAAACAATATTATTACGTATACCGAACAAATTCTTACTACGTATACAAAATGAAAACAAAAAGAAATAATAAATACGGTAATAATAGCGCGGAACTAGATTACAGGAAAACCACCACCAAAACCTGTATACAATTTGAGGACAACTCTATGAAGAATTTTAAGGCAGTAATAATAAATATAAACAAAATAATATGACTGCTCAGCTATTTATATATATATTACATTAATAAAGTTCATAAAATTAAATATATAAATTACATACGATTAAAAAGCAGGTGATACATTATAATAGCATGTGTTTTATTCTTTTATGTTTATATCTTTTATATTTTAACTGAAGACTAGTACGCGTATAGTCTCCTATATTGTTTATTATTGAGTATTGGCTGCGTCTACAATCATCAAAAATTTTTTTTGTGTGCTGCCTAATGATATCACCTACAACCGGCAAGTCTAATATACGATGCATGCGATCTGTTCTTGCATAGATAGGAAGTTTAAGAATTATCCTGCAACAATTATTCTGAAGACGTTGTAATCTGGACACATTTGAACGGCTTGTATACGACCATATTGGGCATGCATATAGCATAATTGGCCTTAATATAGTTTTATAGATAATTAGTTTATTAACAGGACTAATTTGGCATCGTCTATTAAAGATTGGGTATAGACTAAAAAGAGCTTTATGTGTTTTGTTAGATATGTACTCAACATGCTTGGTGAATGTGAGACCTTTATCTAGAATTACTCCTAAATATTTAACATGCGTTTTCCAATCTAATCTGGTGTTATTTACAATTACAGGATCCTGTGAAGGCGGCCGTCTTTTGGTAAACAGAATCGCTTGAGTTTTATCAGCATTTATGTTAATTTTCCATTTACTAAAATATTTATTTAGCTTAGCGAAACCATCACTTAACCGTTTTTGTATTGTATCAGTTCGAAACGAAGAGCAATAAATTGCTGTATCATCTGCATATAGAGCCATCTCTAAATTCGTGATTTTAGGAATGTCATTGATAAAAAGGAGAAACAAGAAGGGTCCTAGTATACTTCCCTGAGGTACTCCAGCTAGAACAGACCTTACATCGGAATTTACATTATTCACTTTTACAACAGAAAGTCTGTCACTCAAATAATTTCTAATAAGGTGGATTAGATACGCGGGAAATTTAATTTGAATCATTTTGTAAATTAAACCAAGATGCCATGTAGTATCAAATGCTTTTTCTATATCAAGAAGTAGCAAACCTGTGTGCTTATTTTGATTAAAACCGTCAGTGATGAAGTCAGTAATTCGCGCTAGTTGCATGACAGTTGATAAATTTTTTCTGAACCCGAGTTGTTGTTCTACTATCACATTATTATCATCTGTAAACTTTTTAATTCTACACAATATAATTTTTTCAGCAATTTTACCTAGGTTACTGAGTAACGATACAGGACGTAAATTTTTTGGATCCGATATGTTCTTTCCAATCTTAGGTACAGGTATTATTTTCGCTATTTTCCAGCAGTTGGGAAAGTGTGACAACAGGAATATTGAATTCATTATAATAGTTAGTTTAACAAAACCTTTAAGCGGTAAATTCTTAATCAATATTATGGAGATATTATCTAAACCCATTGATTTTTTACTTTTAAGGTTTTTTATAACATGATGCACTTCCTTCACGGTAGTTAGATCTTCAGCTAATACTGTATAAGGTAACTTAAAGTACTTTTTGACGATAGATGTGATTTTATTTTGGTGGTAGTTCGATGCCATATGGCAATTTTGATTATGGATGTCATAATAAATGTTAGCTAGCAGATTACTTTTATCTTTGTCCGAATATGCAGTGTTACTATTATGCGTGAGTGGTGGTAAGTGTGTGTGAGAATTCTTGAAATGCGCCACCATCTTCCATAGACTTTTATCTTTTACAGCAAGATTACAAAGTTTGAAATTCCAACTAGTGTTTTTATCTTCATTTAATTTATTTTTCACTTGACAGGTTAAATAATGTAACAATAATCTAGTTGTTGGGTTACGAGATTTTTGGTACCTACGTCTAACGTAATTTTTAAATTAGAATACGCTACCAATACAACTTGAAGAGCTTATTGTGGATCCTACCTCCTTGGATGGGCATAAATTATATTATTTTATTAAGGCTAATAAAGTTTATAGTTCGAACAGTTCACTTAAACTGGCCAAAGGGTGAAAACTGGGCAAAAAAAAAAAAAAAAGAAGATAACTGATTGATAAGTATGCTCATTTTCCTGTTTTAATATTAAAACGACAATTAACATGGACCAGATATTTGGAAAAGTTTGTTCCTCCCAGATCTTATTATATATATGCGGTGGAGTATTTATAGCTTCGATCTTAACATTAATAAACGTGTTTAAAGTTTACATATATTTTCTCGACATTTCACACGGGAGATGACGTGAAAATCGGAAAACTTTCATGTGTGTTTGCACCTGTTGGCGATAATAGACGTTGTAAAAATTCTTGATTTTTAATATTAATTTTATGCGTTCCATCATCTTCTGGATGAAAATTTACGATATTTAGACCGGATTCTTTCAAATTGTTTAAGTATTTTTTATAATTTTTAAAAGTTTCACAGTTAATACGATGTATTTCGTATTCAGTATTTATGTATAATTTTATAGTGCATTTTCTTTGTTTTAATAAACATTGGTTAATAATGCTAATAAACCCACGCATTGTTTAGTAATTATATCAACATTAAATATTATTTATAAAATGATATTTGCATCTGATTTTTTTCTTTATACACAAATTATATGTGTCGCCTAGTTAATTTTATTAACAATGCGTTATCTGTTTACTTCATTATCTGTTATCAGTCATCAACAGTATAGGGAACACGTACTTATATATATATATATATATATATATATATATATATATATATATATATATATATATATATATATATATATATATATATATATATATATATTTAGCAAAACAAAATAAAATCGAAGTTAATCACTAAAAAATTTTTTATTACACAAACACGAACGAAGCTTTTCGACTATTAAGTCATTATCAAGCTATTGTTCTATATAATATGATAATATGAAAGAATATAAATACTACGATAACATAATATATATATATATATATTACAACCTACCATATAAGAAAATATTACATAAAGTATGTTGGTAATTGGTTGCAAGTTATTTCATAAGTATTTAACATACCAAATAGAAAGTAAGGAAAGATCTGTGTAAACAGTTCCTAACTGTTCAATTTTTAAAAGGATTTTTTATCTAAGGCTAAATATAGTACTATATTGTTTAAAGATAATTCTAATTATATTATTAATCTCTTAAATCTGAAAATTAAATTACTAGGAAAATAAATCAATTAAAAAAAATATAATAGAGAAGAATTATCATATTTAATCAACATTTCATTTAAAGTTTCAAAAAAGAAATGTTTTTTTTTTAAATTTAAACAATAGAAGAACTTTTATCTGTTAGAAATAAAAATATGTACGTACATTTTCATCGTCGTAATCGTGTTAATGATAAATATAAACGGATGTGTGTTTAATTAAATTTTAGTCAGTTATTACCAAATTTCGAATTGTAGTAATCAAAATTTTTGACTTATTTTTTTTTTTCAAAATTCGTCCTTTCAATTGCAATGTCCTCTACATGATACGTAAAATTTTAATGCTAAAAAAAATTGTCATTGTCAATGTTTATAATAAAGAGCATTTTGATAGTATAGAATATTTCGATTATAAAAAGTTTTATTCAACGCATTAAAAATTATATAGTCTTCCAAAAAGCTTATACACAAAATATTGCTCTATATTTTCACCTTTACTATCGAGATATTTTAATTAACTTCTTCATACAGTAAAATATATAATTTTGTGTAGAAATATGTGACTGAAAGTGTTAAACAGATGAAAACCGCATTAACCGATAAGATATCATATATACTATATATATATATCTTTGCGCAGTGGCAGTATCGTAACGTGGGTGCGATTATTGCTATTTGAAAAAGTCGGATGATTTTTATTATTCAGTTCTCTCTTTTCGTTATACAACACTTCATTCCGATTGTGGCAATTGGAAATATTGTCGAAATTTAACAAATAACAATTTATTCCTGATATATATGTATATATATATATATGTGTGTGTGTGCACGCGTTGTGAAATGGTGAATCTAGAAATAGGACATCATAGTAGTAGTAATAGTAATAATAATTATAACTATGGCTCACCCCGAGTGGATGGGATTACTGAAAATTGAATCAAATATATTGTTTTTCAAACGCGAATATTAGTAGAGAGTACATAGATATGTGTAACCGAGGGACCCTGAGCTCTGCGGAAGGGGCGCGCCCGCAGGTGGTGTATAGCGGAACGGCGGCTCTTAGATATGAAGGTTAGTTGCGAATAAATCATTGGCTAATAAGTCATTGACGAATAAGCAACCGCGAACCATGATCGGCGATGTATCAGGGTGTAGTGAAGAAGCTTTGGGAAAGCTTTCATTAAAAAATACTGCATAGACCCGTTAAAGGCATCATGTCAAAGCGAGTATGGCCGCTATAAGCCTAATCCCAATCAAAATCCAACAGCGTCTGTATTCCAGGTTAGGGACGGCTTGTTGGTCAGCGTTTGTTCTCCAGGTTAGGAGCGGCTGTATTATAGGATACAACCTGAAATCCTACAGTAAGCAAGAGGAAACTACTGTAGTATATTCCCACGTATATTATCAAATGTCTAAAAAAATAGTTGTTGTGCCATGCGACCCGGTTGGCAACCTTCGTTCTGATATTCGGGGTCAGAATGTAAAATATGCGACCGAAAAATGTAGAACAAGATTTAAGACATTTGAAACAAATAGGATAGCTTCATGGAATGTGCGCAAGAAACCGGAAAACTCCATATTGTAGAACAAGAATTAATCAGTCATAGAATAAAAATTTGTGGATTATCAGAAACACACTATAACGAATCCGGACATTTTGATGCAAATTACTATAGAATATATAGCTCAGGTAACAGCGCATCGAGCAGGTATTTATGATACATAAAGAAATTTCCAATATAGCCAAAGACTATCGTGCCATCAATAAACGCATCATCTTGATTAGACTAGGAACCAGACCAGTTGGAATTAAGCTAATTCAAGTATCGGATGCGCCAGATGAAGAGGCACAGCTATTTTATGACCAAGTGAGCGGTGTACTTGGATCATTTCCACGACGTGAAATCAACATTGTTATGTGAGACTTCAATGCTAAAATTGGCAAAATACATAAGGACGGATATCAACATATACAGAAACATATAGGCCAGTACACAGTCGGTGAACGAAATGCAAGGGGAGATAAATTAATACAATTTGTTATTGATCAACCATATGTCAGTAATGAACACAATGTTCAAGAACCACGTCCGTAGATTAATAACATGGATATCGCCGGGTGATAGAGTCTGTAATCAGACTGATTTTATACTAATCAATAGGCGTTGGTTTTCAGCGAGCAAAAGCGCGAAAACATTACCAGGGGCGGAATGCGGCTCAGATCATACATTATTAATGATGGAAATCAGGTTAAAACTAAAAGTTCGAAATAAAAGGTCGCCAGTAACAAACATGAAAATTTTAAATCCAAAAGAGTTTGAAGCAGCCATGATAACGAGTCTTCGTAACTACACACAGGACACGTGAACATATCATCGGAACAAAGCTGGAACCAGTTGAAAGAACACATTGAAAATGCTTATAAAGATTCGCAACCGCCCAAATAAAACAAATAAATGAAACATTGGTTTTCGAATGAAACAATTGCGGCTATAGAAGAACGAAGAAATCTAAGTCACGGCGTCGAAAATTACATAGGAAAAATTAAACAGACTAAAAAGTTGCCCCGAAAAGATAAAAATGACTACACCTCCTCTGTACGTGATGAGATCCAAAACAGTGTGGATAGAATGAACACAAGATCACTATATGTTCGACTTTTGGCAAGAAAATTCAAAATGAAAACACAGGTAATTGAAGACGAGAATGGTTCATTAAGGACGGATGCGGTTGAAGTAGCCGAAACATGGCGTAAATATTGTGCCGTATTGTACTGCGCGGAAGGAGATCTTCAAGAAGCTGATGATAGTATCCAAATGGATGAGATGGAGCCTTCTATTCTGTTCTCAGAGGTTCAAAATGCAATGGCCTATTTAAAACAGAACAAAGCTCCAGAGCCGGATTACATTCCTGCAGAAATTTTCAAAATAGCGGGTGAAAAGACAGTACATGCTATACATACGATTTGCAATAACATTTGGAAAACCGGTTTTTGGCAAAGAATTGGTGCCAATCTACATATATTCCCTTACATAAGAAGGGCTCCTACAAAAAATGTGACAATTACAGGACAATTTATTCCATCGTGTCTTAGAAAAGACTATAAAAGAGTAGGAAAAATTACTGGAATCAGATAATCAGATACGATTGGGATGAAAGAAGGGAAAAATTGCTATTAATTGTTCGGCGTTTACAGATGACTTGGCAATTTTCTCGGAATATTTACTCTCTGTCAAAAGCCTGCTTGACATTGAGAAAGACGGCAGATCTTATTTTCAAGAGATCCTTCAATTTTCTTCACAACTCGATGGACCTGTTGCACAGTAGAATTGACCAGTACGAAATCTAAACTGATTGGGATTTTCTCTGCAGCCGTTTATGGATGAGTTTTTTCGAAAACCTTGAAAGTATTGACAGGAGCGAAATCGGTCGGTACGATGTTACTTCTTCAGGAGATTTTGCAGATTTTAAAATCATAAGGATATTATCAAATTTCCAAAGCGCAGGAACATACCGGTACTGTATAAAATTGTAGGTTAAATTTGAAGAGAAGAAAAAGAGAGAGTATTTGTTTGTGAACTTTTATCGACAAGGAATACACTTCCAATACAACTTGAAGAACTTATGGTGGATCCTATCTCCTTGGATGCGCGTAGATTATATAGTTTTATTAAGGTCAATACTATAAGTTTATAGTCTGAACAATCTAAACTGACCAAATGGTGAAAACTGGGGCAAAAAAAAAAAAGTAAAATATAATAAAATACTTCAGATATTCAACGTTACAAAGAACTGAAATGAATACAAATTTCATGATTTTTACTATTTTTTTATTGTTTATTTTAAAAGTAAGATTGTTAGAATTGTACAATTTACTCGAGAATTATTATACGTATTGATTTTTATTTTACTATTAACGCAATACGACGATGCGGTAGTAGAAGAATTTATTTTTACATTGCATTATCATCGCGTACTTTTTTTTTATATATATATAATAAGATTCGAGTACACAAATATAACAACTTCGACGTATGTCAATTTCACGATCTACGCTTACTATTGAGATCGCCTATTAATAGAAGCATACGATCTGCATATTGGACCTAAATTATAGTCTGAAATATTAACAGTGGATGAGAAAAAAATATATATATATATATATTAACAACAGATTTATCTAATTACAACTCAATATGTATCCAGATATTTCAGCGGCAATAAAGGTAAAATGTCGTGACTAATTGCTTTTCGTGAAAACCAGATATATTATAAATTACGCACGTCGCTGTGCTTTCACAAATAGCGATGATACACGAAGGGTTCGTTAATTTTAGGGGAAAAAGAAATTAGCATTCCAGCTAAGTAACGTCATTTTAGGCTTATCATCGTTAAGAAACTTAAAACGAAAAACCTATAACAGTTTCAAACCAGCATTATACCCGAAACTTAACCGGAAAGAACACATAATCAAACTAAAAATAAGATGTTCGAAAAAAATAAATGTGCTCAGGATGTTAAATAATTCATCGTGGGGATCTGATCGAAAAACATTAATAAAGTTATACAAAATCTAAATGCTAAGTAGATTAGACTGCGCCAGTAAAATATATGATAGTGTGCAGTCTGTTTCACACTAAGTAAAACTCAATTCTGTTCAAAATTTACCTCTTAAGCGGCCCGTACACGATCAATAATACTGTCAGTATTTATAAATACTGTCAATATTACTTATCGTGTAATGTAAAATACTGATGTACTGATGAAAAATACTGATGTTATCCGGATTTTTTGATCCGCGCTCATCAGTATTAAGGCGTGGTTATTAGTGTACTGACAGTATTATTGATCGTGTAAAGACAATTCTTCAGTATTTTCATCATTCCTCAGTATTTCTCTACTTTGTTTCTTAATGCAATGTTTATTTCGTGTTTAAAATAATATAAAGTTCTTTACTAATTTTAATAAATAATTTATAATAGTAAGTAAATTTGATTTTTAGTATTCCAGTGATCATTTTGTGTTAGAAGAATATTATTGTTAACTTGAACACAAAATTAATAATAATGGTAAGTACATTTTTATTTCTCTAAGTTCAGAATATGATAAAATTAGTATAAATTTTAATTTGCTGATTATATTGTAGGTTTACATCGTTATTTAATTGATTATATACCTACACATTTTGCTGTGAATGAAATTTGTTTAAATCAGTTGAATATGAAACAATTACTTGTGACAAATGTTGCAAAATATTAACAATTGTTATATTAAAATTTTATACTAATTTTACCAAATTCTGAACTTAGTGAAATAAAAATGTACTTACCATTATTGTTAATTTTGTATTTAAATTAATAAAACTGTATATTCTTCAAACAAAATGATCACCATAATATTAAAAATCAGAATAAAAGCACAATTTCATACTGAACGAAATAAACATTTACTCACTGTTATAGATTCTTTATTAAAATTAGTAAAAAACTTTGTTATTTATTCTGACGCTAAACGAAACACGTTTTTTAATGTTATACAAATTCTATATAAGGTAAAATAAAACGCTAATATTATGAATAGCAAAACGTATATATAAAATAATACAAATATAGTATGCTAAATAAATAAAACCCCGTTTAGAAACATCAAATTAAACCGTAACTGTATAAAAATACATTATTAATGTTACATAAACTCTATTTTAAGGAAAATAAAACGCAAATAATAAATATATAAAATAATTTAAAAAATAGTTTAAGAACACCAAATTAAACAAAAAATGCATAAAAATGCGTTGATACAAGCTATTAAAATTGTATATCCAAATACATTATTGGTCTGAAGACATAAACATTATGCAGATTATTATTATATACTTTTGCAAAACATATGCTAAGGCATCACAAGTATCTAAAACCGATGCACTAATGGATGCCGGTAACATGATGGCTGAAATATTTCTTACACCGAAGTACAGCTTCCTTTGCATATTACTATTTGATTTTGTAAAAACGGCTGTACCATCTTAATTAATTTTTTAAATACTACGTCGGTCTTGCTTTTCTCTTATATTTCATATTTAACTTACTTTTAAATAACATGTACGCATGAAGAAAGGACTGCTTCGATCAAAAACCCAAATTACTGACGGCGGGTGATACTGATCGTGTAAGGGCACATAAATACTGATGAAGTTACATCAGTATTACTGACAGTACAGTACTGTCCTGTCAGTATTATTGATCGTGTAAGGGCCGCTTTAGAATTGCTTTGAGAGCATTTCGCACTACCTCAAACACAGCTCTACACGTGGAAGCAAACATGTTACCACTCCGGTACAGAAGACAAATACTAGCGCTAAAATATTACACACAATCAATTTGCACACCATTCAATCCGATATCTCAATCCTTACTAAGGAATAAATTTCATACATTCAAACAAACCAAATGCATCTGAGCATATGAACGCGTTAACAATACATTAACAAAACTTCAATATGAATTACTACAAATCAAAACAAACCAACATTACCACCTTCGATAAAGGTTTTTCAATCGCGAAAAATATAAGAAACACTTAACACCTACAAATATTCTCAAATCAAAATTCTACAACATTCTGAAAAAAAAAATACGGTGATTATACACACGTATACACTCATGCATCTAAGTCTATAAACTAAATCTCATCGACCTATCTTACACCCAACCATTCCCAAGTATATACCCGAGTCAGTATCAATTTTTACCGCAGAACTTCTTGCAATCTATAAAGCTTTACATATTTAAACAAGCGAAACCAAATAAATATATAATACGCACAGATTCGTATCTTCAACATATTCAGCAACACATCGAAAACACAAATACATACTTTCAACCTAAAACACATAATAGCATTATCTCCAAGAACAATGAACTTGTTCTTCTACGGACACCAACTCATTCAGGAATAGCCGGGAATGAAAACATTGATAGAATAGTTAAAACGTCTCCTACAAATCTAAAAACAATCAAATCAACGCACATTACCGATTTACATACAGTCCTTTCATAAACAATTAAAACATCGTACGAAAAATTCCGGGAGACCCAAATACACACTTGTATCAAATTAAGCCGCGATTAAAAAACTGGAAAAAAACAAATCAGAAAGTGAGAAAAGCCGAAAAATCGTTCTAGCTAGACTACGCACAGGACCGTACGTTACTTCACAACACCTACTGAACGAGCACTACCCATATGTCACGAATGCAATTCGCAATTAAATATAAACCGCGTACTATTAGAATGCACAAAATACAATCTAAACTATTATAAAAAACAATACTCGAACCGAACAAAGTTAAAAATCGTTTACAGTACCTTACAGACGCTAAATTAATAAATAGTTTATAACCGACTTTAAGGATCAATCGAGCCTCTGTAAATAAAATAATTAAAAATATATATATATATATATATATCAATTATTATTAAAATGTTTGTAAAAGAATCCGCGTTTTCCCATCTTTCTACTAACATCCTTGAATACTGTAAGTATTTAGCGGAAGAAGTACGCATCGATGGATATTCGTGGATAACTCGGCGAATTTTAGTCGGATTTGGACAAACTTTTTTTTGTTTTACTCCTATTGAGCCCCCCCCATAAATTACCACACGATTGGTAGCCCCTTAGTTTAAGTCTCTAAAAATATTTATTACTTCCGCAACTATCGTTTATAGAATTTGTTTTATTATTGCGCGTGACCTCAGTGTACGTTCTCGAGTGTGAGGTATTTAATATTATTATTACTACCGCCATAATTTTTATAAGTACTACGAGTATCATGTACAAAAATTATTAGACGATTTTTCATTGTTAACCGATTCACGGATACGCGAAAAGGTCAGCGTCTTTTTTCCTGAAACCCGCATTCGGTAGAACATGCAATACGATTTAAACTACAATTCGCTCGCTATGTCCGAGAGGATGTACAATCACGGCTTTCACGAGTCTGCATTTGAAACATCAACGAGTCGTGTTACAATTATAGACGTGGAGACATGTCCGTACAGTTGACAACGATAACATTCTAATGTACTCCTATTTCGTCCGAGATTCTACGCGGTTATCTTCATTTTCTCAAATTAGTTATCTAACGTCGGTATCGTACGAGGAACTAACTAAGTAAACCCCGGTTGCGAACGTTATTTCCGATTAAATTCAGTTATAGCGAGAAATGGTATCCTCTCAATGCTGCATTGGCTGTAATCTCTTCGATCGTTAAATCGATCAGGGTATTTCGACAGGTTTATATCGTTGGATAGATGATGAGTATAAAATGATACGTTTTTAACTTTTAACGAATTAACTAGCGCAATCTTCGTTAGTGACGACGTAAAAAAAAAAAATATTTTCCTATTTAGGCGTACTTTAAATTCAGTCTTAAGTATATTGATTACGGATAAACGTTAGCAGCCTCTTTGTAGTGTAAGTTTTGTGCGTTTTTTTCATAATAGGCGGAATGTTTATGATGACCGTATTTTTTTTTTTTATTTTTTTTTATTTTTTTTTTATTTATAGACGCTCGATTTATCATTTGCGTCTTAGAGTTGATTATAAGCTGTTTATTAGGTTAGTCTCTGTAAGGTACTGTAAAAGATTTTTCATTTTGTCCGGGTTATCTTCGAGTATTGTTTTTATTGTGTCATGATTTAGTATTTTATACGTTGGTTTCTGTATTTTGTACATTCTAATAGTATGTGGCTTATATTTAATTGTGAATTGCATTCATGGCAGATGGGTGGAGGGGTCCTATTGAGTAGGTGTTGTAAAGTAACGTGTGTACTGTACGTAGTCGAGCTAGCGTTTTTTCTGATTTTCTTTCTTTCTGGTCTGTTGTTTTCCAGTTTCCTAATTTCGGCTTAATCTGATATAGGTGTGTACGTGTACATTGGGTCTCCCAGAATGTTTGAAATGACATTTTAATTGTTTGTATAAGGACTGTATGTAAATCAGTAATGTGAGTTGATTTTATTGTTTTTATATTCGTAGGAGTTGTTTTGACTATTCTATCAACGTTTTCATTCCCAGCTATTCCCGAATGGGCTGGTGTCCATAAAAGAACAAGTTCATTGTTATTTGAGATGAGGTTGTTAATAATGTGTTTTAGGTTGAAAGTATCTGAGTTTGTATTTTTAATATATTTTTGAATATGTTTAAGAGCGCTGTAAGAATCTGTGCAGATTACATATTTATTCGGTTGTACTTGTTTAGATATGTATTTTAAAGCTTTATAAATTGCAAGAAGTTCTGCAGTAAAAACTGAGGCTGATTCTGGTAGATAGTATACTTGGGATTGGTTGGGTGTAAGATAGGCAGATGAGGTTTGGTTTGTGGACTTTGCTGCGTCGGTGTATATTTGTGTATAATCGCCGTACTGTTTTTCCAAAATGTTGTAAAATTTTGATTTGAGTATATTTGTAGGTGTTAAAGTTTTCTTATATTTTTCCAGTTCTGTGTTTATTGCTATTGTAAGCTTTGTCCAAGGTGGTATTTTTGGAGCTTGGTTTGTTTTAATTTGCGGTAATCGATATTGAAGTTTTGTTAATGTATTGTTAACGCGTTCTGATAGGGGTTTGGAAGTATTTGGCTTATTTAAGAAAGTATGATGAGATTTATTCGTTTGTAAGGACTGGGATGTTGGATTGGATGATGTGCAAATTGATTGTGTGTAATATTTTAGTGCTAATATTTGTCTTCTGTATCGGAGTGGTAATATGTTTGCTCCCACGTGTAAAGCTGTGTTTGAGGTAGTGTGAAAGGCTCTCAAGGCAATTCTAATAGCTAAATTTTGAATAGAGTTGAGTTTTTTTAGTGTAGAATAGGCTGCGCTACCATATATTATACTAGCGTAGTCCAATCTGCTTAGAATGTAGGATTTGTATAACTGTATTCATGTTTTTCGGTCAGATCCCCACGATGAATTATTTAACATTCTGAGCGTATTTATTTCTTGCAAGCATTTTATTTTTAGTTTGTTTATGTGTTCTTTCCAACTTAGTTTCGGGTCCAATATTAGTCCTAGTATCTGAAGTGAATCTGTATTTTCTATTTGTATTGTATCCACGTGTAAGTTTGGTGTAATTACATTTCGTTTTTTGCTGAAAGTTATATGCTTGGTTTTTGATGAGGAGAAAGTAAATCCTTGAGATTTAGCCCAGTTATTTAAGTCGTTTATTGTATTCTGCAATAAAGGTCCCACAAATTTAGAGTCCCGATTTGAGTAGTATATTGATAAGTCGTCAGCATATATACAGTACTTTACTGGAATTGGTATATGTTGTTTAACATTAGTCATGGCTATAATAAATAACGTAGGGCTAATTACAGATCCTTGAGGGGTACCATTTTCTTGAATTTTTGTATCGGATAAAATAGAATTCATCTTTACTTGAAATTTTCGGCGGTGTAAAAAGTTGCAAATGAAAATCGGTAAATTTCCTCTAAATCCCCACTGATATAGAGTGAGAAGAATTCTTTGTTTCCAGAGTTTATCGAAATCATTTTCTAAATCAAAGCTGACAACAGTTGTAGTTTTATTTTCTATTAAATTATTTTGAATGTCTGTTGTAAGTTTAGCTAATAGATCCTGAGCGCTTCGTTGTTTCCTGAAGCCGAACTGTAAGGGATCCAAGAGTTCTGAGCTTTCTAACTGCCACAGCAATCTACTATTAACAATTCTTTCGAGTAATTTGCACAGGGTATTTGTGAGAGAGATCGGTCTGTAGCTAGCCGGGTCTAATACATTCTTGTTTTGTTTTAGTATCGGAATAAGATGAGCTTCTCTCCATGCCTCCGGAAACGACTGAGTTTGCCATATTATATTAAAAAAGTGCAAAACGGCTTCTTTAGAGGATGAATTAAGTTGTTTTATCATGGAAATGTGGATTCCGTCTGAGGGCCGCATTGCATTTAGGGCGATATTAAATTCGTCTTTAGTTATGGTAATGTTATAGCTGAAGTTAGTTAATGATGTGAAATCGGGGACATTAGTACTTTCTTCTATTTCTTTGTACTTCCTGAAATCGTCAGGATAGTTTTGATTAGATGATACTTGATAGAAGTGGTCGGCTAGAACGTTTGTTATTTCAACTTTGTCATATGTAATACGGGGACCTGCTTCGTATTTATTACTATTTAATAAAATCGAATATATAATCTCCGGCTCACTTTAAACGCAGCGAAATTATATATTAATAAATGATATATCTACGTTAGCGTATGTTGTGGGTGCATTAGCATTATATTGTAAATCTTACAGGTCAAATATCATAACGTAACAGATTATAAAAAGCTGATATATGTCTATTTTTAAAAGTTTTATAGACGGTGATGGTTAAAAATAAACGCCGATACGAAGCTATACTCTTAACAAGGCGACTTCGATTACCTTCAGCGGAAATAAACATTGATGGTAAAAGTATATTCACTGGCGAAATCAAGTTCGATACTTAAGTGTCATCGTGATTCTTAAATAATAATATTAATTACATAATTGATAAAGCAATCCGTATACTTTTAATAATCTTTAATCGACGATCTTATTTATTTGTCGTTAATAAGAAATTATAATTATATACGCATATTATTCGACCCGGATTAACCTACACATTGTTTAACTGTCGGTTTCAAAACACAACATTGAAAACGTTACAATCGATTTCACGCTGTCGCAGAATTATACTAAATCGTCACATGTATACAAATATTACCGATACGCCCTTCGAATTAAACATGTTATACCACTATCTTCTTATATTGGTAAATTATCTAAAAAGTTTCACACGATAGGTGTAGAATACATCGAAATAGATTAATTAATTTCATAGGTGATTATGCTAAACCTCACCATGCGTTATACATAAAGCAGGTACAAACACATCGTAGAATTAAGCATAGTTCACTTATTTAATTCCGTGTCTATGTCAATTATTTATTTCGGGTAGTTAATATGGTATTTGCGCATATGTATGTACATATATATACATATATATATATATGCATATGTACCTCGTATATTTTTCTTTTTACCGTATTTTATTTCTTTTGTTGTAGGTTTTTGTTTATTTTTTCCTGTAGCCTAGCATTTGTTTCATTAATTTTCTAGACTTAGTAATACTATTCAAGTTAATTGTTAACATATATAAGGTACTTAACTTTATGAAACTGGTTATGGTGTATGCCTCGCTATAAAATAAAGCTAAAGTTAGAAGTAGAGAATATGTAACGATATCGGATAATACCCCGTGATAATTCATACCTTTACGTGTACCTGGTTTGGACCACATATCCGTGTCTCTTCTTTCGTTACCCTGTCCGAGGTATAGTATCACTGATCTATTTATAGCGTTTGCGGCGGGGAATATCGTCGCTATTGCAAACATCGTAAGTTACATCACGTCGACGTATTCATGTCTAGGTGACGGGACGACAATTATTACGACGAGGAAAGAAAAAGGAAAATGAAAAAAAAAAAAGAAATGAAAAGGAGATAAAACAAGGATAATAAACGTTGTCTAACGGTAAATGATACCGGGGTTTAGTAAGAGCGCACAAAGCAGGAACAGGATGAGTTTGGACAGCGTACTAGAGAAACGTTGTGAAATGTCATCAATCAGCAGCTGCAAAGACAAAAAAAAGGCCGTAGTAAGATCGCTGTAGACTGTATTGAGAACAACCTGTTTTAGTACGTGTTGGACAGACAGAGCACAACGTTGCAGGCGGTACACAACGGAGCTTCTGATCTATAAAATACAACGTAATAAGAGAGAGTGAGATAGTATAAAAAGAGAAGATGCAGAAAAATAAATATTTCTGAAATAACAAAAAACACGCAGTCTCAATATAAAATAGAAATCGATTAATGAATGTATCGATTTATATATTATCTCTGGTGTACGCTTGCGTTATCATATTTCCTGACATAACACCGCTCCTAGCTGATTGTCTGTTTATTGCATTAAATTATGTTAAAAATGAAAATATACAAATGAAGTGTCTACTCTGTTCTAATAAGGCTCGAATTTTGTTCAGAGAAAAATAATAATAATAATAATATTTAAATTCGTTGTTATAATGATGATGGTGGTTCAAACTTACGTTATTGATAATTTAGAATAGTGCGATAAAGAAAAAACGTAAATGTGACAATAAAATCACGTGATTTTTTATCGAAACAGACGTACATAACTAATTACACACACACACACACGTGTGTATATATATATAATCAATCGAATGTGTTTCATTCACGGAAATGTTATAAAATAATTTCCCTATTCAAATAAAATGTTTATACGTAAATACATGGATACATGAGCGTGATATATATATAATATATTAATAAATCGATTACAAATTTAATTTATCGAGTTGAGATATTATTGTGTAGTTCCCTTACCTAAATTTCGGTCATTCGCGTGTTACTGCATTTTCTAGATTCTTCTAATTAAATTATTTTGATAATCATTTACGTCAAACTTACATTTTGATTTATTTCTTGTGTTCCTCAGAAAAATCGAATATAACAATGGATCCAATGCTTAACGATAGAAGCGGTATAAATAGAATCGCTTGTTCCAGCTTATCTATTAACTCCCGATCTACCGCGAGCGGCACTCCTTACCCTGTAAGTTTATTTTTAATTTGTTATTATTTTTATTACACGTGCATGTGAAACGTTGATATTCAAATAAATGCGTTAATACTTAATAAAATATAAATTTTATGCGAATAATTTATATTCGTAATTACTCAGCTATGTATGTGTATATATATACAATATATATTATTATTATTATTATTATTATTATTATTATTATTCTAACTCACTCGTTGCCGAGTATGAGTGCCTTTCTAAAGATATCTGTTTATGTTAAATAATTTAATGTTTGAATCGTATGTGTGATATTAATCCAATTTTATAATTAGATTTATAACCGCAGTGTGTACATTCATACTTATCTGTTATGTTTCTTCTTCCTCCTTTTGTGCGATTTTTGGCGGTGTGAACACCTGCTAATCTTGCTGTGTCATCGATGAATTTTCTCCATTTAGTTCTATTTAACGCCCATTCTTCCCAAGTCTTATTTTTCTTTGGATTAATACCGTTCTTTTTGACGGAATTTAATAGCACATCTTTAAATCTTAATTTTGGTCTTCCACAACATCGTTCACCAGTGTGTAGTATACCGTATAATAATCGCTTCGGTATGCGATTACTATCCATTCTGATAACACGGCCAACCCGTCTTAGCCGAGCTTTAGTTAAATATTGTACTATTTCATTACAATTTGTCATTTTCAAAATTCTTTCATTTGAGATGTTATCTGTCCATGTTATTCTTTAGATTTGTCTGAGCAGTCTCATCTGACAAATTTCAAGTTTTTTAATTTGATTGCTTCTGATTGGCCATGTCTCACAACTATACAACAAAGTTGGTAATGCTCTATAAACATTTAGTTTCGTATTAATATGTAAATTTTTATTCCTAAATACACGTTGTGCCAGCTTGTTGTAAGCGATCATAGCATTGTTTATTCTATGTTTGATCTCCTCATCTAGAGTATATTTATTATCGCTAATTATACTTTCAACGTATTTGAAGCTTTTGACAATTTTTAACTTCGACCCGTTTAAATGAACATTTTCTTCCGTGCCATTCAATATCATTATTTCCGGTTTATTTGTGTTTATACTTAATCCATAATCTCGATATGTATCATGCAGACAGTTTAGCGCCCGCTGTAATTCTGCAGAAGTTTCACTCAGTATAACACAATCATCAGCATATTGTAAATTTGGCAGTACAATATTTTTATACCTATTTGTTCAATTTTTCGTTTGTATGTTAAGAAAATCATTCCCTCGTATAAAGATTAAACAAAGACGGTGCAAGTACACACCCTTGTCTTACACCGGTTGTTACCAGAAAATGTTCTGCCAGTGTCACAAATTACCGAGCTTTCCATACCATCATGCAGCTGTTTTATAATTGAAACAAATTTTGATAGGCAACCAGCTATTTCCAAGCATCGCCACAGCGCATTTCTATTAACCGTATCGAAAGCTTTTTTAACATCTATGAACGCCATATACAGAGCTCTATTTTGCTCTCTAGCCTTTTCTATAACTTGTCGTATGGCATACACCATATCTATTGTACTGCGCTCCGGTCTAAATCCACACTGTTCCTCCGGAAGATAAGTATTCATTACTAGTTGCAGGCGTTGCTGCAGAATTAAACTCAGGATTTTACTGGCCGTGCAAGGAAGTGATATACCACGATAATTTGAACAATCCTTTTTGTCTCCTTTATTTTTATAAATGGCAAAAACATTCACGTCTTTAAAGTCTTTGGGTATACAGTTGAACTTTCCCATATCTCCTGAAACAGTTTAATCAAATATATCATGAGCTCATTTTTATCGACTTTATATTATGAAATCTAACCCACCAGATTTATTTGCTTTCAGCCTTTTAATGGCATGTTAAATTTCTTCCGCAGTAGGTGGGACGTCCAGATCATAGTTGACTTTCTGTACAGGTAAGTCATTTAGTACTTTTCCATTTATCCAGGATTCATTGTTCAATAATGTTTTAAAGTATTCTTTCCACCTAATTTTTACTTTATTCCTATCTCTTATTATAGCTCCAGATGCATTTGCGATAGCAATTTTACGTCTAGTATTTAGGCCATATATTAACTTAATTGCCGTATAAAAAGCTCGATTATCATTTTTGTTAACCATTTCTTGCATTTCTTTTGATTTATTAATCCACCATTTATTCTCGAGTTTCCTTGTTTCTCGTTGTATCTCAGATTTCAGAGTCACAAATTTATTCCGTTTGTTGTTATTTTCTCTATCATTTCGCCATTCTATAAAAGCCTGTCTTTTATCTTTTATTTTTAATCGTATTTCTTCTGAACCATCAGTAAACCAGTCTTGCGAGCGTTTCTTTTTATAGCCTAAAATATTTTTACATGTTGAGTAATGCTTTGATTTATATGATCCCATAGTTCTTCTACAGATCTCATTTCATTCAGTGTGTTCTTTTGTAAGTTATTTTTTAACTCCAACTCAAAAATTTTTTAAGCACATCTCTGTTCTTTAGGAAATTATTATTATATGTTTTTTGTATTTTAACTATTTTGTTTAGGTGATATTTTATGACTGGAAATCTGAATTTCGATCTCAATAGTATGTGATCTGTGTCTCCATCTGCTCATTGCTCGTGTATTTAAACAGTCAGCTCTATGTTTTTGTCGTATTATAACGTAATGAAGTTGATGCAGATGAGCTGATCTATCCAGGTTCCTTTATATATATAATTCATCTGGAAAAATGTATTAGTAATACTTAAGCCATTTTGTGAGCAAAACTGAAGTAAACGCTCACCATTACTATTTTCTTTACCTAATCCATGCGCACCAATCGTTCCTTTCCATATATTACAATTATTTCCAACCTGTGTATTGAAGTCTCCGAGTATTATAAGCCGCTCATTTAGTGTAATTTTATTAATCACTTGCTGTAAATCATAGTAAAACCTATCCTTAATTACGTCACTATTTTGTAATTTTGGAGCATACGCACTGATTATGGATACAATAGAACTCGATGGAAACTTTATTTTCATTATCATAAGTCTATCACTTATTCCGTATGGCTCCTCTACAATATAGGGCATTACTCTATTATTGATTGCAAAACCTACTCCATTTAGTCGTTTATCTACTGCTTTAGCACCTTTCCTGTAAATTGTGTAGCCTGTACTTTGTTCATTTATTATTCCTTCTTCTGGAAGTCTTGTTTCCGATATTGCTGCTATATTAATGTTATATCTCTTCAATTCTTGGGTAATTAGTGCTGATCTCCGTATTGGTCTTTCTTTTTTATTCTGCAACGTTCTAACATTCCATTCACCTATATTCCATGTATTTATTTTAAATTAATTCATAGTTCCATATTTCTTACCGCATTGTATAGGTTCCCGCCACCTTTCACATGGAAAGAGCTATGTTTAGGACAACCTTTTCTATTCCCCTTCACTACTGTGGTAGGCAGAGCAGATCTTAAATAGGACTGCCTAGTCGTATAACCTGCTGCGAGTTTCAATATCTTCCCATCCTTTTGAAAAGCGACCATCTGGGTTATACCGCCTTCCATGCAGAATCAATGGTTAAAAGCTTCGAGTCAAACCAAACCTGCTCCCGTCACCACGATTCCACCGCCGTAGGACTTTTTAATAAAAGACAGAAGAAAAATAATATTGGATAATAGAAGAAAAGACCGTAGCTGCGCATATTTTAGGAACATGGAAGCCGGTGCGCTAACGACAACCATGTCGTCCATCCAACTACACCAGTTGACTCAATGGCAAGGATGAAACTAGGACAATTAGTCTGGTGCAAGTCAGTGCAATAAACTGCAGGCAGGAATTGGAAATGCCCAGAAAAAAAATTGTTAGGAGAGAGAATTAGAAAAGGAAAGGAAAAGAAATGAAAGGGATGTGAGAAGGGAACTCTCCTGCACTTGCTCAAGGTGCACACCAGAGAGTGGTTTATTTTTGGAGTATCCATTCTTCTAGGACAGTTACATACCAATGTTAAAGAGTCTGTCCTTCACTTTGCTATTAGGGAATAGCTGGGCGAGACATATGGCGGTCTCAACTCGCCAGGACTAGTACTTTCAACGGGTATTGTTGAAGTTTTAGCAGACCATCCCATTCATGGTCTCTCCACACCTCCGGTCTTTTATGTCCTGTCACTACTGGAATCATCTACAAATGAGACTTTCCGCCAGTAAGCCGCTCTTTGTCCGCGACTGCTTATTTGTCCAGCTGAGCATTCTGGTCTTATTCGCAGCTAACCTCTATATCTAGAGGTCATTTCACAATAAATTGAAATTTGGGAGCAGAGAAAGCAAGACCTAATTTGTTAATAATGGATTCCAGTTGTAAACATACAACTTCAATTAATTTGAAATCATAATTCCTGTCAATACTGAAGGAGATGCATAAGTCGTCTGCGTAGGAGACAAGCTCAATACATTTATTCGTATAAGAAATGAATTAATCTATTTGAGAATGAACACGGGAATAGAGAACATTCCAGAGTGTTGGTCCTAAGACAGATCCCTGAGGAACACCACACTGTAATCTCCTGTCGGTGACAGAGTCATTAATGTTAAGAATCGCATATCTGTTTTGGAAATAATTAATAATTACGTTAATAATTATTTTAAAATAGCAATGATTGCTGACTACCTGCAGCTATCAAAAGCTCCCTTAATATCAAAGGATATGACAACTGTAGAATGGCCAGCAGTCAGTTGTGTTTTGATTCCAGACACGAGCTTGTAGAGGGCATTCTCAGTAGAGAATCCCCTCCGGAAGCCAAACTGGTTCTGGTGAAAAATATTAAGGCTATCATCTTCTTTTAAGAGGATTTCATTGATAACCTTTTCATACACTTTACAAATGGAGTTCAGTAAAGAGATTGGCCTATATGCAGATAGGGAGCTGGGATCTTTTCCAGGTTTGGAAAGTAGCTTAATATTAGCCACTTTCCAATATGTTGGAAAGATCTGGTGTGCAAAGCACTTATTAATGATCGAACTAAATAAATTAGGAAACTTAGAATTTAAATACTTGACGATTTTGTTATTTATTTTATCTGAAGAAGGAACTTTTTTATTATTAAGCCTCTTCACCAGGATAGTTATGTCATTAGAAGTAGTTAAGGGAACAACTGCTCCAGCAATGGAACTAGTGGAAATCCAGCCGCCATCGACCCGAAGGAAGAAATGGTCCCGAGTTGGATTCTGGCATGAGCAATTAAATAATCAATAAATTTTTAATGACTAGATCATTACCGAGCAAAAATTCGGTAAAAGTTGTTGAGGTGTCATTGAATAGAACTTTACTGTCCATGGCTGGCAACCTTATATTGAAGTCGCCAACCAAAATAGGTAAATATTTACAGGTGGACCTAATGGTTGTATCCATAAGGTCCAGGTGATTATATTTGGGTTTATTAGGAGATAAATAGCATGCAAGGAACAAGTATTATAATTATGGCTATAACGTTGTTTTGGTTGAGCAGCACCTATGGGGGACATCGAACTTGATTATAAATGCGATTCTATTATTATAATACGAAATAATATCATAGGGAACGGAGAGAGCATCATTATATAGATAAGGTTCAGCAATAACCGCCAGGTCACTGCTAGAATCTACTACACTCTTTAAGAAAAGGAGCTGACAATCATATGAGTTACCTACATTAAGATATGTAAGTTTAAGATCCAAAGTGGGTCTTAGATCTTAAATTTTGAACCGTTTTAACGTAACACTGACAATTTTTGTTTGAGGTAATGTGGTCTATGCTTACCATAGACTTGATGATGATGTCTGTATTACCAAGGGCGCAATCAACAATTTTATAGTTGCACGATTTAGCTATTGAATTATAGATGCAGTTAACACAGGTTAACTCCTTGTGTTTCGTAATAAATTGTAAATAACTATCTTGGCCGCAACAAAATTTTTCGGAGTGTTTTCTTGCAGAATCGAGGGTTCATCGAATCTTCGAATACTAGCGATTCACATTTTATTCGGACACGTTTCTCTTCAGGTGATCCGGTATGCATCTTATGTACACACGACTCGCTTTTGGTCCTTGGACTTTTGTAACAGAGACTGGTGGCGAGCCAAATGTGTCAATAAAATAATTATTGAAATCTTCTTCTACAAAGTTATTTGTTCGGAAGATTACAATTGTGGGGTCTAGCAGCTTTTCTTCCTGCACACGACAGTCTGTTATACGTTCGTTAATGATTGCTTTCAATTTTTCTGAATCTTGTTTCGTCGCTGTATTAATTATTGCGGTGTTGCTATTTAGTTTTTTTTATAAAAGGTAACTTGCACCTTTTCTTTACTCGGGCAGACTTTTTCCTTTAATTGCTTGTCAAACTCTTCCACGTTATCCATTTTAATTATAAGTTTATTCTTATTTAATTGTTTCTTATTAGCAGTAACACTGCTATAAGATGGTCGTTGAGTTGAAGAAACATTAGTGTGGAGAACAGATTTGACCACATTCTGTACATTAGTCTGTTTTTCAGTTATAATTTCTTTAAGTGCATCGATAGTAGCTAATGACGTTACCATGTGTGAGTGTCGATTTCTGACGTCGATTCTAGAATATTCTCCTTCTTGATTTGAGTTACGCTCTTGCTATTAAATTGAGCTCTTACTTCATTTGATAAATTAGAGACCCCCCCTCCTAAGAAGGTCACCCAACTTTTTAAGTTTATCCATTGTTCATGAGTGAACTCACGAACAAGGATGAGCACTCAAACTCCAACGGAGTGGGTGAGTAAATGAAAATATTAATAAGAAAGGAAAACAAAAAAAAAATAAAAATATGACAATAATAATAAACCGAACCAAATGTAAGTTAATTGATTTGACGACGATAATTTATTTAAAATTAAACAGTCGGTCGTTCTTATCCTGTCTCGATATACTGATAATATACAACTAAATAGCGATGCGAGTAAAAGAACAATCTTACCGATTTTTGCTGCCAACTTAAAAATATTACATAACTTATGACCGGTAAATTTTTCCCTAATAACAATCGCTGAATTACTCGAAACAAACTGATTCGAATACACATAAGTTATGTACTTAAATTTTCTTTTACACTTAAACAAAAAAAAAGTCGTTAATATAGAACAAGAATAATAACGTATTCCCACTATCGCAATCAACACGAAACTGAAATATATCTATTATCTTTTAACTGCTGTCTTCCCACACTTATAAGTTATAATATTTTTTATGTGGTTTCCTAAATAGTAAATTTTTGAGCGCTAGAAGAAAAATACGTAAGCTAAACGCCCTAACATAGATTACAACTATTTATTATCTACAATCTTATTTAATGTGTGACCACTCAAACTAGATGAAGGTGACTATAAAAATATTAATGATAAAGCAGTAATAGGCTAGAACTGATAAAAATACTATTAATATTTAAAGAAATTATGATTAAAAAGTTTAATTCCATTGTCAAGAATGATACGGAACAGAAGGAAAAGTACCTAATCGTTGATACAAAGGAGATTGCGAATAGTATAGGGGAGGAAGATCCCAAGATTACATCAACTGTTCCAGGAAAACACCTTTAATTTATTGCAGTTAAATAAAAGGTGATTTTGATGCTGTTAAAGAAAGTAAACATGTGATGATTGTTACAAAGTATCCCATAATTCGTGTCTAAAAAATTTAAACCCACCCCAGAGTGACACATTCGCAATCGGAAAATTGTAACCGCATAAGTACGAGTGAGATGTTGGGGAACATGATTAGGAATCGATAAGTACCAAGGGACCAAAGTTTATTCACGTTGAATCGTACGATAATATTTGTCTTGATTTCGATTGTCAACGAACTTATTTCATTCGACACAGCTATCGAAGTGTAATAGGTCACATCGGATTTTCTACAAACCACATGCTTGTACAAATGTAGGTTATAATACCGCCGGTTTCATCCACCTTTCGTCTATATAATAACATATTAAAATATTCATTTTCATAGTAAATTTATACGTAATAAATATTTTTTATATTCTATTTTATGAGTATACTTATGTTTTAATTAGTTCTTACTTTTGAGTAAGCGTGTTTTATAGGTTGTTTTGTCATAAAAAGTCTCGTTTCTTGTAATTGCAAATTTGTATGTGTTAATGTGCATGACTCGAGTGAAAGCTTGCTTGCATAAGAATATGTGCGTATGATTTTTATTGAGTTCTATTTATCGCAACTGAAAATTAGTATGTGTTAATATGCATGCCTCGACGGAGAGTTTTTTTTATTTATTTTTTTTTATTTTATTTTATAAATTGTATATATTTTTATATATTATTATTTTTTTTTTTACGTTCATAATCATAGAAAACAAAATTACGAATAAAACATTTTTATACCGATTATAACTTCACACAATTTCTAACCGGATATAGAAATAAATAATGGGAGCCTAGTTGAAACGTTTCAAGATTGCTAAATCGGATATCTGTAAAGACTGTGAAGAAAAATTAGACGATTATTTTCATTCGATTATTGAATGCGGGAATTTTAGAAAATAATTATCCAATAACTGAAATACACAAACAAGACTTTTTCAATCTAATCAGTTTGTTAATCATGTCATGAAAAATAAGACAAAGCACAGTAATTAATAATAACAGTCATTTATTTTTCTATTTCTAATATAATTTATATTAATAAGCACGTTATGTGATTGTAGGATTAATTATATTTTTATCTATATTTTTAATTTATAATTATTTTGTACGTTCATATCTGTAACTGACGCTTTACTGTTATGTACGCTGTAACGTAATCTATAAATATTACATAGCTCTTAAAGTTGTTGTTATTATATATATATATATATATATATATATATATATATATATATATATATATATATATATATATATATATATATAACGTTAATGTAAGATTTACTATACGTAGGGTAGAGTAGCGGAATTTCTTTTTCCTGTCAACTCTCCTCAGTGATACCATTATTATTTATTATGAAGCTATCTCTCGTTCAAAATAACATTAAAAATCAAATCTTTATTAAGTTATATATGTTTATTACGTTTGTAATTTAGCAAATGTTAGACATCTTAAGCGATTAAAATCTAATGATCTTATGTGAATAATATTCATGTTTATGTAACAGAAATTATTGAAATATTCTATATATTTTTAATTATTAATTACTCGTGTGTGTGTGTGTCTATATTAGTTCAAAACTTATATATTTAAAAAAAAAACGTTATAAAGGAAGAACAATACTTTATAAGGGTATTTTGGTTCGATAACCGAATACCGTTGCACTGTATATTAACCAGTTTTGCAAGAAAAAGATAAGAATGAAATACCAAAATTAGAAAGGAAACCATTAATAGGAACATAATACTTATGGATTTGAAGTTGGAAATGGTAAACCAAATCAAAATATTAAAGCGGGGAATAAATATACTGGATCGAAAAAAGTTACGATAACAGATCAGTGAAATTAACTCAAACGAATTACGACGCTGGCAATAGAGATATGACGAATCCGAAAACTGACAAAGTGACACGGGAAATAGTTCCAGTCGTAGAAAAAAGATTACAAATAAAACATTTTTATACTGATTATGACTTCACACAAGTTTTAACCGAATACGGACATAATGGAGCCTAGTTGAAACGTTTTAAGATTGCTAAATCAGATATCTGTAATGACTGCGAAGAGAAATTAGATTATTCTTTTCATTCGACTATTGAATACAGGAATTTTAAAAAATAATTATCCAATAACTGAAATACACAAACGAGACTTTTTCAATCTAATCGGTTATGTTAATCGTGTCATGAAAAATAAAACAAAACGTAATAGTTAATAATAACAGCAATTAGAAACTCTTACTGAGAAGCCACAGCGTGGTTGAAAAAAGAAAATAATGTTTTATATATTAATTTATATCTTTATACTAACATCTCGAAAAAAAAAAAAAAAAAAATTAACATTTTCAGTCGCGCATTTACAATTATACTGATACAGTTCGTCTTTTTATAAGCACTTATGTATTTGTTCCATATTTTGTTAGCGTTAAAATTTCATGTACCCTTTAGGGAACGCAGTAACTGAAAGGGTTAATTATTTTTTAAAGAACTCTGACTAAACGTGTAATTTAATGTAAATGTCGACTAAATCACTTTAGCGAAACAAATTTTTAAGGCTAAAATAAAAATAGAATATGCAAAGATGTAAGTTTATTCATATGAATAACGGAAGAATCTACCGAATAAGCGTCACGACTTTCAGAATTTGCCGTTTTACCGAAAAGTAAATGTAAATTTAGGCGACGAATTTTCCCTTTGTAACATTTTCGGCTTGAAGTTTGTTATTAAAACTGTTATACTCGCATTATGAACTAAGTCGTATTTTCTTCTTCTTCTTCTTCCTCTTTGTTGACATGCCGTGTACTGCCGCCTAGACCAGAGACATGAGAATATAGGAATTCGATTAATTGAAATAAGTTGGTGATCTTGAGGAAATGAAAGATACGTTCAACTTTATCATGATGATCAGACAGGATTTCAGAGAAATTGAACGATTGGAGAATTTGTGCTCGGTAGGAATTATAAATTGGAGAGCTAACGAGTAGATTTTGGATTGTAACATAGGAATTGCATTTGGAATAGAGTGGGAGAAGTTTATTTGATAGAAGGTGTCTATAGGTGAGTTTGGAGTGTCCTAGGTGGAATCTTGTGATAACGATTTGATTCCTTCTGTTGGCCGATAATGATGTGTTCCATGGTCGGATGGTGTTTCGAATTTGGCGTAGTTTATTCGTGTTTTGAGTGCTGGTCCACTGTTCTTGGAACATCTATAATAACTTCTTCATTACATATGGTTGAAGATCCATTGGTGGTATTTTGATGTTTGGTACCGGAAAAGAACAGCGAACCTTCTTTTGCTGCAATGTCCGCGAAGCATATTTCCCCGGATTTTAACATGCGATGGAATCCACGCGAACGAAACACGAGCATTTATATCACAAAGAACGCGAATAATTTCTTTGGCTACTGGATGTTGATGAGAACAGTTATATTTTTGAAGAGAAATAACTGCGGTTAATGAGTCTGTGCATATTAAGTGGAATGAGGATCAGAGTTTATTGCATATTCTATAGCAAGTTTTATAGCAAATAGTTCTGCCGAAAGAATAGTAAATAGATTTGGAAGAGAGGAGCGGAGAATGATTTCTTTATCGGATGCTATCCCACAACCTGTTCCCTGAGGTGTTTTGTAACCATCGGTAAAGAATATTTTGAAACTGTCGTATTTTCTGATCATATGTTGACATGCAGAAAAGAAAGTGTTGATATGCGATTCTTTTTTTGAGAATTGTTTCAATTGAAGGTCTATGTTGAGATGTAGGTTCACCAATAGGGATGTTGTTGCTATAGTTAGTTGATACGTTGGTGGTAAAGTGAGTTTCATCGAGTCCAATAGTGAAGTAACTTGCATATGGAGAGTAAGTACACCGATGTATGAGGTAATGGTTGAAGCGCGTTTAATGAAGGAAGATTTGACGACGATTTGAGTCGAATCCGGATTTCTGTAAATACTGAGAGGAAGAATACCAGCTTCACAAGGAATGCTAATGGATGGAGAAGTGTGAAAGGTCGCAATAGCAAGTCTTATGGCAGTATGATGTATCGTATTGAGTTGACTAGTAAATTATATTTAATCAATGTTTGATAGATTGTCAATAGGGAGGCACTGAGCCGTATGATATGTTAGCTAGTTTACAGTAATTTTTTAGTGCATCCTGTTTTCAGTTGATGTACGGTTTCCGTGTATGTTTCTGGTTCAAAATTATTCCTAAATATTTCGCAGCATCTGATGTTTGGATGGGCATGTTGTTTATTTTAACTGAAATTTTATGGCTAACAAGTCTGAAGAAATGTATAGCAGTAGTTTTCGAGTTGGAGAAGTTGAAGGCATTGCGGGCTGACCGGTCTTGTAGTTTGTCGATTATTAGTATTGATGTTTCGAGGACTACATCCGAGCAAGAAATGAAGATAGCTAGATAATTTGAGAATAAAGATTTATATTTTTTTTTATTCACCTGATAATTCCTTAACAGTCTAAAAGCACTGTGATTTTTCATAAAGAAAAAAAACCTGAAATAATAACAGTAATAAAAAAAATGACTCGAAGAGGTGAAAGTATAAAGTCATTTTCGTGTATAATATCGCTTTTTTAGATACATGTTTTTTTTTAGAATTGAATCAACCAAATGAAAAATGTTGAAAAATCTTTCTGATTTGCAGACGTCATTGTGGTACTTATAACCCAAACAAGTTGGCAGAAAAGTTATATCGACATTATTACCAGCTGCATTTAACTTTAAATTATATATATATATATATATATATATATATATATATATATATATATATATATATATATATAATACACAGTCCTCGACGTAATACTTTTCGAATGTACATTTTATCCAGTATCAATCAGCTTTCGCCTATGAGATAATAATTTACAAACAAACGCATATTCTGTAAAAATCTTTTATTCAGATTTGCATTCTGTATTTAGGCGGAGTAAGATTTAAGGTGGTCATTTTATTGTAGTCGTAGTAGTTGTTTAAACTGTATCCTAATATTTAAACGTTCTATTTAATTATTGTACACGAATATGATCAAATAAGTGATTTAAAATTGATTGATGATGATTTTATAATTATTATTGTTATTATTAAATATATCATAGGGGGGGAGGTTGAAGAACGCAGTGTTATAATTTAAACGAACGAAAGAAGTTTTGGAATTAAACCGTATACAACGTTGCAAGAAACGCCCTTGAGAATGGCATATTCTATATGGATACACCTTATTTATATCCCGTACGTTCTATTCGTTCACAAATTTAGCACCTTCGCCATTCTGTACCCATTCTTGCGAAGAAGACTAGATCGTTAGTGGAAGCTACCTGTTTTTCAATTGCACTTATTATAAAATGTATCAATCGAAATTTTTGTGATGTAACACGCGAATAAAGGAAATTTTGCTGCCTGCAAATATCAGATACTTGCTCAGTACACAAAACATCAGCGTATACCTATAATCGTAATAATTACCTATTAGCCTGTAAAATAAATATTTGATAATCCACGTATATTTCTTACAGCTCTGGGTGGAAAATGTCCAAAAATTTAAAAGATGAAATAATAACAAAAAATGTACCAATTCGTTTAACCTTTTCAGTGGCAATGTCCTCTGTATGGTACGTAAACTTTTAATATATATTTTTATAATAAGGGACACATTAGGTTGACGTTAAAAGTTTTGAAACATAGCAATCTAATTTATATTTATTCCTGCTTCTAGTAGCCATTAGCAGCTGTTCAAGGCACGTAAATTTAAGAAAGAAATAAAAGTTTCAATTCTAAAAGCAACGTAACGCATTAAAAATTATCTAATAATTTAAAAAACGAGATTATACACGAAAAGTACATTATATTTTCACTCCTTACAGTCTTTTTTATTTTTATTTTTATTATTATTATTATTATTATTATTATTATTTCAAAAAGGAAAATGTATAATTCTTTCTTTTTTTTTTTTAACAAATTTATAATACTCAACTAAAAGGGTTAATGTGTAAGTACGTGCTTAATTTTCATTATGAATAAATTTATAATCGTATGAAAACTTTAATTTATTCACTTGTTTAAAGTTTTAACTTTTAGTAAAGTTATTTTCAGTTTAATAATAATAATACTACTAAATTTACGTGCAGTAAACGGGGCGACTTAGGCCAGGGGCACGGTAAATTATATTTATTTATTTATAACATCGAGAACATTGGCTAGGTTGTTTATATGTTGTTGTATGTGTTTGACTGGTGAAGATATGAGATGACATTTGTTAAAACTCATCGTCGAGTAGCAAGCTTGACAGAGATGTCGGTAGATTCAACGTTGATCTGAGATGAGCATGTTGAGTGCAGTCTAGAAGTGTATGTTGAACTGTGATGATGGTCTTACACGATGAACATACCGGAGATGTTGTTTTTTGTATTAAGTGGATGTGGGTAACATTTGTATGTCCCAAACGAAGCCGGATGATCTCTACATCGTCTCTTCGTCGGTTAGAACGAATTTACGACGGCCGAATGGTTGATTTAGTTATACGTAGTTCATTTGATGATGAGGTATTGATCCATCGGTTGTTTCACAGATTTATGAAAGCAAGTCGTAAATGTTGGGTGAAGTCTACTAGTGGTACTGGTATATTCGGAGCAGGTAAGAATAATTCTGTTAACTTGGTTGATTTGCCTGTCAAGTTGTTCCCAGTAATCGAAGAATGGACTGGAACCCACAAGAAGATTGTTTTCCGATGCGGTACGGCTATTAATATTTTTATAATTTCTTTCGCGAGCGAATATTGATTGTGGATGTACACATCGTTGATCGCGTTTAATCCTGCAAGCGAGTCTTAGCTTATCGTGGTTGGTGGAATTATGTTGGATCGTTAATGATTACATCGCTAAGTATATTGCGTAAAGTTCAGCAGATGTGATGGAGAAATTGTTAGGTAGGGAATACATTTTCAGTTGTTACACAGCAGCCAACAAACGAGTTAAAACTAGACGCATCAGTGAAAAATATTTCTGCAGTGTAGGAGTTTTTGCTTTTTCTAAAATTTTATTTGTATCTCTGCTGTTTAATAGATCGAGGTTTATAATTACTGGGTTTATAAGAAGCCCATGGTGTAATAACTGTGTAGGAGTTTGTCATAACTTGTGGTTTATTTATATCGAGAGTTGACAGAATCTGTTGATATCAAAATGCGACAGTCTAGGCGATTTGTCGAGAACATGAGAATGAATTTCTTATTGCATATGAAGGTTCGAAGTTTGATGCTATACAATGTCTATAAAACGAAACTAGCAGATACATTCGTCGTATGTCCGAGGGCCACTCTGACGCTTCGGCGTGAAGACTGCCACAATTGGTGTAGTTCGAAATGCTCCTATGACTAGTCGAATTTTCCATTACATAGAGACTGTAAGTGTTTTCTATTTGTTACTGGATATATTACTGCTCCATAATCGATTTTAGATCTAATTGCAACGCGATAGATTTTTAATAATGATGTACGATTAGCACCGAATGATGAAATTTTCGTAATAGGTTGCAACGATAGATTGTCTTTCTGAATGGAACTTTTCTAGGAATATTGTTAAATTGTCGTCAATATCCCATTTTTGAAGTTGAGTCGTAAATAATATTTGTGTGAGAGATTCGATCAAAAGCTTGTCTGATAGAAAAAAATATTACAAGTAGATGAGTTTTTTGTTCTGTTAATTCCACTATTGCAATTTGCAGGCTATAAAGCTGGTGCAATGTCGAGCGTTTACTACGGAATCCGAGCGGTGAGTTGTGTAATGAATTTTTTGTTTCTAATAGCGAATTTAGTCGAGATAGAATTATTCTTTCAAGTGCTTTTCATAGTAAAGAGGTTATTGGCCGATAACTTTCTATTATTGTACGGTTCTTATTTGGTTTCGATAGTGGAATAATGACAGCTAGCCTCCAGGAATATGCGAATGTATTTTCTATCCATAACTTGTTGTATATTTTATGTAATATTTGTAGTGTTTCAATAGGGGGAATTCTTTAGCTAATGTGTATATTATCATATCCGGGAGCTGCGTCTTTTGTATTTTTTATTGTTAATTCTTGTAAACTGATTTTTTTGTTATACGAATCAGAATCTTTTCGAATGTCAGGCTGGGTAGGGTTATCGTTTTTCATTTTATCTGACGAACGACTGGGCGTTTTATACAATTTACGAGGCGGGGTTTTCCAGTCATTTTTCCTGCAGCAGCGCGAATGAATAATTTTATATTTATTTTATAATTATCTATTAAAGTTGCAATTTAGTTATTTAGGCTTTTATCAATATACTAATAATCTATCAATGTTACATGTCATATTATGTACGAAACGATTAATAAATAAATGCTTCATCATCTTCTTTTTCTTTTTTACAGAATTTTCTACACATTTTTCATAGTGTGTAAGACATATTTTGGTATATTCGATTTCGTCTTATACAACGCGTTATAAATTCAATTGTTTACAGTTTTAATGCATAATAAACAATTGAATTCCACGTGAAAATAACAAACTTTTCTTTTTCTCTGTTCCCGGTATTTATTTTTATTTTTTTTTTAAAGTTCCGAATATTGTCACATGTTTGTATTACTTTAAATATTTAACGGAATTAGTCGGGCTCAAGCGTACAAGCGCATAGACATTATTATTTCACATATATAACGTATTTCGATCATTATAAACTATGTTTCTTCTGTTCGAATTTAGGCATCTATGGGGTTCACCATGTGAAATCAACCAACTGTTTCTTTTTCTTCCCAGTATTTCTTCATAATTTCACTATGTTTTTTTTTTCCTATGGTCCTTCGTCCATAAACTATATTTATTTATTAATATCTATAATATAAAAGTGAATCGCTAAATGTGTTGGTAAGCGCATAACTCAAGAACAGGCTCACCTATCCAAACCAAATGTTTAGGCTTTGTTCGGACTATTTAGTAGATGGTTTATGCGAAGTTTGCACAAAAATTGGTCGAGCGGTTCTTCATTTATCACATTTTTTGTAACAAATTATATAGCGAAATTGTTTTCGACTATAAATCGCTTACGTTTAGAGATACGAAAAAAATTGTTATAACCTAAGTCGATCGTCGTAAAAAAAAAAACGATTAAACCAAGTCATCGTAAAAATTAAAAAAAAAAATCAGAGTGGTTATGGGGGGTGACTCATTAAAATTTCGATTTTAGAAAAATTTCGATTTTAGAAAAATTTCGATTTTAGAAAAATTTCGATTGAATCGATATGGATATGATAGATATTAAAATGACGAATTAAAAACAGAAAACCGTTTTTCGTTATGATCGATAGGTTTCGAGCTACGAATTTTCGAAAATCGATGACCTGCCACCTTTGGCAAGGCATAGCGAGCGACGTAAATATTTTTAAACGATTCCGTTTCTCGAATTAGTCGTTACTATATAAGATCTATCGGATAAAGTGAAAAAACCACGAAAACAAATGTCAAGCCGAACCCAAAAATTTCAAGACATTTTTTCAAAATTTCGATTTTTTCGCAATAATTCGCGAACGATTCGAAATTTGAAAAAATTGTTTACACGAAAGTTATTTGTCATTAAAATACGCGTCTAAAGATGGTATTGCAGTATTTTTATATCGAATACTCGACGAGAAAATTGGGCTTGAAGGGTTTTCGGGGTTTGGGCCCTTTTTGAGGCCCTATTATATAGATCGGCGGTTCGGGTTGGGTTTAAAAGAAAGTAGACGTCGAGATCTATAATTTATCTTATGAGGTAAATGTTTTAAAAATTAACCGGTAACCAGAAATCGCGAGTTGAATATTTCATTTTCGATTTTTAAAAATTCTGCCGGTGATTTTTGGTCGGCCAATTCTACCAATAAATCTACAAAAATTAAAAGTATCGACATTAAATTTAAATTTCGTTATAAATTTGTTTTTTAATTTTTTGTATAGTTCCTAATTCTACATCGGTATTTGTGCTTTATTTAATTTAGCTAATAAATTTATACATTTATTGATTGTGGGGCGATACGAAGTTCGCCGGGTCAGCTAGTTACTAATATTAATATTAATATTATTTTTGTTGTTGACGACAGGGTGACCGATGGACATTTTTGTTAGTTTTGTCGGCATTAACTGCTACCTTCGGTTTTGCGGTACCAGCTGGTTACGGCATTGGAGTTTTAAATACGCCGGTGAAAGTAAGATTTTTTGTCTTTGTTCTATTTATCTATTTTTTATTTGTTCTAATTTTAATGTTCAATTATTATTAATCATTCGTTTAATTAATTCATTCGTAGTACTTTTCTTTGTATTCTCCTAAATTAAAAAAAAAAAAAAAATTATTAATAATAAAAATATTCGTTACGTTTAAATATCATCACCGTTAACTTTACGTATTAGTGGAGGTGATATTCTTAATAATTTTCGTTTGATGGACAGCACTGCAACGAAGAAGATTTGGCGGGTGATGTTTTAGGCGAGTGTTAAAAACAGAAGGAGTATACACTGTAAAAAAACAACGTGTGTGAAGGACTGCTTGTAGCACTGAAATAGGAATTTTGCATAGCGAATAATCTCGAAAATGTTAAATTTAACGTTATAAGAATATATCGTCAAAAATGTTTTTATATTGACGAAGGAGTGTCGCGTTTTTGAAATTAGGTAATAGTGAAATATTCTTCACCCGTAGTAGAAACCTATCAATCTGACGATATAAAATAATAAACAACGAAGAATGAGTTAAAATCACAATTTTTTTTTTAATGAAAAATCACAAAGCTTTTCGGCTGTTAAGCCTATTGAGTGAGTATAAGAAACAAATTATAAAAATATACACAAATTTATAAAAATGTAAAAAATAATACTTAGATGATTTACAAAAAGTATCGAAGTGACAAAACAGTATTTTTAAATAATTTGATAGTGAATGTGGTAAACAACATAGTCAACAATATAACATTTATATATAAACAATAACGCAATAGCAAATAAAATAAAAATAAATAAACACATCCAACAATATAAAATTTATGCATAAACAACAAATACAATAGCGAGAGTAAAATATTTATTCACAATCAGATTATTTAAAAATATTATTTTATTACTTTGATAATGTTTGGTAAATTTTATATGTAAGTAATATTTTTTACATGTTATATTTTTATAAATTTGTGTATATTTTTATAATTTACACTTTTTATATGCACTCGATGATGACTTAACAGCCGGGAAGCTTTGTGTTTTTTCATAAATTAAAAAAATCGGTGATTTTTAACTCTTTTTTGTTGTTGGTTTTTTAAAAAAATCGCTACATTCCAAACTTTTTAAGATATAAAATAATACATTAATTTAAAAACTTCGTTGTTTATAACGTTTCCACGCTCATTACGTAGTGACGCGTTTTTATTTATTGGGTACTGGTCCGTATGTTTCTTCCACCGAAGAAAAGACATTTTTGATAAGCCTGCGTCTCATGTGCTTTATCTTCCCATAATTTGTTTTTCATTCGATATACTTGTCTTTGGACTTCCGTTTTTAATTCTGTAAACTTCTGTTTTAGTTTGATGTTGTTTATGTGCCTCGTCAATAAATGAATGCTTATCTTTTAGATTTAATCAACTCATTCATTATGTTATCAATCGTAATAAACCGAGCTTAATTATTTTGTTGGATTTTGGTGATGCTTTGTTGTAATATTGTACAGCATTTCATTCGCTGTATCCCAAATTGGATCACTATTTATAATAAGTCGATATCTGCTATACCGAAAGCTTGGTAGATAGGTTGCGTTATAACTTTGCGTTTCTTACTGTTATCTAAAATATTAACATCATACCGAGTAGGCTTCAGTTTTGCGATATTTGATATATTTTTTGTTCTTTTATAAACATTACTATTCTAACACCAACCTATGGTCAGTCAGGAACTCTGCGCGTCTCATGGCTGGGGTAATTATTACTTCATTTCTGAAGTCGCGGCATACAATTACAAAGTCAATCATATGCCAATGTTTTGATCTATGATATGTCCACGTGTCTTTGTAAATTGTTTTATGTTCAAGTAACCTATTTCTTATAACTAGACCAAGTGTTTCGCAGACTTGAAATAGGAGATTATTGTTGTCAGCCATGTTTACAAATAAACTTCGTCCAAACTTGGATATAATTTCCTCACGCCCGCTGAAGTCTCCAGGAATATACACCCGCCCTTTATGAACTATGTTGCTAACAAGCGCGTATAATTCTAAATAGAAAGTTTCTTTTTTCATTCCTTCATCACCCATCGTAGGTGCATATGTACTGATTATATTGCAATCATTTTGTTAAGTCGCAATATATATCAAAATAATACGTAATTATCTATAGGTTCATAAATGCTTCCTTCACCGAGGGGTCTAAATATGATATTACGTCACACAATAGGTGATTTCTTAATGATACAGTAAATGTATACGATTCAGAGATTGGAAGATATTACTTTGATCATCCTCTTTTCTCTGAATTCGTGTTTGATCTTTGTAAAAACTTTTGTTACTGAATAAGCAATTTTAGAAAAAATACACATTTCAATGTTTAATATATCATACATAGTTCTCAAATTTGAAAAGTGCGGAATGTAGTAATTTAAAAAAAAACAAACTAAACAACAAGAAAGCAGTGAACACGATTAAAAGTTTTATAATAATCACAAAGCTTTTCGAAGATTGAACCTTTTATCAAGCGAACAACATAAAATAAAATATACAAATAATATACAATATATAAGAAATATAAAATGTAAAAATACTGGATTAGATATACAATTTATAAAAATGAAAATGCAAAATAGCATTTATAAAATAATCGGATATATATAATATTTAGGTATGTATGTAGATTTATATATATATATATATATATATATATATATATATATATATATATATATATATATATATATATATATATATATGTATATATATCCGGATGTTCTTTTTGTTTTTTTTGTTTGAATTAAATCAGAAGAGACAGACAGACAAAAATGTTGACCCCTGCCCCAATATTACGTTGAATGACGTCACAGAACGTTCGTAATAATAATTTACTGTTGTAGTGTGATATTAATTTCTATTCGTCGATATGCCGTCGTCTTCGTCGTTGGCTATATCTGTTGATAAGCGGTGAGTGGTGACTAGAGTTAATACAAGAAACAGTCACGTTGAATGTAATACATCTCCTAGGATGGTGGGAGAGGTATCAAATAAGATCGAAGAAACAATAAAGAAAGTAGACTTCAAATTTGATAAAGACCTTGAACGTATATTAGTGGAGAATATAATGGAGACGGTTAAATCCACGCTCGATAATTACTTATCGCAATTTAATGAGCGTGTAGATGAGATGGAAAAAGATACCAACAGTAGGATCGACGAACTTAAACAGTACTCGCGGAGGTACTCATTGTTGATATACGGAATTTCCGAAGACGACAATGAAAATACGGATCAACCAGTAACAGCACTAGCTGCTGATAAACTCGGTATTATAATTCCGGCCGATGCTGTTTTGTAGGTCGCACCGTTTGGGTAAGCGACGTCATGAAAAGGACAAAGATCGTTTTAAACCGCGGCCTATTCTGGTAAAATTTACACGTTACGCGTTTAAAAGGGAAATTTACGGAAAGAAGAGGAAACTAAAGGGAACGCAAATTATTGTCCGGGAACACTTAACGTTATTACAAATTATCGGTGATTTATCAATCAAGTACGAAAATAAGAATGTGTGGACAAAGGACGGTACAATATGTTGTACGATGGGGCAGGCCAGATCATGATAATCCGGTTGATACAGAATTATTTAAAATTATCTACGACAACTACACCGACGTCGCATCAGTAATTAAGATTATTGTTAATGTTGGTTTGTAAAACTATGTATTTTAGTAGTGAATGGGATTATGTGATGGTTCATGTGAGGTTGTTTTGTGTGTGTGTGCGTATGATAATGTCGATGTGTTTCTAAAACGTGGTTATCCGAGTGTTAGTGTGTATGTTTGTGTACGAGTGTGGAATGTAGTTTGTATTTGTATGTATAAGTATATATATAAGCATGATTATGTTAGGGCGTGTTACTCTTATGTTATCTACATGTATGGTTTTGATGTTTGTGCCCGTAATTCATTACGTTTATTGTGTGTCTTCGCATAGTATTCTTACTCTGAATTTTACGTCCAAATATTTATATTGTTTGCACATAATTCGCGGAACCTTGTTGTACTTGAAACTAAAATGGAAGCTGCGCTTACTATATTTTCTATACTTTTCCCTTATTTTTAATTATTATTATTATTATTATTTTATTAAAAAATTACAATGGGTCTTAATGTATACTATCAAAATGTACCGTGCTTAAACACCAAATTAAATCAATTTAATTTAAATATTCATAGTCATAATTACGATGTGATCGAGTTGACGGAAACGTGGTTGTATAACGGTGTACAAAATAATGAGCTCATTCAATATGGTTATGAAATTTACCGAAATGATAGGGAAGGTAGGAGAGGCGGCGGATCCTTAATAACTGTGAGGAATTCTTTGCACGTGGAAAGATTAACATTAATCACTATTCTGGAGTCGAGTCAGTCTGTTTAAAAATTTCTGAATACAACCTAATTGTGGTGTGTATATACATACCTCCTCGTACTCGGTTATTATTTATAAACAGCTTTATCGTGAATTGTATGAACTGCTGTTGTAAAAGTTCATGCACTCTAAGGTTCTTATGGGTGAGTTTAATTTGTCTGTTGACGGACGTACTTCTTTAAATATTCAAGATGACAAGCTGGCTAAGCTTTCAAATTTTGTAGAAATCAGTAGTTTGAAGTTGGTGAATAATATACTGAACTTCCAGGGCAAAACACTGGATTTGGTGCTGGTAAATTCTGCTCTCTCAACTAGCATTAGCAAAGCAATTGATCCCTTGGTATCAGAAGATAAGTATCATCCGGCTTTAGAAATTACTGTTCAACGATGCTCATTAATTAAACCTGATTATGTTACTATTTATCCGGTGTATAGGTTTGGGAAATTTAACAATTTTTCTACTATTAGATGTGAAGTTTCAAGAATAGACTGGACTGAGATTTATAATATTACTAATACAAATGAAGTAACACATTTATTTTATACTAAGATTTATGGTGCGCTTGATAGAGTTGTGCCTAAAAAATCAATTTTTAAATCTAAGTATCCCCCATGGTTTACACAAGAAATAAAACGCAAACTTAGATTCAAAATGAAATGTAGGAAGTCATATCGCAGGACAGCTGACCATACTGATTACATAAAGTTCAGTAGAGTAAGGGCTGAGATGAAAAAGTTGATTCGGCTATCATTCAGAAATTATGTTAGTAACGTTGAAAAAAATATCCAAATCAATCCCAATAGATTTTGGTCATTTATGCAAAACAAGAGAGAGACTCTCGTGTTTCGCCTACATTTATGAAGTACAATGGCAGAAATCTTGAAATCAGTGAGGATAAATGTAAATCTTTTGCTGATTATTTTGCTTCAGTGCATTCGTGTGAACACACATTAGATACTGGTGACACTGAAACTGGAGCTAGTATTCTTAAACTCAACTACATTTCTTCCTGTGAATATGATGAAGCCGTCAAGAACTTGAAGCCTACATTTTCTACTGGTCCTGACAACTTTCCACCGTTTATATTTAAATTGTGTTCTGATCTATTAGAAAAGCATTTAGTGTATCTGTTTAATCTAATATTAAAACAGGGCATTTGGCCTGATTCTCTTAAAACATCTAAAATAATACATGTATATAAATCGGGTGATCGTCAGCTAATCGCCAATTATCGACCTATCTCTATACTCTGTACACCTGCTAAATTATTAGAATCCATAATATACGTTAGGTTGAACAGTTATTTACTGACTAAAATTATGCCTGAGCAACACGGATTTATGAAGCATAAGTCCACTGTGACAAATCTAGTTACATGTACTGATCGAATTTCTAGATTCGTGGATTGTGGTTTACAAGTAGATAGTATTTACACTGAGTTTAGTAAAGCACTTGACACAGTTAGTCATTCACATTTACTGAGTAAACTAAAGTTGCTTGGACTGTCAAAAGATTTTATAATATTATTAGAATCCTATTTATATAACTGTAAGAACTATGTTGTGTATAATGGCTACCATTCTAATACATTTTCATCTACTTCAGGGGTTCCACAAGGTTCGAATTTGGGTCCCCTTCTATTCCTAATTTTTTTATCAATGATATTGGAAAGAACCTTTGCTCAAAATTTCTTTTATTTGCTGATGGTCTCAAAATTTATGCTCCTATCTTCACTAGCTGGCTGTCAATCTTTATAAACAGAACTAGATAAGCTGGTTCTGTGGAGCAAAGAAAATCATTTACCTTTCAATTATGACAAATGCGTCCACATGAGTTTCTATCGAAATAGAAATAGGTACTCGTTCACTTACACGATGAATGGTAAGCAGATAATTAAAAAATCTGTGGTGCGGGATCTCGGAGTTAATATTGATGACAATTTAAAATTTTCAATACATGTAAGCGATGTTGTTAATCGCTCTTATAAAATGCTAGGTTTTATTATAAGAAATTCATATGTGTTTAGAGATCCATGGACGTTACTGTCGCTTTATAATGCATTAGTGTGTAGTCCTTTAGTATACTGTTCAATTATTGGGGATCCGTATTATAATAAATACATTAGGTTAATTGACAAAGTTCAGTGTAAATTTTTAAAATATCTATATTACCGTATATCAGCTATTTACCCTAAATATATGAATTACGATATATTAAGAAATATAATGGATGTGAGGTCTTTTTACACTACATAATGTATGCAATGGTAGAGTTAATAGTATTTAACATCAACCGTCTCCTACGTTGTACTAAGACCAAATAGGCGATCGAATCGTGTTTTTAGTGAGCCGCGTGCACGAACAAACCTCGGTTTAAGTTCTCCGTTGCCGTCAGCTTTCTGATTGTATAATTCTCTTTTGAACATATTTCCCTGTATGGATATATACTTTGATAACAGATATTTCTTTAATAAGTTGCTTCCCGAACATATTTTGCGATGAGAACATGAGTTTCGCTGTTGTCTATTCCAATGGTTCTAGATTGTTATTATGTGGTGGGTGTTTGGTATATGTGTTCCTTTACTAATGTACATGTAGTATATACGTTAAGGTTTATATTGTATTTATTAATTTGTTGAAGATTATTCGTCCGTTTATTTCGAGTAAGATTGTGTGATTGGGGTGTGAATGATGTATGTTTTAATGAGTATGAGACTTGTGAATGCGTGTAGTTTTTCTGGTGTGTTTAATGGGTGTGAGGCTGGTGAATGTGTTCAATATATTTTTTTGTATTTTATTTTTTTTTACTTTTAATTTTATAATCCAGAAAAAATTATTCATTGTATTATTTTATTTATAAGCCTACACTATAATTGGCTTTTAGCTGTTGTGTGGCTTCATTAAATAAATAAATAAGTAATATAAACAAACGATCGTGTTTTCTTAAAAAGCGGTGACTGTTGTCGTTGAAAAAAAAACGGTGAAATTACGTTACGTCGCTTATAAAACGGCCATTCAAACGATTTGACAGACGTATCACTTACTTTTTAAACTTTAATTTATTGTAATTTCTGTCTTATTAAATAAAAAACGTTGAACTTGACTGGAAGGAACATGTGAAGCATTTAGGCGTCATAATGGACAGAAGACTCACATTTACAAAACATATTAACGATTGTATAAGTAGAACAATACGGAAAATGGGTTGTCTATTTCCTATGTTTAATAAAAGATCTGCGCTTTCAACGCAAAACAAGTTTTTATTATTATGCCAAAAGGTAATTTTACCAAAGCTACTATATGCCTGCCCAGTGTGGTCTTATACTAGCAGTAGTAATATAAACTACGTGCAAAGAGTCCAAAACCATTTCCTTCGAATAATTTTGAATAAACCTCGATTTGCTTCAATAAAATCTCTCCACGATGCGTTAAAATTCCCTTACGTACAGGAAATGATTAAGGATAAAACGAATTTTTTTTTTCCGATTGTAGATATTCCGACATTCCAATGGTAAATTCTATAGGGGATTACGATTACCAAGCTTTACGACACAGGTATAAAAGATATAAGTATAGGCGTATAAAACACATCCTTCTACATTAAGCCAGCTACAAATCCTAGTTCTAGTATTAATACATAATCTAAGATATTTTTAAGTATATTGTTGATACGGTAAGAGTGTACGCACTCTGTTATTTTAAATGAGCAGCAGGTTTGTTGTATTAAAATTTTTCCTGCAATAGGCGTCAATTTAAGTAATATTTTATAAGATTATATTTTGTATTAATTCTTTCTGGAAAGAATCGTTGATATATTCGGTACAGAAAATACTATTGAATGGTAAATTTACTTTTTTGTAAACAGAAAATATTTAAATGTGCAAATATATTATTGTTGTTCTAAAAAAAAAAAGAAAAAAATGAGATAGAGCTAAACAGTTACCTCCAAACTTAAATTTAATACCGGATATGAAATGTAAAGATCATGTTATATACCATGGAACACATTTGTCCAACAAGGGTGGAAGCGAAGAAGAAGTAAAACGCCGGATAGGAGGAGCCAAAGTTAAACTAATAAAAATATAGAAAGATAGGGGTATACGAATCAAGCAATGTTATACCTAATGAGAACAATAATATTTCCCATTGCACTGTGTGACTGCGAATCATGGACATTAAATAAATCATCTCAAAGGAAACTCGAGGCAATGGAAATGATAGCATACAGAAGAATGTTAAGAATTCCATGGGCTATCCGTAAAACGAATAAATTCTGAAACAAACATCCAGCCACACTAGAGAATAATGCCTATCATTTATAAAAGAATGTTTAAGTTTTTTGTACATATTATTCGAGCTAATAGCATCGAGAAGGTGGTCATTCGGGGAAAAGTACAAGGTAAACGGCAGATAGGTCGACCGTCAATACGCTTTATCGACTAAATCAAGAAGGTAACTGTTATTCAGACGGTCCGAAATTATGCACCAGGCCGAGAACAGAGATATATGAAGAAAACTTGCTTCAAAGTCATAAATTGGGTCACAATACACGATTAGATGATGATTGATATATATATATATATATATATATATATATATATATAATAACTATGTTGATACACTGAGAAATGTTTAATCTACACGCATTCCTCATGTACGTGAAATTCTCAGTTATATTCTGTGTACATCTTTACTCTCAATTACACATTACACTCTCGCAATATCCATTTTTTTTTTATTTTACGGATTGCCTCAATTAGTAGTATCAGACGTTGTTATAGTTATTTACTTCAGCTTATTCCAACATAATATTATTGTTTATAAGTTGTTATTTTTATTGTTTTAAATTATAAGTATTTTTTTTAACCATGCTGATATAGTATTGTTGTTATTGTTTTATAAATTGTTATTTTTTTATTTTATAAATCTTTATTATGAGATACTATTAAATTTTTTTTCATTTAACATTCGTTTTAGTTCTATCTTTAGTCTACTTATTATTTTCTGATATACTTGCCAGCATCGTTTTTTTTCTCCCTATATTCTGTTATCGTTTTCAAATACCTATATTCCGCAATTTTCATTAGTTACGTATTTCATCTGTTCAGTTTTATGTGTTTTTATTTTCATCAAAATAATTCCATATTATTATATTTACAACGTATTTCTCTGTATGAAATTTGCAAAATTCGTCTTAATTTACTTATTTTAAACTTTTTATTTTTACTATACTTTTTTTATTATTATTTTAATGTATTATTTCATTTCTGAGTTTTTTTTTTTATTTTAAAACATACTTTTATTTTGTTCACCCTTTATTTGTACGTGGTCTCTAGTATCGCCGGTTTAACCCGCATAAACTTAATTTAGCGCGTAACGAGGGTAAAATTTTTTGTTTGTGTATAACAATTGAAAATAATTTAAAGTGATCACATTTTTTTTATGCCCATATTTAATCAACTATATGGCAATAACGATAGATTAAATTATATAAAAAAATGACTAATTTCGTATAAATCGATAATAATTCCGAATTCAATCCTCAACAACAGTATCATTTACTATTTTTTTTTTTTTTTTAATCCTATATCGGTCCACTGCTGGAAGTAGGTTCTCCCCAATCTTTTCCATTCATTTCGGTTCTGAGCTTTCTGGATCCAGTTATTTCCCGCTACTTGAATTATAACGTCGTACCGACAAGTTAGCGGTCTGCCAATGTTTCTTTTTTTATGAATTGGCCACTATTCCAGCATTGGTTTCGTCCATCTACGTGCCCTACCCAGTTCAGCTTGGTCATCTGCTCCATCACATTGTGAAGTGTCCGGTCTTCTTCCGTATCCAGGTATTTCGCTTTCGGTCGGACCGTCTTATATTTAATATTATTCTTTCCCGCGCTGCTTGTGCTCTTATTATCCTTCTAATGTTTGTTTTTGTGAAGGTCCATGTTTGTGAGCCATATGTAAACACCGCACACTGATTATATATAATTTACTCTTTAAACACATTGGTATTTTGTTGTTTTTGAGTACATAACTTAGTTTCCCGAAAGCTACCCGTGCTAACGATAATCTGCGGTGAACTTCTGTCTGCATCATCTTTTTCTTATCAGTTGTAATTTTTTGTCCGAGGTACACGTACTCGATAACCATTTCTACTACAGTATTATTTATTTCCATTCGGACATTTTCCTGAGTATTTGTCATTACTTTGGTCTTATGTAAGTTTATTCTCACTCCTACTTTACTTGATTGTGTATTTAATTCAGTTATCATTTGAAGCTCTTTTACATTAGTGCTTATTAGTGCAGCATCATCTGAAAATATCAGGTGGTTTAAATATTCTTCATCAATTTTTATACCTACAGAATCCCATTGCTCCTGCAATAATACTATCTATACTAACTACTCATTTACTATATGAAATGATAAAAATCTCGAGATTTATAAGAACTTTTCAGAAAATAATAACGATTTAAAATGATTAAAGCGTATATAACTACTGGTTATTAGGTATCGATAGTATAATAGTAGAAACTTTCATATTTAGAAATACGTAAACATATGGATTATATTTTTTATTACAAGCAACAATAATACGATCGGCGAATTTAAATATATATATATATATATATATATATATATATATATATATATATATATATATATATATATCTAAGACGCTTTGGCCTAGCAGAAACTGAAAACTCAATAGAGCATGTAATTCTGCGAGTACGGTTTACGATATCATGCGAGGATGTAATTGCAGGACGATCATTTTTCAGATTCTAATGTAACAGAATTAGTAAATAGCAAAATATAACGAAGTTAATAAATTTGCCATCGAAGAAATAGGTATATAATTTATTTTATATTAAGAAGATTAATTTTGTTCAGATATTTAGAATGATAGATATTGGAGAATGTAAGTTAGAGATTTGAACTAAATAATTCATTATCTACACCTACTCGCGCTCGTCTTGTAAATAAAGTGATATATAGTTATACATACGTGAAAATCCTAACCCCTTTTTCTATTCATAACTCTTTCACATCGCCTAAAGAAGTATTCATCATCAATAGTCGTAATCCCCCGAAGGGATGTCGTGACCACAATTCATGTTACTGCTTCTTGTACTAATGTACGCCATCTATTCCGGTTTTCGGTTTCTCGCGCACATTCCACGAACGATTTCCCTGTTGCTTTCCTTATGGAATCGGTCCATCTGGTGTAGACTCGTCCTCGAGGTCGTTTTCCGGGCGTCTTTCCCTCTATAATTAATCGCTCGATAGAATTCTGTCGCCGCATAACATGACCGAAAAATTTCATTATTTTCATTTGGACATGGCTGGTTAATCTTTTTGTAATTTTAAGCCTGTTTAATATTGATACATTTGTTTGTTTAGCTGTCCAGGGTACTCTCAGCATTCGTCGCCAAACCCACATTTCAAAACTGTCTATGCGTTTTTTATCGATCGCTTTCAACGTCCAAGTTTCCGACGCATACATAAATATTGAAAATATTAAACACTGTGCAAGTTTCATTTTCACTGCATTTGTGATGGATGTGTCTTTCCATATTTTATTTAATCTACTCATAGCACTTCGTGCTAACTGAATTCTGCGTTTTATTTCATTTGTAGAGCCACCTACGTCTTCTATTAATGATCCCAAATATATAAATTCCCGTACCGTTTGATATCCATCTATACATTTTTCAGTTTTATTTATTGATTTTTTCGCATCAATTATCATTAATTTTGTTTTTTCTTTATTCAGTTTTAAGCCATAATGCTTGCTTACTTTAACCAGTCGTTTCATAAGAATTTTCATCTCACTAACACTGTTGGCTATTAGTGCTGTGTCGTCAGCAAAACGCAAATTATTTATTTTCCTGCCTCCAATAGGGAAACCGCCATTCCATCCATCTAGTATTTGACGCATAACATGTTCTCCATATAGATTAAATAACATCGGAGAAAGAATACAGCCTTGCCTCACTCCTTTTTGTGCGGTGAATTCTTTTGATTCTATGTGCCCGTCAATGCGCACTATATTTTTATTATGATCATATAATCTACTAATAATGTAAACCAGGTGTTTTGGAATTCCCATTTCAATTAGAGCGGGCCACATCTTTTCCCAAATAACACTATCAAATGCCTTTGCATAGTCAACAAAGCATAAAATCATCGGAGTGTTGTATTCGAGGGCCTTTTCGATTAGTTGCCGCACATTCAGTATCTGTTCGCGGCATCCTCTTCCCTTAACAAAACCTGCTTGTTCGTCCGGAATTTGTTCTTTTACGAATCCCGCCAGTCTATTTTGAAGAATTTTTAGCATTACTTTACTGGCATGTGGTATGAGTGATATGGTTCTATAATTTTCGCATTTCGAGGATTGACCTTTCTTGAAAATAGGTATATATATAGTTCTACACCATTCTTCTGGCCATTCTGCAGTAGACCATATTCTGTTACATATTTCGTGAATCTTCTGTACTCCAATGTGGCCCATTTCTTTAATTATATCGACAGATATCCCGTCGTATCCAGTCGCTTTCTTCCTTTTTATGTTCCTAATCGCTTCTTCAATTTCCTTTTCTAGAATAGGTGGTTCTGATAACTCTAATGGATTCATTATACCAGTTTTGTTTTTATTTGTAGTACAATACAGCTTTTGACAATAATTTCTCCATACTTCTGCAACTTCATTTTTGTCGTGTTTAATACAACCATCCTCATTTTCTACTGCCCAGTTTCTCACTTTGAAATCACGGGTGATCATTTGCATTTTTTTATATAAATCACGCGGTTCATTTCTTTCGGCATGTTCTTGTATTTCTTTACAAACAGTTTCATAATATACATTTTTATCTTTACGACAATAGTTGCGTATTTTCCTATTTATTTCAGCTATTTTGTTTTCATTTGCCTGCAATATACTTCTTAATTTTCTTCTTTCTTCAATTAATTTAAAGGTTTCCTCCGATATCCAAGGCTTCCGCTTTTTATGCCTTTCACGTGGTTGCGATTTCGCTAAGGCCTTAATGGTATTATTTTTGAAAGTGCACCATAATCTATTTACATCGTTGGTTTTTATATGTGCATCTTCTTTTACCCATACTCCTAGAGCTTGTTTGAATGCTAGAGGTTTCGTAATTTCCAATTTAGTTCTATTTGATCTAAGGAACGTCTTTTTTAGCTTTACGCAAAAAGTCATAGCCAATATCCTGTGATCTGATCCGCATTCGGCACTTGGATAAACCACAACATTTAGACATGATGTTTTCCACCTTTTCTTCAGTAGGAAATAATCGATTTGGTTTCTATAACGATCTCCAGGTGATATCCATGTACTAAGCCTTCTAACATGGTGTTTAAACATGGTATTCATTATACTCATACTATTATCCAATGCAAATTGAAGTAATCTTTCACCTCTCTCATTCCTTTTACCAATTCCAAATTTACCAACTGTATTTCGCAGTTGTTTATCATATATATTTCCAATTTTTGCGTTCATATCACCCATTATTATCGTAATTTCCCGATTAGGAATATTTTTCATAAGATTTTCTAGTTCCGCATAAAACGTTTCTATTTCCTCTTCGCATGCTGTAGTTGTAGGAGCGTATACCTGTACGAGATTAATAGGAGCCGGTTTGGCATCTATCCTAATTGCCATAACTCTCTCACTTATTGTTATATATCCAGTCACCATATTATTCAACTTCTTTGAGACCCATATAGCTACTCCGCTATTGCTTGATGAGTCTCTACTCGAGCAGTATATAAAACCATTTTCTGTTGAAAAATGACCGGTCTTCCTATAGTGGGTCTCCGATAAGCCACATATTTCTATTTGTAGTCTTCGAAATTCCATTTCAATAATACTTAGTTTGCCGATTTGTAATAGACCTCTAACGTTCCACGTTGCAATTTTAGTTTTTATCTTCGCAAAATTTTTAACATTTATACTTCCAGTAGCACATTTTCCATGAGGAAGCTGGTTTATCCTTCCCGCATGGCCGGTCTCATATTTCACATTCCGACCCCGGAAATCAGAACGCCGGTCGCCAACCGGATCGCATGGCAACATATTTCTGTACATTTTAACTTTCATTGTGGTTTCCTTGAAAAAAGTAATGCGGTGGTTTTTCGTTGCCTTCCGCATGATTTTCTGTCAGGGTTTACTCCCTTAGCCTTTGGGTAAAGACCCTAACCACAAGGCAGCGGTTTTGTTTTCTGTTAGGGTTGACTCCCTTAGCCTTAGGATCAATATCCTAACCGCAAGGCAGCGGGTTGTTACTGAGGAGGTAACGATTATAGGCTTTTACGGCGACCTAAACCCGCCGAGGGAGAGACAGTCATAGGATTTTTGCAGACTTTTAATGGACAGGTCCTCAAGCTGTCCATCTGCATCCTCGTGTCTCCTTGCCCTGTCACTACTGGAATTATCTGCTCGAGACTTTCCGCCAGTAGCCGCTCTTGGTCCGCGACTGCTTATTTGACTAATGTCTTATTCGCAGCTAACCTACATATCTGTAGGCCGTTCCACTATCCGCCACCTGTGGACGCGCCCCGTGCCAGTTCGAGCTCTGGCCCCAGAAGGTACAAAGTACCCCCTGGGGGGAAAGAAGTATTATCTAGCATCAAATCACTTAAACTCGAATTATCTACCGGCTCCGATAACGTACATTTGTCAATGTAACATTCGATGACTTTTCTTTTTGTTCATTAATTACGATTCGCCATTTGAGAGCCCATTTATACACTACAGATAAATGATATCGAATATACCTCGACGCTTTGTGAGGTGATTTTTATATTTGGCTAATATAGCAATGTCATCAGTAAAAAAAACACCGTGGTGGATATATCTGCTGTATATATATATAAACCGTCACGCCAGACGCAATCAAATGCCTTTGCAACGTCGAGGAACACTGGTGAACAGTACTCCCCAATTTAGACGTGATGCTGGATAATAAACTAAATTTTTCGACCCATATTAATTTCATAAGTAACAAAGTTATACACCGAATTTTTCAATAGAAAATCACACTTATAGATTAAAAATAAGCCTACTTATAAATCTGCTATTCTACCAAGATTGTTATATGCTCCCCCAGTATGCTGTTCTACCAGCGGGACAAATATACTGAAATTACACAAAAAAAATAAAATAAAAAAGATTACAAAATCATTGTTTAAGGATAATACTAAATAAATCAAGATACTCTCGGATACCTACTTTCCTTACATACAAGAAGATATTTTAAGAAAATTTAAACAATTTTACGAAACGTGTAAATTATCAGATTTACCCGTCTTAAGTAACATAGGCGATATTGATTATGAGTCTCTACGGCCTAGGTATAAAAAGTGCAAATACCCACGTCTAAAGCACGTACTCATTATTTGACGAATCTATCATTCGCGGTCGATATTCATAATTAGATAAAATAATTTCTGAATAACCGCGTACAATTTAGAAAAAAAAAACGATTTATTAATAATAAAATAAAACAATATATTAATATTAATAAACTTAACAGATATACAATTGGATAAAGATGTACTAAACGTGTTGAGCAAAGGTCTTGCAGTAGTACCGAAAAAATTCCATTTTAGGAAATTATAAGTAATTTAGAGGCAGGATTAAAAAATATTCCGTCAGATATTGCTGATGTTGTTAGAAAGGACTGTGGTCAAATTATGCGTAAGGCAAAACTGCCGAAGCCTAACATATCTAAGGCGGAATTTCGTTTGCTGATGGAATTAAGGAATAATCCGGATATTGTAGTGCTTAGAGCTGACAAAGGCAATGCGGCTGTAGTTATGAATACGACCGAGTATAAACAAAAAATGATGGAGATTATAGAACAGGGTCCTTATACAGAGCTAAAAAGTAATCCATTAAAGCAAATGGTAGCGTTAGTTAGTAGCTTCTGTCTTAAACCAAGAAAAGGTTAGTTCATTTCAGAAAAAATTCTTAGTGTACACCAACTTTATCTCGACTATATGGACTACCAAAGATACATAAAGAAGATGTTCCATTAAGACCTATTGTATCTTCAATTAATAGTCCAACATATTTTTTGGAAGGTTACATTGCAAAACATCTCAAACCTTTTGTAGGAGATAATGAAGCATACATAAAAAATTCGGAGCAATTCATTGAAAAGTTGGTAGACTTAAGAATCGATGATAGCGACATCATGGTGAGTTTTGATGTAGTTTCGTTGTTTACCAATGTGTCAGTTAAAGATACTCTTGAGATTATAAAGAAACAGGGTATAGATAGAAAAATAGCCACATTTTTTAATACAGCTCTTAAAGACAACGCATTCGTGTTTGATGGCAAATACTATAGACAAACAGACGGCATGGCAATGGGATCAAGATTAGCACCTGTATTTGCGAATTTATTTATGGAAGAGGTTGATACATGGGTGGCAGATGTGTGGAAGCCTAAATGTTGGTTCAGATATGTGGACGACACTTTTGTCATTTGGCAAAATGGTGAGGAAAAATTATTCGAATTTTTCGAGGCGTTAAATTCATTTCATAAGAACATAAAGTTCACTATGGAACGTGAATGTCATGATGAATTGACCTTTCTGGACGTTCTGGTGAAAAGGAACAACGGCAAAAAATTGTCTACATCAGTGTATATTAAAAGCACGCAGACAGGGCGATATTTGGGAAAGGATTCACACCATCACCCGAACCAAAAGTTAGGAGTTTTTAAAACGTTAATTACCAGGGCAAAAAGAGTATCCAACGAGAAAAATTTAATAAATAAATTGAATAGAATAGAACAAGTGATGGTTTGTTATGGTAAGAAGGAAGCATACCTTCTGGTTAAAAAATTTAGCGGAAGAAAGTTGAACATAAAGAATTCTAGTTTGGACAAATTGTATATTATTTGTATATTTTATTTTATGTTGTTCGCTTGATAAAAGGTTCAATCTTCGAATAGCTTTGTGATTATTATAAAACTTTTAATCGTGTTCACTGCTTTCTTGTTGTTTAGTTTTTTTTTTTTTTAAATTACTACATTCCGCACTTTTCAAATTTGAGAACTATGTATGATATATTAAACATTGAAATGTGTATTTTTTCTAAAATTGCTTATTCAGTAACAAAAGTTTTTACAAAGATCAAACACGAATTCAGAGAAAAGAGGATGATCAAAGTAATATCTTCCAATCTCTGAATCGTATACATTTACTGTATCATTAAGAAATCACCTATTGTGTGACGTAATATCATATTTAGACCCCTCGGTGAAGGAAGCATTTATGAACCTATAGATAATTACGTATTATTTTGATATATATTGCGACTTAACAAAATGATTGCAATATAATCAGTACATATGCACCTACGATGGGTGATGAAGGAATGAAAAAAGAAACTTTCTATTTAGAATTATACGCGCTTGTTAGCAACATAGTTCATAAAGGGCGGGTGTATATTCCTGGAGACTTCAGCGGGCGTGAGGAAATTATATCCAAGTTTGGACGAAGTTTATTTGTAAACATGGCTGACAACAATAATCTCCTATTTCAAGTCTGCGAAACACTTGGTCTAGTTATAAGAAATAGGTTACTTGAACATAAAACAATTTACAAAGACACGTGGACATATCATAGATCAAAACATTGGCATATGATTGACTTTGTAACTGTATGCCGCGACTTCAGAAATGAAGTAATAATTACCCCAGCCATGAGACGCGCAGAGTTCCTGATTGACCATAGGTTGGTGTTAGAATAGTAATGTTTATAAAAGAACAAAAAATATATCAAATATCGCAAAACTGAAGCCTACTCGGTATGATGTTAATATTTTAGATAACAGTAAGAAACGCAAAGTTATAACGCAACCTATCTACCAAGCTTTCGGTATAGTAGATATCGACTTATTATAAATAGTGATCCAATTTGGGATACAGCGAATGAAATGCTGTACAATATTACAACAAAGCATCACCAAAATCCAACGAAATAATCAAGCTCGGTTTATTACGATTGATAACATAATGAATGAGTTGATTAAATCTAAAAGATAAGAATTCATTTATTGACGAGGCACATAAACAACATCAAACTAAAACAGAAGTTTACAGAATTAAAAACTGAAGTCCAAAGACAAACATATCGAATGAAAAACAAATTATGGGTAGATAAAGCACATGAGACGCAGGCTTATCAAAAATGTCTTTTCTTCGGTGGAAGAAACATACGGACCAGTACCCTATAAATAAAAACGCGTCATTACGTAATGAGCGTGGAAACGTTATAAACAACGAAGTTCTTAAATTAATGTATTATTTTATATCTTAAAAAGTTTGGAATGTAGCGATTTTTTTAAAAAACCAACAACAAAAAAGAGTTAAAAATCACCGATTTTTTTAATTTATGAAAAAACACAAAGCTTCCCGGCTGTTAAGTCATCATCGAGTGCATATAAAAAGTGTAAATTATAAAAATATACACAAATTTATAAAAATATAACATGTAAAAAATATTACTTACATATAAAATTTACCAAACATTATCAAAGTAATAAAATAATAATTTTAAATAATCTGATTGTGACTGAATATTTTACTCTCGCTATTGTATTTATTGTTTATGCATAAATTTTATATTGTTGGATGTGTTTATTTATTTTTATTTTATTTGCTATTGTGTTATTGTTTATATATAAATGTTATATTGTTAACTATGTTGTTTACCACATTCACTATCAAATTATTTAAAAATACTGTTTTGTCACTTCGAAGTGCTACAAGACAAAAAGACGCGCCGCAGAAACTGCTAAATTTTTTAAACCTATCGAACCTACTCAAATTAATATAATTACGTTATTATGTAATAATATTTAGCTTTTCATTGTTTTCGCTGTTTTCATAAATAGAAGACTTTAATTTCATACTGTATCGTGTGGATGCTAATGACTAGAAGAGTAGTCGAGCGTCGTTAAATAAGACGTATAAATAAATAAATAATAAATTAATGTGTACAATGATGGGTCATCACTGATTGTAATTTTTTTCAACATTTTGTATATGAAGATTTCTATTATTATACGGAGATATCTATGCTTACTTACCAGTTCTATTCTTTTTCATTTTTGAACAATACATATTCACGTCCGTATAATAGACATGCACTAATATGCAACACACACACTCGCATACATATATAATAACACAAAATTTAACATTATACAAAGATCATAAAAATTATTTACCCCGTCAAGCTTCCGCTTGTCGACAGGTATTTACATTTTGTATACTACCACTACTACTGCCGTATATTAGCATATTAACACGAAGATGATTACTTACCGGTCATTTACAAAATATATTTATTCGGCGTTAATTTTTTCTTTCAAAATTAAAGTTCAAAAATTTTGAAGCTTAATTTTCTTTAAATGTACAACTTTAATTATTATTATTACTTATTTTTTTTATAGATACTTCAACACTGGTGCAATACGACCTTATCTCAAGAACACCACGTTCAACTTTCTGTTCGTCAATTCGACGTATTTTGGTCCTTTATCGTATCTGTGTTCTTGATCGGAGCGGTGATCGGTGGTATAACCGGTGGCTGGTTAGCCGAAAGAATCGGAAGGTTTGTTTTTGTATTTTGTGCTATACAAATATCACTAATTTTAATAGGTTATATTACATCTATGAATATATACCTTTTATATTTTTATATATATATATATATATATATATATATATATATATATATATATATATAGTGTGTGTGTGTGTGCCCAAAAACATTAATGAAGAACCCTTCCAAATGAAGATCATAATGCAGTTGGATAATGTACGTAATTAAAAATAACAGATCAAAGGACTAAAATAGAAAATATAAAAATTGATGAATACCAGCTGTTGAAACGGAAAGCTCGAATTACGTAAAAGCACCACCATATCAGGTGATTGACCACCGATTCGTAGCATTGAGGTATATAAATTTATTTTATTTTCAGTATGTATCACCCAAGGAAGTAACTACTGATATACATTTTGATAAATTTATATTTCGTATCGTAGTACATAATTCTATGCGTGGGGACGATTAATAGCAGAACGATTCACGTTCCTTGGCTGCCTGCGACATTTCTGCGATTATTTCCAAATCTGTACACTGTCACATGTTTCTTGCCCATGCTGTTTCTCTACCTTGTTCGCGTTTTCCGTCAATCTTTCCTAGTAAGATAAGCTGCAGAAATTTTATAATTTTCTCCTCGCATTATACGACCAAAATAGCAGCTTATCTGTTGTTGTTTAACCGACTTCAAAATTGTTCTTTCCGCTTGAGCTTTGTCGAGTACTTCATTTTTCATTGTTTGGATCCACAATATTTTCAGCATTTTACGAATCAGCCACATGTCACATGTTTCTAGGCATTTTATTAATTTCGCTGTGTATGTAGTTGCTTCGACCCCCTTAATAGGGGATTGTATAAATATCTTTCTAATGTTTAGACATAATGCGTGATTTGTTAATAGACTCTTCCAGTTCTACCTGTTTTTATATAATTACATCTTCTTTTGACCTCAATTTCTGGGTTGACATTGTCTGATAAGTACTCCTAAAGATACTTGAAGAATTTTTTACTCTTTTTATTTCTACAAATTGCGGTATTATTATAATTTTTACTACTGACTATCATATAGTTTGTGTTTTGAACGTTGTACCAATAGAACGGTGTCATTCGCATAGCGGATATAACTGATTAATTTCCTATTGACTTTAATACCACTTGTATTATTTTTCAGTGCTTCGGCAAATATATAATTCGAATATAAATTAAATAACGCCGGTGATAAAATACATATCTTACACCATTTTAAATTGGAATTTTATTTGATTGTTTATTGTCTATATTAAGTATTGCATTCCAGTACAAGGTTTTTTGTATTATCTATACGCCAAATGAATTTATCCCTTTTAGTCGCCAGCATATCAATAAGTTCATTATTTTTAACAAAGACCTTCTCGTAATCGAGAAAACAGATAAATACATATTTGATCATAACACTTCTGAATATATATATATATATATGTATGTGTGTATGTGCGTATTTCTGTTGTTATTACAGTCGATAAATAAAATATGAGTACTCTACGAAACCAACTTATGGCTACTAAAAATATATATATTTAATATTAAACAATTCTAAGATAAATAAATGAAATTTTTCAAAATAAATTATTTTAATTAACTGAAGCGAACAATCAATACTGTATAACTGTGTCGAGTAATTACTAGTATAATTGCAAAATTTAGTTTTACCGATAATGTGCGATTTATTTGAATAATATACAATGAATTTACGACCAGCGAATATTTATGTCCTATAGAAATAATTTACTTTAATAATATTATTGTTTTTAAAACTTTCCGTTACATCACATATTTATTAGTTTACCGTTTGTTAAAAGATCTCGCTTTGTTTTAAATTCATTAAAAATTTACACGTTTAATTGGTTTTTTTTTACGTATTCGTTACTTCTTCTTCTTCATCAGCTATTTTCAATCCACTGCTGGATGTAGCTCTCTCGAAGTTCCTTCCATTTTCCCTGTCAGCCGCTTTACTTGCCCAATCTTTTCGGACTTCATTTATATCGTCAACCCAACGTGTGTCAGTGGTCTGCCTATTCTACGAGTTCCGTCTGGAGTCCACATTGTCACTTTATTTGCAAGGAGTTCCTGGTGTCTTACCAGATGACCAGCCCATCTCCGTTTTGATTCTTTTATACTTAGTATTATATCCTTTATTTTTGTTCTTTCTCTAAGTCATTTATTTTATTTCTTCTCTTTCAGTATTATGCCAATCATTTTCCTTTCGATTCTATTCGTTACTTATAACGTACTTATCGTCTATTTTTATTTACAAACATTAGCGATCGATTTTAATATACAGATCAATTGATAATTCTTGCGCTCTGATCTAAATAGCAGCAATATTAGAAAGGTTTATGTAAGAAAATGTAATATTAGTTAATCATTTAACTGTCGCCAAGGTGAAAGTTGTACATTAGGAGCTGACCAGCGCCGCACGAATATAATGACTGCACTAGGCATTTATAATTGCATTATCTTACAATTATAATTATACTTTCCACAGTTTGCCGCGAAGTGTGTTTAATTCATAATAATATTTATTAACCATGTTTATTTATGTAACGATACGTCAGTCTATTGTCTATAGTAAATCCCAACAATTATAAATATGTAACATTTTATTATCGAGATTTTATGTCGCGGTGGCGTAGTTGCTAGAGTGCTCGACTGTCGAAATCGACGGTTGAAGGTTCGAAACCAACACGCGACATAGAAAGTTTTTCATCATTATTTAATTCTTAATTATCACGAAGAAGGTAGTGGGACCCCGCTCCGTATAACATTACATGCGCGCGCATCGGCATCGTATATAGAAGAAGAAGAAGAACAATAATATATTTGCAAAATATTTTCCGTTTACAAAAAAGTAAATTTACCATTCAATAGAATTTTCAGTACCGAAAATATCAACGATTCTTTCCAGAAAAAATTAATACAAAATATTATCTTATAAAATATTATTTAAATTGACCCCTTATTACACGATTGCAGGAAAAATTTCAATACAAAAAACCTGCTGCTCATTTAAAATAACAGAGTGCGTACACTCTTACCGTATCGAAAATATACTTATGAATATCCTAGCTTATTTATTAATACTAGAACTAAGATTTGTAGCTGGCTTACTGTAGGAGGATGTGTTTTATACGCCTATGCTTATATCTTTTATACCTGTGTCGTAAAGCTTGGTAAATCCCCTATAGAATTTACCACTGGAATGTCGGAATATCTACAATCGGAAAAAAAAAATTCGTTTTATCCTTAATCATTTCCTGTACGTAAGGGAATTTTAACGCATCATGGAGAGTTTCGATTGAAATAAATCGAGGTTTATTCAAAATTATTCGAAGGCAATGGTTTTACACTCTTTGCACGTGGTTTATATTACTACTACTAGTATAAGACCACACTGGGCAGGCATAGAGTAGCTTTGGTAAAATTACCTTTTTGCATAATAATAAAAATTTGTTTTGCGTTGAAAGCGCAGATCTTTTATTAAATATAGGAAATAGACAACACATTTTCCGTATTGTTCTACTTACACAATCGTTAATGTGTTTTGTAAATGTAAGTCTTCAGTCCATGATGACGCCTAAATGCTTCACATGTTCCTTTCAAGTTCAACGTTTTTTATTTTAACGAAATGATTTAATGAAGGCCTGCGTCTGGTAAAAATTATTGACTCTGTTTTCTCATCGTTAATTTTTATTTTCCATTTATGGTAGAATTCAGATATGACGTCAATTGCTTTAGTTAATCTATTACTTATAGTGTCTATTCTATAAGAAGATACCATTAGAGACGTGTCATCAGCATAGAGATTTATTGTCACCGTATATAAATAGTGCCTTTAATGTTAGCTCATTTTGTACGTAAAAATAAATGTACTATAGCTAGTCAGAACGTTCGATAACGCACAATACGACGATAATAATGATGATAACGCGATCTAAACATAAAACAGATGTGTTTGTTAAATAAACAAGTAATTTGGTCACATTTTATTTATCTTTGTACATACATACACACATATGTGTATATTGTGTATATGTATGTGCGTGTGGCGGGGTCTAAATAATACTTGCGAGATAATTCCGTGTGAATTTGCGTCCGTCAAACTTCGTCTAATTTTGTCTTTCTGATTTTTACAAATTCTTACCTAATCAGCCTTCTTGTTTGATAATGAACAATTGTCTAAATTAACGATAGTGGTAGAATGCATAATAGATACATTCGTGTGATGTGTACATGAACCCTAATGTCGACTGTACACTAAATATTGCCGTGATTACATGGAATGCGAATTCGATTAAGAATAAAATCCCTGAATTACATGTATTTATTAAGCATAATAACGTTGATATTTCCCGTTTAAATGAAACCAAAATTGATAACACGATTACCCTGAGGGTCTCTGGATATCAAGTTTATCGTCATGATCACTCTATGGCCAGTGGTGGAGCTGCAATTTTAGTATCTAATAAGTATGAACGTCCACCTATTAGACGAAATTCAGACGGTTGGTGTTATGATTTTAATTGATCCCCGACCTTTGGCCGTTTCTTCTGTCTATCGACCTCCTGTATGGCTTTTTACCTTTTTTCTCTGAACTCAAGAAAATCCTAAATTCCCATCAAAGAGTAATTATAACGGGCGATTTAAATACGAAAAATAGATGTTGGAATTATTTTAACGCTAAAAAAAAGCTAGAAATATACTCCTGCGTATATCATTACGTGGCAATTTTTTAATTAAAGCTCCTGTTACACCAATATCCAAGAAAATGTTGTAAATATGCTTATTATTGATGAATAAAGTTATTCTTCTTTTTCATCATCTGATCCACGATATAAACGATTGCAAAGAAAGACCAGTACTAAACATGATGTTTCAACTTATCATGAACGAATCGGAGAATATTCTCCTGGAAGACCTAGAAATACGTTTGTAACAAAATTTTGTTAGTAAAAGACGCTAAATATAGAAATTTGCTGAACTACGAAAGAACAACAGTAGACCATAACTTATTTCGTTGTGATGGATCAGTTTCAGAACTGTACTGATAACGATTTGTATCATAGTTTAAACTTTTTCGTTAGAACATTGTAGGCCATTTATAACTACACATTTTCAATCTTCTCGTTCTGTAGCTAGTTTCTCCCACTTCTTGAAATCTATTTTACAATCTATTCGTATGTGCTCCTAGAAATCTATACGACGCTTTCCATCCTGCACTTAGCCATAGAAAAACTTTTTGAGAATTTCACCCATTCTAAAAACCTGCCCGGATTACCTTATACAGTTCCTGTAAAGCAGCAATTGTATAAATTGACATGATGTCCAGTTTCTTGATCCGTAGAGTAGCATCGGTAATATCATAGATTAATAAATCATCATTTCTTGATTTGCAGGCGAATATGTTTATTCCTGAATACTCTTTTATTTAGCTTACTTACAACAGCTGAAATAGCTTGTGTTCTCCCGTTTATCACGTTATTTAAGCTGATTTTATTATTTAACTAAATATTTAGTTTTCCACTGTTCTATTGCAGCGTGGTTTATTTTAAGCACAAACTCATTTTCTCATTTATTTCAGTATATACACTTTCTATCCTCGTTCTTTGTAATTATTCATTAATTATTTCATTTTTATTTTTTGGTTGAAATGTATATATTTTCCAGGTTAATCATTACCGACTTAATAACAAGGCCAGACTGCTTGTGACGTCACATCCTAGTTCGTCGTCGAGAATAGTCATAAATATTTCACGGAATGTTTGTTTACTATTGTAACTTTTTTCTGATGGTTTTACTCGTTCCAGCGTTTAAATTTGTTTTTCGTTTATCAATTTTTCAAAACTTTTAATTAAATATTTATTTAAATGAATTGCGGTTTTTTCGGTTCATTTTATGCAAACTAAATTCACTTTTCATCCGTTTTATTTATTTTAGTGACTGGTTTTACTCGTTCCAGCGTTTAAATTTGCTTTTTTTTTCGTTTATCAATTTTTCAAAACTTTTAATTATATATTAATTTAAATGAATTGCGGTTTTCTCGGTTCATTTTATGCAAACTAAATTCCCTTTTCATCCGTTTTATTTATTTTAGTGACTGGTTTTACTCGTTTCAGCGTTTAAATTTGTTATTTTTTCGTTTATCACTTTTTCAGAACTTGTAATTATATATTAATTTAAATGAATTGCGGTTTTCTCGGTTCATTTTATGCAAACTAAATTCACTTTTCATCCGTTTTATTTATTTTAGTGACTGGTTTTATTCGTTCCAGCGTTTAAATTTGCTTTTTTTTTCGTTTATCAATTTTTCAAAACTTTTAATTATATATTAATTTAAATGAATTGCGGTTTTCTCGGTTCGTTTTATGCAAACTAAATTCACTTTTCATCCGTTTTATTTATTTTAGTGACTGGTTTTACTCGTTTCAGCGTTTAAATTTGTTATTTTTTCGTTAATCAATTTTTCAAAACTTCTAATTATATATTTATTTAAATGAATTGCGGTATTTTCGGTTCATTTTATTAAACTATGAAATAAAAATTGCAAATTTTAACTCATCAATATTATTGCATCGTTTAGAACAAGATAAACTGTTGAAACATGGATATTCTTTTTATCGTTAAAAACGTTATTTCCAACTAATCTGGAACGTCAAAATGTAAATCTTGCTTTAAAAATTTATTATTAAGTCGGTAATGGGTTAATACACTTTAAGTACCAAATTAAATATATATATATGTATGTATGTATATATATATATATATATATATATATATATATATATATTAGTATAGTACTTTTCCTATATATTGAACGTATGCTAACACAATAATGTTAAAAATAAACCAAATAAAGATTTAAATAAAATGAACGATTATAGACTAATTTGTATGTTAAATGCTTTCAACAAAATGTATGAAAATAAAATTATATTAAAATTTTTCAACACTGAACTACAAACGAGATAATCGTATTTGAGCCATGTCAACATGAATTCAGGATGTCATATAACTCAGCGTCAAGCACCGCGCACCAATTGTCCTTGTAATTACAGGCTCAGTTGCTTCTCTCCATTCCATAACCAGCTTACAACCCAAGGACACATTAATTGCCCAAATCCAACAGACCATGGTTAATCTCGCAAAAAACAACTGAAGAATAACATACTTATGGGTCCAGGCTACTTCGGGATGCTTAGTGATGGGAGGGTAGACGTGGTCGCACAGGCAACAATCTACTTCCCTGTCGGCTCAGATGTCACCCAGCTACTGTCAGTGAGGAGACTGTTCTAACAAGAGTCAAAACAGAAATGGAAGATACGCTGGAATTCTCAACAAACCTTTTTCACATCAATAAAATCATCGATCGAACCATGGTGGCCACCGGTGGGTGCGTCTCGGCGCGACTTTCCAATAATCAACCATTTTAGAATTGGTTACATTTCTCTGACTCATGATTACGTCTTCTACAGCACTTCACCTCCCATAACCTGTATTTTCTGCTTCCAATAATATTATCCTTCAGTCCATCATATACCTTCGACTTGTATCAAATTTACAACATTCCGTCCATTTCTCAGCTTAGATCTTCCTGTACAAAAGATCCTTCCCAATGATCCTACAACAGTCGTTCAGACCTTAGCTTAGATTACATCTAACCAGATCGCCACCAGTAATTTAATCATCAGCAAGTGAGTATGCCGTAATAACTTCTGTAGTTACACACGGCTCAATGCCGTAATAACTTCTGTAGTTACACACGGCTCATAGTAAAATAAAAAAATAAAAAAAATAAAACATGAATTCAGAAAATATTTTTCTACTGAACTTGCTGTACCTAATGAAAACGATAATTTACTTTCCAATTTGCAAACGTAAATTAGTTGTCTATTTTTATATCGTTCGATATTGAATGAACGAGCTTTGAATTACGACAAGCTTTTATTGATACGCTAGTTATTACTAACTTTAGTTCAACTATAATTAAACTTATTTATAACTAGTTAGTAAACGGAAAGTAAAATGATCTTATACAAAATAATTCGATTGAATTTGTGTGAATGTGAATTTTAGGTAGATGATTGCAATTTTTATCCTGCTGATGATATTCAGCCTTTTCTATACTTATCGAGTTAAGTAAAAGGCTTTTCTTCTTTGTAGATGTCTAATTTCATCCGGGTTGTCCATAAGCATCAGTGCAAGAGAATTATCATGTTCATTCGAGTCTACGCAGGTATCATGTAGCATCATCTGATAATACTTCTATTATGTGTTGTTATAGCGTACTCGTAATTTACTTTTGTATAAATATACGTTTTTCTATTTTTTATTTTATTTTGTTTTTTACGTTCACTGTCGAATTTACGAATACGTTAAAGATAATAATTCTGACATTTTGATGTTCTTCTTAATTTCAGGAAAGGTACATTGATCGCTGGAAATGCGTTAAATTTCCTGACGGCCATCATGTTCATCTGTTCGAAATATGTTCCATCCGTAGAATTATTTTTTTGCGCTCGTCTAATTATCGGTTACATTGCGGGTACGTGTAAATATTATACGCGTCTATTCATTATATCATCCGCTATAGACATATCGTCGCAGTATTCCGTCAAATACGGCAAAATAATCGATTGAGACATTGAATATTAATTTATAAAACTACCTGATAAATCTCTGTTTATACCCTAAAACGTATCGATAAAAATAATAATAATAACAATCATAATAATAATAGTAATCAGGAAACGGACAATAGTGCAGAGTGTCTATTATAATATCGATGCAAGAAAATATTTTACTGACAACATTTCTGGAAAACGTGACTTTTTACATTAGAAAGATTACAACATTAAATAGAAGATTTCGCTATGGTAGTTTGATTAAATAGTATTAAAAAATCGCCCGTTTTAAAGTCTAGACAATGGGAAGAAAGAATTTAATGGTTTTTTAATAAAGTGTATATATTATTTATATATGTATATAGCCGAAAACTATTTGTCGTGTATACTAATTATATTACTCCTTTTTTTTACTATTAATTTTATTATTATTATTATTATTATTATTATTGCTAGGGTCACGTGTGAAATAGTGTTTTAAATATATATATCAGACGCGTATTACGGCCAAATATAATCAGATGGCAACAGAGTCGGATTAATGCTTTCAGAAAAATTACTTATCAGAGTACAAAGGAAAAACCACAAATCAAAAGACTGTAAACCACAATACGTTAAACCCACATAATTCCACTCGTCGTTAATTCCAAAACCGTAAACAACCATTAATTAAAACCGTAAAACCTAAAACATTTTCTTTTTAATAATTCAAAACCTAAAACATTTTCTTTTTAATAATTCAAAACCTAAAACATTTTCTTTTTAATAATTCAAAACCTAAAACATTTTCTTTTTAATAATTCAAAACCTAAAAATTAAATTCAAATCGTGTAATTATTATTTACGCTCATTTTGGACATCAGTTTCAATATAAAATAAATAAAATATTCGAGAAAATTAGTTTATATTATTTCCGCACTTAGCAAGAAAGCTGAAATTAAATTTGTTTTTAATCAGGCTACCCTTTCGTGAGTTGGTCTCTATGGATATTTTTGATTTCACAGTTTCGACTCAACAGCGAGTTTCGGCTACGTGGATTCAACGTCTTGGAGTTAACGGTTTTTGAGTTTATGATTTTCGGATTAATGACGAGTTGAGTTATGTGTGGATTCGACGATTTTAGAATTATTACGAGTTTGAGGTATGTGGGTTTAACGTTTCTGTGGTATATAGATTTCGGATTTTTTCGATTTCGTTTAAATATTCGCGGCTATGCCAAGAACAGTTTATCAACGGGGATGGGGACCTCGTTTGCATGGTGCTCAGAACTGCAGCCGCCTATAGTTACCCTGTTAAACCTGGCACGGATGTCAAGGACTTTTATGAGAACCGGATACCAGTTTTCAAAACGAACTATATAATGTTCACGTGTACGACTTTTAATACATATATTTATTATAAACGCTACCATTAAAATCGAAACTAAGTGCGATGGAAAATTTTGACACTTCCGATCGAATAAATGTTTCAGATGAGTTATAATAATAACGGTAGTGAGTGTAATAGTTTATTTTAACTCGTGAAATTAATAAAATATCAATTTTCACGATTCGAAAAATTGTTTGCCTTTTTCTCGGGTATTAACGCGATTTATTTTTTAATTTTGTTTGTTTAATTTGTATTTGACTGAATAAATCTGCGGCTTATTATTCAAAATGTTTTATATGTATCTATATATATATATATATATACGATGTTTAACGTCGATAATATAGAAAGAGATGATAATTCATAACTTCCGTTAAATAGTGTACGCCCGTAGCTTCGTATACTTTATCCATTGAGGAACGGCTATTCGAAGTTAATCGTGTTCGTTTGTAATTATTCGTAAGTATTTATCCTATTCGCAGCGTATAGAATTCTTTTAGAATTTATCGTATACTAACGCTTAAATATAAGGGGTAATTAATTATATCTTAAAGAAATCAATTTATTTGAAAATTTAATTACCGACGAACAATTCTTGGTGATTTTATTTTATTTTATTACTTAGAGTAATTATATATATAATAAAACTGTAGTGTCTGTGATTTGCGAATATTTTCATTAGAATCACTTCATAGGGCTGTTTTATTTTGTCTGCCTGTCTGTTCCGATTTAACTATTAAAGTAATAATAATGAAATTTCCCAGCTTATAGGCTATATTATCGGAATCGTTCTAAGCTTTGTTTCACATTGATATCACAAATGGGAGAGAAAGTACATTAATTTAAAAAGTTTTAAAACGTAGGAAACAGCGATGTCTCTATAAAATTGTTTAAAATTTAACACGTTTACCGGTTCGAATGTCACTACCAACACCCACAATACAAATCAAGTTTTGTTGCGTTAGGGGCGTGGTCGAAATAACGAACCTATATATATATATATATATATATAAAATATGTTATACTATACTAATATATAAAACTGTTAGAAGAAAGAGACAGCGATATTGTATTAAAAAAAATAATTACACAGGCGAAGCCGTGTGTAACTTTTAATATATATATATATATATATATATATCTTTGAATCGCAGTAGTCGAGACATTGTGACATCGAATGCGTTCATAATTCAAAATTCAGTAGTTTGTGCCATTTATTTTTATTGCATGCTTCATTCACACAATCGCTGAAACTCTTCCCGATGAATTTTTGAATCCCGTCTGACCGTTTTAAAGGTACACGGCCGCGATGTCGTTTCCCCTTCGATTTCCCCTCGATGAAGAGGGCCACCAGTCCATTTTCCCGAACCATGTGGCCGAAAAACCGTCTAATTTTGATCAGCACTTCCGTTAATAGGCGTTTAGGTTCGCCCAACTCCTGCAATATTGATTCATTGGTCATCATGGTCGTCCATGGAACACGTAGCATAAGTTTCCAACATCACAGTTCAAGAGATTCGATGTACTTGCGTTCTGTCCTGCGTATTGTGCAGGTTTCAGCACATATAAGAAAATTGAAAATACTCATGATTTTACTAGTCCAATTTTAACTTTCCTATTTATCCTTTGGTGACGCCAAAGTTTTTGTAAGCGTCCATCTGCATGCGATGTCGCAGTTCTGCTTTACATCCTCCTGCGTTCTCAACAATCGACCCTAAGTATGTAAACTTGTTGACCACTTCTATACAATCTATTTGCTTGATATTAGGAGAGTTATGCTTGACTCGGTTGACTATCATAATTTTAGTATTTTTCTTGTTGATTATCAGACCATATTGTGCACTGATTTATTCGAATCTTCGCAGTAAACATGTTATATTTGCGGTACATGCGGCTATCAGGGTGGTATATATATATATATATATATATATATATATATATATATATATATATATATATATATATATAATTTAACTCTAGAATCTAAAATATGGAAAAATCAGTTGTAATCATGCTACCTAAAACAGGCAAATCAAAAACATCCATTTCGTCCTATCGACCGATCAGTTTACTTTCTTCGCTTTCTAAAGTACTCGAAAAATTAATTTTAAATATCGCGTACACGCTGCAATAACGATCAATACCGGTGGCAAAATAATACCAGACCATCAGTTTGGCTTCCGCGCTGATCATTCCACTATACAACAGTGTCACCGATTGGTCGACGCAATCTCGTCAACTTTGGAGAAAGGAGAGGTGTGCTCGGCTGTCTTCCTTGACGTCGCGCAGGCGTTCGACAATGTTTGGCATCCAGGATTGCTCTACAAACTTCGAAAATGCGTGCATCCGGATTTATACGCATTCTTTAAATCATACTTAGTCGAAAGGATATTTATCGTTAGAATTAATGATTCCTTCTCGGAAGAGCGAAAAATTTTATCTTCGGTACCGCAGGGTGGATTACTTGGACCGCTATTGTACTCCATCTACACCAGCGACTTACCCACTTCAAACTTAACAATTGTGGCCACTTTTGCCGACGATATTGCCATCCTCGCGTCTAATCCAAATCCAGATTATGCAAACGCGGCGGTTCAAAACCACATAAACCGACTAACTAAGTGGGCACAGCGTTGGCGCATATCGTTTAACCCAGTAAAATGCCAACACATCACATTTACCAATCGGCAAGTAACGTGTCCAAAGTTAAAAATCGATGACACTGAAATTCCGCAGACAGACTCAGTACGTTACTTGGGTTTGTTCATGGATAGGAGGCTGACGTGGCGTTACCACGTGGCGCAGACAAGGAAATCTGTAATTACTCGTGGCAGAATGTTGCACCTGTTGCTGGGAAAAAAATCAGGTCTTAACTTGAATGTCAAGAGATGCATATACTTAACAATCGTTGCGCCGATCTGGAAATATGGAATCGAGCTATATGGTACCACATGTAAAAGCAATCTATTACGGATACAGCAACAACAGTCGAAAATACTAAATCACGTCCGCCCCGAGGTATGTTTCAAATTTAACGCTTCATAATGACCTTCTCATACCATCCATTCAAGAAACTTACGCTGAACAATACAAGAGATTTTTCGATAAATTACAAAATAGCGCGAATCCAAACATAAGCAGAATGTATACGATCACATTGCCGGACAATCCACAGAGACGATTGAAAAGAAGAAAATGGTGCCGCGACGCCCTTCCTATTACCTAAATATAACAAATCTGATTCAATGTAATTTAATCTTATCCTCAATCCTCCTAGGCTAGTCGACTCATTGGAGTCGTTGGTCTAATACACTTAATTCTGCCTTTATTGTTTCCTATCCTCCTTCTACTTCCTTTCCTTGTCTTAATTTTTAGCACCGTTGGTTGTGGTATTTTATATCGGTACAACGAAAAAAAAAAAAGAACCTCTAGAATGCATCTAGGTTGTGAATATTTGGCACTTTTTTTTAGCTTCATTTATACAATTAACAGACAGAACACAGATCGTCCACAGTGATAATCGCTCTCCGCCAAATGACGTAATATATTCGACTGACACGAAGGTTTATAATAAAGCTTTATGTCTAATACATTATCCCGATTAAGGCGCCGAACTTACATCGAGAATTATATAATAACGTTAGAGCGTCGTTGTTATTTTGATGTCTCGTAGTAATAAATTTTTTTTTAACATAATCTATTATTATTCATTTAACATAAATTCATATCAACATCATCATGTAATACCGCCGGTGCTTTAATAATCATTCGTAAAATTTTATTTAGGATGCGTTGTATTATATTTAAAATGGTTTTCAGAAAAATAAATTTACATCAAAGACTTTGGAGGATTTTTGTGAAAACATAAAATTGAACTTTGAAACGGGAAATAAAGTAATAGTTACTTATATTGACCTTACTAAAGCATTGGACACAGTAAATCATAGAAAACTGTTTAAAAAATTAGGATCACTGGCAAAGTTAAAAAATGGTTTCAACGTTATCTGAGTGATAGGAAGGACACAGTAAGTATTTCGGGAAAATAAGGTCGAAAATTTAAAATAAATACAGGTGTACCTCAAGGTAGCAATATTGCCCCAATTCTATTTATCATACATATAAATGGGTTGCAAAAACTAATGAAATATTACAGTTACTAAATGGGTTCGCGATAACAATTTGGTCATAAATACAACGAAAACTAAAAGTGTGTTCCTAAAGCCTATGATGGACAGAATAAGATATGGAACCATTTTTTGGATGCATTCAAACGAGTGTGCTCACTGTATGACAGAGGAAAATGAAAATATATGTATGAAGAAAAACTGCAATAAAATAGAAATGGTAGGAGAATATAAATATCTAGGAGTAATCGTAGACGAAAATTTGAGATGGAACAAACATACAGCATTTGTAGAAAACAAACAACATATAACCTTATGCTATATATACTCTACGGAATTATGTAAGTAAATAGACAGTTAAGATAATTTACTATGCATATTAGTAGATTCCAAGCTGAGATATGGAAAGCATGGGGTCTGGCAAGTAAATCTTATATAATAAATATAAATCGATTACAAAAAAAAAAAATGTTTGAGCCTAATAGCGGGACAAGAAAGTAAAGCCACACTTTACGAATTAATGCAGAAAGAAAATGTTTTAGATGTAAGGGGATCGTGTTTAATGATAAAAATATTTAATTATTTAAACCAATTTAAAATTGTCGATGTGGACAAAAGTAAAATTGGGAAATATAAAAAACTCTAAAATATAAGATACAAATACCGAGAACAAAGTATGGTAATCAGACTGATAAATTTATAATTACACAAATGCTGAATATAATACCTGATGATATAATAAACGAAAAAATACAGCGATTTTAAAAGAAAAACCTGTTTTTTGAATAACGCAGTTGGTAAGACTGCTACAACGCAATCCGCGTACTCCACGTTTAGTGTACACGCGACAAATTCGTTTTTGTCCAGTTTCAATTATTCTGGCATTTGTGTGGAACATTATTTTCGACGTGAATCGATCACGACAATGCAAAGAGAGTTTCGAAAAGAATTCAAAGTTACGCAATCCACGAGATCTGGAAGACCTGATAATTCGGATTTCTGAAGAAATTTCTAAAATTGAGCGACCTACGCTCAAAAAAGTGTTCGAAAATGTTGTAAAAACACTGAATGAATGTATTGTTGCAAATGGCGGTTATCTGAAGAATATTATGTTCTACAAATGATTTTAAACTAATCTCCAGTTTTCCTATTTTTAAATAAAATTTAATTCAAAAATTTTGGTCGAGTAGTTTTTGAGTTATTCAAAAAATAACTAAACCGTCCGTCTTCCCAGGATCATCCTATAGTATATACGTGTTGTTTGAAAGCGACCAATGCAAAAAAATGTGATATATCGATTTATTTAACATTTAGATTATTATGAAATAATCGTTTATTGTCAATATCGATTTAATCTGGTTGTATAATTCGTAAATTTAGGTTTGATGACGACGGTAATTCCGATGTATTTAACCGAATTAAGTCCGCCTAAATTATGCAGTATTATGGGTATATTATTTCCGGTCGGTTTGACGCTCGGAATATTAATATCGCAAATTATGGGCCTCGATTGGCTATTAGGTAAGTGTTTTACGTTTCGGTGGCGAAATTTTTTATGTGTCCGTGGTATTTTTTTTTTGCATTCTTATTAATCGTAAAATACGTTTACTTTTTTTATTTTTTATGGCTGACACTACCTGCACCGACAGTTTTAATCAGACAGAAGCGGATTTTTACGAAACGTTTAAATTGTAAAAACTTTTAAATTAAATACAAAATAAATGTACACATTCGCCTATTTTTCGTACGAACTGTATACTTTTCGATGAATTATTTATTCGCACGCAACATTCATCGAAATTATTACATGATAATGACAGAATAATAGGTCTATACGGTGTACGTGTGGGACTATATTAAATATGAATATTATATTTACAAATATTTACCTATAGCTTTTAAGTACGCAAAAGCAAATTACGGAAATGTATAATATGTAGATAATGAACGGAATAAATTAAAATTATTCTTTAAAATAATGCGAATGATATATATATATGTATATATATATATATATATATATATATATATATATATATATATATATATATATATATATATGTATGTATTTAAAGGCGCATTAAAGATTTCTTTTAGTCGGAACTAGAATTTCGAAAATTAGACCTGCTTTGGCTGTTTGAAATTTTAGAAAACTGATAGCTTCCTCGTTTATGTCTTGATTTATCTGACTTCTTGCGTCAAAAAAATTCAAATAATTTATTCTTAAATACAGAAAATCGCGAGTAATTTTTAAAGATCGAATGCGGTAAAAGTGTATTATACAATTAATACAGATTTTTCTGCTTTAACTTAAATCTGTGAATCTTTACAAACAGATCTAGATAAGCTGGTTCTGTGGAGCAAAGAAAATCGTTTACCTTTCAATTATGATAAATGCGTCCACATGAGTTTCTGTAGAAATATAAATAGGTACTCGTTCACTTACACGATGAATGGTAAGCAGATAATTAAAAAATCAGTGGTACGGGATCTCGGAGTTAATATTGATGACAACTTACAATTTTCAATACATGTAAGCGATGTTGTTAATCGCTCTTATAAAATGTTAGGTTTTATGATAAGAAATTCATATGTGTTTAGAGATCCATGGACGCTACTATCGCTTTATAATGCACTAGTGCCTAGTCCTTTACAATACTGTTCAATTGTTTGGAATCCGTATTATACATTAGATTAATTGACAAAGTTCAGTGTACATTTTTAAAATATCTATATTACCGTATATCAGGTATACCCTAAATATATAAGTTACGATATATTAAGAAATACAATGGATGTGAGGTCTTTACACTACAGAAGGAAAATAGCCAAGTTAAGGTTTCTTCATGATGTATGTAACGGTAGAGTTAATAGTGAGTATATCACATCAACCGTCTCTTACATTGTACCGAGACCGTCCTCGGTTTAAGTTCTTCGTTGCCGTCAGCTTTCCGCTTGTATAATTCTCTTTTGAACATATTTCCCCCGTATGGATATATACTTTGATAACGGATATTTCTTCAATAAGTTGCTCCCAAACATATTTTGCGATGAGAACACAAGTTTCGCTGTTGTCTATTCCAATGGTTCTAGTTTGTTAATATGTGGTAGGTGTTTGGCATATGTGTTCCTTTACTAATGTACATGTAGTCTCCAACATATTGTTATGTTTTAAATGCGTCAGTGAGGCAAACAACTGCGTTGGGCTGCTGACAATCAAATGCTTCCTATGGATTTCCACATTCGGTTTCATTTTAACGTCCGTTGAAAATAGGTTCCAACAGACACTCGTACTAAATTGGCTCCAAGGCGTATCATTACAGGTACTCTACACAAGATACTGCGTAGTATCTTTAGTGGGCTTTGAATATGAAGCTGTAGTAGTTGTTTTTATAGGTGAATGCGATTTGGATGCTGCTGATGACTAGCTACCTTCATTGCATACTTAATAGCAAGAATTTTCCTTTGGTCGCAGAGAGGACAGCAGGCTAGCAGTTGGTAAGGTTGGTAATGCCTTCAACGCAATCCTAAGTCCAGTATTTTGTATCATATCCAGTATATTTAACAGCCGTTTGCTGGCAGACGAATATATAAATGAACTATAATCGAGTCTTTAGCAGATAAGGGCATTATAAATTCGAAGTAAAGTTGAAGTTCTTGGCCCAATAGTCTTATTACTCAGCATTTTCATTATATTTAGTAGCGGCTGACACCTTAATTATGTAGTTACGCCAAGTCATTTCGGGATCTAAATGTAACCCAAGAAATTTATAATTCATTGTATATTGTAGGATAGAATTACAGATAGTTAGATTTAATATAACTTGGCTTCGTTTTTTTGTAAATACTATGTACTTAGTTTTTGGAGGGGAGAACTCTAAACCAGTAGTTCTGCTCCACTCCTGTAAATTATTTATGCACTTCTGTAACAAATTTTGAGCGTAAAGAACATCGTCTGTTAATAAAGTTATGTTGACATCATCAGCAAATAGTCTGGTTGAAATTGGCGTTGGAATATAATCTACAATCGTATATATTAAGATCATGAAACTGTACACACTTAATACACTGCCTTGCGGTACATCATTGTCTATAATAAAGTATTGGAAATATTTATTGACTTTGATCGTACGGTTCCAAAGGAAGTTGCTAGTAAATTGAACTAATCGACCCTTCAAGTCCATCTTCAGGAGAAATTGAATTACTTTGTATCACCATGTTGTATCGTATGCTTTCTGTATATCGAAAAATATATAATGTTTCTGCCAGAAAGCCCGCAACATTTCCTGTTGCAGATTATACAGTTGCGTGAGTGAACTCCTATATTTCCGGAAACCTATCTGATTTTCAGGATAAACTCATTTCTTTCGAAATACCACAATAAACGGCGTAAGTTTTTCCATCAACTTACCAGTAGCGCAGGTAAGAGTGATTGGTCTATATGATGATGGATCGGTACGATCTTTCTTAGATTTCAAAATAGGAATAATAACTGCTTTGTTCCACAGCCGAAGATAACAGTTTTCTGCCGGTATTTTATTTAAAATATTTAGCAGATGTTTTTTCATGTCCGGAGGCAGATTTTTGAGAAATAGGGGGGAATTTTCATCCGGTCCTTAGGCACAATTTTTAACTATTCTATTCGTCGCTTCATTTAGCTCTTTTTCCATAAAAAGTGAATTGAAGTCTTCCTGATTGTCTGACTCGATTAGTAATGGTTTCTGCTCCTCTTTTGTTTTATAAGAGAGACAATATTTGTTGTAATTTTTGTTTGATGATACATCAGCAAAAAATTTATCACAAATATTTGCCACCGCTTCTGGATTTTGCGTGATGCCTGCAGATTCTTTCAATGATATAATGAGTGGCGGCCTCCTGCTTCTGTTTAAAATACTGATTTTTGCCAAATCTGTGAGATGTCAGAGTTTAAATCGGTATCAGAAATGAATTCCGCCCAGCTGTTCCGTTTATTTTGTGTGATAATTGAACGTGCGCGTGCTCTACAGAGGTGAAAGTTAGCTAAATCTGCCTTTTGTCTTGTATCTTTGATTTACAAAATTGAATATTCACAGTAACGTTCTGCATTAATGTATTCATTTGGGACTCGTTTGTTATCGGTATTCATTCATGGGTAAAAGTTGCTACCCCACCGGACGCATGTAACGCTGACGTATGGTAATAACGGAAATGACTGTAGTATTTTAAAGACATAGACTGACCTGTTTGAAGGTGTGTTTCTTGTAAACAGATAAATGGTAGGTTTTTCTTTACAATTAGCTGTTGGAGTTCTGTTAAATTATTTTGCAAACCATTGCTATTCCATTGAAGAAGGAAATTATCTATCATCATTGTTCTTAACTATTAATTCTTTAGCTATTTTGTTGGTGAGTTTTGTTATTTGTATTTTTGTGGGATGATAATTAATGGCAGAATAAGCCGACTTCAATTGGATAAATACTGTATCCGCTGAATTAAGTGGAATATTCAATTTGTTAAATAGTTCTTGGACAGATGAGGATTTATTATTATCATGATTTAATGGAACTATTTTTTCGAAGATACTCTCCTTAAAGGTTTTTGATTATTTTCTATGCATTGCTTAGCCGGCAATAAATTGATTCTCAATTTTTTTTTTTTTTTTTGTCGCTGAGATTCGTTGCTATTCTGAACACTACTAATGGAAGATGTAGAGTTATCAGATAAATTGCGTGCTTTTGCTATTTAATAATACTAGATCAGTTAGGTTTGATTGAGCTTCTTCTAAAGTCGACGGATAGTTATTTAAGTCGCTGGAAGTAGTCTGATCAGTCTGACTTTGATCTAAATCGTTACTTTTGCTTATATCAGAGTTAGAAAAGCATTCGTTAGTAAATTACCTCTTCTTGACCTATTACAGCTAATCGGTTTATTTTCTAACACTTCCATCTGTTCTCTTTTTTCTGGGCAGTTGTTTTTAGAATGATCTTTCGTTTTGCATAGGCTACACCGCCGCTCATCAGTTGATAAGAAAATTCTAAATGTTTCATTTTTCGTAGTTTATACTCAGAGATTCAGGGACATTATCCATATCATCATTAGGAAATCGTTATCATTGAGTCCAGCTTTCATAAAAGAGATTGGAGAGATTAAATTTAAATTAGACGAAGTTAGAGCTTTTTCAGTTATAATATGGGGAATATGCGGGGGAAACATTTGAAATCACGAGTCGTTTAGACGAATTAATTAACTTACAGACACGAATGAGTAAATTATTAATTGGAATAGTGGAGTGATTTTGAACTAGGTTATGAGCAATTTTTTTTTAAATTTTAAATATACACAAATACGATTGTTCGATATTCGGGAGGTGAAAATAATGCTAAATGGATGGATAATTTCACTGAGAGCAGTAATATAATCTACGAATTTAATGTTATCTACAGCGTGTAAAATAATTGCACTTGATCGCGAGTAGGAAAGATTTTAGTTTGTATGATATCACTACAGGTGGGCAGTGTGCTCATTATCATGTACGACGGCACGTGCCGTTTATTAATGTTATCTAACTAGTACATATTTATGCGATTAATTCAAAATTCTTGATAATTTTTATGGAGATGACTAAAGAAATATGGGATAACTTAAGGTGTTTGTGCCTAGTTATTATCATGATTTTACTAATGCAGATTGTCGATCTTGTTAAGTATCAACACATTTTAAAATATCGTTATGATACTAAGTAGACGTATGCGTGTTTTTTTTTTTGTTTTTTCTTTGTATTTTTTTTTTAGTTTTAAATTAAATTAATTTACATTAATTAGCTATTTAAAACAATTATTACGAAGTATTGGACATAACTGCAATTCCTGTAAATTTACGAAACAATCGGCCTGCACAAATGAACTCAATCGCATAATAAATCAAATCAAGTTTTGTTTTTACTTTCTTATATATAACAGTTTACAACATGCTGCAAATGTAACGCGCGAGTAGCAGCATAAACAATACAATTTTATTTTATTAAATATACTACGGTATTTATTACAAAAAATAAATTACACAAGCTTATAAAATAATTATGCGATAGATGATAAAAAAAATAAAAATAATAAAAATGTTACGTTGAATAAACGTAATCTAATGTAGTTGACGATGCAGGTGTACGTGTATATAATTATTAATTAAGCTAACCCAGGTATTTTCAAATGCACACACACACACGCGCGCCGCAGTATTCAACATGCGCATACATATAAATTTGTAGAAAAACCTCAAAAACTAAAAACCAACGAAGTTATATTTTTTACTTTTTATTTTTCTTGTACCTCATTAAAGGCTTGTGACGTTTCTTAAAATGTTTTAGGTCAGTTTTTACATACATGGGCAACGTGTTATAATTTATGGATAGCTTGAATTCTGGAGTGATATTTATTGAACTTCGGTACTTGTACCATCCCATCTCGGTTTGATCTCGTAAAGTATTCCGTGATGGGCAACATATTGTAAGGATTATGTCATGAGAAGAATGATTTTTTTTTATTAAGAAAAAATTTTACCAATCTATTTCGCAACGTTTGAATTGGCTAATATGTTGTTTAGCCACCCCTCCCCAAACAATTATTCCATAACTGGGAACAGCTTGGTACAAAGCGGGATATAAGCGTTTTAGATGCTCAACAAAAAAAATATTGCTTTAAGTACGGGAATAGATAATTCAATGAACTTAGCTTTTTAACTATGCACAAAAGATGTTTATTCCACGTTAACTTACAGTCAAACTGAATGCCTAAATATTTCATTACATGCGCTCTTTCTGTCTCATATTTATCGTTTAGCGTAAGTTTCATGCCATTCCACAGATGAGAGGATTGATAACTATAAATTAGATATTTTGTTTTCTTTTCATTTACAATTAGTCGGTTTCGCTTCAGCCATCCAGTAATTACATTGATATCAGCTTGTGTCATCTCTTTAAGAATATTTGAGTGACGTGAAGTAAATCGTCTGCGTATCTAAATATCTTACCGTTAACCGTAATATTACACATGTCATTTATCTATATATTAAAAACAAGTAGGAGCCTAATACACTCCAACATTACGCCTTCACTTCGTACATTATTTATCCCGGTAACATAACGCCTATTTTCTATAATGTTTTAAACGAATTATATTCGTATTAAAAAATTAGTTAAGGAAAATATACGTTATTAGATTGGTAACAAGTTTAATTATATTACGTTAACAAACCGATATAACAGAATTAAAATTAGTTACAAACTAATATTTTGAAAGAAGTAAATGGTGTCACAACAATCATTTAACTAAACTTTCAAAAATTACGAGAATATTGGAAAAAGTTAAGCTAAATAAGTGTCTATCACTCAGTATTTATACTAAATCCTTCTAAATTAATGCGATAACACTTTAATGATAAAAAACGTAATACAATAACTTGTTCATAATTTTAATTAATTAATTTCAGAGTTTATTAACTTGTTGCAATGAATAAAACTTATACTTAATTCAGGTATGTACGAAATAATAAAATAGTAAGTTGTACGAATTATATACAAATATATATATATATATATATATATATATATATATATATATATATATATATATACGTACAAACTAGTTTTTGTTTTTTGTTATATATAACATATTTTTTATTTTTATTCTTATATATATATATATATGTATGTGTGTGTGAATGTGTGCTAGAAGAATTCAGAAAACTGAAACGGTTTACGAGAATTAGAATTAGATTCAAAGATCGCAAGACGATTACATGGATTAGGGAACAGACGAAATTAGTAGACGCAGTGGAGAAGGTCGCCAGACTAAAATGGAAATGGGCCGGACATTTGACAAGACGATTATAGATAGACTAAGCGGATATTACAGTGGTCACCAATTGGCAGCCGGCAACCGTGAGGGAGGACTATGGCTAGATGGCGAGATGATGTTAAATAAGCAGGAATCAGTTGGATCCGAGCAGCATAAGATAGGAGTCGTTTGGAAAAGTTTGGGGAATTTCTACACCCACCGGTGGATTAATATAAGCATATCGTGATATATATATATAATGTTTATATACATATACACATATATTTACTTAATACACCCGTAATCATAAACTCGGACTAATATGCCAAGGAACCTAAATATTACTTTACATGCTGGCAGCACAATGAAAATACATTTCTAAATAAAGAATAACTACTATTAAAATTTCAGCATTGCCCAACCACTGGCATTGCATAAAAACTGTTATTAATCTGACAAGATCGTCGCATAATATCATATGTGTATATGTATTTATTACTATCATTGTTATTACAATTTTTATATTATATATATAGGGAAATTAGACATTTTCTTTTACAATTTTTCCTTTTCTAAACAAATATTGTCAAAAAAATCGCAAATTTTAAACATGATCCATTTTTTTCGACTATTTTATTCGCAGATTATAATGTTTTTGATTTTTTACCAGAACTATATTTCTGCAGCTTCGTGTGATATAAAGCTATATATACTAAATTCGCAGAACCTGCATTTTTTATTCAACATTCATCTGACACAAATGATTCAATGATTAGGGTAGGTTAGATTGGGTTGTGATGAGTTATGCTAGATTAAACAAATAACTGGAATGATTTAATGTTGCTTACTAAATGTTTAATATAATCAAAGTAATGATTGGTTTACAAGCAAAATATAAGAATGTCTATCATCTGTCTCAATCAAACGAACGAATGAAAAAATCATTTTCATTTTCAAATTATTATACCTCGGGAACGATTTGTCGGATTTTGATGATATTTAGTGCGTTAGACGGGCCTCAGCCTGTTCTTCATCCTATGTATGACTTCATTCTTCCGAGTATAAAAGAATTTTATAAAAAAAAATCCTAAAATCTGACAAAAACGAATGAAAAATAAATTATGTCCATTATCAGTGATTTAGATTCCTACTTGCGAAAGTGAATCATAATGAAAGCGCACCTCCTACATGAAACCATCTAGACGGAAATCCCTAATAATTATTTTTATTTACTGTTTAAGAAATCGGTTATCATATTATTAATTTAATTGATAAATTAGATTTTATTTAGTTAGGTTTAAAATTTTCTTAATGTTATCTTTCTCAATTACTTAAAATTACGATTATACTGTACGGTTTGTTCTAGGAACTGAAACGTTATGGCCATTTTTAGTCAGCTTTTACGGAATTTTATCAGTCATCGCTTTTTTTACATTAACTTTCTTACCCGAAAGTCCAAAATATTTATTTCAAGTAAAAAAGGAAGAACGCAGAGCTTTGTCAGGTAATTATAAATATATATATATATGTTTGTATATATATATATATATATATATATATATATATGTTTGTGTATATATATATATATTTGTTTTTGTCTATATATATATATATATATATATATATATATATATATATATATATATATCATTAGTAGTCGTCACCCTAATTCAGGGTGTCGTGATTAATATTATTCCGTCGTTGAAGCAATAAATTTCCGCCAATTGTACAGATGTTACGACAGTCGTACACATTTCAAAATTGAAAGCCCTGTTCTTTGTCCAACAATATCTGTCCATCATGTCGGTACTCGACCTGGTGGTCATTTACCGTTAATAATCCCCATGATCATCAGCTTCTGTAATCCTTCTGGTCTCCGCATGACATGTCTAAAGAATTCCATCACTCTCGTAGAAACAATGGTTGACAGTCATTGCGTGGTGCCAATTTCTTGTAATACAGACTCATTCGTCCGTTTTTCTGTTCACGGTATCCTGAGGAGCCGCCTCCAATACCACAGCTCAAATGAGTCAATTCTTTCATTGTCCACATTTCCGCTGCGTACACTAGTATTGAAAATATAAGCGTTTGAGCTAACTTAATTTTTACGTGTTTTATATAAGGACATTATTTTTTAATATGTTGTTATTTATAGTGTATCATTCTATGTTTAGAATTAGCTCGTTTAAGGAATTTGCCTGAATACATGGTATCCTGGGAGATAAACGCGGTGGAACGAGAAGAAAGATATTGCAGCGTCGATATAAAATGGACTTTAATTCGAGTATTAAAAACCAGAAGTTTATACTTACCTATGTTCCTAGTTGTTGCATTACAAGCTGGTCAACAGTTTTCTGGTATTAATGCGGTGAGTATACATATTACGAGAATCCTCGTACTTTATATATTATTAATATTATTAATATACTGCATTATTCTATTTCAAAGTTAAAGAACAATACGGTGTTTATAAAGAAATAGTTTATTATATAAATAAGTTAAAATATAAATTACACGTGCGTTAGCAATTTTAATTATTCAATAACATTAATATATATTTTTATACTTTATCGGCGAATCAGTTAAATAAAATAACATAACATTTTATTTGAATAAAACTAACCAGATTTGTAATATGACTCACAAACCATGTTTTCTTCCTTTTAATTCTGATTCTGACAACCGTCTTGACTAAAAGCTAACTAATAACCGAACTGAAGTAACTAAACTAAACTGAACTAAAAATGAACAAACAACAACTTTTTAACCTCTTTCTTGAGCCTTGTTAAACAAAAATTCCTCGACTGGCTCTTCATTAACTAAAATTCACTGGTTCTTGTCGATTTACTCGCTAAATTAATTTTACGGCTTTATTTTTATTAACTAAAATTAACTGATTGAACTAATTTACTGTTTTTTTTTCTTGATTAACTAAAATTAACTATTATTATTGTATAACAATAGTTTGTCCACTATAAATACAGTCTGGTTTTACTATAATAATAATATATTTTACTTTAATTAAACAAATAATTATATATATATTGATTAACCTAAATATTAGTTCTCATTTCCAAATTTAATCAATTTAAATTATCATGACGTGAACATACGACGATCGTTGTAATATATATATATATATATATATATAAAAAATATATATATGGATGAATTTTACGCACGTGTATATTTAATAATAGGAACTACGATCGAAAATTTTCCAATCTAAAAAAAAATTTCTAACATAATTTTTTTTTAAAAGAAAAATATAAAATTCCATAAAACAAGTTGCGTGTATAAAATTCTTGAATGTGTAGAAGAAGGTTCTATTAAAAATGATTAGTATTAATATAATGGATAATATGGAGATACTAAAAATCTATAATATGAAACTAGAATTTCGTGAATGTTAAAAAATTTTCACGAGTGAAATGAGCAGATTATACAAAACCAGATTTAAAGAATACGTCATAGTTCCTATATAATTATAAAATAGTTTCACATACACACGGAGTTTAAAAAAAAAATAAGAAAACAGATTATTAACTAAAAATCAAAAATTGAGTGAAAAATAATAAAATTGGATTAGTTTTAAGATGTGCAATATATATTGCATGTTTTAAAATATGCTAGATATAGGACGGCCCAGAGAAGACGGACGGTTTTATTTTTTGAATAGCACAGTTGGTAAGACTGCTGCAACACAAACCGCGTGCTCCACGTTTAGTGTACAGACGAGAGATTCGTCTTTGTCCAGTTTCAGTTATCACAGCATACTACAACGAGAAGGGATAAACATTTTGAGTGGAACGTTATTTTCGGCGTGCATCGATTACGACAGTGCAAAGAGAGTTTCGAAAAGAATTCAAAGGTACGCAATTTTTTTGTGGAGATACCTTAAGAGCCGCATTTTCAAACACGTCCACGAAATCCGAAAGATCTGAAAACCCGGATTTCTGAAGAATTTCTAAAATTCAGCGACCTACGCTCGAAAAAATGTTCGAAAATATTGTAAAAAGACTGAATGAATGTATTGTTGCAAATAGCAGTCATGTGAACGGAATTATCTCTCGTTTTCTATTTTTAAATAAAATTTTATTCAAAAATTTTGGTCGAGTAGTTTTTAAGTTATTCAAAAAACAACAAAACCGCCCGCATTCTCTAGGTCGCACTATATATTTGATGTTTTAAAATTGTGTATGTATATATATATATATATATATATATATATGTGTGTGTGTGTGTGTGTGTATATGTGTATATATATATATATGTGTGTGTGTGTATATGTGTGTATATATATATATATATATATATATATATATATATATATATATATAATCTTTATTTAGTATGACTATCTACATTTTAATATTGTTATATATACGTGACTATTAATATTACTGATATTATTATGGAAATTAAAATGCTAATTTTTTCATCGTTATACTAGGTCCTTCCGAGCGGAGGTCTCCTCCAAGTTGTTTCCAATTATACTTATGATTAGCCGTTTTATGCAGTGCTTTCCTGTTTTTTAAGGATTTCTGGAAATCATCGTCCAATGTATATACGGTGCCGATTTCCGACTCTTTCGATATACCAAGAACCATTTCCTTTGTTTCTTTGTCCACCGATCATCTTTGTATCTAACGAGATGTCCTCTCCCAATTCGATTTTAAATGGCGGATTGATGCTACGATATCTCTGTTACCACTCATTTTTTTTATAATAATTTAATTTTGTCTCATATATATATATATAAATTTAATAATTTAAAGTATAGATACTTTCATGAGATATAGACGGCTACTTATGTGGTCAACAACTATTGAAATCTATTCTGATATGATCGAGTGTTATACACGGTCAATTATTCTGTACAATGTTGATACACGGGCAAAAAAAAAGAGTCAATAAAACGGCTACAAGTATTTGACATATGAAATTCGAGTGGAAATAGTTAGTATAGACATTTTTTTCCCATATCAACAAACAGAAAGTTAATTATGTGGGGCATATTTTGCTTGCGCGTAGAAAAATTATTTATAACATGGATTGATAATACGGGTAATAAAAACAGGAGAAATGCTTAGCTGAAACCTTTATCATGTTGTCAAAACTTCCGTAATTAGACATGGAAATATGCAGCTATTAATGAAAATACACTTACTACGCGTTATGATAATCGACAGCACCACTCGAGAAGTACGGCAATGCAAGATTTAATGGCTAATAATTTATTATTATTATTATTATTTCTTAAATTTATGTGCCATGAACAGCTACTAATGGCTAGAGGCGCAGATAAATATAAATTGGAATGATGAAGGAATGCGATTAATTTGGATAAGGAGTTAGGGTTATCAATAAATATTTCAGTTAAAGAGGGTGGAAAGTTTAGTGCGGATCTAATAGAGTTAAATTGATGACATTTTGTAAAGCGCACCTTACACGGTCAATAATAATGACAGTATTTATAAATATTGTCAATATTACTTATCGTGTAATGTAAAATACTGATGTACTGATGACAAATATTGAAGTGATCCGGATCTCTTGATCGGTGTTCTTCAGTATTGGGGCGTGGTTCAGTATTTGGACACCTGGTTATAGGTATACTGACAGTATTATTGATCGGTAAAGAGAATTCTTCAGTATTTTTAGCATTCGTCATTATTTATTTACTTTGTCTGTTAACGCAGTGATTGTTTTATGTTTAAAGAATGAATAATATAATGTTTTTTACTAATTTTAAAAAATTATTTATAATAATGAGTAAATTTTTACGTCTTTCAATTTGAAATTGTGCTTTTATTTTATTTTTTTTAAATATTACGGTGATCATTTTGTGTGGAAAGAATATACAGAATTTTATTAGCTTGAGTACAAAATTAACAATATTGGTAAGTACATTTTTATTTCTCTAAGTTCAGAATGTGATAAAATTAGTATAAAATTTTAATTCGCGGATTGTATAGATTTACATTATGTTATTTAATTGATTTTATATACATTTTGTTGAACATGAAATTTGTTTGAATCAGTTCAATATGAAACAATTACTTATTACATGAATGTTACCGAATATGAACGATTTGATAGTGAAACAATTGGAATAACAAACGATCAAAATGAAGATAGTTCATACACATTTGCGAATTAAAATTTTATATTAATTTTATTAAATTCTGAACTTAGATAAATAAAAATTTAATTACCATTATTGTTAATTTCGTATTTAAATTAATAAAACTCCGTATATTCTTCAAACACTAAATGATCACCGTAATATTAAAAATCGAAATAAAAGCACAATTCCAAATTGAAATAATTAAAACATTATAAATTATTTATTAAAATTAGTAAAAAAAAAAAATTATTTATTCTTACGCTAAACAAAAAACCTTTATCAATGTTATACAAATTCTATTTCACGGAAAGTAAAACGCTAATGATAAACCAATATAGAAAATAATTAAAATGTTTAAAAACACTAAATTAAACAAAAAATATATAAAAATATATTTATAAAAGCGATTAAAATATACACAAAAACATTATTGATCTAAAGACGTACATTATTTAAATTATTATTACGTACCTTTATATAACTTTGAAAAACATATTCTAAGACATCAAAAGTATCTGATGCACTAATGGATGCTGGTGACACGATGGCTGAAAACTTGTAATCCTTCAAATTTCTACCTGTTGCTAGGAATCTTAGAGTAACAGCTAACTTTTCTTCCACCGAAGTACAGCTTCGCATGTTACTATTTTGTTTTTATAAAAACAGCTGTACCATCTTAATTAATTTTGTCCGTCATTTAAAACTAGTTCATGTAATCTTCACTATCACTTAACTGTATTTCACGTAACAGATTGATATGAGAAAAATTGTCCCCGTTTTTTTAGCCAATCTTTCATCCATATCCTGCGGCGAACAATACGTTTAGAAATAAATTACAATTTTGCTATACAAGCTTTTCTCTTATTTTCCATATTTTCACTTATTTTTAAAGGATACATCTACGCATGAAGAAAATACTGCTTCGATCAAAAACACAAATTATTGATAGGTAATACTGATCGTGTAAAGATAAGTAAATACTGATGAAGTTTCATCAGTATTACTGACAGTGCTGTACTGTCATTATTATTTACCGTGTAAGATGCGCTTAAGGATATGATTAACGGAAATATTAATATTACATGTATTACATATTGAAGTCGGTTTCTTCTGCAAAAGGTGGCCACGCGTTAATTGAGTATGACCGAGTCGCAGCACGCTGATAACTATTTCGTTTCGACGTCGACTGAAGAGCTTATTCCAAGGTCGAACATTACATTTGATTTGACGGAGTTTATTTGTGGTTGAAACCGCTATCTACACCGTTGATCCCGCAAAGTTCCAAGGTCTTTGTTTAAAAAATTTAACAACGGCCATTTAATAATGCTCGTTGTCATTTTTAACCCTTTCAGTTGTACATTATAAAATTTTGATACAAAATTATAAATGTTACACAGATGTTTATCATACAATACTTACTTCTTAGTTGAACTGTAGATAATTTTCAATATATTTATTTGAATATTTTTAAAATTGAGACATTTCACGTCAACCAGAAAATAAAAAATTTTGTTGTCATTAAAATTTCATGTACCGTATAATGGTCATCATGAAGGGGTTAATTCGGGAAAATAAAAATGCAAAATTTATAAAACCGAACAACACGGAGGGAGTTAAAATCACTAAACGTTTTTATAAACTATGCAATTCCTTACCTGAATTAGGTTTCATAATAATTTTAAAGTGTGGAAACAGTTTATAAAAGCGTTTAGTGAGATTTTAATTCCTTTCTTGTCTGCTATATGATCCAAAGCACGTTGCAAATTATTATTTGTTACAACTTGGAATGACTGACTGTGTCATCAAAAAACATTGGCAGTTGTTGTATCCTGTATCGATGGTATGTCCACTATATACAAAAAATAGGCCCTAAGACACACTACCTTGGGGAACTCCTGCTTGTATCGGACAAAAAGAGTTGATATAGCCTCTTCTTCATATAATATGCAAAATCCACGATCGGATAAATATGATTGTAGAAAATGTTTGTGCGATGTCAAGAAATACAGCAGAGCAATATTTCTTCTCTTCAAACGCTTTATAGCTGTTATACAATATACTTGATTGATCATTGGTGTAGAAAGCCAAACTGATAACCAGGTTGTTTTGCGAAGGGTTTGATACGTTTTAAAAGTAGTTTCTCGTATATAGCGTTGATATAGCCGGAAGTAGTGAATTACGACTGTAAATCGATATATAGTAATTTTTGGGTTATTCTCCATATTAAACTCGGTAACTTCCCTATGTCGGCACATACCGATAGTCGAATAAAACTGTATTATCGTTTTACGCCCGTATGCAGAAAAATTGTCATGAATCAATTAAATCGGATACAAGACGTTATAGGTATCCTTAAAATACATGTTTATTGTTATATATATAAGACCTTTAATTTTCTGTTTGCAGATTTTTTACTATTCTTCTCGTATATTCGAAAAGTCGGGTGTAGACTCTGCTCACATACCGTACGCTAATATTGGTACCGGTTCCATAAATTTCATAGCGAATTTATGTTCCTTATTGCTGGTCAACAAATTCAGTCGTCGACGTTTATTGATCATCAGTTGTTTCCTGACGTTCGTTATGCTGATATTGTTAAGTTTGTCGATCAGACTAATGGTAAATTCGTATTTATATTCAAATTTGCGTGTATATATACAATATAATATCGTCATTCATTGCCCTCGAACATCGTGACTGGTCACAATTGTACATTATTTTTACATATACAACGTACTAGCATTATAGTATTTTTGATTTGATATATATATATATATATATATATAGGGTGACCCAGAGAAGACGGACGATTTTGCTGGTTTTTGAATAACTCAAAAACTACTCGACCAAAATTTTTGAATTAAATTTTATTTAAAAATAGGAAAACTGGAGATTAGTTTAAAATCATTTGTAGAACATAATATTCTTCAGATAACCGCCATTTGCAACAATACATTCATTCAATCTTTGTACAACATTTTCGAAGACTTTTTCAAACATAGGTCGCTGAATTTTTGAAACTTTTTCAGAAATATATATATATATATATATATATATATATATATATATATATATATATATATATATATATATACATATATATATATAAAAGAAGTAAAATAATATATTTACTGAACACAGTACAAGTGGAAAGTAGAAAACTGGGACTTCTAATTAATAAAAACAAAACAAAAATTGTGGTAATAGAAGGATAATAATTCTCAGGAAAAAAACACTATACAGGATATAGAAATAGTAAGTGCATATACATACCTTGGATCATTCATAAAAAGCCGCGGCGGAAGTGGAGAGGGGATTAAACGCAGAGTGATATTAGGAAAATCTACGATGGTGAGACTAAATAAAATTTGGAGAGATCATTCCGTTACTCGTTCGACAAAAATAAGTCTTGTCAACACTTTAAAACCGGCTGGCATTAACGGTGATTGTGAAACAACGGTTTTGTTACAATTGTAATTTACTATATATTCTATTAGAAACTGAAAACCAAACAGAGCGTGCATAGTCGATTCTAGTCAACACAGAAGTGAGTATTCTTATTAATAATTACTTCGGTTCTTCTTCGTTAATCAGAATTGTCCATGAGGTTAACTATTCTAGCAGCATTAGCTGCTTATACGACTGCGAGTGTACAAGCGAATAATAATCAGCATTCAGTATAAGAAATTTGAATATCGGTCAGATTCTTTTAATTACCACTCGATTTCAATACTGGAAAACTCTCAGCAGAATAACTAAAAATCTCTTTCTCGATCGAAAAAAACTTATTCCGATTTGTTCGTCTATTTGGTTAATTGGATCTTATTTAACGTTTCCCCCCTGGTAATTTACGATTCGACATTTTTACTTTAATTAGACGAGTTTATGAAATATAATTTAAAATAATAATAAAAATAATAAACTACAAAATATTTAAATTTAAAACTTATCGAATGTTCAAATAAAAATTGTTGTTCGATTAATTTATTATTAATAATTATTTATTATTATCCATTATTGATTATACACGTGTCTCTGGTCATACGTTCGCTGTCGTTTAAAAATGGACGCTTTTTACGAATAATGATCGTATTGTTTTCCATATTTTACGTTTCATAACACTCGTTTGTATCACGTAATAAGATATGTTCTGTGTTATGTGATAAGCTTTATATTATAGTTACTTATTTAACGTTAAGATTGTAACAGGTAAATTTAAAAAAAAAAAAAAAATATTTATTTTAAATTTCAGACTATGGCCGCGTGGGTTCCGTATTTATCGGTGGCTTTTGTATTACTGTTTGTTTTAGTTTTCGATCTAGGTCTAGGTCCAATCCCTTACTTCATCGGTGCAGGTAAGCAATTTTTTATAAATAGTTTGAAATAATAATTTAAACATCAAAGAAAATTATTATAACTGTTTCATACGTATACATGTATATATATATATATGTAATGTTATTTTATTATTTTATTTAATTTTATGTTTATATTCCGTCGTTAGTCGCCAATTTATTTTATTATGATATTACTTTGATATTTAATTTTATTTTATGGTTTATATTCGTCGTTAGTCGACAATCTATTATTACATTATGGTGCTTATGAGTTATTTGATTTTATTATATATTATTAAATCATGATCCTGTTGTCGTCGTGGTTAATTTATTGAATAATATTACTATTGTAATCCGCAAAGATTTATCGAGCATTCTTTATGGTCGCCCGGTTTATCGAAATTTTATTGAATTATTTTATTAATTTTTACGATTATGAATAAAATTTATAGTATATTTATTCGTATTTATTTTTATTATCCGGATTACGTTTTAATAATTATACGGTTATTAAGCGAAATTATTTACAAACATTAATACGTATATAGACAAAGACACGCATATATGTTAACGTATAATGGATTACAAATCGTTAAATACGATTAAATAATAATGACGCCGGTCCAGGAGATCGATTGGACGTTTTTGAACGATGTACAATTTTCGATTATACTAATGTCCTTACGTCGTCCTTATTTTATAATTACTTTATTCGTATTATTATTATTATTATTATTACTATTATTCTAAAATCGTTGTTTTTTCGACCTTTATAAGAACTGAGTATCGTTAAATACTTTTTAATTAAATTTTTATGACTAGAAAGTGTTATTAATAAAAAATTATGATTCTATACTAGATATTCGTGTGCGTCAGTTCTATGACGATGATACTTTATTTATAACGTTAATAAAAAAAAAAAACATTCGTATTTATTTGGTTTTTTATTTTTATAAAACAAAAAAAATCGGTATTTCATTATTTTAATTTTATTTGTAGTTTAAACAAAATTTACTACTTCTTAAATGAAAATTTTACTATATATTTATTTACAATGTTACAGAATTAGTCGACATCGGACCACGTTGCGTTATTATGGGCCTGGGAAGTGTCGCTAATTGGGGCGGTAACTTTATCGTCGCTTTGAGTTATTCGACTTTAGAAAATTATTTACACGAATACGTATTCTTATTGTACGCGGCGTTTATGTTACAATTAATATTTTTAATGAGGTACGTGAAATATTTAATTATTGACCTAATTTTTTAGTCGGTAATTCGAGATTATAGTTTTACCGGTATTTAAACCGTACAATAAGTGATTTTTTTTATTATTTATTTTTTTTATTGGGGGCTGTTTTACTTAATACTGTTGTACAATAATTGAAAACTAAAATAATGCAATCATATATCCAATTTAAAGTCCCAAAAACTTTATGTTGTTGCATATACGCGGAATTATGCATTAAATAATATACAAACATTACATCAAGAAAAGTTTGACATACACACACACATACATATATATATATATATCACAATATGCCTATATGGGTGTAGGCATTCCCCAAACTTTTACAACGATTCCTACCTTGTGTGGCTCGGATCCAATTGATTCCTGTCCATTTAACAACATAATCTCACCACCTAGCCATAGGCCTCCCTCATGGACGCCAGCTACCAACTGGCCACCACCACCGTAATATCCGCTTAGCCTATCTTTCATCCTCTTATCTTGCCAAACATTTTAGTCTGACTATTCGCTTCGCTGCGTTTACCAATTTCGTCCGTTCCCTAATCCATGTAACCGTCTTGCGATCTTTGAACATGATTCCAAAAATAATCCTCTCGTGAACCTTTTGTTTTTCCTAATTCTTCTAGTTGTTCTTTTAATATTTCAGCTCCGTATGTCAAGACTGGCATCACACATTGATTATACAGCTTACTTTTTTTAATGCTATTCGGTATTTTGCTATTTCTAAAAAGGTTTCCTAATTTCTCAAATATCACCAAGGCGAGCGATATTCTTCTTTTGGTTTCTAGCTGCATTATATTATTCCTATCCATAGTAATTTCCTTCCCCCGGTATACGTATCGACTTACCCGATCAATTTTTTCGCTGTTTACAGTTACTGCCGTATCTTCCGCAATAGTCATCATTATTATTATTTTTTTTGTATACTTATTTTAAGCCCTATTTTCACAGAACGTGCATCAAGTTTGTTTATCTTGCATTTTCTTTATATATATATATATATATATACCTGTGTGTATGTGTTTGTGTTTGTGCGTTTATGTATATAATAAACGAAATGATATTGATGAAACAACCTATAATTAAAAACGCGCATGATTGCACTTAACCTCATACTTAAAAAGGCAAACTTGCATTTAACTTTATAGTTAAAAACATAGAATTGCATTTAAATCAATAATTAAAAACATAGCATTACATTTAATAAACATTTTTCTTGCAAATTAAGATCACGGTAAAGCATAAAGTTGCATATTACCAACATTTTCAAAACGTATATAACTTGTCAGAATTTATGACATATTGACAACGGCATGCGCTGTAGAGTTAATTTATATTTTATTGGAAATTGTAGCCGTGAGCTTTATTTTAAATGTAGGTAACAGAGGAAATTAATAAATCTAGTTTGACCAATGAAGATCCATGTACGTATTATCATCATTGTTGTACATCTCTTTAAAAGATATTTGCATTAAATACCGTTAATCATTTCTCATTTTTACATCATTTTTTATGTACATACATATATACGTATGCATGTATATATCTATGTATGTCACCAGCAAATTTATGGTGGATCGAGCGCCAAATTAATAATTTTAAATAATTTCATTTCAGTCGTGATAGCTAATTTATTGAGGATAAAAGTATGTTCAATTTTATTAAAATTCCTTAGTAATTACGAATTTTTACGAAATTAAAATTTCACCTTTTAGTATTCGTAATTCTAGTACCCCTTGCTGATTTGTTCTTTCGATATGATAACAGAAAATCTTGATTACTCAAAATTTTATTATTTAATACATGAAACAAATATTACATGATACATTAATACGTATTTATATAATATCAAATCGTTTATTTATAAGTAAACGAAACATATATATATATATATCAAGATGATGAACGATATTCCGAATGATGGTAATTGGTAATACTGAATACTGGTTTTAATCGACGCTGAGTAATCTTGTTAGCATTTCCTAGGAATGTCATTCGTACTATAATACATTTCGCAAAATTGTCCGATTTAATATTGTGTTTTAATATACGATAGTTCTTTCTTTAATTTTATTATTATTATTATTATTATTATTATTATCATAATTTGCTTTTATCTTCTTCTTCTTCTCTTCGAATTTGGCCATTTATGGACCACCACATGAAAATAACAAACTTTTTATTTTCCTTCTTTATCATCTCCATAGCTTCACTATATGCTTCCCCCCCCCCCTATTTTCCGTCCATCCAGTTCTATTACTTTTTGTTCTTTAAATCCGTCGAATTTTTAAATTTTATTTCTAAATTCTATTCCGTTATCAATCGTTTCACTTTATCTTTTCGCATTTCATCTAGATCCTTTTTCGTGTTCAAGAACCACCTCGGGCTGGTTTTCAGTGTCACAAAATGCTGAAAGATTCGTTTAGTTTGCTACGACTCATTCTCTGAATATTTCTTTCTCATAACGTCAGATAGCGTTTTTACTTTCTCATATAGTTCTTTATCAGACCTGTTTCTGAATATCTTTTTTTTTCTTGGGTCGAAAATTGTTCTTAATCTTTTTTTTTCAATGTTTCAATTTTTCTCCGTGCCATTTAGCTCTAAGCATTCGGCTGTATAATATAAACACTCCGGTTTAATAACTGCATTGTAATGTCTAATCTTGACATTTATTGATATTGATTTTTTGTTGTATACGCTTTACTAATTTCCTTGTCCTCATTTTCAACGACTCTCCATCCAATCCACATTGCTATATATATCAGCGCATTTGTAATGTACTGCTACCGGCGAATACTAAAAATATCAAAAAAGTCAAGAACATCGAAGTGCTTCATAGATTGGGGAAAAAACTTGAAATCATATAAACTATCAAAAGACGAATGGGACATATCATGAGAGGTTCGAAATATACAGTGCAAAAAGTGTTACTTGAGGGTAAAATTAATGGCAAAAGATTAAGGGGAAGACCTCAAATTGGTTCAAATATCCATCAACAGAACTTTTCCAAGCGGCCGTTGATAGTAATCGCTTTTGATTGTGCATCGGCAACCTTCAGAATGGAGATGGCGAATAAAGAAAAAGAATATATGTATAAGTATTGTTTACGTGAACACATAAGTCTTCTATTTTTATCATAATAGACAATTAATCCACGTAGAATATATCGCTTGTAAAAATATTTAGACGTCGCATTTAAAAAATTATCTAAAAATTATTATTTTACGCGAAATATTTCATCAACTCTCCTCTGCTTGTGTAATTTCGTATATTTAATTAGTTTTATACGGTTCGCGTAACAGTTGATGGCAATTAAAATGCGAACACTGACTAATAAATAATTGAACAAAAGTATACAACTTAATTAAACATTTTTGAAAGAAAAAAAAAATTATATTTAATTATTAAAATAATATACAAAAAATATATATATATACAAGTGCATATACAATAGATAAACACAGTCACTCGCAATACACATTACACAACGGAAAAACCAGTTGTTCACGCGTGCACACGTACACTCACTCGCTACACAAAAGAGCTTACGTAATCCCCTACATATGAACAGAAATACATATGTACATTAGTATACGGTAACGAACATTTCAAACGTATTTCCGTATAAGCGTGAAAAAATGTTATAATAATTTAAAATTATAAAATCAATAACTCGTAACTAGCTGTCCACGAACAATGCCAACACCTTTCTTACCGTAATAACAAGTACATAGAGACGAAGTTTGACTAAACCGAGGAATCGTATAAGTGTCTGGCTTTGAAAGTGTATATTCAAATGCGGATGAGTTTTAAGTAACAAGTTATACAGACGGGGGGAAAGTAGACACCAACGATGAATGAAAACGAAGCTATGTACGCCAACGCGGTTGGTAGAAACAGCGATATTCATCCTATAGAAGTGTACTACGCAATTAATTTTGCGAAATCAAATATTCACCATTTTTCCTTATCATTATTAATTGATACGAAGCTTCCAGGTAATTATTTCATTATCACCGACTCACAAAGCATTTTGAAGGCTATAAAAGAAGACAAAGGCAAGGCGTCAGATTCATTGATTTCATTTATCATGTTGAACCTTTATCATCTGGAAAACTTGAGTATATTTGTGTCTTTCTTATGGGTAGACATCGAGGAATTCCCGACAATGAAATTGTAGATTCATTAGCTAAAGGTTGTTCTTCTAGTGGTATGGTATTCTTTTCAGTTTCATCACTTGATATCATGCACTTTATACAGTCGGAACATAAAAAACTCTGGGAACAGACGTATGTGGATTGTTATACAACAGTCGTCTCTTACTAAATTATAACCGTCTCTTCCTACATTTTCATGGGTTCTACTTTTTTAAAAACATTAAGCGGACAGAAATTGTACTTATCAACAGATTGCGGTTTGGCCATTACTTGTTTCCGGACCGCTTGTTTCTTATGCAGTTTAGAGAAACTTCTTACTGCTCTCTACATGCTGGACGTGCAATTTGCAATGATCACGTGTTCTTCGAATGCCCTTCCTTAATAACATTACGCTCTGAACTGTACCTTAAATTACTGCACGCGTCTCGTAATGGTTCTCCTTATTCTTCATCTCGAGAATTTACATCCGTTTCCGGACATAGCGATATTTCTAGAGAAGTTGTCCCTCGAGTTTATAGAAATATGAGTTAATAATTACAGTATCAGGTTGGGTAACCATAAAAGCATCCCCAATTTTAAAAAAAAAAAACAAACAAAAAACACACATTTATTTATTTACAAAACAATACGGCGTACACAGCAGCATAACGCCAATTACAGTGTACGCTCTTACAGAATATGCGCAAGTTATGTAAAAACTTTAACTTCGGAAATTTTCCGTGTTTTGTACGTGAAGCATAACGTCATATCAGAGATCATCTCGTCTATGTAGTCTTTTTATATCGTATTTTGCTCCGTTACTTTTTATATTAATTTAAAGAATTCATCGAACATCTTCTTTATATAAGAAACATCATTCGTAGTTTTCTTTTACACTTTCTTGTTCAATAATGCACGCTAGATTTCCATATGCAGTTGTATAAATGTGTTTTTTTCTTTTTTGTATATTATTTGAATAATTTAATATCATTATTTTTTTTTCTTTCGAAAATTTTTGTGGTTTAAATTCAATTATTTACTACTATGTGTTCGCATTTTAATTGGCATCAACTGTTATAACGTATATAAATAAATAAATAATTAAATATACGAAATTACACAAGCAGGAGAGTTGGTGAAATATTTCGCGTAAAATAATGATTTTTAGATAATTTTTCTAACGCGTTTTGTATAAATATTTTAGATAGATTTATAAAATTCTCGTATAATGAATCGCGAAATACAATAACGTTGATTATATAAAAAGAGAAATGTTTCAGGTTCGATACGCGTTATTAAATAATCTCAAATTACGGGTGGACGGAATTTCCCTAATGCAAAATAAGACACAATCGTGAAAGCTGAATAAATAATAATAATAATAATAATAATAATAGTTAAAATCACTAAAATTTTTTCTTTACGAAAAATCACAAAACATTTCGGCTGTTAATGTATTATTTTTTGCGTATAAATGTTATACTGTCCGATGTTGTTTTTAATTGTTTTTATTTGCTACGGCGTTATCGTTTGTGTATAAATTTGATATCCTCTATTGTTGATTGTGTGTTGTTTACCATTTTCACTATCATCGGATTGTTTAAAAATGCTCTTTTGTCGATTTGATAATTTTTGTGAATTGCGTATCTATTTTTTACATTTTTTTATAAATGTTTATAAATATATTTTTAAGAATTTGTATATATTTTTTTATAATTTATATTTTTTATATTCACTCGATAATCTCGCGCCTAACACAGTCTCGAAAAGCTTTTTGCGATTTTTCATTTAAAAAAAAAAAAAAAAAAAAATTTTAGTGATTTTAACTCATTTTTTGTTGTTTATTTAACAAAAAACACACACTACATTCCAAACTTTTCAAGTTAATAATATAAATTAAACTTTAATAAACAAAATATGCATATATTTACGTGTATTCGTGGCAAAAATAAAAAAGTACTTTTAATAAAACGCGAGTAATTTCGCTATTATAAAAAAAAAAAAAAAAAAACAATGCCGAAATTATTGAATTGAATTTTCGTATATTATAAATTATTATTCTATTTTATTTATTTTTATTTTTCGAAACGTTTATTCGAACTGTCGTTAATTAACGTGATAATGGAGGATAACTATAATTATATTATTACAGATTTTTCCCCCCGGAAACTAATACTCCCGGTTATATTAATCAGACTAGAGAAGCAGCTATATTGGATGATGTTGACGATGCAGCCTAAACGAATTTCACACATATATATATATATATACTTTTATATATATATATTACCTACAGTTCACCGACCAAAAACATAGAATTCCATGTTACGTTTTATTGTTACTTTTTAATGAACCTAGATAATAATTAACCCAATTATCGCAGTATTTCAAAATATTTATTAAGATACTAAAATTTCGATTCGACCTTTTAAAGTATTTCGCTTATCGTTTAAATAAATTTTTTATTTACGTTTAATCATTTTTCTATTCTTATTTTTTATTTTATACTTTTGTACGAACAAATACATAACGTTATTATTTCTACTACGCAGATCGTATATAATTTCTTATAAAATTGTCGATTTTAATTTTTAATTTTTGAGACGTATTTAGTTCTTGCCTTTAAATTTAATTTTAATACTTTATTATTATTATTATTATTATTGTTCGGACGGCTAATTTGACGTAACGACGATTTTTATACTTATTTATAGTAAACCCGTTTTAGGTATTAAATGCGTTTTTGGGTAAATACAAAACGGTTCATTATTAAATTAAATGGCGGCAGCTCAGTTTCAATTTTACACGTGATGAAATGAAATAATTTATATTCAACGAATAACGTATTTTGTATATATATATATATATGCGTGTTCGTATATTAAAATGCAAAATTATTTGCTATTAAATTCGAATATCATTATTATAATTATGGTTATTAGTATTTTAGACATTAATATTAGTTTTATCACATCGCGAAAACAACATGCTTGGAGTCAATCGTAGTTTCCAATATATATATATATATATATAACTGTGATGATATATCAATAATCGACGATAAAGTTGATAATTTTAAATTAAAATCAGTTCCTTCGTGTAATTCATACGTTAAAAACGTTGAAACTATATATATATATATTATATATATATATATATATATATATATATATATACAAATTTTCAGGGAGTGAAAACATGTTTTCAAGAACAATATAATTATGGTTACCGAATTATTTAGAAGTATTTATCGATCGTTGAATTATAATTAAAACTGGAACGCTAATAGTGACTAACATGCCCTGTTTTATAAACTACTATGTATAGCATGTAATATATATATATATATACATAAAAGAAAAAACAACTTTATTTAAATAGTGTAATCAACGATACATGACGTACAGCAGATGCATAATGGTAAATACCGGATTACTTAACAGTTATTTCGAATTCGTGGCAGAACAGGTTTTTCTCGTTGTTGGTCACGACACGGGGATGAGGTTCGTACGCATATTACCGGCCCATTAACCAGTGAGTCTGTGACTTATATTTCATCTCTTTCCGAGATTAGGTTTTCTTCTTGGAATTTCTATCGGTGTTTCTTTCATGAAGAACGATTAATAAACCTACTGGTTGTGTTATCTATCAAGAAAGATTTTATAATGAACATTTCAGATTTTAACCGAAAATTAATTGACAAGTTTTCTAGAGAAAAATATAGCAAACTGGACTTTTTTTTATACTTGTTATCCGTATTTTGAATTTTATACTTTTGTAATTGTATAATTTTTCTACTTATTCTCATGCGGAGGAAATAAATTTTTAATCTATTTCAGTTTAATATTAGTTTTTTTTTTTTTTTTGTATCTTACGATTGATAATCCATAATTTTTAATTTTTCTGATTGCGATTTTAAAAGGTTCTTGTATACTTGTATTACAATTTGTTGACTTTGATATTATTGATGTTACTCTGTGATGTTGTGTGAAACAAAAAACTTTTTTATGTGCCTATGTTGACGAATGTGTAAGCTATAATTGCAACGATGTTTTAACCACGAGCCGCAACTGATAGGCGCCGTCCAGCCACATCTCCTATCTCTTTTGATGTTCATTAAGCGTCGTCATTGGCTTTTAGTTTTTCAGATGAACGTAATAAAGCAACGTATCAACCTAAACGAAGAAATTGACATCCTGGCCGTACGAAACATTTTTCAAATCGCCGGCTTGGGACTTTTTTTACAACTTTTTCAAAATGATTACGTAATGAATTATCGAAGTATTTTTTTGAAGTACGTAAAGGTTTTGTCGCGTTCTGTTCTAAATTAACTTTTATATTTTTAAACTATTTATCCCTGTTAGCGTTTGCGTTTTTAATTATTATTCGATTGCGTCGAATTTCTCGTTTTTATAAATAAACTTTTTTAGGTTTTTAATGATTACCACGTTACGTGTTTTGTTTTTATTTTTTAAATTTCCTTTTTATCACGAGTTTAAGAAAAAAGATGGGGGTTTAATGTTTAAAATTTGATTTGTTTAGTTTTCTTTTTTTATCTTAAAAATATTCTCACAAAAAAAAAAACATAATAAAATAAAATAATTTCCAGTATTTACCTCGTTTTATTATACGATCGTTTCTAATTTATCTTTACGAATTTTTTATGCTATTTTAGTATTAAATAACTCGGCGATAATCGATGTTATTATTATTTTTTTCTTAATTCGTATTAAATACCGTTATTGTATAACGGTTTTTTTTTTCCATACTCAGATTTTTTATTATTATTATTAAAAATATAACGTACCTTTAAACTATGTCGGTGGAATGAACGGAATTAAAAAATATACGAATTTTTTAAACATTGACTCGTCCATCTAATCGTAATACGATAAAAGAAAATTTTCAAATTTCAATAGTTATTTATCGAAGAATACGAGAAATTGTCGAGTTCAGATAAATTTACAATTTCGATTCTGTACGGAATTCATCCGTTATTAAATATCAAATTTTTTCTAACGAAATATTTTAATTGATTTTTTTTATTATTTTCGTCAAGAAATGTTTAAATACAAACGATGCCGTAGATGCCCATATGATATATTTATTTTTTAAATTAAACGATTAATATCAAATAATGGCGAATAAAATGTTCGGTACATATACTATAATAAAGTACACGTTTTTGTATTTCCTACGAATGAAATACCATTAAATAAAATAGAATAAAAAAAAAAAAACAGATTGCTGAAACTTGGTATAAGTCTACGAAATATTTCCGAGTAAGTACATATACTTATCCTCTAATCATAAAAAATGTGTTTTTGTGTATATATATATATATATATGTGTGTGTGTGTGTGTGTGTGGAGAGAGAGAGAGAGAGAATGAATTATGAAAAATTTCAAAACTTTTATAATGTCCGTAGTTTTTTTTAAAAAAATAAGTTAACGCTATTATGCACCTAGCTTGCGGCTATTCAATATTGTTTCATATCATTATGCGATTAAAATGCACAGCAGATCATCCAATGATAATCGCTCTCAACCAAATAACGTGATTTATTGGTCTACTAGCTTTATAATAAAGCTATGTCCAATATCTTATCCAGTTTACGAACTTATAGAGAATTATCTAGTAACGCGATAGTGCTGTCATTCGAGTGTCATTCAAGTCTGTGGTAATAAGTTTTAGCGCGTCGTCTGATATTAGCTGTTTAATGAATTTTATATCAAGATCATCTTGTAGCATCACGTTTGTGATTTGCTTTAACAATCATTCGTAAAATTTTATTTTAGATCCGCAATATTATATCAATATTCGTCTTTTTTGCACAGCCCCATAACGTAACGCCACATTGGCTTTAATAGCTGCTTGTAAATGATCAATTTGTTATTTATGGGCAGCACAGATTTTCTAGAGTAGATAATTCATTTCAGTCTTCTTGGTTATTATTTTTTTTTTCAGGTTAAACGCTGATTAAAATACATTTCGAAGTTTTTTGCTTTTGTTTTAGTTTATTTTTTTGTATTGGTGTACCATTTAATGTTGTATCTTCTGACAGTTAGTGTCTTCTGTTTGTGAAAATTACACGTGTGCATTTAGATCTAATTCTCCAGGCATTAAGCCATGATGAAATTTCGTTGATCGCTTCCTGTAGGTTGTTACGAGCATTTATAAGAGAAACATCTGTACACAAAATTGCTTTGTCGTCAACGAAAATTGCTACTTTTACGTTAAATGGTGTAGTTATATCAGTCGTAAAGATGATGTATAGTGTTTTACTAAATACTTATTCAGTTCGTCTTCTTTGAAATTAACCATTACTAATTTGTATCTTTATTACAGATCAAACGATAAAGCGTGTTACAATAAGAATGCATGATTTTAACACAGGCGTGGTATAAAGATGTAAAATGCTTCATTTGAAACGATAAATCTATATAACATTTAAATTATCGACTAGAATAGAATTTCGATAATTTGTCAGAATTCAATAGTAAATTGGACCTACGAATTTTACCGGTAAACTTATTTACGTAAGTAAATAATAACATGAACTGTTCTAAACGTATAAAATATATATATATATATATATATATATATATATATATATATGTAGTTCTTGCTTGTTTGATGATACATATTTTTCATTTTTAAAACGTAAATACGGTATTAATAATTATATTTAATTAATTAATATTATTAAGAACATAAAAATAGCGTCTAATTACGAACTAGTTTCATTCAATGTAAAAAAAAAGCTTATTCCTATCTATCGCCATAAATGAAATTAAATCTATGATTAAATTATAATTAATAGAATTGAACACAAAAACCAATGTATCTAATGAATTTCTTAACGTGTTATCGGCTTGTTTACGTTATTCATATTTCCCTTTTTAAATTACTACCGTTACGTTGAGGATATGATTGTTGTCGTAAAGATTCCAAAAGACGGGTGCAGAAACTTCTCAATACTATGAATGGTAAGAATGTCAATATTAAATTTTCCACATAACACTCCATTGATGACACTCTTAATTTTCTTGATTTATCCTATTACTTTAATGAATAATTACCCCAGTTTTAACAATTTTCGTAACCCTACTTACAGTATCATTCCATCAGATTCTCTTCATGCAATTTCACAAAAAATCACAGCCTTCAATTAACTAATTCATCGTTTACAATCGATCCCTCTCAGTCCTAAAGAACTAAATCTTATCAAGCACATCGCAGCTGTCAACGGCTATTACAAAAATATAATTAGTAATCTTATATCCAAGAAAAATGACCAGTTGTTTCCGAAGGCTATTTTTAAAAGCTGGATAAAATTACCTTTTTTTTTTTCGGTAAAATTAGCAATATTCTCAAAAAGTATATTTATAACACAAACAATCTATCTAATTGTTTACTTAATAGTGTTAAAAAATTATTAATAATAGCGACATATATAAACTTATTTGTAATATGTATATATTATATATATATATTAACCTATATCGATCCACTGCTACGCGCTATGCCCGTCGGCATATATATATATATATATACATATATATCGAAATTTTAATGTTACATTTAAAGAACCTACTGCATTATGGAAAAACATCTAACCACCTTACACATAATGGACACTACTTGGATTTTGCTTGTAACTTTCAAATCGTACACATTTCCATAAAAACATCAGGTCATTTATTCCCTCGAAATTCTAGAAATAAACGAAGCATTTTCAAATTTCTTCCTACAGAAGTGGTTAACGAACAAATTCTGGAATCTAGACCGGTTATCGTTTTTTATTCAGTCCTGATGATCCTGTAACCAGTGAAACTAGTCCACTGTTTCGATTAAATGTATATCTCATGATATGATATAAAATGTATTTTATTTAATATTTAAATTGTTCTAAGAGCGTAAGATTAAAACTCAAAATAGTTTCTTCAACAAAGAAACACATGTGCTCGTTTAACGCTTAAAAATGTAATTATCGATATAATAAATAAATATATGTATCAACCGAATGAATACTCTGCAATCGACATTAATTGAAGAACAACAATAATATATTTGCAAAATATTTTCTGTTTACAAAAAAGTAAAGTAACCATTCAATAGAATTTTCTGTACCGAATATATCAACGATTCTTTCCAGAAAGAATTAATACAAAATATAATCTTATAAAATATTTAAATTGACGCCTTATTATAAGATTGCAGGAAATACAAAAAAGCTGCTCATTTAAAATAACAGAGTGCGTACATTCTTACCGTATCAACAATATACTTAAAAATATCTTAGCTTATTTATTAATACTAGAACTAGGATTTGTAGCTGGCTTAATGTAGAAGGATGTGTTTTATACGCCTATGCTTATATCTTTTATACCTGTGTCGTAAAGCTTGGTAAATCCCCTATAGAATTTACCATTGGAATGTCAGAATATCTACAATCGGGGGAAAAAAAATTCGTTTTATCCTTAATCATTTCCTGTACGTAAGGGAATTTTAACGCATCATGGAGAGTTTCGATTGAAATAAATCGAGGTTTATTCAAAATTATTCGAAGGCAATGGTTTTACACTCTTTGCACGTGGTTTATATTACTACTACTAGTATAAGACCACACTGGGCAGGCATAGAGTAGCTTTGGTAAAATTACCTTTTTGCGTAATAATAAAAACTTGTTTTGCGTTGAAAGCGCAGATCTTTTATTAAATATAGGAAATAAACAACCCATTTTCCGTATTGTTCTACTTACACAATCGTTAATATGTTTTGTAAATGTGAGTCTTCTGTCCATGATGACGCCTAAATGCTTCACATATTCCTTCCAGTCAAGTTCAACGTTTTTTATTTTAACGAAACGGTTTAATGAAGGCCTACGTCTGGTAAAAATTATTGACTCTGTTTTCTCATCGTTAACTTTTATTTTCCATTTATGGTAGAATTTAGACATGACATCAATTGCTTTAGTTAATCTATTACTTATAGTGTCTATTCTATAAGATGATACCATTAGAGAGGCGTCATCAGCATAGAGATTTATATCTACTCCTGGGATTGTCGGCAAATCATTAATATATATATATAATAAAAAGGAATGGGCCTAAGATACTGCCTTGAGGCACCCCAGCTCTAACGTACCTTATGTCAGAGTTATGGTTTTTCAGTTTCACATAGAATTTTCTATTCATCAGATAAGATTTAATAGTAAAAACAAGATATGGAGGGAAATTATATTTAATTCATTTATATATGATTCCATCATGCCATGTATTGTGTCAAACGCTTTTTCTATGTCCATCAAGACAACACCCGAATGTTTATTCTGGTTAAAGTTATCAGTAACTTTGTCACAATTGAAAACAAAACTGTAATTATGCCAAATTTATCGATTGTATTTATATTTATTAACCAAGAATAATAAATATGATTCCTTTATAATTATTATTTTCTATAGGCTTTGAAAAACATACCGCGATATTTCTCTTTTCTAATTGAAAGCAATGTAGAACGAATGTCGGTTAGAATTAAAATTATTACATTAATACTAATTAAAATATAATCTGCAATTTTTACAGAAAGATTTATAATTATTATTGTATCATTATTACAATTTTTTCAATGTGTTGATACGATTTTTAACGACTTTATTAAGTGCACATACAAAATAAGCTACCGAAATTTGCCTTAAATCGTTTTAAAATGATAATTAATAGTTTACAAGTTTTACAGATTTATTGTCATATTGTATTACATGAAGGCTATAAAAATAACGACGGGCATAACGTTTGAATACACTCGAAATAATATTTCGTCAATTCGTTGAAATTAGATGTACAAACAAAAAATAAATACCGCTGCTCTTTGTAAAGCGGGAAAATAATTTCAAATCTTCAAAACAATAAAATTATATTAAAAAACGCAAAATAATACCACAAAAAAAAATACATTCGGAGCCGCTTATAATAGACACATTGAGCGCAAATCATTGTCTCCTATAAGCGAATTTTTTAAAATCTCATGAGTATCTGCTTAAAATATACAATTTCACAAATAATTAACTTGCTGATAACGTTATTAATGTGCAATATCGATTTACACAGAAATTAAGAGAAAAATAATTAGGCATACGTTTTACATCATTCACTTTGGGGTTGGCTAACTAGTGACTCATACATCAGTATAAATCATTAATCTGATTTAAGTTAAATCACATTATTATTAAATAAGCCGGGTAGAGTGCTGAATAAATAGATTGGACTATTAATCGTTTTAATATAGGCCCTGTTAGGAAAATGCAATATTTCCATCTTTAAACCGTGTTCTGAGTTATTTAACACAAGATACAAATATTCCATTCTAGATTGTAGTGATGAGTTTCATCATGCAGGTCTCAAACATTCCCAAGTCCGTTTAAAATTTAATATTTCTATTATTTCGTCAAGAATAAATCTGACTTAATCTGAGAAAACTACATAATTTCTTTCTCGCCGTTGATCATGGTTACTTTAAATTATATTCACAACGAAATTTCCTACATACCTTCATTTACACGGAAGAATTTTTTTATTTACAATCCGAACATAGTGCAATAAGTAAATGCGATGACAGTAAAGAATTAGATACTATTGATGGTCCATTGACCACAACTTAGGGACATATCCTAGGAAGAATAAGACGAGAAGGAAGTTTTAAGATTATATATTGGCCAATTCAACCGACGTAATGAAGCGTGTAGCATATTACGAGTTGTCAGTTTTAAAATAGCTGAATTAGCGGCATTTCTTTGTTGAAAAATATATCTTTCTTGGCTACTTCTGAAATAGTTGGTATCTAAAAGTCGGAACGTATAGACTGATTTGATACGAACTAAAGAGCGTCTATAATTTGACGTAAGATTTTTGATTCCATTGACTGTAAGCGCCCCGGATGTTAGCTGGATTACCAGTGCCATATAGTTCAATGCCGTAAGTCCAAATCGGCTTTATAACTTAGTTGTACAATAACAGTTTGTTCTCAACCGATAGCTTGGACTGTTTTTTAAAAAGGCAATTGATCAGACCATATCGCTTCTGTACATCCTTAATTTTATTACTAATATGTTGACTCCAGGTAAGTTCTGTATCAAGACACAAACAAAGGTATTTAATATGGTTAACTTGGAGAAAATCGGATCAGAGAACTGGAGCAGTAGCGTACATTTCATCTTTCAACGTTACATGAATTACCTAATTTTTATTCGAAATTTAACACAGTGTGTAGCGGTATTTTAAACTTTCTATCTTAATGGACACGTAAAATTATGGGAATTACCTGATTATTACCGAACCGCAAAGTTTAGTGACAACTCTAGATATTAAATCTAAAGTGCATCGGACATACTGATTTGCTTTAAATAATGTGTAAGAGTCGTTTGTATTTGTATATTTCACGTTTCCTTTAGTTTATACCAAGAATATCCGCTTTCTTCAGAGAAAACTTTAGGAAAGATGTACGTTGAATATATTAAGCGCTCACATCTAACCAAATATTATCAATTAAAACCGTATTTTCCAAAACTTACATAATTTTATTTCTTTAAACGGATTAAACGTTAAGGAGTAATACTTATCACTATATTGCGATTTTGACACCATTTTTTGTCAAATCGTCTTTTCTGTATGAACCTACAAAATCATTCTACTGTCCTGTCTGTACAGAACAAGTAATCTATAATACCGACCTTATTTTCTTTGAATGTCCCTCACCTCTACCTTTTCCCGTTATTGCATTCACCTTGCGTTTGTTCTAAATATAATGTATCACCTACATTGAGTAACCTGTAAATGTACATCTATATCTATCTATCTGTATATATATATATATATATATATATATAAAACTAGTCGTGGTTTAATAATGTTTAACATTAATTGTATGTTTTATTTAAAATATACGCCAATATATATATATATATAAATTTTTGTTTAATAAAGTACATTTGCGCATTGCCACCATATGGTTAGAAACATACAATATCCGTAGCATACAATATAATTAATAATTCTGAGTAATACACGCATAAAAATTCATAATAAATCGGTTATATTTTCTGTATTACACATGAAAACAAGTAGTATTATATAAAGTGAAATTTTTTACATGATCATTTTAAATCAAATTACTTTCAAGAAAACAACGTTTAACTTCAATAAGAACATTATTAGCGTTTTAAGTTAATACAATATATTCCATGTGCACTTAAAATACAGTCGAACTGTTTCGTATATGGATTCAATGCATGTTTGATACAAAATAATTGTTTAACAACTACTATTTGTAACGTTTCCAAAAACCATATCTCAATATAAAATTTTACTATTTGATCATCATAAAAAGAAATAACAATACTCAACACTTATTACTAAAACACAATTGTCTTTCTCATGTTTAACAAAATATAATGAATTGAAAAAAATGTACATTAAACAATACGTTTATTGAGCTAATTTTTTATTATGCTTCAGAAATATACAAAATAAATTTAAATAACAATTACATTTGTGAACTAATATTGTACGAAATGAATAACATATTGTTACAGTTCAAAAATCATGCTTTATTACCCAGGTCAACACCTTTAATTCGTTTAGTTTCCTTGTAAACTACATGCTGTCTGATTAATGGATCGAAACGTATAACTTCTAATTTCTCGGCTTTTTTTTCTCGCACTACTTCATATTTGTGACCGCTTACTGTACTTTCAATTATTACTAAAGAATATTTATGCGTACTAGATGCTAGCAATGTTCTTGTTAAAAACATATCGTTTAATTAGTTACGAAACTAAATCAAACGCACTAATCACAAAATTGAAACAAATTTATATTATGACCAAACTACATTTGCTGAACAAACAAGGTTTTTAATTTACCGTAACCGATTAACCGATAATAACTAGAACACAACAAATTCTATGATTGGAACAGTTTTGTTCGTGAACAAATTAAGGATTGATGTGATCAATATTTTTGAGATCGATCGTAAAGTTGAACTACAAGTCGGTTATTATAAATATTAAATTATTTTTATACATATAAATAAATAACGGTTTTAATTTATAGACATCGAACGTTTTTATCTAATGTTACAATCTTTAAAAAAGCAATAAAACTTTAACGGTGTACGATATTTCTTTTTGTGTACGAGAGTATACTGATTCAGTCGTGCGGAACTGTGTTTTATTCGCAGTAATTAAATTCCAACGGCAGTAATAAAACCGCGCGTTTTGTCATATTTAGTTTTGCGTTAGTGCTAGTTAATTTGGGTTTTAAGAATGAAGTTTCTGATACTTATTCAATTTTTGTTCATTTATGCAGGTTGGTTAATTTTTAAATAATTTTGATGTTTGTAAAAATGGTTGTATCATTTAACAATGTTACCGAATGTATAGCCAATATTAGAATGAGTATTTTTATTACGGATTTTATGAAAATTTTCTATTATACATGATTATAATGTTAATGTTCTCGTTTGAAAATTAAATATACGTACCTTTATTTCACGTTCAGTTATGTTCACTATTCTAAAATACCTTTTTAAGTATTTATATGATAATTTTTCGTCGTAGTTACAAATATTCGTTAAAAATTAAATTCGTTAACCCTGTAGTGGAAAATTTTTAAACGCAGTAAAAATATGCTATTATTATTAAACTAAACAGGATCTTATATCGTGTCGTATAGTTTGTAGTTTTAAAATCCTTTTTATACTTTAAAAAGGAGGGGGAAAGGAAAAAGTGATCACTGAACCAATTAAAATTTTATTAAACAAACATCTGCGCAAAAAGTAAATTCGCAGTTTCATTAAAGACGTAGCGGAATTTATCCTATTTTAAAGTTTTCCATTAACGTTGTATGATTTTGTTTATAAATAAAAATGCACAATTTTTATATAAATAAAATCAATAAAGCAACATAACACGAATCGTGGAAATTATTACATGGTTCTCCCAATTTCTAAATTGTATAGGATTGAAGTACTTTTGTAATGAATATTCGTATCTTGATTATGAAAATTATCTCAAATTTAAGATTGTTTGCAAACAGTTTTAATATAAAAATAAAACGCCGTTATTTATACATTTTAAATATAATACGGTCGTACGTATACAATGTAGTAATTTTTCGACGTTAATTTTATTTACATGCGGAGGTTAAAATGCAAATGTTAAGCTCTATTCATAGTTGTAAATTTAATAACAAATTCATAATGAACTCTTTACTAAAACGCCTATAAATGGACATTGTTTTCGATTATATTCGATTCGAGTTGCGCTTTTTTGCGACGGTACGTGTATTATGTCACGATTTTGTTCTATAAATACTTGTTAAATGTTTATATGCCTAAAAAGATGTAGATCGAAATTATGTAAAAAAAAATTAATTTTCGACGTAAAATTAAAAAAAAAAATGTAATAATAAATACGAAAACACGTGAATATTGAACATCTATTTATTACCAATAAATCACTATCTATATCAATATTTTTCGTATAGAATTTTATCGAGACAATTTTTAAACTTGTTCAAATTTCCTTTAACGTCCTGTGTTCCAAAATTATACTTTTTTTTTTGCGTGTGCTGACGTAACATTAGTTCTCATAGAAGTACATCGATTTGATAGCCATAACTATTGTTTGCTAATTTGTTTCACGAAAACTTATCTTGAAGTAATATGTCGATTTCGTTATGATGCTTGGACTTATATACGTTGTCATTAGTTATTTGTTTTCACGAATAATTTCCAGTTAATATTGCCCGATGCGAAATAAGTAACGATCAAGTTCCGGCGCAAAAAACTTCGCAAGCTGTTCCATCTTGGTTATTAGAAAATTTTATACCAGATTTTAATGCGACCAGGGACGTACCTCCTGTTCAGGACGGTGAATTAGCGTTAAAAGAAATGTGTGAAAAAAATGGAGGAAACCAGTCGTATGAAGCGGTTGTGGTAAGTATTAATATTTCTGTTTTAAAAAAAATGAATTATTTAATTAATCGAATAAAATAATATTTCCATAGTACATTTAAATAAGTCGCGTTAATATAAATACGATAAATGATTTATTCGAAGACGGATTAGTTTCAGATCTATTTAAATAATTTTGTATTATATTAAGTTTTCATTTTATATTGGATAGTACTGTTAATTTTGTTTGCGACAGGATGTCGCTAACATTTATCGCGATTCCATATTTTATATATTATATATATTATATTATATTTAATATATATATATATATATATAAATAAAAAAAGTAAAAGTAAATGGGATGCAAATCCACTGTACACGTTTCGCGGATGATATTGTTCTGTTAACAGAATCAGCGAAGAATACGAGTAAAATGTTTTCAGTTTTATCAAAGTAGGGAAAGTCTTGTTACCTAGGAAGTGTGATAACGGCGGATAATAGAAGTATAACAGATATTAAAAGACACGAATGGAACAGGTTAAATGCGCATTTAATAACAAAAAATCCATGTTAACGGATAAGAATATCAGTATGTACGTCCGGCGGAAAAAAAGTGCAAAAACACGTTCGGAGTGTGCTCAAAAACGGTTGTGAAAATTGGCACTTAACAACGCAGGAAATAAACTTAATTCGACGAATATATTGATCTGACGTAGAATAACGAAAACGTATTGGAAATAAATAAAAGCAGACAAAGAAATCCTGGAAGAAATACAGGGAAAAAGAAGTTTAATAAATCGTATAGAAAAACGAAAAATAAAACTGTTAGGACATATAGTAAGACATAATAAGTTGATAAACAGTAGAATAGAGTATAAAGGTGAAGGGCAAGAGGAAGATTAAGAACATCTATAACAAATAGTGTATACGATTGTTGGAATATAGTAAACACCAAGAACTTCGGATACTGACGGCTGCGAACAGGACACCATAGCTATAGCAACAAGGCATTGTTTTTAGTAATATATATATATATATTAAAATTGCTGATTCGTTTATTCCCGTATCCATTAATTCCCGGGTGCCCTTTTTTTGTACGGCTATGATAATTTAATTTTTAAGATTTTACTAGAAATCGTCGACCGTAAATTCGGTGCTTCTTTGTCTTCTAATCTATTTGTAACATAATTTTAGTTTTATTCCTATTGATAATTCGTCATCATTAAACGCCGTCTCCGTGGAATACACTTACCTATATATATTGTATTGTATAGTGTAAATAGCGTACAAGGTAATCATAATATGGCGTAGACGTAGATATATATGCGAGAGAACTAATTGGTAATCTCTTTGTTGTCACGACACAATGCAGCCTCGTGTGTTTTTGTAGTGTACTATATTGTCACTAGCGCACATATGTTGTTGTGCGTGGTGGTTTGCAATTGCTTTCACCACCCGATAATATATTAGGATTATTTATATTTTTATTTTCTGATGATAATTTTTGCATCGCCAATCATATTCGAACTCGGTACCTTCCGTGTAGAAGTCCGTGCTTTACCAGGTCGTATCAAAAGCCTTGGATATATCTAAGAAGAGCGCTAATAAGTGATGATTGTTATTAACTATCGAATTTGATATTTCATTGTGGAGGTAAACAGCTTGATCAATTCTTGAACGACCTGGGCGAAATGCGCATTGTTTACTGCTTATTAGTTGTTGATGTTCTAACTCCCGCATTAGAACACCTGCTATAAGTTTTTCAAATACTTTGCCTAGCACGGACGTTAGAGAAATAGGTCGATAGGAATCTGTGGTTGAAGGATTTTTGCTAGCCTTAAGAATGGGCAGTGTACCAGTGCTTTTTTCCATATATCCGGAAAAACACCATCATCCCAAACAACATTATGCAGGAAGACTGTTATGATGTTATCTGGTGCATTTGTCAGCAGGCAAATACGAAAACTATCTGGACCACTGACACTGTCCTTCAAATTACATATAGCGGATTTCAGCTCATTTAAGGAGAATTGTTGATTATATGGTTCTTTGTTTTGTGAATTAAAGTTTAGTGGAATAGATTTAATAGTGTTTTTAAATTTAATGAAAGTTTTATCTATATTTGAGTCACCTGAGTTATCTGAAAATAAATCTGCAAATTGACTGCGGTTCAGAATAACATTTCCGTTTTGCCTAATGCCCGAAGGGATATATAACGTTGATGAGACTTCCATTGATTTAATTTTATTCCAGACTAATTTAGGTGGAGGTGATGGAGAGATTGAGGAAGTGAATTCATATCAGGTAGATCTTTTTGCCTGTTTTAAACTATAGCGTGCTTTACCTCGATATTTCCTTAATAAAACGTAAGTTTCAGTCGAGGGAAGAGCTTTCAAGTTTTTCAGCGCCCTACGACGATCACGTATTGCAGCATTGCATTCGGCAGTACACCATGGGACAAATTTCTTGGAAATAGCTCTAGTATTGTGAAGTGATGTAGAGGAGAAGGCATGTTGTAATAATGTTTTAGTGAATATCTCTACTGATAATTCGAAGGAACTATTTAAGTTTAGCGATGGAACGCTTCTTAAGCATAATTGGAAGTAATTAGTCCAATCCGTTTTACACCAGTTCCAGCTAATAGTGGTTGTTTCTATTTCATGTTTGCTTGGGATACTTATAATTACGAGAATATGATCGCTTCCTGCTAAATCAATATGATTAAATAAGTGTTGAGAATTTATTATTGAATGAGATGAAAAAACTAAATCTAGAGTTGACCAGAAACGACGCGTAAAACTAAAACGAGTTGGCAATGTGGTACGAAGGATTAATGTGTATTGATCAATTATATCCTGTAGTATTCCCCCGTTGAGTTGCACACTTTACTCCCCCATGTGGGTGAATGAACGTTAAATTCACCCATTAATATAAAAGGAGATTTAAGTTGCTGGATTAGAAGTTGAAGATCGTTAAATGAAGCATGCGAATTTGGTGGTAAGTATAAGGTGCAAATTGTGATTGCTGTGGGAGTGAAAATCCTTGCAGCAACAGGTTGTAAGGTCGTTGTGATTGTTAGTAGTTCGAAGGTAGTGTCCTTCCTAATTGTTAGAAGAACACCGCCATGTGCTCGTTGGTGTGATGGAGATCAGAATAAGACTGAAAATTAATTAGGCGGCAACGTTTGTGGTAAATTACGCAAAAGTCGAGATATTGACGTGATAATGCAGAACAGGATCAACAAAGATTATAATTTGCGCATATTGCACTTTCGATCATTAAGCTAACAAAATGATTTTATTAAAATTATCATATTTCTTTATGTATACAACACATAAAATAAGTTTTAAATAACATATCATCGGGAGTTTAATGAAATTAAATAATTTAGTATAACTAGGTGTTACCGCGGGGGGAGGGAGGTTACTGCCTTTCTAACGTACTATGCAACATAAAGAAAAAGATGGTTATATAATATGCCAAGGAACAGCATGTGCACACATCAATCAATCAATATTTATGTATAATATCGCCCGTAACTGCACTTACACGTGAATTAATATATATATATATATATATATATGTTTATAATTTTCCGATTGAGCTAATAAAATCAGGAGGAATACGTGCAAATAATCTTCTATACGAGCTGATAAAAAATATATATATATAGGAATGAGACAATATGGATTTTATAATAGGAAAAATAATTGCAATACCAAAAAGAACGAACTCGGATAAATGTGAAGATTTTAGAACATTAAACTTAATAAGTCATGCATCAAAGATATTGGTAAGAATGTATACAAGAATAGTAAATAAATTAGAAACTGTATTGGGAGATGCTCAGTTCGGATTTAGGAGACGTGTAGAGGTACTCGCGAAGCAATTCTGGCACTAAGACTGTTAATCGAACAAAGATTTAGAATCGGAAATTCACTTTATATTGCATTCATAGATATACAAAAAGCCTTTGATAATGTCAATTGGAACACATTGTTTACAATATTACAAAAACGGAAATAAACAAGAAGGATATTAAATTAATATATAAATTATACGAAAATCAGAAAGCTATAATACAGATTGGCAGTGTCAACAAAGAAATTAAAATATTGAAAGGAGTTAGACAGGGCTGTGCTTTATCACCGATATTATTCAACCTGTATATAGAAGAAATAATGAAAGAAATTAAAGAAAAAACAAAGAAAAATGGTGTAAAAATACGAAATAATATGCACATTACAATTTGCCGATGATACAGCTGTTCTAGCAGAAAATCAAAATCAATTGAAGGAAATATTAAAAGTAATGGAAGATGTGTTTAAGAAATATGGAATGTAAATAAATAAAAATAAAACAAAAATTATGATATGCGAAAAAAATAACAGTCGAAAGAAAATAAGTGCAGATATTGAAGGTGTTAAAATACAAGAAGTGAATGAATTTCGTTACTTGGGTAGTAAAATCACCATAGATGGCAGGTGTAGCAAGGACATTAAAAAACGAATCATTCAAGCAAAGCAATTTTCGGAAAACCAACAACACTATAAGTACAGAATTTGAGGAAAAAATTTTTAACCCTATTTGTTTGGAATGCAGCGTTGTACGGATGTCAAACATGGATGATTGGTAAGGCAGAGAAAAAAAACCTAGAAGCCTTCGAAATATGGTGCTATAGGAGAATGCTGAAAATAAAATGGACCGATAAATTAACAAATGAGAGGTGTTAGAAAAAATTGGCGAAGGAAGAACATTATGGAAAAAAAAATAATAAAACGAAGAACTAATATGATCGCGGTCACATTTTAAGACATGAAAGCTTATTAAAGATAATTATAGAGGGACGGATGAATGGGAAACGCGGAAAGGGAAGACCAAGAAATCAATATAGACAGCAAGTAATAGAAGACACTGGTTATACAGTATATACGGATATGAAGAGGAAAACAGAAAACCGTCAGTTGTGGAAGAAATTAGCAAACCAGTCAGGACTGATGACTACATGATGATGAGATAGATATATATATATATCAAAATAAAATATAACACCAATAATCACTAAAAGTTTTTTCTTGCGAAGCTTTACGTCATTTTCAAGCACGCACAACTAAATTATTACACCAAATAACGTGCGAAATGAAACGGGCACGCAAATATATTTATTTATATTTTTATATTTATATATAAAAATAAAAAAGAAAAAATATTTATAATATGCGCAAGTGATCACACATGCGTGCCAATTAATAATAATTTGCATAGTGACCGCATGTTAAAATATTTTATGCTTTCCTATCCGATCATTATTTCTATTTTTCCACGGGATAAAACGTATATCCTAACAATGACGCCATGTGTACTGTTGCTACATGCGTACTAACAAATAAGATCGCAGCACTCCATAATTAGTATAAACGATGTATGTGTGTACTTTAATTACCATAGTCATATTTAAAAAGTAATTTTTAATAAAAATTCTGCTGTGTGTATATATTTTTCAATGTTTTCTACCACTGCAATCTCATGATATTACACAATCCAATATATATTGATTATAAATAGAATAATAACGTACATTTTGCTTTCCATACAAACACACTATACGAGTTGTGCGTAACGAAACGTTTGTGTTAATATATACGTTTTAATATATATATATATATATATAATTAAATTGCATATCTAATGGACTACGCAAGTGGTAAGTCAGTATACTTAAAAAAAAAGATCATTGCGCGGTAACAACATATGCGCGTGATATATATAATTATCGGTTACCGCACGTGTTAGGATTTATAAAAATTTGAAATGCAAAATAGTCTGATAGCGAATGTAGTAAACAACACAATCCTACTTATCGGAAATATAAAAGTTGTTATTTACATTTTTTATAATGTGAAATGTAATGATTTAAAATCAACTGAAAAATTAGTTATATATTTTATTTTTGGATATCATACATTGCGACAGTAAATGAAAATTTAAAATTCCATCAGTATACAACTTGCGGAATCCAGAAAACAATATCGGGAAAAAAAAATCAAGTAAACAAATTTATTGATGTTAATATATTCAATTTCAACAATTCAACAAATAAATTAATAACAGAACAGACAAGAAGAATAACATTTTATGGAATATAGTTTCACCGTCACCATCAGATATTTTTAAGTAATTATTTTTAATTTATACTTGTAAAATTATGATTTAAAAAAAAATGTGTTATCACTTGATAATGGCGTAAATGCCGAAAAGCTTTGTGTTTTTCACAAAAAAAAAAATGTTAGTGATTTAACTAATTTTTCGATTGATCTTTTCTTATTTACAGTTTATAAAAATTAACAAAATGAAAAACGGTATTTATAAAATAATATCAGCGATATAAAATTTTCACGCATAAACATTCCAAAAGCGCAGGAAATAAAAATGAATACTTCTATCTAATATAAAAAATGATTTTTATATTATGTACTTTGTAAAACTAATTCTTCGTCAAAATTTATGATTGAATTAAATAAATGTTTTTATCTCTTTCTCTTATTAGTTTCATTTTTTTTTTCTGTATGTAAAATTTTATAATTTTGGTTAATATCATTGATTTTTGTGTTCTGTTTACAATTTTTTTTAAATCATGATTTTTCAACGTTGTTTTTATATGAATTTAAACGTTCTTCAAATTTTATTATAAATTGTCTGCCTGTTTATAATTTAATTTATATACTCCTGATTTGTTTTTTTTATCTTGTATTTCGTTGTTACTATTAATCGATTTTAATAATGCGTTGTTATTTCTTATTGCTAATTCTATGTTATATTCGTTAATTTTTTTTTTTTTAATCTCACTATTTTTACGTTTTATATTTCTTATTGTATTATCTATTTTTATATTTTATTATACTTTTAAATTTGATAATGACTTAATAGCCGAAAAGCTTTGTGATCTTTATAAAACTTTTAGCGATTTTAACTGATCTCTCGTTGTTTAGTTTTTATTATGACGATAGTTTTAAATTTTTCATCTTGGTGGAAAAATAGAGAATAAACAATTTCTCGGGATGATTATTATCCATAAATTATACACCACCGCGCGCGGTACACGCTTGTTTAACAAAAAGAAATAAATAACGGCGAGGAAAATAATTAATAATAATCATATTAATAAGAATAATAACAGTCGTAGTAGTAGTAGTGAGGTGTAGTTATGCGGCATCATTATTTTGTGTGAGAAAGTTGAAAGTACACACACAACTGCGAATTTGTACACGGAATGGTGATTAAATCTTTTCCTATACGTGTCACGGGCTTTGTTATTTCCTATTGTCATTTCTTTTTTTATCAGTTTTCTTACTCTTCATCCCTTTTTTATGTTGTCTCTCTCTCTCGCTCTCTGATTCTTTATCTACGTTGGCTGTATGTTGATTTACATTTGGCCTTTTACTTTTTTCTTTACTTTTCGGGTATTCCCGCATTAATTAATTGTAATAATTTGTTTCGCCCTTTGTAATGTGTTTTGTACACGCCTGAATATTATTAAACCAAAACAATTTTCCGCATTCGTTATTTAAATTACGAAATGAAACCGTTCGCTCTTTATTCTTGTCAATAATGAAAATTTAAATTTATTAATTTGCAAGGTCGCGGCATTTTGTTGATAAAAATTACGAATAGAGATTATTTTTAACTACGTTAGTCCTGTTTACAGATTTTTCTCAACAATAAAGTTAACTGTAGACCAAAAAAAAAAAAAAACTCCGTTACCCGATGAACAAGATAATAAAACGACTTTGATGGAACATCGCCTATATAGAAAAAATTCGAAAATCTATTAATAACACCGTGCTATAGATTCTTCATTGTCTATTCTCAACCGGTCTTAACATCACTACGCCCTCGGGATGAAGGAAGAAGAAGCAAATCCGAACTATGCGCACGAGGAATCGTTATAATAAGAAATATAAACTGTGATAAATTAAAAATCGAGTCGGATAAGAGATCGGCCGATAGTGTCTCACTCCAAAAAAGTGGGAGTAAATAATTTACGCGAACTCTTTTCACTATGTAGTGCCACGATCGTGGTACGTATTCCACCTATATAAATTAATTTATTTGTTTAAAAGCGATATATTAAGAGTTTTTATAAGCTTTAATTTTATTATAAAACGTATGAGTATAAACGACGTGTATTATACAAGAAACCTTGTTAGAATAATGAAGCACTTGAAAAATGGAAAAAGTACGATCAAGCGTAAGTTGAAAATTACGCACGCATCTATAAGAAAATGCTAGATTTGGTCGATTGTGAAGATAGATTTAGAACTGGCTCTAGTAACCGAAGAAAAATGAAGCTGACGGTTCGATCCGGAGAAAAACACTGAAAATTAATTAAAGCGGCCAAGTTTGTGATAAATTATGCGAAAGACGAGAAGGTTCATTATGCAGTTGCATAACAAATCACAAAAATTATAATTTGCGCATATTGCGCTTTCTATTTAATTTTCTTATTTAAACGATTATACTTTACAATGTTTTAAATAAAATAAATTTTAAAATTCTTGAGTAGTACTCGCTGCATAAACTGCGAATGCCATACAAACGCCTAAAATAAATTTTTCTCACGCGCGTGGATATTATCGTGTATTAAAAAAAAAAAAACAATGCCTCTCCTATCTCCTGATTGTTTGTTTAAAAAAACTGAATACTCGAAAGTACACATATACATATATATTGTACTTTGTGAAAAAGTTTAAAGGTTGCGTCTAGTTTTAACAGCGATTAAGTTTTCATCAACTACATATATGTAATTTACGACAATAATGGAATTCGGAACTTTTTTTGCTTAAGAAAATATACAGAAATTTGACTATTTAAAAAGTGTAGCATACTTTTTATTTCATCGTATATCTAAGGTATCGACATTTTAAATTCTTAACTCGTCTATACTTAATTATACTTATAACGTCAAGCTTTTGCGGCCAATCCACCGCTTAGTCAGTCATAATTTCTTCCCAATCATATCTTTCAGAGCTCGCTTCTGGCATTCCATCAGGATGTGCTACAATTGTTTTCTCTGGTTCCACGCAGTCACAGGCTGATTCGTCCCTGATATGTCTTCATCTTTTTTCCACACCTTCCACGTTCTGTTCGGAAGCGATTTAATTTTTTGTCCAGATATTTCTCGGCAGGTCGAATCCAAGCGGTCTGTCATCTGGGTTACGAATGATATCCGGATTATTCTGACACCATTTCTTTCTCCGTTCTTTAATTCCATTAAAATATTTTATTAATTTTGTCATAGTCTTGTACGCTGCTCGACTTTAAATTCTGTGTCCTGATTTATCGATAATGCTGCATTTTGTTTATATTTCGCCCATTCTTTAATCGCCGCTTCTTTTCGTCCGTATTCTGGTGGCATGATATTGCTTAACGCCGGATGACAATACTTAATTTATCTAAGAAAAGAAAGAAAAGAGAATAAGATCAGATAAAAAGGAAAGATAATTGAGAAAAGACTACGAGAAGAGATCCCGTTGTCAGTAATATCGGAGGAGAAAAAGAAATTCTTGGAATATATAATGAAATACGACAAATTATCTGAAACTGTTGAACAAGGGAGAATAGCTGGCAAAGCTCCAAAGAGACGATGCAGACTAACGATGATGGACACTTAATTACTTAATTAGTCAATTATTTAATATTAAACATCTAATAACATGCCAGTGGCGAATGTACACAGAAACGAACGAAATAATAATAACATTTAAAAAAGTTCGTTCTAAGGAAAAAGATAGGGAGGGATGCAGTTAATAAAGAAACTGTGCGAATTACCGAAAGTGACTATTTTAAACCATACGCGAAATAAGTTTATACAATTATCTGCTTTTATGACATGAAGATGGCTACGTAAATGCGCCTCTTGAAAACGTTACTGCGTATTCAAATATATACATCTGAGTGTTACGTCCGAAGGATCTCGATGCTTTTGAAATGTATTGCTGGCAGCGAATGCTGAAAATGCCGTGATCGGCGAGGAGGACAAACATGCCCGTATTAGAAGAAGTTAATTCGGATACTCGATTACGACACATTGTTAAAAAAAGGTATATCCATTTTCTTTAGCCATATCGTACGACGGAACAATTTAGGAAAGTCGATAGTATTAGGTATGGTTGAAGGTCGCAGACGAAGAGGAAGACCGGCAACGCGATATGTGGACAATGTCAAAATGATCACTGGCGCCAATGGTTAGATACGCCCTGAACAGAGATAGATAACGACGAATTACACGGAACAATTAAAATGAATCGTAATATCGCTATGCTCGAACCGAGCCCACGATTATGATGATGATTTGCTTAAGGTAAAAGCTGAAATGATAAAAAAAATATATTCCCCGATGGCGAAGAATTGCCATTTTGCCGGTATTTTATCTAAAAGCTAAGAGAGAGATTCCGGAACCCTGACAGAAAAGCGTTGTGGTCTGGTTATTTACACTAAAAGAGACAAGCCTAAAATAGAATCTAGTGGAAGGCAACGGAAAACTGTCACTGTACTATTATTCCTTTAAAAAGTACCTAGTGCGATGTATGCTTCGTGTGTATAAAAAATTTTCCGAAACTAGTGATCGGGCTGTCTGTTACTATTATTATTATTATTTTTTACTATATTTTTAAATACTCATCTACCATTTTTCCCTGGCGATCTTTATCGTTTCAAGACTCCTATTTAATTTTTCTTTCAAGTATTTATAAATTAGTATAATTTTATTTATTTATTTATTATTTTAAACTAAAATATGAGACAGACTGAAATGAAAGTATTTACTTTTAAACGTTCACGATGCATCAATCGATGACTATCTCTATAAATTCCGTTAATTACGGTATTTCATCAAACATCGCGCTTTCAATCGACCTTTGGGGGTCTCACGCCTTACACTTCCGCACGTATCAATTAATAAGTAAATTAATATCAGTCCACATAAATGCACTCCCATCGGATCACAATCTATTAACGCAATTATTTATGTTAATAGCGGCAAACGTGTACACATTAAACTTTCACCTAATTTTGTCAGCGCAAACTGAGCTGCATATAAAAAGTACATGTCTGATCGTTTGCAATTAAATCAAATTCTCAGAATTATTTATTAATAATACTCTCCACGAGCTTTATTAATCTGATTAATATGGCTAGTCAGCTTCGTGTGTCAAATAAAATACATACCTTTAAACTAACATCCTTACCATACAATATCACAGCCAAAAACTTGTCAACCCAGAACTTCGGCATAAAGAGCAGAAGCAAAAAAAAATACAGCTACAACAAGTGATCTGATGGTATTTAAACCAAGATAACCGGACTTGTTATGACTGTGCGTACGCGGGTAGGTCAAATTTTCCCCTATAATCGTCTGCTCCTCGCGGCCGCCACTATGTCTTGTAACAGATTTTGGCTCCATTCCTGATGTTATCATTTCCAGCCTCCTCCTTCCCAGCGGAGGCTTGCCTTCGATTTTCCCTTGTACAGCTAGCGTGAATAATCCTTCCTCTCTGATCTTGTGTGCCATGTATTTTCTTTTCTTCCTTCAGGATGTCATCTACCAGGATCATCTCCATTCCACTTTTTTGGAGCACTTCTTTGTTTGTTATTTTCTCCATGAGATTCGCCACATGTGCCTGAGCGTCCACATTTTGAACGCGTTTAGTCGCTTTATACATCCTGCGTTTAAAATCCATGTCTCTGAGACATATTTCGCTATACGCAGCATCGATTAATTCTCATCTTCATATCCATTTTTAATTTACGATCTTTTAGTATCGCCTGCAAGTTAGTAAATGCCTGTTTCGCCATTGCAATGCGCCGTCATATTTCCTTAATATCTCTTCCATCATTAGTGAACAGTGCGCCCAAATATCTGAACTCTTTTACTGTCTCCACCGTTTCCCCTTCTACGTTTATCTTAGGATCTGACTTGACATTGGGGGGGTTCTTGTGAACCTCATTATTTTAGTTTTTCCAATGTTGATTTTCAATCCTAATTTTTTCCCTTCTCGATTTAATTTATTCAACATGCTTCGCAGTTCTCCAGTTGTGCGCGCAAGCAATACTTTATCATCTGCATAACTTATACATCCTATCGGATATCCGTTGATCCTGGCATTTTCTATAATCGAATTTTTCATGATTTCCTCCGCATATATGTTAAAATCCCTGCCTCACCTCTCTTGTTATCGGACATCTTTGACTTTCGCGGTCTGTTCCCAATATACTGTCTTAATTATTTGCAGGTCTTTATCAATATTATACTTTTGTAGTATTTGAATCAGTTCTTTATGTTTCACTTGATCAAACGCTTTTTTAATAATCGACAAAACACGCAAGTACATCCCGACCCATGTTGTGCGATCGTTATATTATTATCTTGAATAATGCTATCGCGTCTCTGCCGTCTTTTTTTAGCGACAAATCCATACTGTCTATTACTGAGTTGCGTGTCCAACTTTCGCCCGATTCTCGTATTAATTATTGAGAGAAGTATCTTTTTAGGTATGACTCATTAATGCAATTAGGCGTAATGATCTTATAATATACACTATTTGACCAACCGAAGAGGAGACGGTACACTTGGAAGGCACCAGGAGAATAATGGAATATATGAATTAGATTATATTCCTGTTCGCAGTAAATACCGAAATCAAGTTATAACATGTAAAAGCTATCCTGGTGCCGATATTCAATCAGATTATATCCCAGTGATAATAACAAATAGATTAAAGTTGAAAAAGGTATTAATAAATAAATCACAAAAGAAATGGAATATAAATAAACTCAAGAATGATAAATTGGTAAAGAAAACGTTTGAGGAGGAAACAAATAATATGATAATTGTAAACGAATACAACACTAACGAAAAATGGGAATATATCAAAGAGAAAATAAACCACATAGCGGAAAAACACATCGGTAAAGAAAACAAAACGGCATACAAACCTTGGATAACAAAAGAAATCCTAGATTTAATGAAACAAAGAAGACAACTCAAAATTAAATGTAAAAACAAGGAATACAACACATTAAGAAACAAAATAAAAAGAGAGGCGAAAAGTGCAAAAGAAAAATGGATTATGACGGAGTGGAAAGCAATAGATGAAGATTTTAAAAAAAGATGCACGGAAAAAACCTTTAAAAAAAATTAAGATACAATTCGCAAATCGTAGCAAAAAGTAGAATAATGTAAAAAACAACGAAGGTAAAATACTAATTAATGACGATGAAATGCAGAAGGAGTTGAAGAAATATGTTGAAGATCTTTACAATGATGAACCACTACATCCTTCGGTTTTAGAAACATAAGTCCAAATCAGCAAAAAGGAGATAGGTCCAGATATTTTAAGAGAGGAATTCGATAAAGCTTTAGAAGAATTACCACCACGGAATACACCAAGGATAGATCAGCTACCGGGAGATCTTATGCAAAATTTGGAAAGCACGACGAAAAATACATTGTTTAAGTTCATAGAGAAATATATGTAACGGGAAATGTTCCCACGGACTTCAAAAATGCTAACCTGGTGGCAATTCCCAAAAAACACAATAGTCAAACGTGCGAAGAACACAGAACATTAAATATTCTATCACATACACTGAAAATATTAACTAGAATCATATACAGACGTATAGAAAAGAAAATAGAAAGTAGTTTACCTGAGGATCAGCTTGGATTTAGAAAAGGAAAAGGCACCCAAGAAGCCATACTGTCATTACGATTGATCGCCAAAAAACCTTAGAGATCAACAAAAGCGTGATTTTACTCAACAATAGTAACCATAGTAATAATAACAATAAAACTATGATAATAAAAAAATAAATAAAAATAAAATAAAATAAAAATCATAACAAATAATATATGTGACGATATATATCGATAGTAGTGGTGAGTGGCGTCGCATATATATATATATATATATATATGATCTTAATAAACTAATAAATAAAGAAATACAAAGAGATAGGAATAATTACATAACAGGAATTTGTGAAGAACAACACTCACAAAATAATGAACCTTATGATCTGTATAAGAAAATTAAATGGTTAAGTAATACTTTCAAAACCTGAACGCTGCCAATAAAAGATCAAAAAGGAACGAAATTAACGGTAAAGTCAGAAATAGCAGAAAGATGACGCCACTATTGTCAAAACCTTATGTACGATAATGAAATATCAGTATTAATGCATGACTTTGAGCTTGAATCGCCAATTATGAAAGCTGAAATAGAAGTCGCATTGAAGAAACTAAAAGATCGAAAAGCGGTATGAGTAAATGATATAACTGCAGAAATGCTGAAAGCAACGGAAGAATCAGGAATAAAGGTATTGCATATGATTTGTCAAAAAATACGGGAAACTGGCAGCTGGCCAGAAGAGTGGACAAAATTAGTATATGTACCACTACACAAAAAGGGCTATACAGAAGATTGTGGAAACTACCGCACAATAGCATTGATTAGTCATACTAGTAAAATATTACTATATGTATTACAAGACCGGCTTAAATACTATTTCCTACCAAAAATTTCGGAAGAACAAGCTGAGTTTGTACCAGGTAGAGGCACACATGAACAGCTATTAAATATAAGACAAATAATAGAAAAATGCAACGGATATGACATTCCTGGACTGCTTTATTTTTTAGATTGCCAGAAAGCTTTTGATAACATCAAGTAGACGAAACAGTGGCAAATATTACTAGAAATGGGAACACCGAAGCGTCTAATTTATTTGATACAAAAATTGTACTTTAATAATAAAGGTTTCATTAAACTAAAGAACGAAAAATCGAAAGAATTTTCAGCAAGAAAGGGAGTACGACAAGGTTGCTGTATTTCACCGATTCTCTTCAAGATCTATGGGAATGAATTGTAAGAAAATGGCAAGGAGGAATATCTATCGGAGGGAAAAAATAACAAATATCAGATTTGCAGGCGACGCTGTATTACTGACCAGTACAGAGCAAGAAATGTTTGAATTACTATCAATAATAGATGTGATCGGCAAAGAGGCTGGCTTAATACTGAATGAACATAAATGTTCAATACTTATCATCGATAAAGAAAAGAGAATCCAACAACCACTGACTCTGCTGCGAGATATTGAAATTAAAGATAAATTAATTTATTCGGGTGTGTGCATATCAAAAAATGGTGGATCAGAAGAAGAAATAAGGGGACGGTTAGCTCTTGCAAATGTCGGGATCGGGAAACTCAATTGTATATGGAAAAACCATAAGATCTCTAAAACAACAAAACTGTTACTCCTTAAATCGTTGATTTTTTCCATAGCGACATACGGCTCAGAAACCGGGACGATTAATAAATCGATGAGGAAGAAGCTTGAAGCTTTCGAAATGAAGGGATATCGAAAAATCTTAAGAAACCCATGCACAGTCCACATAACAAATGATTCTGTAATAAAAGAACTGAAAATCGAACCCACTGAACAATTAGTATCATCTATTGAAAGACGCGTGCTAGGCTTCTTTGGTCATGTAATACGAGCAAATGGGGTGGAGAAAACAATTCTGCAAGGAAAGAGGTTAATGGAAAAAGGAGACAAGGTAAACCGATGAGCCGTTACATTGATTAGATCACAAGGTTACGTAAAGTAGACACACAACAAATCATGAATCTATAAATGGCGACGTCTTGTAACTTGCATCAAATAAGGTCACGACATCCGGAACGGATAACGAAACAAGACGAATGTATATATATATATATATATATATATATATATATATATATATATATATATATATATATATATTTATATAAATTGAATAATACACATAAACCAAATTTATAATTAATTAAATTCCTTAATAAATTGACTAAGTCCAGAACGAAATACAATAAATAAATATATATATATATATATATATATATATATATATATATATATATATATATATATATATATATATATTACAAAATTTATCTCTAATATGTTTTTAATGTGTAGGTATGTGTTATTGTATATATGTATATATATATATATATATATATATACATATATATATGTATATATATGTATATATATGTATATATATTTCAATTGTATATTACTTTTTCTACTTTGGTAATTGAATTATATCGTGTATATTAACTGGAATAACACCTGGCGTTTGGGCATTTATGCTCATAGCCGTGTTTTTGTATTCATGCTATAAATATATTTATGTGCATAGTTCCAAATGTATTTAATTTGAATAAAAAATAATAATTTCGAATTATTTTTATTATTATTATTGCATTTATGATTTTTTGCGATATTTTTTTGTTTGATTTTTCCATCAGTACTATTTATACTTTAAATTTTTACTTTTCATGAATAAATAGAACATTTGTTCCGATACATTTATCCTACTCTATTATAACTTTTTAAATTTATCGTTAAATATATGCATTTTTATATTTTACATAGTAGTACGCAGGTTATTTTATCGTGGGTATTGGTAAATTATAGTATATTTATATTATTTTCAAAAAATTACATATGTATATTTTTTAATGGGATGGATAATACTTAATATTTTTAAAAAAAAAAAACTATATGTAGTCATTTTTAGTTGTTTCTTGAGTATATCTGAAAAAATCATATTTATATATATGCCTAAAAAGAACAAACGTATGTAAATAAATTGACCAAGTTTTGGCTTGAACTTATTAAAACCTATAATTAATTTATATTCTATTTTAAGTTGTCAGAATTAATAATTAAATTATTCGTAGATTCTATGCGTCGAATTTAATTTCAAGTATCACGAATATAGTACAAGACGGGTACGCTAAGACACCGGTGTGACATACAAGGCAGCGAATGCGTCACAAAACACATAGTGATACGTGTGTATCATTCGTATTGGAACAATGTTTAATCACTATGGGGAAAACGAAACAAATATGTTTCAATTCTTTTATGATTTTATACAAGATGGTTGTTTTTTCTTTATAACTGATCTTTTCTTTTCGCTAATCCGTGCTATATGAAATCGTGCGTATTCTTATTATTGAAATATTAATTAAAATTATAAAACTTAAATCTAGATATAATTTTTAAAAATATCATAATTTTAATTGACTTACATCAGTCACACATGAAATTTCGACACAAAATAATAAAATGTATACAATATGTTTAATATACAATACTGCTCCTTAGAGATGACTCTAGATAATTTTCAATGCATTTATAAATTAATATTTTAAAAATTGAGATATTTTATGTCAACCACAAAATAAACAATTTTGTTTGCAATAAAATTTCATGCACCATATAATGGATATTGTGACTGAAAGGGGTAAGAAAATAATAACTGTGCCGAATAAAATATATTAATACACGGAATACTGCTGAGTTTAGTGCGTGCAGTTACACGCAATGTATTTAAAGTTTGAAAGTTAGTGTTGGGTAATTAAACCAATTAACGGAATAGATTTTAGTCCATATAGTAGTAATAATTATCATCATCATCATGAAATTAGAGACCATCTGACTGAGGAGTATAAAGGACAGTCGATTAGCATATGGGAGACGGAAAGCGTGACGCTACACATGGTACACTGTGGAGCCGGAGATCTGGTGATCAGGTATGAATGGGTAAGTCTTGTATGATCCAGACGCATTCTGCTGGGGACAAGGTCATCTTTGTGATTTGGAAGCGAAGTCTTTCAAGATAAAATGGAATTTTTCATTCGCCGAAGATAATTTAATAAGGAGGTCGGATTTCCACTTTTGTTGCGACGATGCGAAAATTATCGATTTTCCATAATTATGTACATCAATAGCTGGAACTGCGACGTTTAAGATCGGCAACAATGTATCAGCCTCTTTTACTGCTCTATCTGCTAGTTCATTCCCTGGGATCCCGGCATGAGGTGGAATCCACAGGAACGAGTCTAATTGGCTCGATTTGACTAATAACAGCCGTGTCAGTTGTTTGGCTGTAGGATGCTGATCGTTGCTAAATACATCGCATAAGGAGTTGAGTGCTAAGAGAGAGTCGGAACATACAACCGATGGCTGTTGGGTGTTAGAGCTTATTATCAAGTACACGACAAGGTAAATCGCGTAACGTTCGACTGAAAGGATCGAAAATGACTGAGGAAGCGAATACCGTATAATGACGACACTTCATGACAGAGCAGCTAACAAAACCCATTGAATGAGGATGCGTCAGTACACAACACTAAAGAAACAGTGGCAAGAGACAGTTGATATCCTTGGTTGGTAGGCTCTGTTTTCTCGAACTAATAATTAAGAGATCCAATTTCATTGGACTTTCCATCCATTGTGGCAGCACAGCGATTGAATGTTTATCAGAAATAATAATGTTTAAAAGTCTCCGCTTCAAAATACTATATAATGCATTTTAAAAAATGGACGAACCAATTGCTATAGCGCAAAAATAATAATAGTATGTGTATGTGTTGTGTTGTATTATATATATATATATATATATATATATATATATATATATATATATATATATATATATATATATCATCATCATTTCTCCTCAACCGCTAGATTGGTGGGCAACATGGCCTGCAACTAAACAAATAATTTCCTGTCAAGAGCAGCTTCTTTTATCTTCACTTAATTCTGTTCTTTTATTGCGGCGTCCATAAATCGGGTTCTTGGTCTTCCTCTTCTTAATTTTCCATTTGCTTTTCCTTCTATTAAGTTTTTTAGCCATTTACAATGTCTGATTTGATGACCGACCATGCTATTTCTTCTCTCTTCAATCATGTTTATTATCTCTAGTTGTTCTTCTACTCTTTCGAATACCTCCGTATTTGTGATTTTATCCATCCATGATATTCTCAGCATCCTTCGATAGCACCAAACTTCAAAAGCTTCAAGTTTTAATCTTTCTCTTTTTTTTCGTGAAGTCCATGTTTCACAGCCGTATAGTGCAACGCTGCAGACAAAAGTTTTAACGAACAGAGCTTCCTTATGCGTAATGAGATATTTCTCGATGTAATAAGCGTTATTTTTTTAATAAAAACGTTTTTAGCCTTGGCTATTCTTTTTCTTACTTTTTTTTCTATTCGTCCGTTGGATGTTATTAAACTGTCAAGATAAGAAAATTCTTTTACTTGAGATATTCGTTTTCCATTGAGGACTATGTCTATATCTTTTGCGACTTCATTTGCACATATCTTTACGTTTGTTTTATCTACATTTATTTTCATTTTATATTTTTCTATTAATAGCGCATTCAAGTAATTAAGATGTTGCTGCAGTTTTTCCTCTTCTTCTGCTATCAAAACAATATCATCGGCATACCGTATGTTGGACTCCATTAATTTTAGTACCAATGTTTTTCTTTTCTGCAAAAGCTTTCATCGCTTCCTCTATGTATGTATTAAAAAGCAGTGATGACGAGCATCATCCTTGTCTTGTCCCCTTTTTTATTTTTGTTCTGGCTTTTTTGTTTATTACTGCTTCTCGATTCTTATATAGTTGGAAAAGTATCCTTCGGTCTCTGTAATCTACATGTATATCTTTTCAGATTTTAAACATTACACTCCGGTTGACGTTATCGAAGGCTTTTTCAATATCAATGAAACCAATAAACCGATTTTTATTAATCTCTAAATTTTTCTCAATAATTAATCGTAAAGATAATAAAGCTTCTCTCATGCCCTTTCCTTTTCTGAACCCAAATTGTTCATCTGGTAAATTTTCTTCTACCTTCTTTTGTATACGACTATATATAATTTTTGTCAAAAATTTTTAAAGTATGCGGTAGCATACTTAGAGTTCTATGTTCTTCGCAAGTTTGAGCATTTATCTTCTTTGCGATTGCAATTATATCGACACTTTGAAAATCTTTTGGAATAATTCCGGTAACATATATTTTGTTCATCAGGAGGTTGAACACTGCCTCTTTTGTTCTATCTCCTACTTTTTGGAGTTCTCCTGTTATGTTATCTATTCCACATATTTTCCTAGATTTCAAATCGTTCAATGATTTCTCAAATTCTTCCCTTAATATCACAGACCCTATATTATCCTCAAGTACGTGATTTTTTTCTTCTATAGCAAAGTTATTAAGTTCTTCATCATCATAGTTTTTCAATATATTGTTTCCATTGTTCTTGTCTTTCTTCGCTATTGATTAGTATTTTACCCTTATGATTTTTAATGTTGCTTAAATTCTTTCTTCTGCTCGGAAATTGTCTTCTTATGTTATTGAAAGCCTCTCTGTATTTCCGTTCTTAAAATTTGTGTTTATTTCTTCACATTCTTGTTCAATCCATCGCTCTTTTGTCTTTCTTGCTTCTCTATTTATCAAATTTCGTATTTTGTTATATTTAATTTGATTATTTTCAATTTTTATATTTCCTAATTTCCATTAATTTGAGTATTCCTTCCGTTATTAATGGTTTGTATACTCTTTTTTCTTCTTTACCTAGATGCTTTTCCGCTACCTTCTTTATCTCTCCTTTCATGTATTCCCATTGTTCGTTAATACTTTTCTTATTTATACTTTTAGTATTTATTACTTCGTCTCCAAATATTTTCTGACTTGTTTTATCCGTTATTAATAATATTCCATCTTTCATTTGGTTTGTTGATTTTTATTTTTTTTTTTTTTTAATTGTAAATTACTTGTCATTATTACTAGATTATGATCAGATTGTATATCTCCTTCTGGGGTAGCTTTTGCATATTTTGACTTGATTTTTGTATCTTTTTCTAACCATTATGTAGTCAAGTTGGTGTCTCCTGGTGCCATCTAAGTGTATCTTCATTTTGGTTGTTCGAACAATGTATTTGTAGTTATCAGGTCGTGGCTAATGAGATGACTTTCTCTGATGTTTCTTATTCCAAAACCAAATTTTCCTGTAGCTGTTGTTATTTCTTCTCCTACCACCGCGTTCCAGTCCCCTAATATTATTAGATTTTCATGATTTTCAATGTTTACAATAATTTCTTCTACTTGTTCATATATGTTGTCTACTTCTTCATCTTTATGACTTGATGTTGGCATATAAACCTGTATTAGCGTGAGATCTCTAGGTATTGCTTAGATTTTAATCAGGATGATTTGTATACCGAAACAGACTTGATTTTATTCCTTGTATTTTCATTTAGTAGAAAACCAACTCCTGTATTTCAATTTAATGATCCGCTGTGGATAAATCTGTGCTTTCCGCTGCATATATCTCCACTTTCTTACCACTTAACTTCGCTTACTCCTAGAATATCAATATTCATTCTTGTCATTTCTTGTTTCAAGTTTTCTAATTTTGCACATTGTTTTTTATTCACACACACACACACACGTCCGTGTATCCTAGCACATGCAATTCGTCTTTGAAATGTTACGAAAGAAAACATTTAAAAAAGTGAACATCGTAGAATGTGTACCTTTTTCGCGTGCAAAACGTTATTCTTTAATGAAACTCAATTATAAATTAAAGTTATGTTAAATACGTTATTTACTAAAGACGTACGAGTTAACAAATACTTTCGTCGTCGCTTGTGATTTTTGATCGAGTCCTTTACAATACTAGGCAGCGATTTATATGGCATAGCATCCGCCTATGTCATAGCCTGTATTCTGGAATAGAACTTATTGGAATCTTGCCTGATAATCTTGTTATACTACCGGCGTGAATAGTTACATTAAATGTTTTAGCATTCTCTCAGTTCTAAGTTGGTACTTTTATAACACTCAAACCGGTGTGGACTTATGGAATATAATTATGGGGTATAGTTTGCACTTCAAGAATTAAAATTATTCAGCTATTTCAGTCTAAGGTACTGAGGTGATCTTAGTTAACGCACTCTGGTACATTCGAAATGATTACCTTCATAGAGATCTGAAGATACCAGAGGTGAAAGATGAAATACCAAGCGCTCACAGTACCTGCAAAGACTAGGTGGGCATTCTAATTCGCTGGCCATTAATTTGCTAGATAATAGTGTCGATGTCAGGCGAATCAATCGGTTAACTCCCCTCGATCTCCTACACTATAATCGTTAACTGGTAGCGATAGTACGGAATGTCACACCAGTGGGCGATCATTCCACACGCGTCATGGGCCGTTTTATTATGCCCCTCACATCTCAGTTGTTTATTAACTGCATCAGCTAGATTGCAATTTATCCGAAAGTGAAAAAAAAAATATTACCGTATTCGTAATAATAAATAAAAATGATATTATTATTATTATTATTATTTAGTTATTTTGGTTGAACCAGAACAATACAGCCTTGGTATTTTTTACTGGTTTGTATTTTGTGCTACCGCCGATTTCCTTGGCTTCCTAAAATTCGTATTCTCGTTTCCACGGTCATTCTTACCGGTGGTTAGTTATAGTTGAACGTTAATAAATGAAAAATTGTTTCAATCTCGTTAATCGCTTATTGAAATACGCCTGAGAAACCGCAGAAGCGTGTAAGAATTTCCTACCGGAAATCTTTACATGGTCGCCAGTTTAATTATTATTAATTAGCATCATTATCATTTTTATTTTACGTATTATCATCGTTATTAATATTAGTCGGTCTGCATTATTTAACATCCTTTTATATATTTTAATAATTAACCGAATTAAAATTATTATTATTATTGTTCGTCGTATATTTATTATTTACAAAAATTAATGCGAAAAGTTTTAGATAGAATATTCCGTCGGTTAAACAATAACAAGTTAGTCGTTAATCAGAGTTTACGGTGTATAGAAAAAAGACAATATTTGGAGTGATAAAGTAAATGAAATTTTTTTTTTTTTTTTTTTTTTTTTTTTAAATAAATGGGCACAGGACTTTTCACCCAGATTGGTATAAAAATATTAAAATGAATATGTTAAACACTAATATTAGTTGATGTAATATAATTATAAATAGCTAAATATACATGAATGCGATTAATAGTAAGTAAGTAAGACATATTTATTGGCAATGGTACTTTGAGAGATATAATTTGATTATATAATAAAGATTGTTGAGAGCTGTAGTAAGAACATTCAAAAAATACATGATCCGCATCTGCTATTTTGTTGTCATCGGAAGGATGAGGGCAAAAAGGAGAATTTATAAGATTGCATCGGTATAGGGACGATGGAAGACGATTTTTTCCAAATCGTAATCTACATAAAGTAGTAATGAAACATCGAAGTATGTTATTTGGTACTTTTATATCACTAAACCATGATTTTATAGGTATTAGAGGTTGAATCGATCTGTAATATGGAGCTAAATAAGGATTGGACCAAATATTATTCCAATATTCTTTATGAGCAAATTTAATGAGATACAAAAGATCTGTTAAAGGTGTATAAGGAATAAGCACACCGCTATTCGAAGCGGACTTAGCTTCCGCATCAGCAACAGTATTGCCAAATATACCAGAATGTCCAGGAATCCAGGAGAACCTAACAGAAATACCAGATTCTAACAGCGAGGAAACTAAAATTCGGATTTTATGTAAATAAGGCGATGCACGGGGATTAAATGAGAGAGATTTTAGAGCGGTTAAACAGGTTTTCGAATCGGTAAGAATAAGAACTGATGAAGCTGGACGTTGTTGATAAACGTATCTTAACGCTTGGTATATTGCCATAGCCTCAGCTGTAAAAATCGAAGAAAAACGTAATAGAACGAATTTCTTAATAATGTTTAAAGAAGGAACTACGAATGCTGCACCAACTTTATTATTAAACTTAGAACCATCTGTATAAATCGGAAGGAAGCCCGTCCAGTGATTTGCCAGTAAATTATTAAAAATAGAAGTATTAAAACCAGAAGGAGGATATATAGATTTATGAAAGGTTTCTAAATTTATTTCTAATTTTATATTATTAATAGAGAAAGGATCGGAAAAATAAGGAGAGGGTGACAAAGGAATAATTAAGTTGCGATAATTGGAGAATCGTTTAGATGATTTACAGAGAATAGGAAGTTTATATAGTGAGAACCTCCATTTGTTATAAATAAATAAGAAATTATTATATGCTGACTGATATGTAGTTGTGAAACTTTTTACAACAAACTGGTCTGCTAAGAGGCTTCTGCGGATGTGAAGAGGAGGGGTACTAGATTCCACCTCTAAAGCAGCAACTGGAGTAGTGAGAAGTGCTCCCAAACAGTAACGAAGGCAAGAATTTTGCAATTTATTTAGAGGATCCAAAGAATTTGACGAAGCATTACCATAAAAGAAACTACCATACTCAAACACCGAACGAATAAAGGATTTATAAAGTAAAATTAACGTTAATGGATCTCCTCCCCAAGTAGTATGACTGAGCGACTTAATAAGACCTATGCGTTTAAAAGCTTTTGCGTAAGTATATTGTATATGTAAATTCCAGTTAAGCGTTCTATCCAAAATTATACCTAAATACCGATGCGAAGTACAGAAAGGAATAGAATGGCTAGCGTGGGATAATCCTGTAATAGCGGGGCTTGGTTGTTTATAAGAAAAAACTACAGAGGAGCATTTATTAAGCGCGAGAGAGAGTCCCAAATCAGCTAGAGCCATAGAAAAACAATATAAGAAATTGTTCAGTAAAGTGACACCCTCGGCATGGCAGTGGTGATCACAATATATAACGAAGTCATCAGCGTACGATAAGATATGAAGATTGGATGCTCGTTGAAGTTTGAATAACGGAAGAATGTATATATTAAAAAGAATTGGTCTGAGTATAGAACCTTGAGGAAGTCCAACATATGCATGTCGAACTATAGGTTCAGAGGAAGGATGCACGAAAAGTAGTGTACGATTTGTAAACAACCTGCAGCAAACATTGGCGAAACCTAAAGGAATTCCCAAATCTGTTAATCTGTTATGTAAGATGGGAATAGAAATGGAATCAAAGGCCTTATTAATATCTAAGAAACACGAGATTAAATATTTTTTTGATAAAAAGGATTTATAAATGTCTGATAATAAATGAGCTATACAGTTTAATGAACTTAAGTTGTTTCGGAAGCCAAATATTCCTAATGGAAATAGATTGCGGTTTTCAAGCCACCATACTAATCTATTTTTAAGTATCCTTTCAAAGGTTTTACGTAAACACGAGGCAAGAGAAATTGGACGGTAAGAAGGAGATTCTGAAGATATTGACTGAGATTTTTTAATAGGAATTATAAAGAACTTAGTCCATTCATCTGGAAAGTTGGCAGTCTGAAAGAAATTATTAAAACAGTTTAACAAAATTGTAGTTGCAGAGGAGGGGAGATGGTTGAGAATGGTATATGTGATTCCGTCACAACCAGGAGAGGATTTTTTTTTAAAAGAAAGTGAACTCATAAGCTCGGGTAAGGTAATTGCATCAGATAGTATACTTTGAGTATTATTATGACTGGGTGAATAAGGATAGGATGAATAAGAAGGAGAAAGTTCGTACAAGTTTGGAACATAACTCGGGGCTACTGTATTGACAAATTCTTCATACCAGTCAAAATTGTATGATTTGCATGTGTTATTCGTGGAGAGATGTTCTGCAAATGATTTAGCCTTATTCCAAACATAAGATACAGAAGTGTTACGATTAATCGAATTTACAAATTGCTTCCAAGATTCCCTTTTTTTGGATAAAAGGAACTGTCTCGTAATTGCTTCCTGATTCTTATAAGCAAAGTAATCTGAAATTAGTTTGCTTCTACGGAAACGTTTAAAATATACACTTTGTTTTTGTAACAATGGTGTGCACGAAGGATCCCACCAAATAGGTTTACGAAATTTGTTCACTGTAGCCGACCTCCGAGTGGCATAAGAATCTAAAGCAATATGTAAATGTTTGACAAATTGAGCGTATACAGTGGTGTCAAAGCACGAATTATCTAGTAATGGAATGCATAATGAATCTAGGAAATTTGTGAAATCTACAGTATTTTTGTGAGGGAAATTCCAAGAAGGGAAGAATGAATTTTTATTATTCACCATCCTAGTATGCTGGAAAATAATTGAACTGTCAATAGGTAGATGGTTACTACCCAGAGGATTATTAATAACACTCCAGGTACTATTCAATGATAAATTACTGGAGACAAGTGTTAGATCCAAAGCGTTTGCTGATCCATTTAGCGAAGGAACTGTGGTATGACTTCCATCGTTTAATAGTACTAAGTTAGAATGATTAATAATGTTTATAATATTTTGGGCAGAGAAGTTGCGCCTGTTACAACCCCAAGAAGAATGCAAAGCATTAAAATCCCCACCGCAAAAAATATAAGCATCGGATGATATGTTGTTGATAAATGACATAAATAAGTTTGTATTAAAAAAAGAGGAAGGTGGGCAGTAAAATGAAAGTATAAATAATTCTTTAGTGCCGTGTTTGATAGAAGTGCAGACACCATTACAGTGACTACCATTTAAAATTGATCGAATATCATGATGGTAATGAGGGATGATACTACGTATTAAAATAGCCGCTCCTCCATAACCATCGAATCTATCATCTCGAATACAGAAATAACCGTTAAAGGAAAATTTGGAATCTGGATTCAGCCATGTCTCGGAAAGTAAAATAATATCAAAAGTATTAGTTGCCAGAAAAGTTTGAAGGTTAGGTTTATTTATTGAGATACTGCGACAGTTCCATTGTAAAATACGTAGGGTTGAATACATTGCCAATTATACAGTTTGAAAGATAATTTAAAAATTCCGAATGAGATTATTAAGTGGAAATTAGTATCTAAGCAGATATAACCAGAGAAGGGTGTATCAATCCTGTGCCCAAGAAAGAGAAAAGGGAAAAATAAAAGAAACCACATATATAAATAAAATAAAATAATATGCTTATGTAAGTATCTAAAATACAAATATATCACACTCATGCGGATGAGCGTACTCAAACACTTACACATATCATTATTAGTTAACAAATTAACGAAGTTACTAATTGGTAATATATGTCTAAGCAGGTGTATCCAAAGTAGGGTATATTCAATCTTATACCTATGAAGGCAAAAGGAAAAAAGAAAAAAAAAAGTATAGATAAAATGAAATAATATGCCTCCGTAAGAATCTAGAATACATATATATAACCCACTCATGCAGACACGCGCGCTCTCACTCACACGCACACACTTAAAAATATTATTATTAGCTAACCAATTAAATGATAAAGGAATATTAATTATTATGATTAAAATATTATTTTCTAAACGTATTGTTTTTGTTGTTATTATTATTATTACTATTATTACTATAATTTTTAACGATAGTTTGACTTCGATCGGAAGTTAAAGTTAATTTTTTAAAACTGCGCTGTTTGTTTTTCTGCTTGACGATAGCAGAAGAAGGATTATCAACGGATGAAGACGAAGATGAAGAAGTAATGGAAACACGTTTTTGTTGACTATCTTGTTGAATCGACTGTACAGGTTTGTCATCGCTGGCTTGCAGTACAGGTTTTTCATCGCTGGCTTGCAGCAATACACCATTGGAGGTACTGGGAAGTCTTCCAGATTTGAAATTTAACAAGTGGGAGTAGTTTGGGAAATTTCTTGTAGGTGTAGTTGGTACCGGATTATTTTTATGGTGCATGAAACGCTTATTAGGAAACGGAAAACGTAGATGTTCATTTTTAGTACGAGTAATATCCGAGTATGTAAAAGCTTCAGAAATTAATCCACTTTTTTTCTTTTCAATTGCTTCTTTGCGAGTGATGTTGTCAAACGCTATGATTTTTTGTATATTAAGCTGATCAACATATACAGGACAGTTTCGATTTGTTGATGAATGATTTCCCTTACAGTTAACACAACTGATTTTTTCATTTGATCCGTCAGTTATTTTTGGGCAATTACCAGAGTGATGCTCACTATGACAATGTATGCATCTTGGCTTAGACCTACACTGCGCTGATATGTGCCCATATCTCCAACAGTTCACACACTGCCTTGGGGGACGTATGCTCGGTTGTACGGAAAAACGAAGTTTATACAAACATACATGTTGTGGAAGAGTACTCCCAAGAAATTTGATTTCTACAGCTGACGTAGGAATTAATTGACTATCCTGTTTACGTTTGATTCTTCGAACATGAGCGAAGGAAATGTTACTTTCCAAATTATTCAAAATTTCTTCATCAGTCACATCAACAGGAACTTGACGGATAACGCCAAATCTGTATAATAAACTGTTCGGTACGTATGCATTTAATTCCTTCCTCCGGGAAATGTCCAGCAAAAAGGAATTGGCATGCGTAAGATTGTCAAAAACTGCTTTCAATTTATTCACTCCATTTCTTTGAAAATATGTTAGGCCCGGAAAATTGGCAAACCGCTTGCAAATCGCAATCGGATGTAGGTTTCCGATATTTCGGCCTTGTGCGGATTCTAATAATATCACGAACGGTCCTTCGTGAATTCCAGCAATAAATAATTGCGGTGTTTGTATAACACCAGTAATATTTAAATTGTAAGTGCTATTATTATTATTATTATTATTATTATTATTATTAATAGGATTAGTATAGTTACAAGAAACAATGTCAATTTTACTATTATTTTCACTATTAACATTAGTAATGTCAGTATTATTATTATTATTAATATGATTATTATTATTATTATATGCAGCGATACTTATCGTAACAGAAGACTGTTCGTTATCTTCCGAAATGTCAACGGGTGGGGGAAACCCACCCGGACTGTCTTGATCCATTATCAGCAATCACAAAATCCGCGCTTTGTTACCGATCGAACAGAAAAAGACAAAAACAGATAGAAAAAAAAAAAAAAGAAAAAAGAAGAGAAGAAAAAAACGAAAGAGAGAGAGAAAAAAAAAAGAAAAAATTAATTGAAGACGCAACCGATAATCTAAACGTAGACAACACAACACGCGACCGAACGATATTACAAGTAAATGAAAATTAATCTTCTAGTGGCGGCTATTTTTGTAACACAACTGGTCGCGCGGTGCACTTTGTGGTGTTGCACCACTTTAGATTTGTAGTATTTTTTAGTTATGTGTAACTTTAACTGCGCCATTCAGACAAAGAATTGATAAACACGTGTGTTTATTATAAATATATTCTGTAACAAGTATAAAAATATCTGTAAACAAAAGACTACACCGTTTTTATAAAATTTCACATGAAAACGACACAATTTTATATTAATATTACAAAAAATAAAAATAAACCCAAAGAACAAATATAAATTATAACGTAAAAGCGAAAAAAATTGATCGATTATTCATTACTCGCGGTAAAACAATTTATTAATACATTTTAATATAATTTCTGATTTACTGCTACAAATATGTTTTCGATATGAATCACATTTTCTCTTAGCGCTCGAATTCCTTTTTTCGGACACAGCATTACCCTCGAATTTTTTTTTAGGCGGTTCTTCTATACATTCTTCTTGTACTGATGAATAAGATAAAAAAAAAAAAAAAAAAAAAAAAAAAACTTTGTCAGACATGTAATTTCTATTTGTACTGATCTTCCAGATCTAACTCTAAAAGTAAATTTGGTATCTCTTCAAATCTATTTACGTCCGACCTAAACAAACATTGCATTTATTTCAGCCCAAATGATCAAAAACAATTCTGCAGTATATGAGGGGGCTTACATACAAAGCTTTTCACTACACTGGAAAATACAAAAGACAATTTATTTTATTTGAAGAAGGTAGTTTATACGTAAAATATAGAAGAAATGTGCTGAAAATAGAAATTCCGTTCAAACTGAAATTTATTACAACATTTAGTCGTTCGAGTGAAAGAATATAAAATTTATGTACTAACACGGCATTCAGAATAAGGTTCCTGAAAATATTTCAATGCTCGTTTCAAAAATAAATTAATAAATTAAACAAAGTACTCCAACCGTGCCGCCGTATGAACATTTATAGTCGATCAAAACATTTTTTATAAAACGTCTGTAACAGCTATATATTATGCAGAAGACTTCACCGGAGGAATTAGGTATAGTAAGAAAAATTGTGAACGTTAACAAAAAATTTATAAAGAAACAAATCACAATACTACTCGAAGATGATATACTTCGATATTTCAAAATTGATGTGGAACCCGGTCAATCTTTGATATCTGACTAAAGAAACTATTAACGAAATTCAATTATCTATTTTATTATTTAACTCATTACCTTCCTTCCGTACACTCCGGACGATTGTTATTCAGCCGTGATATACCTATCGGCTCGTTTTAATTTATCGAAATAACTCGCTGAGTGAGATGGCCGTGATACGGGACTAAATTATATATATGCATGCACTTATACATGCATATGTATATACACTATACACGCATACACACACATGTATTAAAAGGATTGATCAGGTGCTGGCAAGCTCAAAATTAATTTCCTTTTCATAATAACATGAAAATATTCTAACAAACGATTAGCATTTTTCACATTCAGAATTAGAGGTACGTTTTCATGAACTTGGTATTTATTTCTTATTTCATTAAATTAGACCGTTAAGTCTAAATATGTGTATGTATATTTCTAGATTTATAAGGATACACACAATAATAAATTATTTGATTGAATAATAATAATGATAATTATTATGAAAGAATTAACATTACGCCCGGCAAACTTTGTGTACTAGTGGACGTTCGTAATCCGCGATTTTTTGCGAATGAACATTTGACACGCGAAAATAGTAAATTATTTACCGCCACTATCATTATGTATGGTGTAAGGCAGGAGAGATTATTGTACGGGAGCGCAATCACCCGTAATTCGAATCAGTTCGTCGGAACAAATGTCTAAAATCGTGTCAAACAGCGTTGTGCAAGTTCAGGCGTGACTTTTTATTTTCAGCATATATAATAATTCCTGTTTTTTTTTTCCCAGTCGTATATTTCAGGAAAATTGTTTTTATGAAGGTGTAAAGGACTATTAATAACGACAAAAAAAAATTATAATAATAAAAAAAAAAATAAAGTGTATAGTACCGATGCATAAAAATAGGAAAATTATATAGTTAATCAACGTATGTCGCTTATATATTCATAAACATGTAAATAAGTATTTCAAACTTGGGTCCAGTTAGCGAGTGTACTTATATTTAAGGGTAACAGCCAAGATGCAAAACATAGTCCCAACTATTGCTGTGAAATGTGTCATATGTACAAACTTTGAAAAAAAATTAATTAATTAATTAAATATTATTGTAGCATAAGATAATTAAAAATTGTTCTATATATATTAGGTTCATTTTAATTAGTTTATACTGCATAATGATAATTAATATACAAAGTTTCTGCTTAAATATAGCGTTAGTAGGTATAAATTAAGATACAATATTTAAATATTAACAACGTTGGGTAAATAACAAAACCCATAAATTACTATAATTATAATTATTATCGCCATTAAAATAATTATCGTTTTTATTATAACTGTTTATTATCATTACTATTATTATAATATAATTAAACATTAGTGTAACTTACGATTAATATAATTTACCATATATATATATATGCATGCACATACATGCATATGTATATACACGCACATACATGAATATGTATATACACGCACACACACACATGTATTAAAAGGATTGATCAGGTGCTGGCAGGCTCAAAATTAATTTCCTTTTCATAATAACATGAAAATATTCTAACAAATCATTAACATTTTTCACATTCAGAATTAAAGGTACTTTTTCATTAACTTGGTATTTATTTCTTATTTCATTAAAGGAGTCACATTTCAAGATAGTATAATGTACACTGGTCTATTAATTAATTATAAATTTTAATTCTCCAAGCGGTATGCAGTGTGACTATGTTTCTTTTTATTTATTAATTTCCTTACTGTTGCATACCTATTACTAATTCAATAAACGTCTAATATATTTTCGATCGGTCGTGTTTATTGTGTTGCTTGTTAATTAAAAATAGTTCTTATTTAACAAGTTACACGTGTCGATTTCTTTCTTTTTTTATTTCTTTTTCTTATCCTCGCGTTTTCGTTTTCGTAAATAGTACTAGTTTTACTCGTTTCGCCAGATGATGAATGACTCGAACGACGGGGGGTTTCGTAAATCTTACAAATCATACAGGTCCTTCACAGCCTGTGGCACCCTCCTATCCAAATTATAAATACTTACTTTCATTTCCTTCTGGTAGAACATCGCCATCCCTAACAGTTACTCTTCAAAATATTGTTACTGATGATACAAAGTCACCCCCCCCATTAAAAAAGCTTCTATTCCATCGACTCCTCAATCCTCATCTGCTAACTATAAATCTCAATCTAAAGCAAAAGAATCTAACAAATTCGTTTTTCCAAATTCTTCTAATAATAACACTCGTTCAGATACACGTAAAACTAAATTACCAAATAATATTAAATAACTCACCCACAATATTTATTATTATAATTAACCTACCAGTAATTATATTTCTCTTCTCGTCTTATCAAAACTTTCCTCCTCTAATACCTTATTATATTAAATTCGTATCGTATTTCCCATTTTTTTTCTCTCCTATTTTTTGGTTTCTTTTCGTGTCCTACACTACATGGTTTTTCTTGTGTATTATTCCCTATCCAGTTCCGTTTTTACCCTTTTTGCCTTACATTTTTATTCCACTATCGCTCATCTACACTATGTATAGGTCATAACTGGTTTTCGTGTCATCTGGTAAGAAGCACCTTATCTGGTAAATTTTTTTTTTGTTTCTGTATCCACCCACTTTCACTACATTTTAATTTTAATTCATTATTGATATGTCATCCTTAAGAATGTTACAGTGGAATAGCCGCAGCATCCAGAAAAACAAATTGAATCGCCAATGTTCTTTAGCCTCCAATCCGTATGATATTATCTTGCTCTCTTGAACCTGGTTATCAACTGATACCATTTTTTCATTACTCGGTTATCGTTTTTCAATGGTGGTGCAGCCATTTTAATTAGAGATATGTGCTATTGTACTCATTCCCTTGACTTAATTCTTCTTAATAGCTACTGCAATGCGGTTTGTATTTTTACTAAGTTTTTAAGTAGGAATACATATATTTTCGCATTCCACTGTCCGCCCAACAATATTTTCCAAGTTAACCTTTTCATCAATTTTATAAACTTCCTTCAAACTTCGTCCTTTGTAATAATTACTGGGGATTTCAACGGACACCATCCGCTTTGAGGTTCCTGTAATGTGAATGAAATGGGACGTAACCTGTTAAATATTATTTCCTCTACAAACCTTGCTCTTATCAATGATGGCCGGCATACAATCGTACCCTCCTTACATTTCTCTTCTAATTCCCTCGATTTATCTCTCGTCTCAAACAATCTTCTACTCTTCAGTAAATGGGGGTTTTGGATATTCCGTTAGGAAGTGATCACTTGCCTACGGAAATTGTTCTCGGTGATCCAACTGCAAACCATATTTAATTATAAACATCTAGAACGATTTATCTGAATTCTTCCTACTAATAGAGGCTTAGATTTCGCTAATTTTCTCGAATCCTTGTGTCAGCCGCTTTTAAGTAGTCCTGTATTTAATATTTCGGTATATAAAGAGTTTATCAGTCTATTGCAGTTATCGTTAAGTCGTTATGCTTCTAAAAGATTTTATCACTCGGGTAACCTGAATTTCCACCAATACAGTACGTATTGGTGGAACTATAATTGTGCCGTGCTTCAACACAAATTAAGTGTAGCATTTAAACAATTTCGTAGAATCAAAACCATATCCAATTATTTATCTTATAAACACCTGGAAGCAATTACTAGGCAAATTTTACTAACCAGTAAAAGGGAGAGTTGGAAAAAATTCGTTACTTCTATCAATCGTACGCAACCTGCTTCTCAGATATGGAAAAAATACAAATCATTTGTGAACTCCGCACGCTATAATCGTTTTTCACTTGATATGGATACTGATAGTTATTAAAATTTTGTCGACACCAGATATTACAAAACTTGCATACAATCCACATTTTACAAATAGCCACCTGGACAATCACTTTCCTTCCTTTCCCATTACCCTAACAGAAATCCAACACACTTTATCTCGTAATAAAAGATCCTCCCCTGGTATTTATGGGGGTCACCTTTCAAATATTAAATAATTTGCCAACTTCTGCCATACATATATTATTAAACTGCTTTAACTATTTTTTAAACTCTGCTTCATTTCCCGAGGAATGGTCCCTATTAAAAAAATCATACCTCTTTGCCTAATTCTTCATCTTACCACCCTATACCACTGGCCTCTTACCTAAGGAAAATTTTTGAAAAGATTTTCAAAAACAGAATAACCTGGTAGTTGGAAAATCGTTGTCTATTTCCATCTGGAATGTACGGCTTCCATAGTAATCTTAGCTCTTTAATCTCCGTGGCGCATTTAGTAGGTGATATATACAAATGTTTCATTTCCAAGAAGTATTTAATAACTTGTTTTTTAGACATAAATAAAGCATTTGATAACATCTCAATTCCTATCTTACACGAGTCTCTGACGAACTTGAATGTCCCATCCCATTTAAAGAAGTATTGTGTAACCTCTTCACCAAAAGACAGCTTACTTTCTTTCATTCCAATGTGAAACCAATAACTCGCATGGTGTACTTAGGTATTCCAGAAGGGTCCGTTCTCAGGCCTATTTTATTTAACATAGTATTGTTTAAACTTCTCAATACACCCCTTCCAGATACAGTGAAAATTTTATCTTTCGCAGACGATATAATAGTTTACGTCATGCACGATAATCTAGATAATGCTATCAAACTCTTAATACAACGCTTACATCCATAGTCCAAGTTTTGTCTAAATTTGGTCTTACTGTTTCGCACAATAAATGTGCTTCGATAATATTCTCACATAGAACCATCAATACCGACTCGCACGGAATTAAGTATAACAACAATCTCATACCCTTTGTTCATTACCATCAGTACTTAGAATTTATTCTTGATCGCAGGTTAACGTGGAGGTTGCATACGGAAAAAGTGTATACCAAGGCTTTTAAAAGAATAAGTATTCTAAAAGCACTGAGTCACACTCCTTGGGGTAGTGACCCGTTAACTTTACTACTTTTGTATAAAAATTTCATACGTTCTATTCTAGACTATGGTAGTTTTATTTTCGGAAATGTTTCTTTCTAGGCTAGATAAAATTCAAAACGAGTGCTTACGCAGATATTTTGGTGCTACCGCTGTACCTGCTCTCGAGATGGCGGCAAAGGTTCCCCCTCTATCTATACGAAGAATGTTTCTTTCAGATAAATTTCTTCTAAAAGCATTCACTCATATCGCCCCCTCTCTGTATATTTTATACTTAGAAATTTTTCACAACTGGCGTTTCTCTATACTTTGACGTCCTTTGTTGTGTCATTCCTTTGATCATCTTTCCAGGTACAGTGATATTCTTCTTCCATCCTACCCGTCTCCCTTCTATACAATTCCTTTCGAGTATAATACCGTTAGCCTTAATATCAACATACAACTGCTTTCCTCATTTAAGAACAATGTTCTTCCACTAACCGCCAATTATAATTTTTATTCTTGGATTAATAGAAACTATCCTAACTCTCTTCTAATTTTCACGGATGGCTCGGAGTGCTCTTTTTCAGTCGGAGCTGCATTCGTAATCCCCGCTTTCAACATTTCAAAAAAATTTACCCTTAATAGAATATGCTCCATTTTTACTGCAGAAGCTACAGTTATTCTTTAATTTCTCCCATATATATCTGTAAATCGACCATTTACTAATCTTCTGATCCTCTTCGATTCTAAAAGTTGTTTGCTGGCATTACAGCACTCACAGCTCAACTCTCTTTACCATCAATTATTTACAAAATTTCTAATTACATATACCGATTAAACTCTCTCGGTGTAAGAGTTAAATTTGTTTGGATCTCCGAGCATAGCGGTATCCATGGCAATAATCTAGCTGATCATTTAGTCACTTCAACGGTTACATTAGGGACTTTTTTGTTTTATACTCCTCCTCCTAGCGTACATTAAATATGCGCATAAGGAATACTGGAAAAATCTGTGTCCCGATCCATTTACAGCGAAACATTATAAATCCATTCAACCCGACATACCTTTCAATCCATGGTTCTACCATATTAAAGTTGAAACGATCAAATTGCGGGGTTTTATTACTACCATTTGTCGACTGAGGCTCGGCTGTAGTCGCTTTTCTTGCTTCGTTACACAAGTTGAAACTTTTTAGTTCTCCTAATTGTTCTCATCCTATGGATACCCATTTAGTGGCCGAAGCGGACCATGTTATCCTAGAGTGTTCCCATCATAGTAATTTTCGCGTTGCATTTTATCAAGCTCTTCACAGGCTTAAAGTTTCGTTTCCTATAAATATTGCATTTCTCTTAGCTCTTCAAAATGCTGAAGTGTATACAGCCCTATACTCCTATATTTTAGATTCTGGTATCATTATTTAATTTTACAACACCTACATTACTTCTTACTCTGCCTAATTTATAAGTAGCCCTCTCTTATTCATTCCATAATATGCAGACATGGGTAAACTGTATGAAATTCTCTCTTCCCTCCCCCCTCAAAAAAAAAAAAACATCACGTTTAGTATTAATGATGAGCTGTGCGGTATTTGGTAGATTATTCGATATGATATAGTAGCTGATTGTAGGTATGGTTCCGCGTTTGTTCGTGTATTAAGCTTTAATATTAGAAGTTTTAAACATTTAAATTATTTCATTTTTTTCATAAGTAATGAACAATTATCGTATAATTTTATAGTTCTTTCTGAAATCTGGTTATTTATGTAAGGATGAAGTTGATACGTACTAGATTCCTGATTATATTTCTATAGTTCAATGTAGAGATGATAAACGATCAGATGATGTGATGATTTACATACAAATAAACTTGCAGTATCGGTATTTGAATATTCTATTTAAAACTGGTAATATACTTGTATGATTTTTTTTTTCTTTGTAAACAATGTTTGTATTTTTTTCACGTAACGTTTCGAAAACACTTACAGTTTTCATTATTGAGTTTGATAATGAAAATTGTATTTTGGAAACGTTACGTGAAAAAAATACGAACATGGTTTACACCGAAAAATCATAGTCGTATGAATATCAACCGTGAAAGTTTAAATGTGTATTTAACCTGGTAATATAGTCGTGTTAAATGTTACTTTGTAAAATCATAGAATACTTACACTGATATGCATGTATCCGTTCCGTGATTCTTCTTCACCGAAATACATTCACGAGATTAATACAATATTTTAAGCTCCGTTAATGATTTGACCCATTATTACAGATGATATAAACATTAAACTTCTCTATAATTATTGCAGTAACGATTACCTTAATCTGTTATATTCGCACGACTTCATTAACATCGTTGATGAACCAACTTCTTTTTCGGTACAACAAGGCTTATCTCATTTTTGTATTGATCACCTTTTTCTTCGCGGTTCGGGTAATACTACTTTAAATTGTAAGGTTTCGTATAATACCATGCATGTAGATTTTTCCGATCATTTAGGTTTAAGTTTATTATTAACGTCGCGTTTTATATTGTGACAGTATTTCTTTCCTTGTCATTCTTAATTGATGCGAATCTTCCAGGTAATTATCTCATTATTACCGACTCCCAAAGTATTTTGAAGGCTATTGAAAACAGAGGAGGTGTCAGATTCATTGATTTCATTAATCATGTTGAAACTTAATCAGCTGGAAAACTTGAGTAAATTTGTGTCTTTCTTGTGGGTACCGGGACAACGAGGAATCTCCGACAATCAATTTGTAGATTCACTAGCTAAAGGGGGGGGTCTTCTAATAGTGTAGTATTCTCTACAGTTTCAGATCTTGATATTGCATTTTATACAGTCGGAACATAAGAAACTCTGGGAACAGACGTATATGGAGTGTATACAGCAGTCGCCTCTTACTAGGTACTACCAATTGCAACCGCCTCTTCCTAGATTTCCATGGTTCTACTTTTTTAAAAACATTAAGCGGAGAGGAATTGTACTTATCCGCAGATTGCGGTTTGCGCATTGCTTGTTGCCGAACCGACTGTTTCTTATGCAGCTTAGAGAAAATTCTTATTGCCCTCTACATGATGGTCGTGCAGTTTGCAATCCTGATCACGTGTTCTTCGAATGCACTTCTTTAAGAACATTACGCTTTGAACTGTATCTTAAATTACTGCGCGCATCTCGTAATGGTCCTCCTTATAACGTGTTGTCCCTTCTTCATCTCGAGAGTTTACATCTGTTTCCGGACATAGCGATATTTCTAGAGAAGTTGTACGAGTTTATAGAAATATGAATTAATAATTACAGTATCAGGTTGGGTAAGCTGTAAGGGCATCCCCATAAAAAAAATTATATTCTTCTTCCTTTATCTCTCTAGAGGGCGTAGTGTTGTTAAGAAACGACTGCATATGTTATTGATCTCCATGTTGATCTATTGTGAGCAACCAGCAGTGCTTCGTGCATGTTATGCCAGGTGGTCCGATTGATGATCGGCGCTGTGTTGGGTCCAGGCCAATCAGTGCGAAATGGCTGACTGGGCATGGTGATGTGGTTAACCAGGCATCGCGTGCGAAATATGCTACTGGTAATTTAAAGCAAGACATTTATCATATGCGGCAACAAATAAGGATAGGTAAATAAATATGTTTGTTCTGTGCGCGGTAGTTAAATTCCTTCTGTTTAAATTTAATTCAGCTGGATTCTGTACACCAACATTAAGTTTACGTTTTTCGTACGAGGTATTTTTAGGTATTTTTATAGAAATGTGTTGTTTATCAAAACCTTACATTTAGTAAATTAATTGTATACTTACTTCACCTAAATATATACGTGGTTGTAGTCGGTACTGCACGTCTGTATATATGAATGTATGTGTATGTATGTATTACGTATGTTTATAGAGTAATAATAATTACACAAACGTTTTTTACATACAGTCATGTTGTAATGTTATATGAATTAGTATAGTATGCGGACATATATATTTCTGCTTATTTCTCAGGAACGTATATATATTAGTATCCCTGACACGTGGAGTATTATAAGATCTTCGATTGTTTGCAAGAGTGCATAAGTGAGTCTTACGTCTTGTGACATGATATATAATAATAATAATAATAATAATGTGTCCGCCACTCGCGCAACATTGCGCATCGGTGGTTTTATTTTAATTGTTATCAGTATGTTTATAATACTTGTTGAAATGCATTCGATTTGTTTTGATTACTATTATTATTATTATTATTGGATATTATTTTTTTATTGTATCTAATTTTTATGAAATATCCGGCAAGTACCATATTTATAAGGTAGTTATTTATTTAATAACCACGATGGAATCTAACCGAATTTAAATTATTCGGAAAAAATCGACATCCTGAATACATTTGATTTGATTTGATTTGATTATTATTATTGGATATTATTTGTTTATTGTGTGTTTATGAAAAAACGCGATATAAGTAAGCGAATGCTCGACTTCGATTACTGGATGAACGAGAAATATTAATATTATATTTTTTTATTTATTCGTTTTATTGATTTAACACGTCAAGGTATTCGTGAAAACTTTCATATGTTAAATATCTGATGATTGTTTACGAAATATATATTTTTAATGTTCTCCATTCCTGATAAAATACTGGATTCACCATTGAAGGAATGTATATATAATATAAAAATATTAAATATATTTGTCGCATGCGTACGTGGACGTCTGTGTGTTTGTGCTTTCAAGTGTATTTTTATACATATATGGTCCATACGGTAACAAGTGCCGTAGCAACGATAGAAATGCAGGAAAACCCAGCAAAAGATGTGATCACGTCTCAAAAATATAGAAAAGGAAGTTTTCGACCGGGAGTTGGATGATTAGCCAATATCATAAATTATATTGTTTCCATGGAGCGCCAGCTGCTTTGTATTTTTCAGTGGCCGCCATTCACTATATGGCTATACAGGACTTGCTAGCCGAAGATTAAAATCGAGACGTAGCCTTTTACGTACAGTCGAAGAGCTGGAAAACTCTGCAAAGTCTAGAAGACTAGAAACTTGGAGAACTCAAAGCGCGAGTAATGTAAAACGGAATCTCTTCCAACGGGAAACGATTTAAATTTTGCTCTGTGGCGCACCTTGAACAGAATAAGGTGTGGAGTGGCACGAACCAAGTACAACTTGAACAATTGGAAAATGGCGGATGAAAATCGATGCGAATCATGGTGCAGAATAACGAACATTTACTCAAGTGCAACCTATTCGGCAACTTTGATGCAGATAAATTACATTCTGATATTGATGAAGAAATTGTAAAATTTCTGGTATATTAGTCGCAGAAAGGGTTATGACCGGATACGATATAATAATAATAATATAGAAAACTCTGAACCGAAATCGTTCAAGTTGTGCAAGAATTAAGACGAACTCTGTCAATAGATCAACAACAACAACAAAGTATATTTTCATAAGTAATAAACATCAAAGAAAATATAACATGGGTACAAACATTGTGTACCGGGAACACCTTACCACAATAACGCAGTAACAATATAAAGAATAAACCAAAACAAAACGTTAGATACTGCAGAAAAAGAGCAAATAAAAACCTGCGGCTAGAAAATAAACACGTTTTCTAATTACAAATAATACATGATAATATAGAAACTTAAGTCTAAACTACAAAAACATATTGTTTAAGTTGTAAGTTCTTAAATAATTAATATATATATATATATATATATATATATATATATATATATATATATATATAAAGTGGATTGCAGGTGTCGAAGGTGCTTACTAAGTAAAGGGGTTAAATTATAATTGAAAAAATTAAAAATTAATTACTGCTTAGAATCGTAATTGGCAATCGAGGAGACGAGTACATTGTTTTGGTATGAACATTTAATAAAAAATTCAGTCGATAGCTTTAGAACAAAATCTATAATATAGGGCAGGTCAGTAGCTTCGTGCATACTGTCGATTCTGGCATAGCGAGATGCATTGAGAATACATCTGAGGCATCTGTTTTGAATGATTTGTAACTTGTTAAAGGAGGTTTTTTGTATAGAGCTCCAGGAAGGACAAGCGTAGCAAAGTATTGGGCGGATTAGTGCTTTGTAGAAGATTATCTTGTTGTTAATGTTGAGGGTCGATAAATAGCCAGTTTTGAATGCGGTGAAATACAGACTATTGAACATCTGATGGAATGTAAACTTGCCGACATTCGGTGTAATAATAATGATTGCGGACCATAAGGCTTTACAATTAGCAGAATATTAGTGTTAAGAAAATTTAACGACTTCGATTCGAATAATATAGTAATAATAATAATAATAGTGTATATAATTAAACTATCTATAAATATGAAAGAATTAAAATTTTCGTTAATTTTTTCGCTGAAAATAAATACGAGTGAATTCTTTTATTTCATAAACTCGTTAGTGATGTCAAATAAAAAATAATAAAAAAATATTTTCATTCTCGTCAGAATTTTTTTTTTTTTTAGAATTTACGTGTATAATTATTTTCTTTTTCTATAATTTCATTTTACCTATTCTTTTTCAATGTAATTTTTAATAAGCGTAATTCTAACGAATTCTAACATTTTTCATTTCGATTTACAATGTGACTTGTGTCGATTTAATGTAATAAAGAGGTGTGAAATTGTATTTTCGTTTACACACAAGTAGCTCCAAATAACAATTTAACGTAAAATATTCGACAATATTTTCAAGCGTATAAATAAGTATGCACCGTTGGTTTATAATTATCATTATTATTATTATTGGGTTATTTTAAAATGTTGTGTTTTCACGGTCGGTGTTGAACCATTTAAAGTCTGGCACTAGTGCCATGAACCTTCAAATTTGTCTATTTGCATATCAGTGTTATTTATTTTACTTTTCCTTTTCCTATTTTTGCTGTTCTATTTTTACGATCGGTATTTTCTACCCAGACGGATTCTCTTGAATTAAGTTTGTGTACCTGAGATACTTTGCATGTATTCATAAGCAACTGTCAACTAATAACTACATCTCTCTCTCTCTCTCTCTCTCTCTAAACATAATGTTTATGTGTTTATAACATCTCGCATATTTTATAAATAAACCCGATTATACACATAATATATAAATATGAAAAACATGTATGTATCTATTTGTTATGAATACGTACGTGTGTGTGTGTGTGTACAAGATACATGAGTCATTTATGAGTGACGGGAAATTTTTATAATCTTATTTTTAGTTCTATTCTGACTACATAGTCCTTTACTGTGTTAGTGATTTATACTGATAACTTGTATTTATTATTATTATTATTATTTTTCCGATCAACTTGGTATTTCCTGTGTCCAAAATTATTGCATTCGCTGTCGATGTTGATTTTTATGGCATGCTTTATAAACATCGAGGAAAGTCCCTACAATTTTCTTTTCGTCTCAGTTTTACGTAGGATAAAATGAATTTTAAATTAATAATTTATTCAACACAACTACTATCATTACTAAATTTCTCCTCTATACACGGTACATAAACTTTTAATATATATATATATATATATATATATATATATATTTTTATATAATAAGGAATATTTAGTCGACATTAAAAGTTTCGATTCTAGAAATATTTATATAACGCGTTAAAAATTATCTAGTCATCTAAGAAGCTATATTATTATATACGAAACATTATATTTTATCATCTCTACGAATGTTTTTTTTTTCTTTTTTTAAATTATTTTAGTAATCAAAATGTATAATTTTCGATAATGCATGATTGAATGAGTTAATGAATCATTTTTTATTATGATTCGATTTTTCATTCGTTCTCGTCTGTACGATTTATGACAAGATATCCCGTACGTTATTGACGGCGGAATTAAGCTGCCCTATAATTATTCGCTTCCATTTTATCGTTTTTGTGTATGTGTGTGTAAGGAAAAGATTACCGTTGTCGTCCAATCATTTAAAATTAAACTCAGCATTTCTGTTAATTTATTTGATCATGTTTCCATAGTCGCATAAAAATTTTTTTAATCTTCCGTGCCATGTACTGTTACAATGGAGTCATTACTCCATTAGCTATATTGATTTGAACATTACAAGTTGAACAAGTAGGAGGATCGGTTTTGAATAGGATATAAGAATGAGTTGAACGAGTGTGACCTATGCGGGCACGGAACAACATCACTCCATCCTGTCTTATGCGATAAACATATTTAATAGGCAAGATACCACTATGTTGAGGTAAACCGGAAAATCTGGCTGTTGCTTGTTCCTTAAATTTATGGAACATGCAGTGATGCATATCGGAACATGTTGCTGCAAGTAATTATGCAGTAGACATGAATGCGGCTTCTTTCGCATCTCGATCTGCTTCTTTATTCCTTCCACATCCCTATGTCCAGGAATCCAAAGTACATCATGGACCTACAGACTTTGCTTGCTGATTGTCGAATTAATTTTCACGACCAATGGATGCTTTTATCAACAAGATTTATGATACAGGTCTTATTTCACAAAAATGGCTGAAGTCGACTTTTATCCCAAAAAATCAAATGCAAAATCATCCTCAGAATTTAGACTAATTTCCCTTATGAGTCATTTGTTGAAAACATTTTTTAGAGTATTGCATGCAATAATCTATAGAAAATGGGAAGCACATTGTGGGGATACTCAGTTCGGATTTAGAAAAGATGAAGCTCTTTTTTGTATGAGACAGCTATTGCAGCAATGCTATGATCATCGTCAAGATGTCTACATATGCTTCATTGATTACGAAAAGGCCTTCGATACAGTAAAACAAGGCCCGCTTATCAAAATTCTGATAGAAACAGGACTGGATGGGAAAGATATTCGAATAATAAAGAATCTGTATTAGCAACAAGAGTCGGTGGTAAAGGTAAATCAAGACCTGAAGACTAAAACCCTCAAGATCATGAAAGGTGTAAGACAGGGTTGTATACTCTCACCCCTCTTGTTTAACATATATATATAGAGAGAGAGGATTTTTCAACTAGCATTACAAAACGAAAGTTCGGAATAAAAGTAAATAGGAAAAGAATTTGTAACCTCAGATATGCAGATAATTCAGTAATTATAGCGAGATGTCTTCAGGAGCTACAATGTATGTTAGACCAACTCTCTACGATAGGGCAAAAATACGGAATTCGAATTAATTCATTAAAAACTAAATTCATGGTTATTAAAAGAAGTAGTGAAAAGGTCACTGGTCATCTAATCGCGAATAATAATCTAATTGAGAGAGTTACCAGTTTCAAATATCTGGAATCAGTAATAAAATAAAAACTAGAAGATGATGAAGAAACAAGAGCAAGATGTGGAGTGGGAAAAGAAACCTTTCGAAAAATAAAAAAACCTTATGCTTGCAAATGATTTGCCACTGCAGATAAGACTCAAAGTTATAAACTGTTACATGATTCCGTTACTCTTGTACGAAATGGAAACATGGACTTTAAAAGCCAGTACCATTAGACGTTTGCAGGCCACAGGGATGTGGCTCCTTAAAAGGCTATTAAGAATCTCGTGGACCGAAAAAGTTTCAAATAACAGTGTACTGAAAAGAGCTGGTGTTGAAAGGAAAGTAATAAAAAATGTTTAAAAAAGGAAAATGGCATATTTAGGTCACATTCTAAGAGGAGAAAAGTATGACATTCTGCGCCTAATATTACAAGGAAGAATTGATGGTAAAAGACCAGTTGGTAGAAGAAAGACCTCGTGGATAAAGAACATTAAAGAATGGAGCAACATCGACGATATAGGTACACTTTTCTAGGCAGCAAAGAAGAGAAGCTATTGGGAATAGCCTACGTACTGCATAATATATGGCATCCAAAGAATAAGATATATATATAACAATTATCATTTAGTATTATCTCACACTAATAAAAACATTTTTTTCCCTCCAAATTCTGATAACACATAAAAATGCACAGTTAATGCTGAAATAATTTAATGAGAAGTAAGTCTTTTTCTTAAAAAATTGCACTTGACTCAGTATTAAAAATTTCACAAATATATATATTTGTCTGTGTGTGAAGTTTTATTAATAACGAGAAATTACATATATCTATAATGATTCACAAAGATTACTTTTAAGTCAGAATATTGTAATTTAATTTTTATAACGGATATATCAACTAATCGTTCTTTATTTTTTTTTTTTACGTTTATACTGCAACTGTTAAGAAACAATAACTGCGTTTTCCGAGTGACCATAGTTTATTATAAATGTAAGAAAAAGCGTTCCAACTTCCATAGCGTCGTACAGTTGTTAGCTAATCATGGGAACTCAGTATATCATAAGGCCATCGGCGTTTTAGTCTTCGCGTACGCGCTAATTGATTTTCTGCTGAGGCTGATATTAGAGCATTACTATTGTATGTTGTGAAATTTTTTATATCTAGTCTTGACAACCTCTGCGACAATCGATACGTTTAGATCTCGATGAATTATTTCATTCGAAACGAACCACGGAGCATTAATTATCTTTCTTAATATTTTGGATTGTACACATTCGTGTTTGATGATTTACAGCAACCCCATAATTCGGTTGTTATATGGAAGGACTTTGCTTGTAGCATTATTTGGATCGATGATCAAGTAGCCGAATCAAAACAGAGTATCTCTTTCGTAGCTCTTGATTCTTAACAGTTAAATGATATCTCCAAGTTAAACGGCTATCGAGATAGAAGCCAAGATAGCGGACACGATCGGAGCTAGGAATAATAGCATTATTGATACGTATGGGATTGCACGTTCCTCTTCTAAGTGTAAACGTGACGTGATGACATTTACTGACGTTTAGGCGAATACGCCATTTCATAAACCATGGTCGAGTAGATCAACATGTTGCTGTAAGGTGGACAGGATCTTCATGTCTTGATAGTACTAATGTACACAATAGCGTGTCAGGATGCCGGGGTATATCTGCCGTATAGATCATATATAGTTTGTTTGCAAACATTGTATTATATTCTTTACATCGGCTGGACTAAATGATTGAAATGGGGATGTAGATGTACAGTTAGCAATACAGGTGAATAATCAAAGCAGTGGTCAAAATCGTTATTTATTCCGAAAGAATCTTTAAAGTGGCTTGAGGAAACATGTATCTAGAATATCCGGTTTCTTATTGATAGACGTAGGCTAGTATGTGGGTTGCATCGGGGATGTAATTATTTTGTAGTGCACAGTTGAGAAGTTGGAATCCTCGTTGGTTAGTAAATCTACACTTAAATTGTTGATGTTTTGAGTTAAAATCACCTCCTGCAATGAAGTGTGTAACAAGTTGTTTAAAAAGTGACTGAAACTCATTGGATGAGATTTTGAACTTTGGAGGGCAGTATATTGAAGCTATATGAGAGCTGAGTTCTTCAATAACAACGTTAACTATGGTAATCTGGATTGCTGGAGAGCAAACTGAATGTATAACATGGTGTTTGATTTGGGTTACGTATAAATATAGCTGTTCCACCGTGTGGTTCATCATCAGGATGATCACCTCTATAGGTAATATAATCAGGTACAGTGAATTTGATTTTGCTAGTAAAATGAGTTTCAGTAATAAGTGCAATATCTATAAGTTTGTCGTGTAACATATGGTTTATTTCTTCAAAGTGGTTACTAAAACCATTTGCATTCCATAGGAGGATTAATAGGGATTGTTGTGTGAATGGTCTCATTTGCTAAGTAATCGAGGAATAACATCTGCAAGGAGTGTTGACAGCAGGTAAATAAGATGATTAATTATAGTTTTTAATTTATTAAGGAACGTTGTAAACATTGATGTATCACACAGTTGATTGGCTAGAGGTGGAGTTTGATGAGACTGGGGAACTGGCGAGATTGTTTCATGTATTTGGGAATGATTTGTATGTAAAATTTGGTGATGTCTCGTGGTTGTTCATGATGAGTGTGGTTATAGTGGTAATATTTCTTGGTATGACCATAACATTAAGGTATAATTTTTTTCTTACGTGGTTCCTCTATCTTAATGCACGTGTTTAGTAGGTACTTGATATCAAAGATGGATTCATTATTAGGTTGCTGGCTTAGTATTTTGATTGTGTAGAAATCTCGCTAGTTTTAGTTAGGTGAATAGGATTTATTACGGATTCATTATTACTTGGTTGCGGAGAACGATTCACGAAGAGGTCACGTGACGATAGCGGTGACGGGTTTCGCGATCGAACTATCATTTTATCTAAGTGCCCAGTTGCACGGAAACAGCAACGCCCGTGTGAGAGTTAGGCGCATAAGGATATGAATAACTATATACGAGCACTGACAAGAATACAAGTAAATAGGATATAATATTTGATGACAGATGAGGTGATTACGTGTGGAAACACGCGAACCGATAGTATCGACACGTTTTAGCGTATGTATACCGAGTACGGATAGATAAAACGTAAATGTCCCAATAAATACACGCTTCACGACGACAAGCGGACACGCACGCACAAATACAACGTTGAGATAACGACGATATCGATAATCGACAATAGATAAATAAAAATCGATTTTTAAAATCACATTTCTTTTACATAATGTAATAGATATATTTAATGTTTTTCTCATATGCAATAACGCAATGTAATGTACTAATTATAAATCATTAATTATTTTCAATTAATTATAATAAAATTATAGTCTAAATAGCTGTTTATATTTTAAATGTAATTTGTTTTAAATTTAATTATCCTAACTCGCAACAGGTCTTTTAAAACATAAAAATATATAAAATAATGTACGATGCATGATCTTTCAAACGTAGTAAGAACTGTAAAACATTTGAAAAGTAATCATGAATAATGTAAATTACGAATTATTCTAATGAAAAATTATAAAAAAATACAAATAATAAAATCGGATATCGTTTGAAAATAAAATAGTTGTTTATTGACTTATTACTCGGTTTAAAGCAGTCAGCTGTTAAGTCGGTTTCGCTTAGACGATTTAGTCAGATTTATACTACGAAAACAATTTAGTCACTTATTGTAAATAAGCTACTTATACTTAGTTACTTTTTCTTAATAGCGTAGTTACTACTCGTTATACGATTATTGAACGGGTAATATAATGTTCGTAGACTTAACATCTAATTTTAGTTGGTTTATAATAAATTATTCGATTCTTTAATAACATTTATTGATTATACAGTGTTTTTCTTTTTTTATAATAAATGGTGTAAAATTCATTATTTTTAAACGTATATTTTTAAAAATTAGAATGTATTTGCAATATACAGATGTTCGAATGTTTTAAAATTTCCGTGCTTATTTCACATACATATATGTGTATATAATTAAATTATTGATTTGATATGTGTGTAATATATTACTGTGAATAAGTATTAATTCCAAATTAGTGACATAAATAACATAATGAAATATAGTTTAAAATAATACAGTTTTAAACAAGTACTTGAATATATGACATTTTCAAGTAAATTTAATTTTGAAAATTAAATTCTTTGCGCTGGAGAAGAAAATTTTAATTTTTTAATTTTCATGACTGTCTTAATATTACCTACATTCAAAGGTATTACGGGGTACTCTAGCAGCTTATAAAATGCTTGCCAAACCCATTTTTCCTTTTCTATTAAAGCGTTGATAAGAAACTTATATATATTTATAATATTTATTGGCTAACAAATTCATAATCGCCTTTTTCGGTGACCATTATATTTAAGCCACAGCCATTTGCTTGATTCCTACGGTAACGATTACACGCTATTAAAACTTTAAAAACAGATCTGTTGTTTTTTTTTTATATATACAAGTTGCACAATTTAGCAAAAAGTACATTAAGATAATTATCATGTTAACGCGTCAAAATTATATATACCGGAATGTTCAATTCTATGTGTTTACGAGGTTTATAATAATTTGGATCTTGTTAAATACGGTAAATATAAATTTTTAATTACAACGTTATAAAGAAAACATGTCTAATTGTATTATTAGTGACCTTTAACCATAATATCAATATTGAAAAAACAATACAGGAGATAATGAGATCGAGTAAGATAATCCTATATATTATAATTATAATTTTGTTTAAAATTAACATTATCATTTGATATTCACTTTTAATGTTATGTATATATCTGCATTGTACCGTGACAATAAAGCGTATCTGATATTTATATATATATGTATATTACATTAATGTATTTAACTTATTATTTTTACGTATATATTACGATAATAAATAGTCGGGATAGCCTAATGGCTAGAGCATGGACTTCTATACGGAAGCTACCGAGTTCGAATACGATCAGTGACGCAAAAATTATCATCAGAAAACAAAAGTATGAATAATCCTAATATTATCGCGTAAAAGGCAATGGCAGACCACCACACACAACACCATAAGCGCGCTAGTAATTATATATTACACTATAAAAAGACGTGGGCTGCATTAGGTTGTGACAACAAAGCGATTACAATCAGTTCTGCTGTGTGTGTGTGTGTGTGTGTGTCTATTATGTTAGCGTCATATTATGATTGCCTTGTACGTTACTTATACTGTAAAACAAAATATGAATATGTAAGTGGTCGCCTACCTCCGATACGGAGACGGCACTTAATAATGATTACAATAATACATATTGTCACAATATGTGAATAAAGCAATCGATGGCGATTGTGAAAATTATGTATATATATATATATCGTATCGTATGACGTCTATAGATTGAGCACTAAGCTGGAATGCCAATCTAAGGAATAGCACGCACTGATGTATATCTAACAAAATATTACCTATTTTTTGAGTACTGACCGCAAAAGCAACTCGTCGACCTCGAAGTGCTCCATTATTGGTGTCCGTATCTACCATGGCCAATTCGAATTCTATTTAAGACACGCTATTCCTTTTTACGAAGAGTTTCATTCCCGGAGGTCGATCTTGTCGACAAGAGCACTATTTGACGTCCATTCATTAGCGTATTATTCTTTCCAGAGATGTGAATACTACTGATGTCCATGGAGATTTTCGGTATTTTAATCTGACTTTGGGAGCTTCTTTTATGAAATTCATAATTAAGAAGTTCTCATTTTGCTCGAGCTTTGCTGAAGTATTTAAAGAACTTATTCTCCAAATATTAGGAGAAGAGATTTTAGCAAGAACCGTGTTTATGAATGTGTAACATGTATAAATAACAAGTTAAATATATTAATGCAATACATGTTTTTATATATATATATATATATATATATATATATATATATATAAATTTAGCATCGACAATAAGGTTTACATTTTTACACGCGATACTAGCACTAATGCAGCTATCGTCATCGTGTTGGAATTCATTTGTGAATATTGAGATTTTAAGATGAGAGATGGATGTTGAATTCTGCAATTATTTCGTATTATTATTTGATCGGTTTTCAAATTGCTTTTTTCGAAAAAAGAACTTGCTCGAATCGAAAAGTTGCAATTCTTACATGCTCCCTGTACGTAATATACTAAGCAAGCTATTCACAACACTATCACGAATACAAATATTTTTCATGAGTACACGAAAGACCAAAGCACATTATCCATTTTTCACTATCAGTTATTTCAGTGTGTAAACTGTAACCGTTTGTGGCACAGTTAAAAGAGTTCACAGTTTATAATTACCGTGCGTGGTTATAGTCTGTGTGACGTTTAAAATAAATGTAAACGCACCGAAAGAAAATTTAATGTACATTATTTAAAAATTAACCAAGTACGATAGATTTTAAAATAAAAAACTATTATTATAAACGAAAAAAAAAAGTTAAATGTACATATTAAAAAGGCAGAAAAAATTAATTGCAACAAATATTAAAAACCTAAGTAACAAAACTCGGAAAGGTACCAAAAACAATGAAGCATTTGGTCTACGGTTCAAGAATTACATTCGCCAGTTCAATATAATACCGTTAACACCGGGGAAGTGTCTAATTCACTGAGCCCGCCATGGCAAAAAGCCAAACTTAGAGGTGATAAACACCTAAAAGCTATCACTAAACAGATAAGATGTCCGTTAGAGCGTGCTAAACAAGAAAAGATACGAATCGGTCACACTAGGCTAACGCACGGCCCACTGATCAATGGAGAAGAGCAGGTGTTGTGCTCTTACTGTTAACTATCTGCACTAACGGTAGGACGTATAATCCTTGAATGCCGAAAATTCGAAAACCAAAGAAGGGAAACGTCAATTGTGAGGTAGACCATGGCAACTTTACATCACATTCAACGGACATCAAATCATCCGATCGCAAACTCCATAAATATAATCGTACAGAACTGTCAAACGGCGATAACCTTCGTATGGATTCCGGGCCACGCAAACATACCAGGAAATCATATGGCCGATCTAGCAGCAAAAGAAGCTTCCAAAATGCGCCCAGCACTGCGTATTAAGATTCCACTCAGTGATATCAAGGAAGAAACCAAGGGCCTATTTTATAGGTTGTGGCAAAAAAGATGGACGGAACAACAAAGTACATCACACCTGCACACAATAAAACCGTCAGTTCGCGAATGGAAGTTTCAACCTGAAGACCGAAGGGATCAGGTGGTGCTGTGTCGACTCCGGATCGGTCATACGCAACTTACACATGGACACATATTCCAAAAATTAGTCCCACCAACCTGTGATAGATGCGACGTTCCGATTACAATTCACCACCTCCTAACAGAATGTCCAAAAATCCCAAAACATTCTTCCTTAAATATTTCATCAATTCTGGCCCAAGATTCCCCATCCGTTTCATCCTTTCTTGTTAAGCTTAGATCGGTAAACCTGTTTAACAAAATTTAAATTTGCTGGCCGCGCTCCTAGCCTCGCTGCTGTACATAGCGCGAAAAAAAAAAAAAAAAAAAAAACGCCAATTGTCGGATTCAGTATAAACGAAACGTTACAAGAAAAAGAAGACATGTCACAGGAGCTAATAAATTTTTTAAACATGCCGAACTTACTTAAGTTAATATAATTAAGTACGTTACTGTCTAATAATATTTACCTTTTCACTGTTTTCATAAATATAAGACTTTAATTTTATACTGTATCAAGGGTGCAAATGACCAGAGTAATCGAGCGTAGTTTAAATAAAATATATTCATAATAATAATATTTTTAAAGATTGAAAAATTGATAACATATAATATTGGTGTTTCGTAAGCGGAAAATTGCGTTCTATAACTAATTTATTATTGACGCAAGTAATAATGTTTACGATTTTTAAGAAATAATTTTAATCTTCGTTCGTTTGTTGCAGAAAGCTAAAGAAGAACTTTTCACTTGTTTCAGTAGTCTAAACACGTTTACCGAATTACCTAAGAAAGTGAAAGATGCTAGCCCCATCGGAGATGTAGATTTAGTATTTGCGGAATATTGCAAGTAAGTAAGGGTTTCGAAATTCGCACTTTATCTTTTGACGATATTCGTAAAAAAAATTATTTCGAAAAAGTGAAGCTAAAAACTTCCAAAAATTTAAAATTCCGCGGACTTTAATTTTTTTTGTTGAATTAAACGAAGACATATTTTTATTTAAATTGCTTATACGAAATCGACGATGAGCTATGACGTATTTTAGATGAATTTTTTCCTAATTGCTGTAGAAAATTTTATTTCTGTATAAATATTAATATTGAGCTTAATGAAAAAATTTTAAAGTGTATGTAATCATCACCCGTATGTTCGTATATATTATATAGAGCGACCCTGAGAAGATGGACGATTTTGTTTTTTGAATAGCGCAGTTGATACCACTGCTACAATGCAAACTACGTGCTCCCCACGTTTAGTGTATACATGAGAAATTCGTTTTTGTCCAGTTTAAGTTATCATGACATCCTATAACGAGAAGGGGTGCCTGTTTTGCGTGAACATTATTTTCGGCGTGAATCGATCACGGCAGTACAAAGAGAGTTTCGAAAAGAATTCAAAGTTACGGGGTTTTTTGTGTGTGAGGATACCTTAAGAGCCGCATTTACAAAACACGTCCACGAGATATCCACGAGATATGGAATACCTGAAAACTGGGATTTCTGAAGAAATTTAAAAATTCAGCGACCTATGGTCGAAGAAATGTTCGAAAATTTTGTAAAGACTGAATGAATGTATTGTTACAAATGGAAGTCATCTGAACGATAATATGTTCCACAGATGATTGTAAGCTAATCTCTCGTTTTCCTATTTTTAAATGAAATTTCATTCAAAAACTTTGGTCGAGTAGATTTTGAGTTATTCAGAAACAACAAAACCGTCCGTCTTCTCGGGGGGTCACCCTATATATATATATATATATATATATATATATATATATATATATATATATTCGAAAATTCAAATTCTTAAGAATCAAACCACGCTACTTCAGATACCTACATTTAAATGAAATTACCGTCTCTCCATTCGAACCCATAAATCCATCTCGAGATAACAATATGCAGACTGTGTCTCGCATTCTAAAGGGTTATCAAATCTAAAAAAAAAAAAAAAACAATTTAGCAATCAAAGACACCGCTCGAAACATATGGAAGACGAAGTTGAACAACAAGTAGTTAAGACAAATTAAAGTTTTACTAGAACATTGGAAAACTTCACATCGCGCAAACAGGCGAGAAAAGATTGTACTATGTGTAGAATCCGCATCGACCACACTAAACTAACCCACGGACATTTATTGCAAAATGAACCTCCACCATCATTTTGTCGCAGTCAGAATTTGTCCATTGAACTTCTCCATATGTTCAAAACTGAACGAAGAACGTGAAAAAAGCCTTTTCATATGAACAAATAAGAAGAATTTCTAAAGAAGACGCGCTTAGTAACGACAAAGGTGCCGTACAAAGTACTTTCCAATTTTTAAAAAGTATGAAACTATACCAGAAGATATAATTTTTAATCTACGTATGCTAGAATTATTTTAAATTACTAAAGTCTGTAATCTTAAAGAAGATATAATTTCTGGAAAATTATCTATAAGTATTTTTAATATACATATGGCAGAATTATTTCTAGAACTATAATATTATCTATAATTATCTAAATTGTACTATATTGTATACGTAAAAATGACCTAAAAGTCGAAGCGTCTTTACATAAATATATAATTTGAATTTGAGGCGTGTTTTTTTTATAAATATACTATATTGTTACTAGGGTGCATGTGGTGTTGTGCCTGGTGGTTTGTCATTTCTACGCGATAATACTCGGATTATTTATATTTTTATTTCCTGATCATAATTTTTGCGTCGCCGATCATATTCGAACTCTCGGTACCTTCCGTATAAAAGTCCGTGTTCTAGCCACCAGACTACCTCGACACCGTATATATATATATATATATATATGTGTGTGTGTGTGTATTAAATATTTTGCTGACAAAGCATGCGCGTATATATATATATATAACATATTTACTACCGACGCGTGCGCATTATATATATATGTGGAGGGGAATACCATGTGTAATATTTTGCTACGAATACCATATTAGCCTATGCCAAAAACATTGTAGAAATGGTCGTTCAAAAATCGCTCCGGAAATTTTTAAAAATCGAATACTGAATTTTGAATTCGCATGAAATTAATGTTATAATGACTGATCTGGATGTCTACTTTCATCTAACGCCAAGCTCAACACTCTGTCTATCATAGAACCACTACTATCAGCTCAAAACCCCTAAACCTTTCAACCTCCGATGAGTATTCGGTTTATAAATAGACTGTAACGTCATTTGACACGTATTTGAATACTTCCTAACTTTTTTATAAAACTTTTTTTCTATTACGAATCGAATAAAATCGAAGGGATAAAAACACACCATCAAAGGTATTATTTATTTTTCTTTAGTTATAATAAAAAATTAATTCCATCGTTCATTCGTTTATCAATGACATTGACAGTTTATTTTTGCCGGTTAAGAGGTCGGGTCTATTGATGCCTGCGTTGTTCAGATCACGTTTATCTTTAAGAGATGGTTATTGGGAAACCCCCTTAGTTAATAGAGTGGCTGTGAATAGCATTCGCTACGCGGACGATACAGTGAAGATTGCAACGAGCCTTACAAACCTACAAGAACTAATGAACGCGTTTAATGAAAGCAGTAAAAACATGGGCGTGCGTATAAACACAGCAAAAACAAAATGGATAGCTATTAGTAGTGCAAAGAACACGGTTAGCGGAGCATACTGTTTCTCGAAAATGTAACGATCAAAAAGATCAGATCGATCAAATATCTGAGATGTCATATCAATGACAGATGGGAAATATCCACTGGGATAAGAACCAGAATTGAACAGGCAAGAACACATTTTCAAAAAACGAATAAAATTCTGACAAACCGGAATTTGAAGAAAGATTTGCGGATACGCCTACTACAATGTTATGTTTTTAGCGTTCTGCTAGCGTCGAATCCGGGAGGTATCAGTGGCATTATGTAAAAAGTTTATAAATCAATAATAAAGCCAATTTGGACATATGGCATTATGTGGTACTGCATCTAACTCCAATATAGCTCTTATGGAAAGGACATAAGCAAACATTTTACGTGACGACATCTTAAAGGACTTGAGGATAAGTTCTGTTAAAGAAGAGATCGGCAGCTCAAGTGCAAAATATAAGGAAAGACTCGACTAACATTTAAATATATTAGCAAAGAACCTGCTGACAGACTAAAATTCAATCGAATACACAGATTCAATCCTCTCCAGCTTCAACATCGATCCTGATTACTCACAAATCATATAATTATAGATTTCTTAAAGTAAAGTAATCGTAAATAAGTAGGATCAGCATTCATTTGGGGGCTCACCTCCTTCCGAGTTTTGATAAAATTATGTATTCACTGCTGCTTTTGTTAAATACAGGTTGCATGCATTTAAAAAAAAATGGTCATAAAATGGGCCAGTGCAATGGATAAATAATAATTATTTAAAAAAAAATTGTGAACGACAATAAATCGAATTTTGTATTATATTCTTCCAACGATGTATTTTTCTTGTATTTTCTAAAATCTCTCGGATTATAAAGTATTATAAATATATATAAATATTTTATATATGTATATCGATGTCACAAATCTTCGAATAATGAAAGCTCCTTCAAATATATATTGCACGTTTATATGTATTAAATTATATATATATATATATATTGCGTGAATGCTCGTATAAATATATATTATTATTATTTAAAAAAATAAATAGAATATTTATACAGAAATAGTTTATTTTATATTAAAAAACTATTTATTAATGAATTAGTTATAAAAAAATAATAATTTAATTGAAAATAATAAAAAAAAAACTAACCTGACCGGATTTGTAATTACTTGCCAACCATCCTTCTTCATTTAATTTTAACCGTCTTGATCAAGAAACTAACAACTGAACTTTTAAACTGAAAAACTAGAACTCCTTTGAAAATAAACAACCATCCCTTTTTATACCTTTTTCTTAAGCCTTGTTAAACAAAAAATTACTCGATTCTCTTCATTATTTACTGGCTAAATTAATTTTTACTGGCTGTATTAACTAAAATTATTTGGTCAAACTAATTTACTGGTTTTTTCCATTGACTAACTAAAATTAATTTTACTGGCTAAACTTTTATTAACGAATTAACTATTATTATTGTATAACAATAGTCTATCCACTACAAATCCGGTCTTGTTTTACTATAATAATTTGAATATATTTTACTTTCATTAAATAAATAATTATATATATATATATATTGTTTTATTATATTGATTAAATTAAATATTAGTTTTCCACCTTCAATTTAATAAATTTAAATTTATTATAACGTGAACATACGGCGATCGTCGCAATATATATATATATATATATATATATATATATATATATATATATATATGATTACGATTATATATACCACGTTGAATGCATCGGTTCTCGTCAGATCACCGAAGTTAAGCAACATCGGACCAAGTTAGTACTTGGATGGGGTGACCGTCTGGAAAAGCTTGATGTTTATGTCGTCGGAATAGTGGAGTGACTAAAACCACGGACTTCTATACGGAAGGTACCGAGTTCGAATACGATTGACGACGCAAAAATTATCATCAGAAATAAATAATCCTAATAATATGATTGCATGGAAGGTAATGGCAAACCACGACGCACAATACCATATGCGCGCTTGTAAACAATATAGTACACTACAATAACACGCGGGGCTGCATTGTATCGTGTGAACAAAGCGATTACAATCAGTTCTCCCGGGTGTGTGTGTGTTTGTGTCTACCTACGCCAAGGTCATATTATAATTGCCTTGTACGCTACTTACACTGTACAACAAAATATATAGTAAGTAGTCGCCTACCTCCGATACGGAGATGGCACTTAATAATGATGATATATATATATATATATCGGTATTATAAAAGTTCCTTAAAATATATAATACATTTTAAATCGGAAATTTTCGGTTAGCTCCATCATCATAATATAAAACAATTCGTACTAATAAATAAATATTTTTCTGATGCCGTGATTATTATTGTTATTAGTTATAGTGAACGATAATAATTCTAATTATTTATACAGCTTACTCTAAATGTACATAAACTGTTGCTATATTTCCCCTTGAAAATATATTTCAAAGATCAATATTTCTTCCAGATAATATTAATTCTGCGCTCCACCTCTTTTCTTGTACTATTATTCGACGATATTAACTGACCTAAATAAATAGTATTTTTTACTTTTTGCATTACCTTATTATTTAATTTCAATTCTTTTGTTTCAGATCCGAAGGTTAACATTTTCGTTTTATCCCGATTTATACTTAAACCTGCTTCCTTCCCTATCTCATTTAGTTCATTTAACATAATTTGTAATTCCTCCACCTTTCCGATATCAATACGATTGTTCAAAAATTTTCCATTTATTTTAATACACTTATTTTCCAGTCTAATTTCCTAAACACTTCCTCAACGCTGCGTTGAACAATATTGGTGAAAGCGTGTCCCCCTTCCAGTTTTATCAGTTATTATTTTTGCTCTCATTCCTGTATACATATCCCTTATTATTGCTCTATAGTTTTTTGGAACCCCTTGCTTTTTTTAGTGCTGTTAGTAGGAAATAGCGATCAAGCGAATCGAAAGCCTTTGTGTAGTCTATGAAAACTAGATTTAGATCTATTTGAAATTCGTTACACTTTTCTATCAATTGATTTATAACCTGTAGATGATCTATCGTTGAATATCCATTACGAAAACCTGCTTACTCCGGAGGTTGTTCAGCATTTATTATATTTTTGATTCTATTTGTCAGTACTTTGGAAAAAACTTTAGATACGGTAGAACCCAAACAAATTGGTCTATAATTCTCTATTTTTTCTATTTCCCCTTTTTTATAAATTAGAATAATATTCGAGTCTTTCCAAGCCCTAGGAATTTTCCTCTGGTATAATATTAGGTTAAATAAATTCACTAACAGGTCAACCATTTATTTTCCAGCGTATTTTATTTGTTCGTTTGTAATTTCATCTGCTCCTGCTGCTTTATCTTTTTTTAGATTCTCAGCCACCTTTTCTATTTCAGATTTTAAGAATTCTGGTTCGTCGACTAATGTCTCCTATTGCCAGCAAATTTTCTCATTGATGTTTATATTTTCGTAGAGCTTATTAAAATAATTTGTGGCGACCTCATTTATATTTGATCTCTCATATTTATTACAATTATTCTTGTCTTTTAAACATGTGTGCCATTTTACTCCATGACCCCAATTTCTTCTTATAGTTTTCATATTCTTCGTTGATTCCAAAATCTCCTTTATCATCGCCTCTTCTTTTAATTTTTTAAAATTTCTTATTTTATATTTTATCAATTTACATGTTATATTTAGTTCTATTTTCTCTTTGGGCGTCTTATTTTTCTTAATTATCAACGTTTGCCTATCTTTTATTTTTCCTACAATATCCCTTGGCACTTTCAACTTATCTTTCTCTTCTCTTTTTAAATACTTTAATTTATTTCCGGTTTTATTAATTAATTCCCCGATAAAACTTTCTAGTTCGTCTATATCGCATGTATAACTTTTCTCCTGTTTTTCGTTCCAAATTTTTTCGAAAACCTTCCTATATTCCAATTTATTGCTGCTTGTCACAAAGAGATTTCGCTATTTCTGTACTGGTAGTCGTCTCTTTACATTGCATGTTATTTCACAAAAAATAGGCTTATGATCTAAATAGTAACAATTTTTCAATACGTCAAAGTTTTTTATATTCTCTCTAGAATTTGTCAACATATAGTCTATTTGAGTATTATATTTATCATTCGGCCATGTCCATGTCCATAACCGACCCTTGCGTTTTTTATTCCACGTTGTAATTTTATATATATTTTGCTCTTTTTTAATAACTTCAACCTCTTGAGTACTCTCCACCCGGACATATATGAATGGGAGAGTATTTTACGTCCGGAACTTTTTACTTCAGAAGCAGACATTATCATTTGACTTCACATTTTTCTTGGAAAATCTAATGGAGTGGTTTTCCTTTGCCTTCTCCATCGCAGTCTATTTGCCGATTCACATGGTTCCTAGTGTCACCACATTCAATCTACAGGTGTTCCAATCTCTCTGATTTCCACCTGTTGAAAGGGCTACTGCCCTCTTCCAAAGTAAGTGCTAATTTCATGGCGTCGCGACTTGCTTGGTTATTCACAGCTAACCTACAGTGATATATATTACGTATGTATATTAAAGGCGTATCTGTTTTTAAAGATTGATACCATTGTCTTAGTTTTAACCTATCCGGAAACCTTTAATTATGTTACTAGTAAAGACGTTTTTCTTCAAAATTACTTTTTAAGGTACAAAACTTCCTGCGAGTTCAGAGAAATGAGGATGTTCGACGTATATTTTAAACGCAATATCTTCAAATCTCTGAATCGCATATGTATTCACTTTGTCTTGACTAACTCATTTAGATTTAGTCATCCTTTTTTATCGACTTTATTGATAGTCTCTCCTCGCTGTGCGACTTTGTTTTTTTCTCGACTTCCGGCTTCGACTTCGGCTTCGTCTTCGTTCACCCGCTTTCTTACTTCGTCCTTCCTTGTATCTTTTCTACCGCGTCCGGCCTGCAATACTACGTACACACGGTTCCGATCGGTAGAAGTACCAGCACTACTTTCGATTTCTCCACGGGACCTAAATTTTCGTCTAGATCTTTCCCCACAAGCTGGACGCGTCGACTGTCATTCGATTGATTTGTCTCTTTGCATATTTATCTAAATTGGAATTATTTTTACTTTAATCATAACGACTATTATCAGTATTTATTTTACATTTCCATAGAAATAACTTTTTTTTTTTTTTCTAAATTTTTATTCGAGTAATTTGTAACTGCGTTTAGGTAGAGCAGATAAGTAATTGTGTTGTGCGTTATCGCGTTCATAAAAGTTGATAACATTTAAGTTTAGTAGTGCACTTATATACATATTATAATGGATAGTAAAATAATGGATAAACTGGATCGAATATGCGAAGTAAAACGGTATATAATAATACGAATGTTAAAATCGATAATATCAATACAGAATTAGCGTTTCTAGAAAACGAAATATTCAGGAATGAAATAGAAGAGATAAAGAAGGAAAATGAATTGTTACGTTGTGAAATAAGGAAAACAAATCAGTATTCGAGAAGGGATAGATAACGTGATTATTCACGGTGTGCCTTATGGAAGAAACGAAAATATAAAAGAAAACATAACAAAGATAGCACAGAAACTCGATATGCAATTGGCGGAATTCGATGTAAAGGCGGTACATCGGTTGCCAAAAATCCCAACTGATAATAAATTCTAAGAGGAAAAAGTTAAATAGCAGTGATGTAGGATTGATACCAGCTAGATATATATATATATATATAAATGAAAATCTTACAAATGATACGAGACGACTACTGTTAGCAGCGAAACGAAAGGGGAAAAATGGAAAGTTGAGGTTCGTATGGTAAAGAGAAGGGATGATATACGTAAAACGGCCTAGGGACGCGTCTAGATTAGATAATACAATGCAGTTGGAGCAGTTGATCAAAGATACGGTTACACAACAGGCGGACAACATCGAACATATGACGAAACAACGTCATCAGCAGCAGCAACACAAGAAATCGAAACAAACCGGAATTACTGAATATACCGTTTCGAATTCGAGTTAATATAGATAATGTGTCGTCAGTTACGACACGTTCGAATAAAAATTAATGATTTGTAAGTCCGAACTCAAACCTTTGCCCAGTCGAGCCTGATCAGCTATGGCAAATCAGACTACACCCCTCACACTACAATAAATATGGTAAGAGTAATAAAAGTTGTTTTATTAAATTTAATAAGGATAAAACGAATGCTACTAAAGATTTAAAAATAATACTTTTAATGATAATTATTTAAATAAAATTAAAATAGCTAGTTTTAACGTAAGAACACTTAAAAATAACGAAAACCTGATAGAATTAGAGGAAGCATTTAACAAAAATAACCTGGATATGTTAGGACGGGCAGAAACAATCGAGACGTGGTAATACAATTTTATCGTTAAAATCTGGAAATCTCTTACGTTGATGCCGTGATAGTTAAATAATTTTTTTTTTTTTTTTTTTTTAAATTTACCTGTTACAATCTTAACTTAACGTTAAATAAGTAACTATATTATAAAGCTTATCACATAACACAGAACATATCTTATTACGTGATACAAACGAGTGTGAAGCCGTTAGCCCACTGGCTAAAGCTTCCATAAAAAAGTTTATCGCCTACAAGACTAGGTCTTGCGGTTTATTACGCTTAAGGCGTCTAATGTCTAATCGTGTGTCGAGAAGTTTCACTGCTTCCACGTTGACATGATGGGAAAGCCGTTTCTCGTGCTGTTTAGCGCACTCCTTGATTACATCGTTAACGTTCATGATCTGAAGATCGCGGTGTATATCATCGTTACGCGAAAATCGATATGCGTCGACTATCATACGCAGGATGACATTTTGTCTCGTCTGAATCTTGTCACGATTTGCAGCCTTAGCACATCCCCATAGCTGAATGCCATACATCCAAATCGGTTTTATTATTTGTTGGTACAGTAAGCGCTTACACGATACGTCCAACGTAGAATTCCGACCGATAAGCCAGTACAGTTGACGCGTTCTAGCCTTAATCTGTTTGATTTTGGATCGGATGTGGATTTCCCACGTAAGGCGCTTATCCAAGTGTATACCAAGGTATCGAGCTGACTCTGCTTGTGGGACAACTCGATCACCCAGATAAACCTTATGCTGCGCATCGACTTTGCGATAAGAGTAAACGACATGGACAGATTTAGCTTCATTCAGCTTGATCTTCCATGTAACTGTCCAGTTTCTAACTCGGTTGAGCGCGCGTTGAAGTTTTGCTGCGGCTTCAGCTTGACTGTCGCTAACCGAAAGTATGGCGGTGTCATCAGCAAAAGTCGCAGTTGTTGTTTCGTCATCTGTAGGCAAATCTAGCGTATACAAGAGGTACAAGATAGGTCCAAGAACGCTGCCTTGTGGAACTCCAGCTTGTATACGGTAGAATTTTGACTCAGCATCTTCGTGTGCCACCCGAAACTGGCGATTAGCCAAATACGATTCCAGAAGTCTACAAAAGTTCCCTGGAAGAATGTTACTCATTTTGAATATTAGCCCTTCGTGCCAAACACGATCGAACGCTTGCGATATATCTAGAAAGACTGTGGAACAATACTTTCTTTCTTCGAACTTTAAATAAAATGAAAACGAATTTTGTGAAAGATTTGTTATAAAACAAAAAAGAAACACATAAAATCTAATTTTTCCAGTTTTGATCGTTAATAAACGCCCTTTTTCATATTACAAATATTTTGAATTTCGTTATAACCATACTCATTTGATAAAAGGAATTGTTTGCTCGTTTGATTGCAGATATAATACTTTCTATTAATAGCCAATAATATAATAAAGCTTTATGAATACAAATCGCTAATAATTATTTAATTAAATTATAAAATAAAATTTGTCGACAGTTACGCCATTTAAAATAATAATTTGAACAGAAAAAAGAGCGATAGGCAAAAAGGACGAAGAAATGAACTTATTTCTCACTGTAACAAATTATTGTCAACCACTTATATAATGTTTTAAATAAAATATAACATTCCGCGTGTGTGTGTAATAACGGATAACTAGATATAAAGGATTTAAATTGATAATCAACTCGTGTAAATTTAACAATGGAAATGTTCAAATACGTTACTCGCCATAAACCAGTATCAATTTACCGAATTTAATATTTATAACTTATATATTTTTAAGTTTTATAATACCTATCTGTTGTTTTTCCCTGCATAATTATGACGTCACCTTTTTGAAAATTACTTTTTCGTTTTAAAGAAATATATTGCCATTGAGATTATTTTAGGATTTCATTTAATCAACTTACCCGGTCGAAGGAAATTTTATTCGTTAGTTCTATAAATACGTGTATTATTTTCTTTATATCTCGATAAAGTTGTTGCAAACAAATTAAATGAAGACTTACTTTAAATTTAAATATTTCAATTTATCGTTGACTCCGATAATGATGATAATAAAATTATTATTATTATTATTATTACAGTCATTCGAGTTCGTTGAAAGGTTGCGTTAATAAATTCCTGTTTACGTTGGAACCATGTTTAGCTGAAAATGAAAAATCTAGCAAATACGTACTGCAAAATATAACCGAATCTATTTTCGGATTTATTTGCGAAGGTCAAGGAAATAATATAGCCGGTACGGTATAATTAAATATCGTTTATATATTCATTTATTTTTAGCGAATTTCGTTCATATTCTTCGACAATTAGACGTCGCTTTTTTTTCATTTGGGTATGTGTGTGTATGTGTAATTCAATATTATTATTATTATTAAAGCGAAGGAGAAAGTTGTTTAAAAATTCAATTCTTAATCATTGAAAATAACAAAGTCTGAGCAATAAATATTGTTTTATGTTAATTGATGTTTTAAAATTTACTGCTTAAACTTTTTATATATATATATATATATATATATATATATATATATATATATATATATATATATAGTGAAACAAATTGATTCGTCTCGTCGGTATACATCATAATATTAATACCAACAAATTTACTGGCAGTACCTAGATCCAACATTTTAAAACTGTTACCCAACATCCTAATAATGACGTTCATTTCTCCCAAATTGTCAGATACTAGCAAAATATCGTCAACATACACTAGAAGATAATTACATCTCCCATTTGTAATTCGTACATAACATTTATCCGCTTCTGATTGAGTAAAACCTAATTTTGACAAAAGTTCGTGTAATCTCTCATTCCACGACTTTGATGCTCTTCGCAGACCATAAATTGCCTCGTTCAACTTACATACACGATCCTTACCCTTCTCAAAACCGGGTGGTTGTTTTATCACAACTCTATCCTTTATCAAACCATTAAGAAATGCCGTTTTAAAATCCAATTGACGAATATGCATATCACGTTCATTTGCTACAGATAGTACACTTCATATTGTAGTTTTTTGTACCGCAGGCGCATGCGTTTGTTCTAAAGGAGCATTATTTGAAGTATTATACTCTTCAGCAACCAACCTTGCCTTATATCTCCCGTTCTTACAACCTTTGGAAAATACTCACTTCGTTCCTATTATCTTCCTCTTTTCTCTCCTCTAAGTTCCATACATTATTTTCATCTATTGACTCCAATTCCTCAAACATAGCCTTATTCCACATTTCCCGGAGTTCATGGCTTCTTCATAACTTTGTGGTACTTCGTCTAAACTCGCATAATTAATCTCCAACTCATAATCATCGAATTTCTTTGGTACAAACCTCTGCCGCTTTCCTCTTCCTTCTGATCTCTCTTCTGACTCCTTTTCTTCATTTTCACTAACCTCTTTCTCATTCTCTTTTTCATCATTTATCAAATTATTTACACACCTAACATTCATATCCTTATAAATCTTTGCTTCATCAAATTCTACATTACTCGTAAATTTAATTTTATTTTCCTCAAGCAACCACACTTTATAACCTCCTTCTCGAATCCCTACGAAATAACCTCTTTCACTCTTTGCATCGAACTTTCCACGAAATTTTTTATCAACAAAGCTGTATGCCAAACAACCAAAAATGTTCATCTTCTTAGCACTAGGCCGTTTACCATAAAACAATTCAGCCGGAGTTCTGTTACTACTCGTTCCTCGTGTAATACTCCTATTCACTATATAATTAGCATATTCTATCGCTTCCTTCCAAAATTCTTCTGGTAATCCACTCTCAATTAACATAGCACGAACCTTTTCGCAAATAGTCCCATTAAAACGTTCCGCAACACCATTTAGTTGAGGCTCATATGCTGGAGTATAATTAACACGAATACCTTTATTCCTACACTACTTCAAAAAATCTTTATCACAATACTCTCCTCCTTGATCGCATCGAATGTTACAAATCTTCTCATTCAGCCAAGTAGAAAATCCACTTTTCATATTTTTGAAATTTTTCGAACATTTCACACTTATTTTTCAAAAAATGGATTAAAAAGATACAAAATATCTATACTTATGTCTAGAAATTGGAGTAATCGGACCACAAATATCCGTATATATTATTTCTAAAGGACGAGAGCTACGAGAATTCACAGTAATATTATACGGATGTTTATGATGTTTTGCTAAAACACAAAAACAACACATTTGTCACTACACGTGTCTAGCTTTCCTACAACTATTAAATCATCTAAAACATCCTTAGTAATCATTTCTTTCAAAGTATTATAATTTAAATGACCAAGCCTACGATGTCTAAATATTTGTTATCGGTAGATAGATAATTACTGTAATTCGATTCGTGTTGATTTAACAACAAAAATTTAATAAAATATAAACCATTTTTCCTATATGCAGTTGCATAGATTTCATCGTTTTTGCAAATATCAATTTTTCCATCCCCGACTTTCATGTTAAACCCTTTTATTTCAATTTGAGACATGGATAATAAATTACCACGTAAACTGTTTAGATATAAAACATTACTAATTAACATTTCTTTCTCTGATTCAATACATTTAATATCTATGTCACCATAAGAATCGCCCACTAATTCTCTACCATTTTCGGCAATATTAACAGATACATTATTATCTAAAATTCGAATATTATGTAAAACACTATCTTTTACCATATGTTAATTTACAACCACTATCAAGAATAAACGTTATACAATTAATTTAGTGTAACATAACATAATCGAATGACTTACAACGTAATAAGCTAAAAAGTGCGGCCACTATTAATACATAAAATTATGTTTGTGTGCAGAGTTTGTTACACTTAACCGTAAAATACGACTGTGACATATCTAGTATCAGATTAAAATTTCATCAATGGACTATCTAATATTTGACGGTTGAAACATTTCCGTGAACAAACGCTGCGCAGAATTTAACATGTACTAAAGGGTAGACAATACTTGGCTACCGAAATAAATACCGACATATCTAACATGTTGTTGATGATGCGAAAATTGAAGAATAGGAAGAATTATCTCAGGATTATTTAATTTGAACGTATATACTTTCGACAGATGGATAAACTTAGTTCAGAATTGTTTAGTTCGGACGTATGTAGTAGAGGATCGAAACTAAAGTCAAAAATAATAACGAAAAAGAAGGCAAAAAAATAACGTCACAAAAAAATGAAACTCTAGATCCATGTTAAAGAACAGAAACGTTGTGAATTGAACGCGCGAGATACACTTTCAGCCATGCACCGACCGCTTAAAATTAAATGTTATATATCAAATTGTCAAGTTCTGTATCGTACCGGATGGTAAACCCGTAAGCATATACGATAGGTTAGTCGTACAAATATAAAATAGTAGATTACCGAAAACAACATTGTGTGGAGAACTGCTTGAAGGTAAATGAATGCAGATAAGACCATTCAGGACATAAAACAATATCAAATATTCGAACTTAGTTAACCAAATTAGAAAATAACAGAGAACAACTGGTTAAAAACAGAATACAATAGAGAATTCCATACGTCAGACACTACGAAGCAAGTAAGATTAAAAGCTTCCAAAATGTCCCCTGTGAATCACGCCATTGTACGATTTTCTTATTGTTTCTTCTTGGTTCTTTTGTTCTCAACTCAGTGTCGATATTATAACCTTATTTATATACGGTTCTCATATTCAGCCTTTATCTACTTTGCTAAATTCGGGTAAATAAACTGATATTCGGTCGTAATAATTTATCCCGTCATAACAAATTTTTGACTGTGTCAGAACTGTAGGAAGTACAAGTTTTAGACTTTGTATTTCATCGTCGAAATAAATTTTTAAATTTCTATCAAGCAAGGTGTGGCAAGAAGTTCCGATAATGAATTGTCGAAAGTACCAAAACTCTGAATAAATACCATAGTCGAATTTAGTCCTTATATATGGGACCTATGTACATCATTGTCCGATATACTAAGAATTCATCTTAGGAATTATAAACGACGATGTAAACATTTACTAAAGTATATCGTAGGGATACATTTTATTTATACTCCCTATGTTCTTTTATAATTATATCTGTTGTGCTTGACGCGCGTTCATGAAGGCTCGCGTGTATCATGTGTTTTTCTAGTAGGAGATATACTGACTACATCAAAAACCAGATGTTTGTTAATGACACAGAAATACTGTCAGTCACTGCCAAGCTGGAGCAACTCAACATGCTCTGGACCGTATAATAAAATGGACGAATGATCGGAAAATTAAGCTCAATGAGCAAAAATTCGTCCATGTCACCTTCGCCCTGCGTAAGTGGGACCTTATGTGTGCGTACTACATTTACATTTAATTGAAATATTTGCTTTTTATTATTATTTTTTTTATCTTTATTCGCTGCTCGCGCAACTTTGCGCATTAACGGAATTTTTTGATAATATAGTTTATAAAATTATATTTTATTCAAAATAAACTGGATTTGGATATATATATATATATATGTATGTATGTGTGTGTGTATGTCAATTTAGCATGTTTTTATGTTTAGTATTTTACACCGAAGAAGGATTAGAATGCATCATGAGTCGGAAAATTGGTATTCAAAAATGTTTAAACGAAACAGTAACGCCTAATGCTGTTAATAGTACGGAAAGAAACAGTCTATTTGGACTTACATTTGATTTAGAACAATGCAGGTAAAATTTCATTTATATATTGCATTGTATTTTGTAAAGCTTCATTTATATATATATATATATATATATGTGTGTGTGTGTGTGCGTGTTCAATTTTATTCCTATATATGCATTCTGTGGATGTGTGAATAATATCTAATATTAATATTGTGATTTCATGTAAGTAGATATAATAGAAATTTATGTATAAGAAAATAGTTTGGTAAGAGAAATTCACCAACTAGAATAGAATTTTCCTCTATAAGTGGCTAGTTAATTAGAATCTATAATTTCATAAGAATATATTTTCTAAATGCGTCTTTCCATATAAGATCAATCGGCTTCGAGACTCCGTGTTATCTTTTCTCTATAGCTTATATCTATATGTATATAAAGTTAACTCCAAACGCAAATATTATTTATAAGACATATACTACTGTTATGGTATAAATGTGTGTGAATGTATGCGTGCAACTGTTTATTTTTAAAATAATAAACGCTTGCGCAATTTTTTTAATTGTTCGACATGTTGTTGATCAAATTCATTTTTATTACGTAAACCATTACGTTTAATTTTACAATTAAAACATAACCCGGAAGACTAATGACAGTCTTAAATTACTGGTTTAAACCGAAACATTATATATATATATATATATATATATATATATATAAAGAGAGAGAGAGTTTATGTGTGTATGTATATATGTATGTTTGTGTACTTACAGTGATTCGTATGCAACATTTATTAAATTCTAACGCCGTAATGAAATTAAATTGAAGGCTGTATGCGCCAATTAGAAAATTAATTTAGGAATTTAAGCACCGTATGTTCCAGAAAAATTTCGTATTTAACAATAATATCAACAATTAACTATAATAATAATAATGATCCTAGTAATAATATAAATTATAAAAGTAATAATATTGTAACTAATATTAACACAAATAAAAATATTTCTAATATAATGGCAATATATAGTGAACAATGAATATATTTACATTAAATTGTAAACATAAAAATATAACATGGGTTACAAACATTGTATACCGGGAACACCTTACCGCAATATCAAAATAAGAGTATAGAGAGTAAAAGAAAAACAGAACGTTAAACATTACAAGAAAAAAACTGCAGGTACAATAATTACTAATTACTTTGAAACTTAAACTACTAAAATATATTGTTTTCGATCTTCAGCTTTTAAATTAATACTGTAGGCGAAATATGAAAATTGGTGACACATGTGTCGGGTGTTCTTAGTAAAAGGCGTTAACACTAATAAATAAACTAATTAATGTTTCATTACTACATTATGTTATGTTTAAATTTTTTGTTTTTATATTTGGAATACATGAAACGTAGTTGGCAATCGAAGAAATGAATATGTTGTTTTGGTATAAGCATTTATTTAAAAAGTCGGTCGTTAGTTATAGAACAAAATCTCTAATGTAGGGCAGGTCAGTAGCTTTGTGCATGATGTCAATGATACATTGAAAATACATCTGTGGCATCTATCGACAAACGTAACAAAGTACTGGACGAATTAATATTTTATAGTCTTAAGTGAGGACTTGTGATTAAGGAGAGTACACGGTGCGTCCCATAAGTTCTGGGACTGGTGCTCCCAAACCAACAAAAAAAAAAATAAAAACTTTTTCAACACGATTTTTATTCGAAGTAGTCTTCCTTATATTTAATACAACTAATAGCGCGATCTTTCAACTTGATTAAGCCCTTAGAAAACGCCTGTCGGCTCGTCACAGCTGCTTCAATCTCTGCAATCGAGGAAAAATGATTTTCTTTGAGGTCCATTTTCAGCTTCGGAAACAGAAAATAGTCTGGAGGACTCATGTATGGAGAGTATTGGGGGGTGACGAAGCACTGGAGCCATTTTTTTGGCCAAAAACTGGACGCTGAGGGCGTCTGTGTGCGCCGGCGCATTATCGTGCAGCAAGAAACATGGACGATCATTCCACAATTCCGGCCTGACGCGTGCGATTCTTTTACACGGGCGATCCAAAACACATCATTATAGAATGCGGCATTTACAGTGGTGTCCTAAGGAACAAATTCATTGTGGATAATACCTTTTAAATAAAAAAAAAGAAAACAAAAAAAAAACGATCAACATCACCTTGACTTTCGATTTTTGAATACGAAGTTTCTTGGGAATCTTTGCCGCACCATTCCGCACTTTGACGTTTTGTTTCAGAGTCATATGCAAAACACCAACTCTCGTCTCCCGTGACTATTTTCTGAAGAAAATTTGGATCTTTTTCGATCATTTTAAGGACGTCCTCCGCATGAGAAACTCGCTGTTGTTTTTGGTCGTCTGTCAGCGAATGTAGAACAAGGCGCGCGCAGTTTCCTCTTCTTTAAATCGTTCGTTATAATTCGTTGAACAATCAAGGCCGCCCGCTCCTCTCCTTGTCCTCAATCGACTCCCTACCCGACGCAAACGCACTAAACTATCGAAATGCTGTAGTACGACTTACTACAAACTCACCATAAGCTAATTTTAACGTATCATACGTTTTCGTCACATTTTTTCCAGCTTTAAAACAAAATTTAATCGCGGTACGTTGTTCGCGATTTTCAGCCATGACGCACGTAACCAACTATATATCGCATAAAGTAACATCAAACAAACTAATCTTCCGAACGCTTTAAAAATTTAACCACCTGTAGAAAAAATATGTAGAAACAAGTTCCTAAATTTTCGTGAAGATCGCGACACTAGTTTCGATTTAACAGCGCCAGTCCCAGAACTTATGGGACGCACTGTGTATACAAGAAGCAGACGGCATTATTTGTCTTGATTGCGACATTATTTATGTGCTTAGTGAAAGTCAATCTATTGTCGACGATCACACCGATATAACGAAACTTATCACACCATTATAATGTAACCTGTACCGTTAAATTGTCGATGAAGAATATAACTTCAGTTGGTTTATTAGAATTTGCCATTTGTTGTAAGTAGCCGCGATATTCCGAGCTGAAATCTGTTACGGATCGTGTTAGGTTTATGGAAGCTACAGAATATTGCACGTAATCAGCGAAGAGTCTAACTTGCGTGTTAGGTAAGTTCGGGAGATGTAGTGTAAATAAAAGTGGTCCAATTATGCTGCCTTGCGGAACACCCGCTCAACACCTCTACTTTTTCCGTGTCGGTGTATATATAACCGCTGGCGGACGTAGAGAAGTGAAAGAGCATTGTTGCGGAAGGTAAGTGTTTTTTTTTTGTCGCTTTCCAAAGACTAATTAATGTTGGCTCGATAAGAGTCACTATGTGAACAATGTCATTTAATGATAATTAGTCGCTAAAGCAATTTCAACGTCTGACGTCTCCAACTAATATTAATTTGTGATTAATCCCCCTCAATATTATAAATAATAATAATTCGTTAAAGTTCGGCGCGAAAAGGTATCGAAGATCTTGATCTATTTTCGAAAAGTAACGACGATAAATGCGAAGAATATGAAAGATTTTACGAAGATACGATTATATAGCCGGCATCCATGCATACCGCGCTAAATTTAAATAATTTGAATCTTCTAAATTTATATAACGAACGACGATTAGATATTTTTATTAATTTTGATACCTTCTAAACTGATTCGTGACTTATCGTAATAACAACAATGTTTTTTTTGTGTGTGTGTGTTTCTATGCTTCCACGCAGATTTTCCCTTAACAATGTTAATAATGATAATAATATAACAAAAAAATCAATTGAAAATTAGTTAAATCACTAATATTTATTTTCTTAAGGAAAACACAAAGCTTTTCGGCATTTACGCCATTATCAAGTGAAAAATTTAAAAAATCATAATTTTAAAAATATAAATTAAATATAATTACTTAAAAATATGTGATGGTAATCGTGAAAATATGATCCAAAAACGATGTCTGCTTCTGTCGGTCTATTTTTTTGATTTGTTGAAATTTAATATCAATATATTTGTTTATTAATTTAGTTTTTTTATATTAATTTTTTCTTCAATATTATTTTCTTGATTCTGTATTGATTATCAGATTTTTAATATTTATTTTCATTTTATTTGTAAAATTGTGTGTTTTTTTTAAATTTTGTGGTTGTATATTTTTATATTTTATATTTTACGTTTGGACATCATACATCACAATAGTAAATGAAAAATTTAAAATTCCAACAGTATACAACTTTTACAGAATCAAGAAAATAATATTGAAGAAAAAATTAATATAAAAAAACTAAATTAATAAACAAATATATTGATATTAAATTTCAACAAATCAAAAAAATGGACCGACAGAAGCAGACATCGTTTTTGGATCATATTTTCACGATTACCATCACATATTTTTAAGTAATTATATTTAATTTATATTTTTAAAATTATGATTTTTTAAATTTTTCACTTGATAATGGCGTAAATACCGAAAAGCTTTGTGTTTTCCTTAAGAAAATAAATATTAGTGATTTAACTAATTTTCAATTGATTTTTTATAAAAAAATCACTACATTCCACATTATATAAAAAATTAAAATAATATAACAAGGTTAAAAAATGATATATGTTAAGACAATTGTAACGCGGTAATTATTAGTAGAGAGCGTACATAAGATATTATTTACAATATAGTATATAAATACGTGTGTGTTATATGCGTGACAAAATAAGCCGCTCGTATAAAATTCTGTAAAATACGGGGGAAAAAGAACATTCGAGGAAATAATGGCAGCGGAATCACGAATTTGTAGATGCGAACATTCAAGGAAACATTGGCAGTGGAACCACGATTTTGTACATGCGAGCAAAAAGCGTAATGCAAAAGAACGTATTACTAGGCTCGTATAGACTTTTAAAAGTCTACGCATAGAGATGAGACAAAATTAGGAAGGAAATTAATACGAGTTCGACTGTTACAGAACTACTAGGAGAACATTTGGTTGGACTTTTTTATAACAAATAACGACGATAAGTGATATTTCCAGTATTCTAATGTCTGTTTCTCTTCATAAGCAAATAAATGTGTCACACTGTACTAAAAATTTCCATAGTACGAAGCTTGTGAAAAATATAAATTTAAACTTTAATTAAGTAACAACAAAAAAAAATAACTGTAAAATAAAGGAATTTTTGTTTTACAACGCAGAAGAAGGAAAGAACCATTTATTTATATAATTAACATATTTTCTAATACGCTTATCGACCAATAAACGTTTGTTCGCAAAATAACTGATATTATAAACATAACTAGAAGCATGGCATATTTAATGGCGTAGTTGCTAGAGTGCTCGACTGTCAACTTGACGGTCGGAGGTTCGAAACCAACAGACGACATAGAAAGTTTTCATCATTATTTAATTCTTAATTATCACGGAGAAGGCTGTAGCGCCTCACTCCGTATAACATCATATACATGCGCATCTGCGTCGCATATAAATAGTGCATTGAATGCTAGCTCATTTTGTACGTAAAAATAAACGTACAATAGCTAGTCACGACGTTCGGCAACGAACAATACGACGATGATGATGATGGCATATTTTCTTTTTGATATATTTAATAATGTCTGACTATAAAATACCTAACTATAGCGCATCTACTTCAGAACAGCGGCCTCTGAAGATCCACAGACAGAGGACCCACTCAGTCTAAAATAATTGAAATTTTTATTCCAGGGCAATCGCCGAAATACGAAAGATGATAAACTGATTGAAGCATCATAAGAGCAATTTTTATTCTCGTAAATTATCGAGCAATTTTATACATTAGTTGAAATTCTCTTCTTCTTTATCCGCTGTCACCATCAAGAAGGTTGGCGATCCACAATTTGAAAGCATTTCCATCAACGGCTGACCAGGAAAGTTCTTCGGAGGAACAATTGAACCAGTTACGAAGGTTGTCCAATCATGAAAGTTGTGATTTTCCCCTCAACAATTTTATCCTCAAGTAAAATTTTTAATATGCTATATTTCGATCCTCTCAAGATGTGACCTAAATATTGCAACTTTCGTTTTTTAATGGTTTGCAACTTCAAGATTCTTAACAAGTTTGTTTAGCGCTTCAGTATTCTTAACTTTTTGAATGTATGATATTCTCAGGATGCGTCGATAACAATACATCTCAAACGCGTTTTGATCTTTTTGTCCAGCATTCAGAGCCATTATAGAGAAAATGTAACATCTGAGGATCCTGATTCTCAGTTTCAATTTTAATTCTTGACGTGTAAACAGATTTTTCATTTTTATTCATACCCTTCTCGCTTGTTCAATCCTGCTATGTATCTCAGATTTGGAAGTATAATTCTCTTCGAGTATACTTCTCAGATATTTAATGCGTTGAACTTGCTTAATTTTTTCACCATTTATTTTGATCGAATAATGTATTATTTTTTTTTTAAATACGATCACATTTGTCTTAGATATCCGTATGCTGCACTTTTTTCTCCATAATCTTACGTAGCATATGCTGGAGTTCTTTTTCGCTGTTTACTATTATTAGACAGTTTAATTCACTAAAATATATTAGAGAATACGTCTATTTATGACCTTTTTAAAGGCATAATGAAAAATCACTGAACATTTTTTAATAATATTCTCGACTTTCCAATAGTTATAATAAAAAAATAGCAGACGGCGACGAGTCAATCATGGTCTTCCACAAGGATCAATATTAGCCTCGTTACTTTCTAATATATATGTCAGCCATATGCCTGGCACATCTTGCAAAAAGTTCCAGTATGCAGACGATATGGCGATGACCGTGCAAGGAACAGACTTGAAGAATTGTATATCAACTATGGAAAGTGGCTTATCACAAATTAGTAAGTACCTGCACAAATGGAAATTACGACCGAATCCCCACGAGACAAAGACAGCGTTTTTTCACCTGGACAACCGAATGGCAAAAATCGAACCTATAATGAAATTTGAAGGTGTAGAACTAGGGAATACAAAATATCCAAAAAGTTAAAAACACGTATAAATCTCATTAGGAGACTCGCAGGTTCGGTGCTGATGCACGAACACTCAGAATTTCTTCCTTGGCACTTGTATACTCAGCAGCCGAATATTGTTCATCAGTTTGGTGTAATAGCTGCCATGTTAAAAAAGTAGATGTAGTATTAAATAAAGCACTCCGAACCATATCAGGAACGCTGAAATCTACACACCACTTATGTGGCTTCCAGTTTTAGCTAATATAGCTTTAGCTGCAATTAGACGGGAGACAGCATTATTCAGAGATAGAAATAAATTCCAGATGTACCCCGAACTGCCAATATCTGAAGAGATAAGGTCCGCACCAGTATCGAGACTCAAATCCGGAAAATCACCTTGGACAATGAATGAATTATTATCAGAAGATATGAAAGAGTTTAATAAATGGAAAATAACATGGGACAGGAATTTAGAACATACAACAAATTCCCCGATTTAGTTGTCGACCCGAGGAATGAAATTAAAGGAATGGATTTATCTAGGAAACTATGGAAGATGCTCGATAGAATTAGGACCGGACAGGGAAGATGCGGATATCTAATGCTGAAGTGGGGTATAACGACAACTGCTGCGTGCCAGTGCGGTAAAACAAACAATGCAGAATATATTGGAAGACTGTAGTAAATTTGCATAGGTTTAACATTATATTCACAATCTTAAAGACGGAGCCATAGACTGGCTAACAAATTTAAAGTTAGACTTATGATGATAATTTTGCGTAATTATATATAACCGATGATTATACGATAAGAAGATGAAGATTAATAAAATAAATTAATATGTACACATATTATTCTGTCCAAATTAACCTACACGTGTCCTGTTTGGCTATTCAAACAGTACATTTAAAAAATTACAACCGATTCAAAATCACTGTCGCAGAATTACACTAGATCGTCGCGGGTATAATACAACAAAATTACTGATACGCGTTCGGAATTGAACATCTTACATCTGTATTCTTATATTAGTAAATTATCGAAAAAGTTTTATAACAAGTGTAGAATACATTTAATTAATTTCATAGGTGAGATTGCGGTGTATATATACAAACATCGTAGAATTAAGTGTATAGGGGGTTACTGATTTAATTCGGTGTCTGTGTCAATTATTTATTTTGTGTACTTCATATGGTGCGTGTGCATGTGTATATATGTGCTTATGTATCACGTGTGTATTTTTGTTTTTCTTTTTATCGTATTTTATTTATTTTCTTGCAGGTTTTTATTTGTTTGTTCCTATAGCCTTGCGCATTTGTTTCATTCATTTTATAGATTTAGTATAATACTATTTAAACTGTTAAGGTATATAAGGTAGTTAACTTTATGAACCCCTTGTTATGCATATCTCATGAAATAAAGCTTTTCTTCTGCTTCTTCTTCTTCTTATTATTATTATTATTATCGATTTTAAGTTTATGAACCCTTTGTTAGGCATATCTTATGAAATAAAGCTTTTCTTCTCCTTCTTCTCCTTCTTCTTCTTATTATTATTATCATCGATTGAACTTGAAAGGTCTAAAAAGCCCAATATTAGTGAACTAACGAAAAATACCAAATGTTCACAACGTGTTTACGTAACAATATTCATCTTCAATTCCGATGTAACAGTTTTATTTTACTCGCATCAATATTATACAAAAATTTTTATAACTTTCATAATTATTCAGCTTCTTATAATTTTACAAATTACATTTATTAATAAATTTAAATACATATATATTTCGAATAAATTATTTATACGAAATATGGTTTGCCATTATTGATTTTTTATATCTTTTTGTTATGTAATTTGCTTCGATTTTTAACTAAAATAATAATAATAATATAAGGTGACCCAGACAAGACGTACGGTTTTGTTTTTTGAATAGCGTAATTGTTAACACCGCTACAATGCAAACCGCGTTTAGCGTACGCACGAGAGATTGGTTTCTGTCCACTTTCACTTGTCACGATGTTCCTATAACGAGCGAAGGAGCGCGCGTTTTGCATGGAACGTTGTTTTCGGCGTGAATTGATCACGACAGTACAAAGAGAGTTTCGAAAATAATTCAAAGTTACGCGATTTTTTGTGTGTGTGTGTAAATTCAGCCAGCTACGCTAAAAAAGTTGTTCGAAATGAATGTACAGTTTGCACAAATGGCGATCATCCGAACGATATTGTGTTCCACAAATGATCGTAAGCTACTAATTTTCTTGTTTTCAAATAAAATGTTATTCGAAAATTTTTTGCTAGATTAGTTTTTGATTTATTCGAAAAACAACAAAAACCGACCTTCTTCTGTGGAGGTCACCCCCCCTATAGATAAAAATAAACGAAATGAAATTTTCGTGAAAGGTATGTACGTCTGACGTACTTGTTCAATCGATCGTCTACGCTAATCTATAATAACGACGATAACTCGTAATGTTTCTTACAGGTCAGTTGTCCAATTACGTAAATGTCTGACCAGCGAACTGATGACCTGTACGCGAACTACGGCTGCTAATGTAGTCGATTCAATTTTCGAACTGATACATCGTTCAACACCGTGTTTAAATTACAGTAAAAAAGATTTACACGATGATTCTAGTAAAGGTTTAACTTTTCACCGGGTCGCCACTTCGATTCTACTACCGATAATAACTGTCGTTTTAGCTCGAAATTTCAAGTAACGACACGTCTTATTAAAACGAGAAAAAATACACACACACGCGCACGGAGTGAAATTTTAAATTTAAACGATAATCGTCGAACTTAGCTGTGTGCGTGCATATGTTTATATGTATGTTGAAATTGTCTTGGCTACTTACTTATATTTGTGATCGGTCGACTTTAAAATTTCTTTATTTTTACCATTTTTTCGTCAGAATTTGTTTAATAATTCTTAAGATTACCTTTCCCCGTCTGCCGCGTTTTATATTTAAAAATGTTTACCAATAAACGTTAATACGTACTTAATAAGGTATACGCGGTTAATTTAAAATTTTATAATGATAATTATTTCATTTTGCAATTTACTTTATTATTTTATATATTATGTGTGTGCGCGTATGTGTTGGTAAAAAGCGCAATAGAAAAAATATATTCCCACCACTAAAATCATTAATTTATAATGTTAATTTTGTTCTCACTGTGCGTATATATTAAATAGATGAATTGAATAACGGCGTTTTTTAATGAACTCTATAATAATACATTGTGGCTGTTTATAATTAATTTAGATAACTTGCACCAAATCCTGGAGATATATATATATATATATATATATATATATATATATATATATATATATATATATTGTTCTTCACGTACCTGGTCGAAGATGTAACCTGAATTCTGTTCGTTAATAAATTGTAATCGGTAGAATGGAATGAAGTAATAATGAAAGTAATTTATTTTTGCGTTTTTAATTATTATTATTATTATTATTATTATTATTATTACTATCATAATTTTTATTATTATTATTTTCTTTTCGTAATCTTATTTCTTACTTTAATTATGTCTCGAATTCTATTCGAATATCTAGAAGTCGCAGATTTTGTACAAGTGGTTTTTGTAAGATGCTGCTGTCTAAGAATCAATCTTATTATATATCCGATTGTTTTCTCATGTCGATATAATTACTGAAAATACGCAAATTATTATTATCAAATCAACAGTTAGTTTTATTTAACAGAAACTGTATTATTTCCTTATACTGTAGCATTTTTTCTTATTTATCTCGTACTAACCTCCAGATTTGCTCTATATTTATATATATATGTATGTCCCTTTCGGGTACTAGGTAACTTCCGGGTTTCGGAGCTCTAACCGAAACGAGGCGCTTCCATGTATGGTAAATAGTGGAATGACCAGTAGATATACTGGCCAGCTGCGAATAGTCAGTAAGCAGTCGCAAACCAAGAGCGGCTACTGTCAGAAAGACTCTGGAAAACGATCGAGGAAACACGAGGATGCAGATGGACAGCTTGAGGAGTTGTTCACTGGAAGTCTGCAAAAATCATATGACTGTGCCTCCCTCGGCGGATTTAGGTCGCCGTAAAAACCTTAAATTCTTACCTCCTCAATAACAACTCACTGCCTTGCGGTTAGCATGTTTATATGAAGGCTAAGGGAGACAGTCCTGACATAAAACAAACTTCCTTTCTTTTACCCTCTTATGTTTTTTCCCTCTCCTTAATTTTTCATTCTTTCTACTTCCTCTTTACTATATTCTCAAACAGCCTGCTATAAATCGCGCTGTTCTGATCATACCGGTCGCCTCGGCTTGTTTTTTCCTTGGAAACTTTTATGTTCAGAATGGATATGACGGCATAGAAGTTGTTTGCATTCCAACAACCCCTTCAAAATTTATCCATTACAAAACTCATACTCGGACTCGAGTGAGAATAGAAGAAGAAATATATATATGTGTGTGTGTGATTTTTCTCGTCTAAATTGTCATTATATGATTATTATTACGATATCGTAATTAGTATTATTATTTTAACTCATCTATAAAGGAACATGCAAATTATTAATTAATGTAGTATTTCTGCTAATGGTGTTTTATAACAAAATATCCTATATACGTGTTAAAGATTCTTTGCAAGTACTACTTAAGGACAACAGTTAGAGTGGCAATACATATTCCAACATTTTTATTATTATCATTTATTTATTTTGATTTTTTTTTAATAGACTGTACAGTTCATGTTAACTTTCATTCGTTTCTGTTGTAAATTTTCGCTATTTAAAATTAATTCAGATATATTCGTGTTGTCTCTTATGCCTAATTTGTTTTATTTTATTTTTAATAATTTCCATCGTGCATTTATCGGAATAATATAAAAACGAAAACAAATTTTAACTTGAAATCATTTAAACGATTCTTCGACTAATTTTAATTACGTTTAATTTAAACGTTTTTGTTTAGACGTAGATGTTATAAATAATAACTAGAAATACGTTATAAAGTTGATTATATAATAATAACCAGAGATTTGTCGTATCGATTATCCCTCGTGCATATTTTTTTTTTCTCCGTATTTTCATTTTTTTTTAAATTTCTTAAATTTTGTCGACTCTATTTCAGTTGGTAAGGCTTACACAAAAATGTTTTAAAAAAGATAATATTTAAAAAAAATTACTCGTCAAGATACGCGTATATAATTTTTTTTTCTTTTATAACTATATCAACCAATTTATTTTTACAAGAAAAATTTTCAATTTGTATTCTAAGAAAATTTCGGGTAGTGCTTATATCGCGTTCTTTTATTATGTGTTCTTATTTTGAATATAATCATTAGTTTGAAACGAGCCCAACGTCATCTCCGTATAGTGTATCATAGAAAATGTGATAACATTACGCACGTATGCGTATGTAGATGAAAGTTACCGTTTTCTATTTTATATATATGTGTGTGTGTGTGTGTGTGATTAGACTTATGCGTCATTAAATTGAAGGTTATTTATAACTGATTTTCGAGAATGACGAATGAATAAATAACCGGTATGGCGACGAATAAAATATAAATTCTTACATATTAATTACTCGTACCCAAAATTAGAAAAGTTTGTTGTTTAAAAAAAAAAAAAAAAAAAAAAAAACATTATTAATTATTGAACGATTACATTCTACAGCAGGAACACCACTATTACTTAATATATTGTTAATTATTTATAAAGCAAATATATAGATATACGAATTAGTTATATATAATCCATATCGAAGTATAGTTTTCGCATCGTTTATTAAATTTGGCATAATTACTTCGTTTTTAGAGCAGTCGACTAATTTTTTTATATGTTGCGTAGTAAAGATGTAAGGTTATTTTACAAATTCGGCGTTTGTTTATGTTTAGGATTTCCAAGTATTACGATGTTTCTAAACTTAGCATATTAGGTTTGTTTATATTCGACCAAATTCATTATATACATTTGATAAACAAATCAAATCAAATCTATTATTGTTTGTATAATATTGCACGCATTCACTATTTCTGAAATTACAGCTGCCCGTAAATGCGCAAAGGTGAGCTTACAATTTAAAAGAATATATATATATATATATATATATATATATATATATATATATATATATAAACGGTTTCTAGCTGAAAAGTTATAATTGTATATTATGAATTAACTTACAAATGATTAATTTACATTCAAATACCCTCAAAGGCACACGATCGTCATCAGTCAATATATTTATTTCAATACAAAATTCTATAAATCATGAAGAATTTATATGTACATAAACATACGCCAAGTATCTTTAAAGTTTTCTTAGCAGCTAAATACAACCAAATGACTTGCAAAACTAAAGAAAATAAGAATAGGAAAAATTTAAAAAAAAAAACCTGTTAGCTCAAAACAATACAAACACATACATACATATCTTTCATATAAGTAATGCACCATTCCATACTTATAAGTACAGGCGCTTGAAAATTACGAATAATTACATTTTCATTCGATTAAGTACATGTTCAAATTAAAAGCCTTAATTTACTAATAGAAGTAATAGTCATAATCGCATTACACACTCGAATATAAAACTATACAAAAATTTTACACTGAATAAACTCAAAACACCTGCGACTTGCTTTCATAAACAACTGATGGATCAATATTTCATCATCAAATCAAATGCGTCTAATTAAATCAACTATCAGGCCGTGATAGATTCGTTCTAACCGTTGAAGAGACGATGTAGTCATCAGCCGACTTCGTTTTGGACATGCAGATGTTACCCACATCCACTTAATACAAAAAACAACAGCTTCGGCATGTCCATCATGTAAGACCCATAGTGATTTACTTCAGAGCTTGGATCTCTAATCAGGCGCGTTTTTAACAGACATTTTCCTGGTTTACCGTTTAACATTAATTGCGCTCAGATTTAGTTTGGCGTTATATTGACATGCGTATTACTTTGCTTGTCGCCGTTTAACCTTCGTAACAGTCTCCATGCTTTATCACTACCCGGTGTCATATCAAGCTTTTCAATAGTTTCTAATCACTTTTTACGTCTTGTTTCACCTATCGCCTGTAGGATTTTTTCCCCTAGTTGTACTGTCTTTGTTGAAAAAAAAAAAAAAGAAAAAAAGGTTGTTTTCATGTTTTTGTACAAATACCCGTCGCATATTACGGCTGTTTTATTGTTTATCCGTGGTATGTATGAAGTACGGCAACCTATGGGTAGATATTAAAAATAAAACATCGCGTACGTACGGTTAATAATGACGTAATTGTCGAAAAGCTTCGCTCAAATATAAAAATTTTATGGCGATTTTACTGGGTTTTAATTTTGTTTTATTTGTGAGGTTCGTAAAATCGTTTCTCCGATAATATCAACATATTAAAAATAAGATACATACGCGTTCAATTTTTTCACCGTTTATAGTTATTGCCGTATCTAACGCGATACTCATCATTATTTCGGTTTTTTGTATATTCATATTTTAGGTCCTATTTTTACAGAATGTGCGTGAAATTTGCCTATTAGGACTATATCGTCTGCGAAACGTGGTACTTAAAATAAATAAATATTTCAACTTATAGCGGTATATTTCATAAATTTAATTTCTAACATAAATTACATACGCAGTACAATATTGGATTTTAATGTCTATTAAGAGCTGTTTTTGTATCATATTACAGTGTAAAATAACAAAATTAATTGAAAAACATAAGCTAGAAATTATTGCAAACTTATATGGTTTTTTGAAGGTGAAAAACTAACTGCAGGATGTTTTGATAGAATGTGTTTTTTACAGTTCGTCATTGTTAATTTATACGATATTTTAGCTTTGACATATTACAAAGTGCAAATTGTTCATTTATTTGTATAAAAAAAATTAGAGAGTTGCCTCATTTTTCTCCGTTTTACATCCATATTATAAAACACAGAGTAACAATAACGAGTAATTAACTAACTAACGACAGGTTAAAGATACTAAAAGTTATAGTTACCAATAATAACAGCTTAGAGAACTACTGGTAGCAGTTAACGTGATTTTGAATAATGCTTTCGTAACAGTAACTACTAATGTTTTCGTTCATCTTCTAATCGCAGTTAGTTACTGTTACTTTCAAATAACAGTGCGTTGAAATAACTAGACTTTCACGCTAGAGAAGAGAAAATAGATCAGAAAATTGAATAAATTGAGAAAATTACAAATAAATCGTCCCACCATAATATATAGAAGTATATACAATCAGATATACACATATACCCTCTTCTTCGTGTCAGAAAAAGAATATTTATTCGTTGCACGGTGTTTCCCCAGTATTCTGCAAACTCTTTCGATCCAGTTGTAGTAGGTCATTGAAATCGCACCTATATTACTGCAGATAAAAAGATGCTGGATAAATATATACAGGAAGAGCTGTCAGAGATTCTTCAGTTCTTCATCTGTTCGACCAACCATTATTCTTAATCTCTAGTGAATACCGTGTTCCGTATTTTAGTTCGGCTCATGGAGGAAAGTACTCCTTAGGTTCAATCCGTGGTTCGCGATTTTTCTTCGTCCATTCTTCCTTCTAGGCAGTTTCTTCCGGGCTTACTGTCAATGGTTTGATATAAAACTTTTGTGAGACTTCAATCTTCGTTCAACTAGTTTGTGTCCAAACATCATAATATTATGTCGGCTATCCGTTTCCTGTTTGCTCTTTTCAATGCTGGCAACTATTTGTGTCTAATTACAGGTGGAGCAATACTGGAAAGCACGCGGATTTTATCGATCGATATCGGTTTTAAACACCCGGCGATAATGCGGCAGCTTTCGTTTAGCGCGGTATCGACATGTTTCGCAAGGGTCGAATTAAACCATACTGGGCACGCCTACTTCGCGGCTGACTTGCATAGTGCCAGTGTAGATGTCCGCAGGGTTATGCGAGTTAGCGCCCTAAGGGCTGTCGGATAACTTACGTAGTACGCTATTGCTGGCTACAATCTTAATTTTTGTGTTCAGGAAGTGTTTTTTGAAGGATAGTATTCTATCGAGGGTAACTCCGTGGTACATGAGACACTCATTGAAATCCACTTTTGTCCCTTGCCATGTTATTTTTAGGTGTCTGTTAACCTCTCTCTATTTCTCAGGTGAAAAGCAGTGCACTGTGGTTTTTTTTCGATTTGGTTTCAGGTAATTCTGTGCATAGTATTCTGCTGACTATTAAAATACTGGAGTGTTTTTCAATTACTTCGAACGACTTTCCTTGGCAGACAAAAGCCAAGTCGTCCGTGTAGATTAAGTGACTCATAATTTAACAATAGGCTGGCCATTTATGTACGTTGAATAATATTGGCGCTAATACGCTTCCCTGTGGAAACCAAGTACGCTGTACTCTTCAGCGATTACTCTTCTCGTCTAAGGAGAAATAAAATCATCGATTTTCATATAGTTTAGCAATAACGGTTGTAAATTTGTAATCACCGGTAATATTATACAGTCTACTTTGTAATGATCGATGGATTATTATATGCGGCCGATCGATCTATAAAAACTGCATCTGTGATTAATTTTTTCACGAAATCATTTTCAATGCACTGTGTTAGGTTATAGGTACGTAAGAAACCTCCACGTGGTGCTTCTGGTAACGACGACTTTTGTTTACAAATTTCGTCGGCTAATTCTTACAACACAGGAAAAGGAACCCAAGATTTTATATATAGGTATATGTTACTGATAACTTCGCGCAGTGGTGCAATGTTGGTATAAAATTAGATGTGTTTGTGTGTGATTGTGTTTATGTGTTTACTCAATGTCGTCTTGATGATACCACATGTGAATTCTAGAGATTACTTATTCAAAATATGAAAATTATGTGTAAATATTTGTAAATTTTTATTGTGAATCATGTACGATATATCGTTATAAATATTTTTCTAGATATATAAACATTGTAATTATTGTATAGTAAACTCGTTGAATGCGTGTGTGAATAAATGGTTCATCGGAAAGTACACAGTCCGCCCGAATAAAATTATGAATGTGTATATATATAATTAACTTTAGACTTTGACTACTTATAATCTGAATGTTTTTTTAAGGAGCCGCGTCTGTCTGATTAAGCCTAACGGTGGTGCAGGAGATGCGGTCATCCAATAATAATATATAGTAGACTATATTCACTAATATCTTAAGAAAAATAAATGCATTAATAAAAAAATATGTATATATGTTAATGGATGTTTCAGTTTTTCAACTAATTCACCACATATACAAAACTCTCTGTTCGGTGAACTTTATAATTTTAGAATGAAAACTGTGTATCCTATCAATAAAATATATTTGTATGTGTGTGTGTGTGTGTGTGAGCGAGCCTTGCTATACAATTGGAAAAGGTAAATTATAATGTTCGTTAAATATTTGATTATATTGATCTCGTTTGAAAATTAAATTCAAATTCAGAAAAATAAAAAACAAGAAATATCCTCGGATCATTGTAAAAACATCGGTTGTAACAGTATACCGTTCAAATAATAATCCGTTGTTTTAAATAATTAGTAAAAAGTAAAAGTTATAAACGGATGGATGCTAATTTTAAAATTCATTATAACTTTTATTTGAGAGAGAAAAGTGATTATATATATATATATATCATCATCATTATCGTCGTATTGTTCGTTGCAGATCGTCGTGACTAGCTATTGTACGTTTATTTTTACGTACAAAATTAGCTAGCATTCAAGGCACTATTTATATGCAACGCAGATGCGCATGAATACAAAATTCTATAAATCATGAAGAATTTATATGTACATAAACATATGTCAAGTATCCTTAAAGTTACCTTAGCAGTTAAATACAACCAAATGACTTTACAAAACTAAAGAAAATAACAGTAAAATAACAATAGGAAAATTTAAAAAAAAAAAAAAAAAAATATTAGCTGATTTATTAAATTTAGTTTAAGTTGTACATAAATAAAAAATAAAACGTCACACAGATCTAATAACGCTACTTAGAAATCGGTGTTTAATACGACGATGCTTATATCTAGTGTAACGCATGCTGAGATCGATTACCTGAATTAAGTTATTGTCATGATACTTAATTTATCATAAAATTTCTTTGATATATGATCGTAAATATGAGGAATATTTAACGTGGGATGCATGTACTGTATTTTAGTTCATCGAGGAGCATTTAATGATATTCTGCAACACCGGTTTTGCATTACCTACAGTTTTTTAACAACAGACCGGAACAAGTGTAAACTAACCTAGGTCCTATACGATTAACAATGCTGAAGTTTGATGTCAACTTCTATAGCGCGCAGGTGTTGACCGGTTATGATAAGTTTGGATCCTATCTACATAGATTCCGGCTTGTTAGTGATCCGGTCTGTGCCTGTTGTACTACAGGTGAGGTTGATGATTTACAACATACTCTGTTTATTTGCCCTGCGTCGCAAGTTTGGCATTAAGTGTACTGATGTACGTCCTGTTGGTTGGAAAGCGAAAGACTTTCTCTTGCTAGCAGAACAGGTAATACGATTTAAATTTAACATTTGGCCTTTCAGTCGACCGTGACCCCAGAACCGGTGCAGTTCTTACTACTCTTATTTTGTATTTTAATTAACTTTAATCTTTAACTTTGCTCTAATTAGTGTTTAAGTATTTTATTTAATTTTTAAGTTTTCTTTTATTCTGTTCAATTGTACTGAAGTTTTACGTATTTTTCTTTTCTCTTCAAACAGATTATTTTGTTTTGCAATAGTAGTAGTAATACCGATTTATAATGTACATAACTTTATTTACCGATTGGTATAAGATGAGATACTATTCTATTAATTTATTATTTTATAATTTTATCTTTTTTAACTTTTCTATTTCATCTTGAAGCTAATTGTTATTTTAGTCGTGGTATAATTACATTTATACAAATGTTTTGGTATTTAATTTTTTCGTTCTTTATTATTTTTTATTATTATTTTAAGTTATTCATTTAAGATTAGCATAAATTCTTTAATTATTTTAATTGGTGGAAGAAGGGACTATGTAATCTCATCCCTTCATTCATCGCAATAAGTTAATGTAAGTGTGTGGAGGTCTCTGCATTTGTGCCGGGAACTCCATCAATATATTAAAACTCCCTTTTGTTCTATAAAAGGATGTGGTTTTTAATGAGTAAAAATTCCACATGCTGATTTTAGCTCCCTTGCAGTATATGTTGTTTATATGCACTGCATTAATAAAAACTAAATTTTTTATTATATCAGTATTTTTTGAAGATTTTCCACCTCCCGCTTAAAAAAAAAAAAAAAAAAAAAAAAGGGTCTTACAATGGTAGTGTAAATTAATTTCTTGTTTACTGAAGAAAGATGAGAACGATAACTAAAAATTAGTGCAAGTATTCGAATAGCTTTTTTCGCATCACCCATAGATTTATTAATGTGCGCTTTTAATGAAAGACGAGAGTCCAGAGTAACTTATCTTAATCTCGGAACGATACTTAGAGTATTGTCTAATGCAAACTAAAATTAAATAGAAGTCTATTGTTCACATCGAACTGAAATAAATTAAGTCCATTAAATCCGACACAACCAGATGACGCCACCTAATTTATCGCGAAAGGCGAAACTAACATTGAAACAATTCCAATTTAGTCGTACATTAATAACACATGGTCATCTATTAAGACGTGAATCTGCGGTCGTTTGAAGATAATTTTTAAACACCTACGAATTACAGTCATCGATGTTCACAGTTAGCATTTTCGGCATCAGTAAAAGACACGCTGAATTTTGGCGATAACACATGTTCGTGTTCGCTTCTCAGAACGTTAGTCTTCCTAACACGATCTAAACTAGAGCTGTCGATTCGGGAACATGTAATCAGTTAATCGATTCCGGAAATCGAATCGATTTGAAAGTTGGTCGACTCAAGTCGAATCGATTAATCGTCGGAATCTATCCCGAATCGTGAAAATCGACTCAAATTCAAATGTATGCAACTTTTTAAATTTCATAAAGTTTTTTTACTTAAATAAAAAAAAATGCTTTGCTAAAAAAATTGCGAGTTGATTTAACAATTGAATATATCAAATTTTAAAATAAGAAAGAAAACGAAAAAAAAAACAATATTTTATTAATGATTATTTTGAATTTTGATAAATATCAATTTTTTTGTTTTATTAACCAGAAGCCAAGAATTAGAATGTTTCCTACCGATGAGAACACTCTCTGATGACGTAGATGTGCCTGAAATTCACGAATATTTTTTAGCCAATTAGCTAACGATTGGGTATTTTTCGGCGTGCGATCGCCACCACTCCAAAACTTCGTCGCTTTTAGGAATCTGCTCTTCCTTTAAATATCGCCCAAATTCTGATTTAGATTTTAAAAAGTCATCCTCCGGGAACAATATTGCGCTCATTTCTTGGTATTTATTATTTTCTATCAGCTTGATCAACCAACTCATTCACTTTGACGAATCGATTATTCACAAAAATGAATTTGTCAACTCCGGAATCGATTCGGATTGACAGCACTAATCTAAACATACCCTAACAGCAGTACAGGACACATCGATGGGAATGAAATTTCTGAAGTTAAATTAAAGTATATTATTCTCGGTATAACATTTTAATTTTTTTTTCATTATCCTGTTGAGTTGCCGAGTAATGATATAGGACGCAAAACTTTTAGTATTAGACATATGTACTTTATTTATTAAGAATAGAAACAATTTTTTTGTGAATTTTTTATGAAAAATCTTGTTTAATTTAATATATATTTTTTAGATATATTTAATTATGCCGTTAATTGTCATAACCGATATTTGGCTTTAATAGAACTAAAATTTATCTTCATATATTGTTTAACAACAGATGCGACTTAAACAAACTTTTATAAATGCCATTATATATTACCTAATATTGTTGTTGTTTTATCATTCGGAATAACGCTATGCGATCGTGATGAGAAAATGGTAATAAATTATATTTAAAATTAGTAAATATTTGGCGACTCTAGTCATTTAATTTCTTTTCAATCAGTAGCGTAAAACATTATAGTAGATTAACAATGAAATTTTTTAATATTTAATTTTCTTTTTAAATCTTGTTAATTCAATCGGACTAGATCGAATGTGTGAAGATACTTTGCAAAGAACGTTAAGCTACCTCTTGATTGAGTTCACTATTATTTGTTTTGAGGTGGGCTGTAAAATAAAATATTATTAGTAGTTGAAGATAGTTCGCTCAATAGCCAACGCTCCATACTTTCTTTCCAACATCACGCTGCTACACCATGATTTATGTGCGCGAGTACTCTATATCAATCGATACAGGAAGTATTTCAGCGAATTAAAAAATAACTCAAACATGAAAATATCGAGCATGTATCGGTCAGTGTTGCCTGGTAATTCATGTAAAAGATTAAAAAGAACACGGACTCGAGATATCCTTCATCCTACATAACTACGACATGAATACGGCAGCGTACTTCGGTTGTGGATCTACTGGTCGAAAAGAATACTCTGTTTGGAAATGACTCTCCGCCCATATACAGAGTGTAGGGTGGGGTACCAGTGATGTTTGCATTGATAGCGGAGGCAAGTAATAAGCATTAAGGATTCAATATTATCAATACTTGTGCTCTCCACACCTGACCCATGTATGTGGACTAAGAAGGTGGTGGTATCAACTGTGCATACATAGTTGTTTAAAGTTGTAAGGATAATATATATAGAGAGTGGACTCTTTTTCATTTTGGAAATGAGTTAATAAAAATACGACAGTATGTTATCAGTGTCAATTGTGGTAAAAAGACCGGTGTGATAAAATATATATATATATATATAATTAAGAAATGTTTTCCAGTTAGCTTTAAATTATAAGTAAAAGTTGAATAGAAAATTGCAAAATATAGTTGCTGAATAGTTATTCTTCGTATAGAATATTCGTTCGTCAAGGGATTTCAAAAATTAATCAATCGCGTTTAATACACAGTTTCCAGCTCTACCTTATTTAATACAAACAGCTTCAGTTTGTTTTAGGAAGCAGAATAAGGATTGATCGTCTGTCAATAAAGCGATACATTTATTCCGGTTAGATTTATGGACATTATATTCTGAACACCGAAAATTTAAATTATCGTCAATTTTGATTTCATCGCGGTGAGGAAACTTTAATTATTTAGAAAATTACGAACTTTCAGAATTTATTTTACAGATAAATTAATATTCCAACCTACAATATTATAATATTAGTAAAACTATTGAAAAAATAACCCCGAAAAAAAAAGAGTTAAAATCCCCAAAAATTTTTCTTTACAAAAGCTTTTCTCGGCTGTTAAGCCATTATCGAGTGAATATAAAAAATATAAAAATATATACACATTTATAAAAATATAAAATGTAAAAATAATTACTTAGACACCCAACTTGCAAATAAAACAGTATTTTTAAATGATCTGATATTGAATGCGGTAAACAAAACAACAATATCAATTTCATACATAAACAATAACACGATAGCGAATAAAATAAAAACATGCAACGATATATCTCTCTCGGTGTAAGAGTTAAATTTGTTTGGATCTCCGGGCATAGCGGTATCCATGGCAATAATCTAGCTGATCATTTAGTCACTTCAACGGTTACATTAGGGACTTTTTTGTTTTATACTCCTATAATTCTCCTAGCATACATTAAATATGCGCATAAGGAATACTGGAAAAATTTGTGGTCCGATCCATTTACTGCAAAGCATTATAAATCCTTTCAAACCGACATACCTTCTGATCCATGGTTCTACAATATTAAAGTTGAAACGATCAAATTGGGGGTTTTATTACTACCATTTGTCGACTGAGACTCGGCTGTAGTCGCCTAACTGCTTCGTTACACGAGTTGAAACATATTAGTTCTCCTAATTGCTCTCATCCTATGGATACCCATTTAGTGGCCGATGCGGATCTATCCTCGAGTGTTCACATCGTAGTAATTTTCGTGTTGCATTTTATCAAGCTTTTCACAGTCTTAAAGTTCCGTTTCCTATAAATATTGCATTTCTCTTAGCTCTTCAAAATGGTGAAGTATATTCGGCCCTATACTCCTATATTTTAGATTCCTCTATCATTATTTAATTTTACATATTCCTACATTACTTCTTACTCTGCCTAATTTATAAGTAGCCTTTTCTTATTCATTCAATAATATACAGACATGGGTAAACTGTGTGGAAGCCCCCCCCAAAAAAAAATAAAAAAAATTATACATAAACGAGATAATACAATAGCACGACTATTGTGTTATTTTTTAAAAATTACTTTATCACTTAAATTATTACTCTTTTTTTACATTTGTTACGCATTAGCAGTACTAGTGATTATTTTAAAAATTTGTTTAAATATTTCAATAATAAACTTATTAAGTAAATGACCCAATAATTCAGTGCTCGAACTTTAATGATACTGTAACTGAGAATCTAATTGTCTCGCTGGAGACGTTAGAGTAATCATATTTTTATTACTTTATTCATCGCCTTGGTTTATGGTGCTTTGGTGCCATTACAATAAAATATATATATATATATATAAATATTTCTTTCGATGTAGTATTTATCGAAAGTTTTCTCAAATTACTTCTACGGGTTTCGTATCGGTAAACATGTACGTCAAATTTAATTTCTCAGTATCTAATAAAAAATTTACAAGTTAATGATGTTTACATTTAACTTATAATTTATCTTTAATCTTTGTTGTAAGTTTATTAAAAATATCTTTACAATTATTTATAGGAGTTAATCTAAATTGTAGCGGTTTAAAAATAATAATAATAATAAAAGAAAAGAAATATAAGTTAAAATCACAAAAAGGTTTTATAAAAATCTCAAACCTTTTCGTATATTAAGCCGTTATCAAATGAACATAACATAAAATAAAAACAAAAATTGTAATAATAATAATTTAGATTTACAATTTATAAAAATTAACAAAATTAAAAAATTAAAGAAATAAAAATAATTTTGAAGAAGTTCTATAAAGTATATTATAAAAATCAATTTTTATATTAGACAGAAGTTCCTATTTATTTTTATTTCCCGCGATTTTGGTATGTTTATTTATAAATTTTTGTATTGCTAATAGTAGATTGTGTTCTTTATCACAATTATCTTATAAACACTATTATTTATTTTGTTAATTTTAATAAATTGTATAGTTAAATTCGTATTTTTACATATTATACTTTATATATAGCATATATTTACATATTTTTATATTTTATTTTACGTGCATTTGATAATGGCTTAATAGCTGAAAGCCTTTTCCATAAAACCTTGTTTGTTGTGTGTGTGTCTATACATATTATATATTAGTTGAGGGGAGCTACGAAAGGGTTGGTGCAACAGTAGAATCATATAAACTAATCATAACTTTATATATACATGTATAAAATGGAGTGGATTAAATTGTTGGCCTAGCAAAAAAATGAAACGTAGTATACATGTCAGCAGTGATAACATCAGTCGATAACTGTGGGGTTCCTAAACTACACATCGCATGGAGCTCGTGTCTAAATTTTCTTACTTGTCCATGAATAACGAGAGATGATCATGATATATATATATATATGCGAGAGTAGTGGAATGATATAAGTTAATTGTAATTTTATGTGTGTGTTTATATATATATATATATATATATATATATATATATATAATGGAGTGGACGCTCGTATCTCATGTTCATTATAATATGGATGATTGTCAATCAGCGGATTTTCATACTCCTGAATGAATAATGAGACATGATTTTGATTACACATATAGGTATATTATATATCGACCATTAACTCGTTTACAAGTTGAAAGCTATAGTATCGAGAAATAATTGTGTCAGACTGGCGTAGAATAGGAGTATTTAAAAAATTGGAAAATGCCTAAGGCTAACAATGGATTGATAATCGTTATATATATATATATATGTATATATTACGGGGGTAGATATTCGATTTAACTGTATATAGATGTTGGTGTATGCAATCTTTGGAAATCAAAGACCCAACGTCATGGTGATGATGATGATGATACATATATGTGTGTGTGTGTGTATATATTAAAATTTGTCAGTAATTAATATTACTTAATGACCACTTTAGAACACCAAGTTAATTTTGTATTTGTTATTTTTCATGTCGCTGTAACTAATACGTAGGTTATTAACGTCCTACGCTGATTTGCATTATTTATTATTATTAATCTTATCATCGTCATCACTGGTATTATTATTATCATTATCATTATTACTATTATTATTATCATAATAATTTGTTAGATAAGTTCTCGTGCGTTTTTTACATTAAGTATTCAAGTTCTTATAAGACGCTGGCCCTTTTAAAGTGTTTCAATTATTAAATTTTCAAGTGGAAATTATGAAAAAATTAATGACAATTTTAAAAATAGTAAATAAAGTGATAGATAAAAACTCGCGAATAAATACTTATTTACGTGTAAATATTTAACCGAATAATGGAACAATATTGTTTAATTATAATTATTATTATTATTATTAATATTATCATCATCATTATTGGTATCGTATTGATTATTTTAGATAAACACGACGTTTCGAGGAAATTCCGAGAACATTTTTCACTATGCAACTTGAAAGAAAATCACCCGTATATAAATATACATTTTATATATATATATATATATATATATATATATATATATATATATATATGTGTGTGTGTGTGTGTGTGTGTTTATTTTATACGTGTTATATAAAAGAAGTGTTTTTGTTCTCATCCTGATCGTTTAGTATCGTATTTACACCGTTGCGTATTGTAAGCGTGCACTCGTTGTAATTTCTATTTAAAATTACCGAATCGAATATTTTCAATTTTTGATTCGATTTTAGATAAATATAATGTTCGCGTTTCTATATTTAGCGATTTGGTGGTCCGTTTGTTACGACCGTGTCTATTTAATCGATGACGTTCTTTTCGACGTTTATTCTTCCGTCGACGATAACAATAACGATATCGATATCGATATCGACGGTAGCCGTTTAAAAACCGAATCAGAAACGTCCAACCGGTTAAACTTTAACGATAATACGATTTTTTCTTCGGATCGATTTATAATAAATCAAAATGATGATAAAATGTCGATAATTAATTCCATAAGTAGTAATAATAATAATAATTTAGACGACGTCGTAGATAATATATTAACGAAGATAAATCGAGCGACTAAAGACGACGGTAAAGATATTACGCCGGTTCCGGATATAACGCCGGAATTCGTCAGCAGTTTGGTATCGAGCTTTAACGATTTTCACGCCAGTAACGGAACTTTAATCGATTTATCTACCGTATATCGAACGGCCGCTACCTGCGTCCGTTATAATGCGGACGGTACGTTGATCGTTACGTTGAAATTAGGTTTGAAAGATGCCATAGTAGAATATGAAAAATATACCGTTAAAATGTTCGGAACGATTATGAATCAAGGTTGTTTAACCGTACGTATTCGAAATAATGAGATAAGTTCAATGATGTCGATACCTGATCTAACGAAATGTTCGGTCGATTTAGAAAAAGTTACGTTAGATAAATTATCGAATTTCGAATTACGACTGACCGGTATGAACGATTTCGGTAATTGGATGGCTAATAAAGTCGCTAATACTGTAGCCGAAGCGGCTAAACAGAAGATAAAAGCGCGAGTAGAAGCGAAATTATTCGACCTGATCACCGATATTATAGCCAAGGTGAATCTGTGCGAATAACTAATAGTTACTTGTTCGGAATTATTTTCTTCGTTAATACTTATACAGGTTTTATACTGTAATGTAAACTATGTAGTGGATCCTGAAATTGATCGTAAATAAATAAATTAAATATTATACGTACACATATAACATATATATATATATATATATATATATATATATATATATATATATACAAAAAATATACATCGTACGCGTTCATTTATTGTTGGTTTTTTAAATCTTGCCGACGTATGTAGAGGGTGACCCAGTGAAGACGGACGGTTTTGTTGGGTTTCAAATAAATCAAAAACTAATCTTTTTTTTTTTTAACATCGTACCAGCACTTAGTGCTACTAACAACGTAGATCACGGATAAGAGAGGGTTTAATCAAGTGCCTCCATTAAGGCACAAGACTGCGATGAGGAAGAAGGAATGTACAATATGGGAATGAGAATAATGATAATAGGAATAAACAGATACAATAATAGGAGAAAAAGACATACGCTATCATCTGGAAGGAGAAGGGAGACTGAAATCAATTAGGTGATAGGAATAGTAACACCACTTTCTTCTCAAACGTCTTGGCGGATTATCTGGAAGACACACGATGTGTGCATTCTGCGGATGATTGGATTACTGCTAACCTCGAACTTGTCGAATAATTTCTTATACTGCTGTACATGTATGTCACCGACATAAGGAATCCTAAGATCGTTATGTAAGGTCCGATTGGAGACGTAGACAGGAGCGGACGTGATGGTACGAAGTATCTTCGATTGCTGCTGTTGTATTCTTCGAAGATTGCTCTTGCAGGTACTTCCATACAGCTCTATTCCGTAACGCCAAATAGGAGCGGCGATCACTGAAAGATAGATGATCCGTTTAGTCGTTAAATAAAAACTAATCTAACAAAAAATTTTCGAATGAAATTAAAACGAGAGATTAGCTTACAATCATTTTTGTGGAACACAATATCGTTCGGATGACCGCCATTTGCAAAGATACATTCATCCGGTACAACATTTTCGAACACTTTTCCAGCGTAGGTCGCTGAATTTTTGAAATTTCTTCATAGACTTTTCAGGTCTTCCAAATCTCATGGATGTATTTCGTAAACGTGTAGCTCTTAAGGTATCCCCACATACAAAAAAATCAACTTTCAACTCTTTTCGAAACTCTGTTTGCACTACGCCGAAAATAACGTTCCACGAAAAATTTATAGGATGCCATGATGACAGAAAGTGGAAAAAACGAATCTTTCGTGTGTACACCAAACATAGAGCACGCTTTCGCGTTGCAGCGATGTTATCAACTGCGCTATTCAAAGAACAATCCGTCTTCTTTGGGTCACCCTATACATACCGTTCACGTAGTAATTTAGACGAGCTACGATGTAGATGCAGAAATTGATAATTAAAGTGGTAACGAAATAACTAGAAATTAAAAATAAAGCGAGAGGAAGTAAACTGCGTAAAAACTTCCGCAAATCTAATATACATAGCCTAATAGAGTACAAAACAAGAATAATTACAAAAAAAAAAATTAATAATGTAATATTGCTAAAAAAATATACATAAAATAAACATAAAAAATATACGTACATAAATACGGTACAATAGTACAATAATCTCATAATAATGTGGCTATATCATATATAACGAGTATAGGAGTGGTGGATTCTTATACTTTTTCTACTTCAGGCTAAAAAACTCAGTTTTAATCATAAATTCCGTTTATATAAATTAATAAAATATCAAATTTATTTTATATTACTATATATATATATATATATATATTTATATTTATATTTTTTTATTTTTCATATAACGTCTCCTACAAGGTGATTGATTCAACTACTCTTTAAAACGGCTAACCAGAGAAATTGTACCGCCGAGCAGGTCGAACGACTTAAACTTGTTCATATTTAAATCATCGCATCTGAGATGTTTTAATCCTTTCAGTCATACATTATAAAAACTTAACATTAAATTAGCTGTTATGGTTTGACACGTTATTTGACGATTCCTTCATATTTTTGTAAGTTTTGATAAGATCATTTTTTGCCATCCCGATTCTTCGTTTACTGTTTCGCAGTTTCCGTTATTTTTATATAAGCGCATCGAGATATAGAATTTCAGGTTGCTGTGTTAAAATCTTTTGGGTAGTTTTCCTGCTCTATCAACCGTAATTATTGTGCATTTTCAGTTAAATTTTCCGCCCAGATATTCAAATCTGTGTAATAGTGTTGCTAGTTCTTTTTCACTAGTAGCGATTATCACAGTATTATTAGCGTAGCATAATGCCATGTACAGTGTAACACGATGCGTGCGAAACGAACAAGATTGTTCCGACAAAACGCATCGCACATTAATCTAATACGTGAATATAGCAAGTATTGTTGTTTATATATTCTGATCCGTTTTATTTATAGTTTATTAAAATTTAAACTATTTCAAAAATATAAACAGAAATATAGAAGAAAAACTACACATGAAGTTTATCGTGAAGATTACTTTTTGACAAATTTAACCATCTGTATCCACAGCTGATAAGTTGTTACGAAATATCTACGCATTCAAATTTTCAAATCCTAAATATGTTACGTTTCTCAATTTAAACATTTGACGTGTCTAACTCGTCATCTACCAGATGTAATGAATGTGAAACAAAAAAATAAAAAATAAAAAGGGATAAAATTTTTTTAAGAGTCGATCCAGCGACAGAACTCCTAAGTTATGAACGATGGCAGCCCGAAAGCATTATCTGAAGTCGATAATACGTTTTCTCCTCAGCCTTCTAATCACCGATTGAACTTGCAAACATATTGCCACCAGATTTTCGTGAGTGTCCAATCTCGCCAGGTAATTGCGAGCAACTCGTTGGGTTACCTATATAACACATATTGTATCTGAAGATATTTATGTAATGTGTAGTTAGTGACATAAAATGAAGCGCATGCTATCCTTCGTAGTATCTTATTCTGGTACCGCTATATTTCTTGAATGTTGCTCTTAGAGGAACATCCCCATAGCTCGCAGCCATATATAGCCAGATTGGTTTAAGTATCGCATTGTATAATAAACGTTTATTTTTAATATCTAGCTACGATCTGGGTTCTAATAACCACTTTAATCTTGCTGCCATTATATGTGACGACCATGTTAAATACTGATCAATATGGATAAAAAAGGTATCTAACGGAAGAGTGTTGAGGTATTGTCGTTCCACATATTGAAACTTGATATTTTTTGCGTTCAATTTTTCTTTTAGTAAATGATACATGTTTACATTTAGTTTCGTTAATTGTTATTTTCCAAATGACAATTCCATTCATCGGTCTTGTCTAGCGCAACCTGAAGATGCTGAGTGGACGCACTAGGACACTCATGTGAGGCTATAGTATTACTGTATCATCAGCGAAGGTTGCTATAAATGTATTTTCTGGAATACCTCTCGTAAATATTGAGTGTAGAAGTGGCCCCAGGATACTGCCCTAAGGTACTCCAGCCTGAATTTTAGGGGGGAAATGATTGAGAATTATTAATTATTACTTTAAAATATCGATCCTCCAAGTATGACTTCAAATATTATAATATTCCGGTGGCAAGATTTGTTTGCATTTATAAAGAATGTCTGAATGCCAAACTCTATCAAAGGCTTGTTTCACATCGAGAAATACGGCGGAACAAACCTTTTTTTCTTCAAGACGCTGTTCAATTTGGCTTACCACTCGATGAACCTGCTGTACAGTTGAGTGTACAATGCGGAATCCGAATTGATGATTCGGTATTGCCTTCTCTTGATCAATAATTTTCTGAAGCCTTTTTTGTACTAATATTTCAAAAGACTTTAGAAAACACTGGAAGGAGAGGGATGTAATATTTTCTGGGGGTTTACCTGGTTTTAATATCATTTTAATGTTAGCAAATTTCCACAGTATCGGAACATACTGAAATCTTAGCATTGCATTATACACGTATGTCAGAAATACTAGTGATTTTCTTGGAAGTTGCTTAAGAATATTTGCAGTAATTAGATCATACCTCGGTGCTTTTTTATTGTTCAGTTTTTTTTATTATGGCTCCTATCTCCATTGGAGAAAATGGTTTTATCTGTCCATACATGGTTGCTGAGGCATGTTTGATGAACTATAGTATCAAGATGTAACGTAATGTTATGAGACTGGAAAGTGTCTGCCAGATGAGTAGCGAATATTTCTGTTTTAATTTCGTCGTCTATTGCCCAATAACCGTCTTGCGTTTTGATCGGATCGTTTCTAGATTTTGGGCGATTCATACATTTATAGTTGCTTTCCACAAGGAGTAATTGTAATCATTAGAACTAGTTAGTTATATAATCGGTGAATGAATCATTTTCAAATTTTTGTAATAGCATCTTGAGCTTTTTCGTTTGATTACTTGGTTGAATTTTGTCTTTTGGGCATCTAATAATCATCCATCGTTTACACAGTTGCCTTTTAATAGTTTACGAACAAATTCACGATAAATTATAGTTTGACTGACTTTGATGTTTAGCGGTGGAGTACTTGAATAAGCAGAATTTATAATGTGGTTGGTAAATAAATTGGTGGCGTCATCGATAATTTCGACGCCGTGTAGAAAAACAGAAAAGACCAATAGTCCGGAAATCGTGGCTCTTTTTTTTTTGTCTAAATCAGGGGTCGGCAACGTGCTGCCTGTTGCAAGTTCCTGTGCAGCCCACCGAGGTATATAATTTTTGTAAGGTGAAGTAAAAATTAGGAATGCTAAAATAGTAAATTACAATGACGAACAGTGTTCTTCAAATAATATTTATATTGATTTACTGAAATTATTTGATGGAAATTTTCGTTAAAGCGTTCAAAATTTTTATGTAAAAGAAACTGATATATTAATATTTGAAAATCCTATTAAATTTGATACTTTAAAAGCACCAGTGAATTTACAACTAGAGTCAGTTGATTTACAATCGAACAATGTATATAAAAGTAATTTGAATGAAAATAATTTAATTTCTTTCTATTCAGATCTACCAGAAATAATTTCCTAATTTAAGAAATTTTGCAAAATCAATGATTTGCATTTTTTCAAGCAGTTATTTATGCAGAGAAACTTTTTCAAGAATGAATTTCATAAAAACAAAATATAGAATAAGATTGACCGATGAAAATTTGCAAAATATTTTAAGAATTTCTGTTTCTCAAACCCAACTTGACATAAATGCGATATCGGAAAACATTGAAGAACAAAAATCGCATTAAATTTTGATGTTTTTTATTTGAATAAAATCAATCATCTTCTTATTTTTTTATTTTTTTTTACAAATTTACAGATGATATTTATTTTTATCAGAATTGTTACTTTTTTGGTCTGATGTTATTATAGCGCATAAATAAATGTGTTACTAATTTTTATTATATTTATTATTTTTTTAAATAAAAAAAAAAACAAAAAACTATACTAAATACTAGCGTACAAAACATCTGACTCTGCGATCCGCTAAAAAATATACATTTTTTAAAATGGCCCACCCTCCAAAAAAGGTTGCCGACCGCTGGTCTAAATCATCTAAGCTAATTTTTCGAGAGCAGCCATAGTTTACCGATACGCTCAATTTTTTCTTCTACGAAAATTTCGAAATCAAGTAATTTAAATAGTGCGCGGGTATAAAAACGTTTACTATTTTTATATGTTTAATGATTGTTGAAAATTAATTTAAAAAATAAACCGTGAACTTACTTTTCGTTAGATAAATATTTAACTCCTTGTGACAACAAGACTGGAATACCCTGTTACTTCGTTACCCCAATTGTCGAGTAGTTGAACATAATAATTTGCGATGCTTTCGAGTATTTAGATAATTTTTGCACGAAAGAAATTGCAAAAAGGTTTAATGCCCGATCTATTTTCGACGGAAATAAACGAAGTTAACTGCACCTCAGATGATCACTGTCGCAATTAAATATACAATAAAAACGAGTACAATTTTTCGATGCACGCTTGTATTATTGTATATTACTCTGTTATACTAGATTATACGTATACGGATTAAAACTATCAATCGACATAGATATGTACACATACATATATATTTATGCGTAAGTTATGAGCTATTTTCAAAATTTACGAATATATTGCTGAAAAAACTCACAATTTTATTTGTAAGGCAATGTAACCAATGATCTATACAAATATTTACCAAGCTACATCGCATTCTATAATTAAATAATTGCTACAAGTTGGACATTCTATAATAAACCGTTTATTTTGTGGGACAAATATTTTTCAAATTATCTCAATATTTATATAAAAAATAAAAACTGTTGTTGATCACCTTTGTATAATCACTATATATCGACGTGTTAACTTCTTTCGAGACTTTTGTAAAAGAAAAGTTGTTGGACGTCTTATCAAAACGAACCTATTCGCAACTTTACAGAATTATTGGTGATTTTTATAAATAGTTCTGTATTACAACTTTTGAACGCATAACTGGGAAACCTACAATTTTATTTGTAGGACAATGTGACGATTTATATAAATATTTACCAAATTGCAGGAAAAAATCAACTAGTTGTTAATTACTTTTTATTATTATCGAATTGCTACATTTCTACACTATAAACCATTTATTTAGTAGGACAAATGTTATTATTCCGAATTATTTATTAAATTAGCTGAACATTTAACTAAAAAGTAAACTGTTTTGAACCACTTCTGTATAACCAACGAATCAACGTTTTTTTATATCTGCGTTATTAGCTACCTCGAGGAAAAGGCTACGTCTTTGCTGACTACTTTGAAAACATATTTCAACCCAGCAGCATGGAGAATCAACAACACACAGAGAAAGTTATACAACGAAATAGCAGTATCGTTTATTACTGTCGGAACTATATAAACAAGCTACGTGTATGTATCCAAGGTTTAAAAAACAATAAGGCCCCAGGAGAAGACGGAATTACGAATAATATCTTGAAACATCTACCAAAAAAGGTACTTCTGTTACTCTTATACATATACAATTCTATGTTACGACTATCGTACTTTCCAAGCAGATGGAAAAAATCGAGAATTATACTTGTCCACAAACATGGGAAGCAAATTACAGATATTTCCTCCTATAGGTCAATAAGTTTGTTGAATACATTTGGAAAAATATTTGAAAAAATAATTCAACCCCTCCTTCATAGTATGACAAATTTATATGTTCCAAACCATCAGTTCGGATTTAGACCAAAAAAACATTCGGCCATCCATCAATGCCATAGAATCGTTGACGCAACGTGGAATATTCTGTTCAGCAGTATTCCTTGATGTAGCCAAAGCATTTGACCACGTTTGGCACGATGGTTTGCTATACAAAATACGAAAAATTTTTCCTATTGTAATGTATTATCTTTTGAGATCTTACTTAAGTGATAGATCTTTTCAGGTTAAAATAAATGGCGTTATGTCGAGCCAACGGCGGATATTAGCGTCAGTACCTCAAGGTAGTGTTCTCGGCCCAATTCTGTATAATATATACACGGACGACATACCAACCACAATGTTTACCTTGCAAGCTACATTTGCAGATGACATTGCAATACTAGCTACTCATGTTGATCCTCATGAAGCGGCAAGATTTATTCAACACCATCATTACTTCAGAAATGAGCCCTTAAATGGAGAATAATAATTAATGATCAGAAATCATCGCACATCACATTTACAACTAGACGGGAAACATGCCCCCCCCCAGTAAATTATAGTAATTGTGCAATACCGCAAGTACAGGCGGTAAAATACCTTGGAATAACAATCGACAGGCGCCTAACATGGAACTTACATGTAATCAATATCAGGAAAAAAATAAAATTACTATTAAGGCAATTATATCCACTGATGGGAAGAAAATCTAAGCTGAGTCTCGCAAACAAAGTTATGCTGTACAAAACCATTATAGATCCTATTTGGACATACGGCCTAGAAATATATGGATCAGGTGCTAAAACGCATCTTGAAAAAATACAGTCGCTTCAATCGAAGATACTGAGGATAATGACTGATACGCCATACTATGTTCGCAACAGTATAATTCACAATGATCTGGATGTCCCTACGGTGGTCGCGGTATATAAGCAGCGGTACAACAAAATGCATAGTGCATTCAACAAAAATTTGAACCCATTAATATCGCGCATGTCTAGCACTGGACTTCCTGATAATCCGTCCAGAAGACTAAAAAAGAAACAATGCCGAGATGCACTTATAATTTAATAATAACGATAATGATAATAATAGTAATAATAGTAATAAAAAAAAGTAATTAAAGTTGTGTAGCAACTAACAATATGTAACCAAGCGGCTTCATCTATTGGGATGAGCCGTTACTCAAACAAAGAATAGAATTATTATCCATTGCGTTAAATACTTAAGAGTCGGTATGAAAAAAAAAAAAGTTTACAATTTTCGCAGAGTATACAGTTCAACGTCTCCATAAAATAAAACTATTCTCATATAGGTTGTTGGGTGTAAAATGTTTCATAAGATGAATTTTGATATCGTGATTCGTGACTATCCTAATGAAGGGTTTCATTTAAACGATGTCTTTAAAAAACAAATAAAATAATTATGACGAAGAGAATGTAATTAAATTATTTTAAATTTTTAAATATTTATTGTTTTTTTAACATCATGTTTTACTGTGATGAATATTTCTCCTGAGAGCCGTAAATTAAATAAATTTTTATATTTAAACAACTTTTTTATTTCAGTTTTTAAATTATTATTATTAAAATAATAATAAAAATTGTGTGCTTGAATTTTATATGTCTTTTGTATTTATAAGTCAAAGGTATCTGAACACTAAATTAATATTTTATGATAACACAGACGGTAAACAACTCGTTTTCTTTTGATGAGCTGTATTTAAAAAACACTTCTAAATATATAAGTGTAAAGATGTTAAAACAAATCTACTAATTGTCTAACGTGTTTCGTTAGTCATTATTCTATGACGTATTTAATAATTTAAAAAATGATTTTTGTTGTGATATGTTTTTATGATATGATTACAGTTTAGAGCAACTAATGTTTCTAAAATAGCTTTACTCTTACCATAGATGGCCGACAAAGTTATTAATTCAAATCTTACTCAGAGGAGAAAACTAAAAACACCTTCCTGTAAGTTTTATTTTGTACTAAATAGCATTTATAATGATTAAAGTTACTAAAATGTCGGAAATTACATTTTAAATTTGTTAAAATGTTAAGTATGAATTAACACATGTAATACCGATAAAAATAGCTCTAATTTTGTTAACTTTTTTACTTGCTCCTAATAAAGAGAGTAAATTGGAAAATGAAAAATGGAAAAACTTGTGCATATTTTACCTTATGCGAAAATACACGTTAATGATCCACTTAGATTTCTCAAAGATATAGAATTCCATTTATACCTAACTTATTTTAATAATCCACGTTGAAAATATTCGAAATATAAACATTTTGTAATTTACTTTTTTTTAAAAATAACATTAGCTTATGGAGTAACTTTATTTATTTCTTTTTGCCTATTTTAATTAATCGCATTATATATATATGTTTATGGTAGTATGTGTTTTTTAAAAACATTTTATAATTATTTTAAATAATTGTATTAATTTTTCCCCCCGGATAATTGTAACGATATTTCTATTTGACGTATAATTAATCATGTCAATTATATGCATACTTCGAATATCGTATACGTGAAAGTATCGTGTTGTTTAAAATTGGGCGTTAAAAATAATTTAATTTTTATTATGATATGTACACTTATAAATCGTTCTTAATATCGTATTAGAAATGCTATTAATTAACGGCGATATTAAATTCTATTGCTACAGTTTTTTTCTTATTCTAGTTGCCCGACATTTTAGAGAACAAAATTTACCAGCTTGGCAACCTGTTTTAACAGCTGGAACTGTTTTACCTACATTTTTTGTATTTGGAATAGCATTCATTCCTATTGGATTCGGTATTTTGTATTTTTCTGGCGAGGTAATTTCCATTTCGTAAATAAACATTTAAATACCTTCGTGTTACATTTTCGAAAAATAACATTTTTTGTGTATTCTATGAACATTCAAATTTCTATCGCGAACATTAATAATAAAACATAGTCGTGCTTATAAAATTATTTATTATAAAATACGTACTATATATATATATATATATATATATATATATATATATATATATATATATATATATATATATATATATATATATATATAATATTACAATAATGAGAATAAACATAGAAAAGTGTACTATTATGCATTGAAGTTCGTATTAATTATTTCAATATATTTATATTATACAAATGTTAACGTGTTTTTCAAAAATAATCGTAATCATTGGAATATAGTTAAAAATATATATGTTCAGACTTGAGAAGTTTCCAGCAAAACTTTAATGTTCAGGAACCTTCATAAGTTAGACGCGAACAAGAACGTCAAAAAACATCGGGGCGTACTAATTTTCATGAAATGGTAGAACAGTCCGAAGTTTGAAAGGATAATTCAAAAATTAGTAATAGTATAATGGCACGAGAGAAAAAAATATATCTAAAAATTACGTCTACTGTTTATAAAATATTCGAAATATAGAAAACATTTTAATCAGCAATGCATTGTTATTATTTAGATTCAAGAAAAAATCGTGGAGTATACATACTGCAACTCTAGTGACGCGGGATACAATGGAACATGTGCGGCCATTATAGGAGATTTGAGAAATTTGACTTGCAACTGTGCAATGCCATTTACTTTGGAAACGGATTATCGAGTATTTATATTTAACGGAATTTTAATTAAGTACATTTGTAATAGGCTTACGATATATTAATGAAATATGTTGAAACGGTGAAATTTTTGACATAATTTAGTTAACTAAAATATTAGATCGTCTATTTTATTTTATATAATTTCTTTTTAAATTTGAAAGTCCTACTGAATATTAATATGTATCTCGAAACGGATATATAAAAATAAAATTTTAATAAAAAAAAATATATATATATATTACTTTTGTGTGCAGGCTCAAGTATTTGTTTATTACGGCCTTACGAATTATTATCAAAATCATCGAAGATACGTAAAATCTAGAGACGACAAGCAGTTACTAGGTCGTTTATCACCTGAAGTATCGAAAGATTGCAATCCTTTTATGTACTCGCTAGATGAAAACGGTACAAGAAAACCAATTATACCATGCGGCGCAATTGCGGATTCTTTATTTACTGGTTAGTTGATTTTTTTTAGCACTGTTGTCCTTTGTGATATAATTTGACGCGCGTTTTAATGTGTCAGTCTTTAATATAAGTAGAAAATTAAAAAAGATTTTGTTTATTTTTTTTTTTAGATATATTGACTATAAGTTATAAACAAAATAATCACGAAAGAGCAATAGAAGTACCGATGATCAAAAAAGGCATCGCGTGGCCGTCTGATAAGAAATTTAAATTTCGAAATCCTCCTGGTGATTTAAAAGAAGGTAAATTCTTTAATTATACGAATTAAATTTTATAAAAAACATGTAATTCACCCGTGATACGCGTAAATAAAAATAATTGAATGAAATTAAAACATATATCGTTTTTTTTTTTTTTTTTATTATTATTCGCTTCAACTATATTCAAATTTTTATGGAATTATTTATCATATTTTTAACAGTATACGTAAAATGTCAGAAAAATTACTGATGGTTAAATGATGGGAACAATTTAATTCGATATTTAATGTAGATCATAAGTTGGGCGATCGTTGCGGTTGCATTGCGAGAATTCTTTGTACAGGAAGATTTAGGTAAGAAGAGGAATGTAACATATTTGGTACAAGTTAAAATATGCGGTGAACACTGAAGGATAACATGATTGAAAACAGTAAGAGCATGGTATAGTCGGTGACGCCCTGGGGAAAACGTAATCATAGACTAACAAATAATGTGCCCTATTATAAGATTAAAACTTTCATTAAACATCAGAAGATTTTTCCAGTTATTATCAATAAACATCTAAATTTGGAATTCATAAATTTAATTAATATTATACTTAAATTCAGTTACTAATATAGCTTTTATTGGATATTTTCAAACTTAAAAATCTGTACATTAGTAATAAAATGTTTCACAAAAATTAATTAATAACAGCCGTGTGTACATTGTCTATATTCATTTATGAAAACATTAATAAATCATTCTTCATTATTTTGTTTGCTCGGTTATTTACTTCTATGTATATAATATTAATAATATAATATTAATAATATAACTTGCAATTATGTTATAGAGATTCGTGATGTGAATATGTTCCCCAGACTTTTTACTTTTTTTTCTCTCTTTAATTAAAATATTTCGAATTTAAAGTTAAAAATAAAATTATAAACAAATAGCACCGTGTTGATAATTGAAAAGCAACTTTTATGAAGTATAAAATGGTTAAAATACGAGTGAACCATAGCAACATATGTATCGTTTAGTACATTTAGAGTATAATAAAAAAAGAACAAAATTAAAGTATAACAATGAATTGCGCTATATTACTTATATATATATATATATAATTTCCTGGATAATAGCGTTTAAGAATTTCGAAAAACCTATCCATTGGCGTAAACACATTTGGGAATTAGATCCGGATGATCCGTCTAATAACGGTTTGCAAAACGAAGATTTCATAGTGTGGATGAGGACGGCTGCTTTGCCAAATTTTAGAAAATTTTACCGTATTGTTAACCATACAGATGCACCATTTGAAAGCGGCTTGTCAAAAGGGGAATACATTTTAAACGTTGCTTACTGTAAGTACAGAATTACATGTTTTCGATAAATATTAAATTTGTGTATTCTTTTTTCGCCCCTTAAACAACGTATTGCATATTTATTTTAATAAATTATATAAAAATAATTATTTTTATAGAAATGCTTGCTTCACTGACATAATCTATTTACCTGTCACGTACATAATGGCGTTGTAGGAGCAGAAAACGATTTCCATACATATGTACACACGTACACATCAATCATTTTTAGATATAGATAGTTAAATTTATTTTGTATGTTTTTAAATCTTATTTATGGTAAATACTCTTGAATGTGGGCTTAATACATTTTATTCAGCTGATTAAATATATATTTGGAGATTTCTAGATTCTGCAAGATTATAAAAAAAAAAAAAAAAAACACATTTCGATAAAAATTACTAGAAGTAAAAAAAATTGTTGGGCGGAAAGCAATTGTTGAAAAACTAGATTTTTGTAAATTTCGATCGGTAATGTAACATTCCCGTTTTTTCCTTTAATCTTACTTCTAACTAGCCGAAATAAACCTGCGATTCTAACGTAACCGAATGTAATCTAACCTAGCTTTTCAAAAGGACATAATTAATTTTAAAATCGTTTTTTTAAAAAAGTGGAGAATTTCCCGCGCATATCGTTGAGTAAATGTACCTATTTATAAGTTTATCTTAAATAATTCTATAAAAATAATATATGATTTTTTCTTGCATAAACTAAAATTCAGTTATATATATATGTATAAATAAAATTATTATTTCGAATTAGCCTCTGATGGTCTACGGTCTTGCCATTTTTATTCCTTTTTTCCATACTGCTTTCATCCTTTCATTGTGTCTTTTTTTCGTTCTTCGGTCCACAAAATACCAGTTCTTCCTCCTTTCTTTTCTGCGAATTCTTTGCAATTAAATAGTTTCTTCTTTAATATTAATCGCTGTTCTACATCTTCAGACATAATATTCAGTTCCACCATGTCATTTTTAATCTCTGTGTACCATGTACCATTCATTTTTAGTTTTTGCATGTACTTAAACAATCTTCCGGTGAGCCTGCTGGCCTACATCCTTTGAATATGTCCATAAAATCGAATTCTTCTTTTCCGGATGGTGGTAGTAATTTTTTACACATGTTGGTATATTTCTTGATTGCTTCGTTTGACATATTTTTCACCTTGTTTTACTGGTCCTATTATTCTTCTTACGATATTCCTTTCCGCGATTTCAAGCTGTTCGCTTAATCCTTTTTTATTCATTTTTAGACCCTCCGCTGCATATAACGCCACTGGTCTGATCGCAGTTGTATAATGTCGCAGTTTAGCATTTCTTGAGAAAAATGTCTTATTATATACTTATTTTATTAAATCCTGTATTTGATTGCTTCTCTTTCTGATGCATTCTGCTTTCTCCCAGATATTTGAATTCATTAACTCATAGCACTTGACCAGTTTTTATTTTTCAGGAGCGGCTGTAATATTTGTTATAAATTTGGTTTTTCGAAGGAAATTTGTAGTCCAGCTTTATCCGCTTGTTCTTTTAATAATTCTATCTGCCGCTTTGCTGTCGACGTAGATTCTACTATTATTGCCAGATCATCTGAAAAAGCTAAACAGTCTATTAGTAAATTGTCCTTATTTTATCCCAGTCTAATATTCCCAGTGATATTTTCATCATTCATAGCTTTTCTCCATTCTCTTATAACTTTTTCAGATGTGCACTTAAAGAGCAAAGGTGACAGCCCATCCTCCTGTGTAACTCCTATTTCGAACTGTTTGGATATTTCACCTCTAAATTTAACTTTAGCATATGTGTTTGTTAACGTCTTTCTTATTAAGATTGTGGTTTTTTCATCCAGACCAAATTATTTGAGGATATTAAACAATACTGCTCTATCTACTGAATCATATGGTTTTTTAAAATCGATAAACATTATTATATGTTTTTTGGATCTTTTCTTCAGATACAATATTAATGAGTTGAGGTTGAAAATCTAATGATCTGTTTGCTGAATCCACGCTGATATTCACCAATTTGTGTATCCAGCTGCTCTTCTGCTCTAGTTTGTATTGCCTTAGAGAGTATTTTATAGGTAACTGGTAACAGCGATATACCTCTGTAATTGTTCACATCTGTCTGTATTCCTTTCTTATTTAATGGATGTATCAATGCTGTTGTCCAGTCTTGGGGAATTATTTCTGTCTCCCAAATATTTTTGAATATTTCAACTAGTTTGTCTTGGCATTTATTATTCGAATTTTTCCATAACTCTGCTATTATTTTGTCCTCCCCTGGAGCCTTATTATTCTTCAAAGATTTAATTATATTAATAATTTCTCTTTTATCTGGAGGCACAGAATCGTAATTCCTACTCCTTCTTTAAAAGTGAAGGTTAGTGTTGGACTTTCGCAGTTCAGTAGCGTTTCAAAATATTCTGCCAATATTTTACAATTTTATTTGTTATATATATATATATATAAAAGTCGACGGGATAGCCTAATGGCTAGAGCACGGACTTCCGTACGAAAGGTACTGAGTTCGAGTATCTGCAACGCAAAAATTATCATTAGAAAAATAAAAATATATAAATAATCGTAATATTATCCCGTGGAAGTCAACGGCAAACCACCACGCATAACACAGTAATTGGCGAAAGCTGTTGTAGGGGCGTATTTTAAAATTTAAGTACATAAATAAATATTACAATAGACTACGAAAAAGCGTTCGATTCAGTAGAGGTCTGGGCAGTGATCAATTCGTTATATGATATTTGAATTAACGACAAATATATTAAAATTATATTAAGAACATTTATAGCTCTGCTACAGTGCAAGTAAACTTATGGAAGAAAACAAAAAAGATTCCAATAAAAAGAGAATTACGACAAGGTGATACAATTTCACCGAATTTGTTTATTTCCGCATTGGAAAATGTGTTTAAAAATTTGAAATGGAATGCGAAAGGTATCAAAATTGATGGTGAATATCTAAACCACCTCAGGCTTGCAGGTGACATAGTATTGATAAGTTCAAGTTCCAAACAATTACAGACAAACCTAAATATAAATAAACCTCCAAAAATCAAAAATAATGACTAATACAGGAAAAACAATAAAAATAACAACAAATTAAGAAGAAATAGAACAGGTAGATAACTATATATATATTTAGGTCAAAAAATAATAACAAATAAAGAAATAATGACGAAAACGGAAATAGCTAGAAGAATATCTTCGTCTTGGGTTACGTTTGGGAAATTAAGCGGAATACTTTGAAACAAGAAAATGGCAATTCATCTGAAAAGGAAATTATATAATCAATGTGTACTACCAGTCGTTGTATATACTGCAGAAACATGGCCATATACAAAAATAAGCATACAAAAGATAAGAAAGACCCAAACTGCACGTGTGAGAATGACGCTTAACATCAGATTATCGTATCGGTACAGAAACGCACAGATACGTGAACTAACGAAGTTAGATGACGCAGTGGAACGAATTGCTAAAATAAAGTGGAATTGATCTGTCCATGTAGCCCAAAGAGATGACAACAAATGGTCAAAGCGTGTCATACAATAATGGCCGATTAATAAAAAAAGAAACCCGCCCGGGTAGACCGAGGACACGATGGTACGATGATATATCAAAAGTAGCCGGGAAGCAATGATTGCGAAAGGCGCAGAACAGAAATGGATGGAAAAAATTAGGGAGAGCCTTCATTCAGGAGTGGATGGATAAAGGCATATCGTGATAGTAATAATAAAATTATATCCGTAAATTATTTTATCACAACCGATAATTATATATATATATATATATATTTCTTTTTAATGTTAGCATATCCAGTGACGGCTTTTAAAGGGTCCAAAAGTTTGATCATAACGACGGCTTCGTCGTTAAGCGGGAAGAATATGTATTTGGGCGTATTGTATATCATAATCGGTTTCGTATTAATCGTGGCCGGGGTTATATTATTAATCCTACATACGAAATACGGCAAAAAGTAACATTTTTTATTTACTATTGTAATAATATGACTTTTTTTTTTTTTTTAATTTTTTTTCCCTACTAAAATCTAGTAAACGACCTTTCGATGCGTACTGTATTAATTAGCTATTAGCGTAAGAATGGAAAATGCATTATAATTGTGTATTAAGGGAAAAAAATCAGAGAATATTAATTATTCGAAACTGTTAAATTGTTTAAAATTTCGGTCGATACATAAATAGGATCCTTCCTTATTTTAAATATTTAGCGTGTTTTTGTAAATTTTCATTCGGTGGTATATTGATATAACGGAAATTACACTTTGGTTTTTTTTTTACGGGAGGGGAAAATCTTCAAAAGACACTGATATATATATAAAAAAAAAATCTTTTTATTACTGCAGTGCATATAAATGCAATACAAGGGAGCCAAAATCAGCGTGTGGGAAACCGATGGAAGAAGGGATGAGAATACATCATATTACCAAAAAATATTAACAAATAGCTTTAGCTTAAAAGGTATTACTCATACCTAAAATAAAAAGCTTACTATAAAAATTAAAGAAATAGAAAAAAATATATATACAAAATGAAGTACTTTTAATCAGCAGAAATACAAAGCTGAAATACCAGTAATAAGAGAAAAGGAAAAAAAATTAAAAATTTAAATAATAAAATAATTATTACTTATAATTAAATAATTATAAATACATATATACATATAATAAAGGATAATTGACCACGCTACAATTAAATAGAAACTGCAGAGGATTTATGAAACTAAATTTTAAAGTTGCAAATCCGTCGAACCTTAACAGAACATTCCCCTCGAAGGTGTAGTGTCAAAATGTAAAATTTGATTGCTATGTGTGTGTGGTGACATAGAGAAGACGGACGGTTTTGTTGTTTTTTGAATAACTCAAAAACTAGTCGACCAAAATTTTTGATTTAAATTTCATTTAAAACTAGGAAAACGAGAGTGAATAGCTTACAATCATTTATAGAACACAATATCGTTCAGATAACCGCCATTTGCAACTATACATTCATTCGGACTTTTTACAATATTTTCGAGCTTAGGTCGCTAACTTTTTAAAATTTCTTCAGAAATCCGGGTTTTTAGATCTTCCAGATATGGTGGACGTGTTTCGTAAACGCGGCTCTTAATGTATACCTACAACAAAATTGCGTAGCTTTGAATTCTTTTCGAAATTGCACTGTCGCGATTAATTTGCAAAATGCGCACTCTTTCTCGTTATAGTATGCCACGATGACAAAAACTGGACAAAAACGAATCTTTCGTGTGTACACCGAACGTGGAGCCACGCGGTTTCGCGTTGTAGCGGTATTATCAACTGCGCTATTCAAAAAACAAAACCGTTCGTCTTCTTTGGGTCGCTCTATACATACCGTTCACGTCGTAATTTAGACGAAACCAATAGTCCCCAATATAGTCCGATGTAAACTCTGCACGCATAGTAGCATTACAGACAAAATCTCTGTATAACGTTGTATACGGCTTTCCAATGCCTTCTTCAAGTTGCATCGAGCGTGCAACCATCAACCGTTGTAACTAGAGATTTCAAAGCATTTTTAAAAGATTATTAACTTTTTAAAGTATATGCTACTACAAAAAATATATAATTAAAATTCACTTATTTCGTTAAATCTCCATAAAATAATTTTACTGTTTTATTTTACATCATCAATTTTTACGCTATTCTGGATTGCAACCTTTGTGTACGAACCGCCACTGCTCGAGACGTAAAGTAAGAGAATAATCTCCCCCGAACATTTAAGAAAATAAACAGATGGCACAGAAACGGATACAGTGACGGTGAAATTAACATAGCCGAGAATGTGGGAGCAATAATAGAAGAAATGGCGAAATCAATAAATTTATCGGCAATTCATGTCAGCAAAATTTATCGACGTATTAAGAATACATGGAGGCTTGATAGAAAGAAGTGAAGAAGCTCGAAGAACATGTGGTCGCGCTGACGTTGGAAAAAAAACGATGGTAAAATATCGAAGAACTAATATAGTTTACTAATTAGAACAGCATGGTAGAAGGAGAAATGTAGAAATATAATAGCAGAATCTCAAAGAAATGGTAATAAAGACGGTTTCGAAAATCAATGTTAGGCTGAAGGAAGAAGTGCAGTTAACAGATTGCTGTCGAAAAATTCAAAATCACCATAATAACGGACGAAATGATGGATAAAAAAAAAAACAAAAAAAAAAAAACACGGGGCAGAAATATTTCCCACGCATAGAGTAGCCTAAAGGTTCTTTAAAATAAAATTTTATCCGAATATTATGTTATTTTATAGGAAGAAAAGCAGAAGGATAAAGAAAGTAGTAAGCTTTTTATGAAGAAACAAGCTGTTCAGATGAAAGATAAGGTTTTAAATGAATTAATGTAAGAAACACTTTAGATATCGGAAAACCATTGAGTAGTTTTCAAGGTTAAAAATAAAAAAAAAAATGCTCGAAATATATTAAAACTTTGAATAAATGAGATAGGGCTGAGTGTATATAGAAATACGAGTATAGATAAGAGGTATAACGTGATTATTGGTGCGCGTGTGAATGCATTTGCACGAGTGAAAGCGATGTAAGCCGTATTATTTTTGAAGTAGTTTTGAAGGTAAACCATATATGGACTCGTATATGTGGATGTGTGGGAATCCGGGATTGCGCGTATGCTCTTATTATATATATTATTGGCCGGTTGTTATCATTGGTTGTTCACTCGACATAGATGATCCGGAGTAGTGGAAAGAGATTAGCGTAAGGAGGGAGTGAAAAGGCGATGTGATAAGTGATATGTAAAGAAACATAGATGGAGCATCAGGCGAAATAAAATAGATTTCTACCTGTTCGCTACAGATCTCAAGAGTACATAACGTAATGTATTGTATGCATAAATGCAAATTATTCTTTTATTTTCTCTGATGCGAGTTAATAGTAAGTTTAAAAAGATAAAATGGAGAAAAACAGAGAAAGGAAGATAAGGAAGAAAAAGAAGGGAGAAGCTTCATTTCATAATGAGACATGCACAACAAGGGGTTCATAAAGTTAAGCGTACCTTATAACTTAACAGTTAACTTATGTAGTAATTAATAAATTTAGAAAATTAATGAAACATTAGGCTACAGGAAAAAACGAACAAAACCCGAAAGATGAGGAAGGTAGTAACGTAACTATATATAGTTTAGGAACAATCAAACCATCGAATTATTAAACGTAGTATATCTATAAATATTACGTCAATGAAGAAAAAATATAACTCGGACGGTTATGAAAAGTGCCATAATTTAGTAGACAGAGAAGGAGCAAAACATTGTGATCTATATAAAGCGAGATCAAAAAATAAAATACAAACTGAAATTAAAAGTAAAAATATGTAAAATGTCGAATGTCTAATAATTCAAATAATATGGTACGAGAAAAAATCACTTCTATTGGCGTTAACACTGTTGGCAAAAGCAAATAAATAAAATTAGCAGAAAGTATAGACACGCCAAAAGTGTGCATAGGCTATTCTACTATATACATAGGGGAGACGTAAATATAAATAATGGGAACTATAGCTCAATATACGGTTGAATAAATGAAATGTGAACAAGCTGCGAGCTTTCGAAATGTGGTGCTGGAGGAGAATGGAGAAGATAATGATGGACAGACAAGGTAAGAGATCGAGAAATTATGGATGAAATAAACGAAAAAGAGGGATTCATCGAATACGGAAAACGCAATTAACCTAGATTGACCATGTTATAAGACATGGAGGAATACTTCGAGAGCAAAATCCAAGAGAAACGAAGACGTGGGAGACTCAGAAATTCATAGTAACCTTACTACGAGACACAGGGCTCGGTAGTTATAAGGAGTTAAGCTGCGGAAAGTCGGGAACATTGCAAAAATAATCATCATGGAAAAAACCCAGTCTTAGGACTGAACTAAAAGAATAGAATAGAAGTAATAAAACACATACAAGACACAGATAAATAGTAGATCACAACATCACAGTGTGTACGGCGAGAATTGAAATGGGGAAAACCTGAGGAAACAAATGAAACTAAATATTTTTTCTGCGTTTGTGTGCGAGTGTGAAAGAAAGTAAAAGTTATAACTCGTTGATTGAAGAAAAATCGAAAAATGCGGACGCGGCAAACTTATACGAAAACGTGAAAGATAAATTTGAAAGAATAAACAAAACAAAATGGTTAGCAATACATAGAAAGAGCGATACCGGAGTAAAAATTAAATTAACAGTAAATGATCAAGTCATAGACAGAGTGTTCATAAATTTCAATATTTCGGAACCTGGTTTCATGAGCAAACTGATCAATCGATCGAGATACGATCACGCGTAAAAAAAAGCAAGGAAGACCTTTTTAAATATGAAAAATCTGATGACCCGGAATGATATTAACCTGCAGTTAAGACTACGGTTGGCGCCATGTTACGTATGTACAGTGAAAGCTGGATTCTCATATTAACGCTTGAAAAGAAGATGGAAGCGCTGGAGATGTATATATATCGTCGTATTCTGAAGATTTCATACAGATTACCAATACAGATGTGCTGCGAAAAATGTCGAAGCGAATGGAACTCTACACTATACGCTTCAGAAAATTAAAATATTACGGTCATATAAATAGACATCCAGAAAGGTATTATTTATCTCAACTTGTGTCCTGAATAGTGTCATCGAGGTACATCGAAAACCAGGGAGAAGAAAAATGTCATGGAGAGCTGATATTTGTCGGGTGGTACAAGACATCTATAGAGTTAGCAGAGGTATCCAAAGACAAAGCCAGAACAGCTATGTTGAACGCAAAAATTCGGTCGGAGATGCGTAAAAGAAGAAGTAAGCAAACGGAAACTATGTCGGGAGTAAAGAAAATACAAAGGACGAAAGAATAGATAACCAAAAAAAGTAAAAAATACTAATCAAAATATCAAGTTAAGAAGAGAATTCAAACAAGAAATCTAATATAAATACAGAAACAATATGATAAAAAGATTCGTTTGTCGAGAAAAGTTTTAAATTTGCGCAGACATCAGGAAAGCGTGGTTAAATAAAAATAAGATCATAGGAAAAGACGAGAACCTAGGAGTAGATTAAGATTAAACTGTAAATAAAAAATTTAGTAGGAGTATAAAAGTAATCGTAGACAAATTCAGAATTTATAAACGGCCTAATTAGAAACATGAGACGTAGATGAAAGTAAACATGAAAATGTACGTACCTAAAAAAGAAAAAAAAAAAGAAAAAAAGATGTGTGTGAAGGAAACAGACTACCGGTTTCGATTTTCGATGAAATAAGAATAAAAAATATAAAAACGGTAAAAATATGCAATAAATAAATAAAATTAACTCAAATAACCGGATAATATGATAATATTTGCTATCGTGGTATTAAGATATATATATATATATTTTTTTTTTTAACAACCCATATGACTATAACTATGATACAATCTTAGCTGGTTAGCTAAATAATGATCTATGTTTATGACATGGTTACTTAATAACTAACTACTAACTGTTAAGTACGAACGGGTGTGGAGTACGTAACCCATTGGCTACGCATCCATTATCCGCATAACGGTATTTATATATTTACGTAACTAAATCTAGAGGTTGACGACGCCGAAGTCGCCGAGTTTCATGTTTGGTGTCGAGCAGTTGTCTTGCTTCCACGTTAACATGACTGTGCAGTCGCTGCCTGTGCGATTTCGCGAACTCCTTAATGACATCATTAAGGAACGGCACATGGAGATCGGAGTGAATATCGTTGTTACGCGAGTAGCGATATACGTCGACTATTGCACTTAAAATGACATTTTGACGACGTTGTATCACGTTTCGATTAGTTGTGGCAGTACAGCCCCACATAGCAAGACCGTACGTCCAGATCGGCTTAATAATTTGCTTGTATAGCAGAAGTTTGCACGACACATCCAGCTCAGATTGTCTTCCCATTAACCAGTATAGCTGTCTTGTTCTGTGCTTGATCTGCTGAGCTTTCATTTTGACATGGACTTTTCAGGATAACCGAGTGTCCAAATGCACGCCAAGATACTTGGCTGAGTTAGCCTGCGGAACAGTTTGGTTTCCCAAGTATACCTGGTACATGTTGTCGGCATAGCGTATCGTGAACAAAACGTGAACAGATTTTTGTTCATTTATTTGTATCTTCTAGTCCGTAGTCCACTTTGTAATTCGATCGAGTCTACGTTGGAGTTTATTCGTAGCGTCAAGGTGACTACTGCCGACTGCTAATATGGCAGTATCATCTGCGAATGTGGCTGTTGTTGTAGTGGCATCAACGGGGGTAGGTCTCTTGTATACAACGTATGTATATAAAAATAGATTTATTAATTTTATGTTTGAATTTTCCCCGTATCTTTATTTACACTGCTCCAAATTATTCCTCAATAAACATTTTGCCATAAAAATAATTTCATTTTTGATGCAAGTTGCTCTTTGTCGTGTTTTTAATTAAAATGTTTCTATCTGATTATCGTTTTCATACGTTCCTCTTACTGATCACACACATCGTTCGTACGCCCTACATCACTTTCACGCGCGCCAATAATCGTGTTATACTCCTATCTATACTCATATTTCTATATACACTCAGCCCGATCTCATTTATTCAAAGTTTTAATATATTTCGAGCATTTTCATTTTTTTTTTACATTGATATATTATTTTTAAACTTGAAAACTACGTATTCAGCGGTTTTACGATATCATGGTAATTCTGAAAATTCTTACACGCGCTGGCGAAACGCACGTATGGCCGTGTTATAAAATTTTATTTCTCACCAATACGCGTAAAAAAATAATTTATCCATTATCTCATTATTTATTTGTTATATTGCTCGGAAGCGTTACAATTGAATTCATGTCAATCGACACCATGAATTACCTATCAACGACGTACGTATGGGATACATCTTTAATATCATTTATATGATTTAAAAAGTTTTGAATAATTGAAATGATGCTTATAATTCATGTTGATATATCGGAGAGTAGTGATTTTATGAATTAACAAAACAAAATTAATCATTTTTTTTCTTTATTAATGCGAAGATTTTCGACCATCACTCATAATTCTACGATATTTAAAATTGTCTATAATTGTCAACGCGTTTAATAATTTAATAATATTCATTTTGCATTAGTGAAAATAAATATTTGTTGGCGCTTATAATTCAACAAATTTATTTAAATTTTTTAAAATATTAGGACCGTTTTAAAGATCAACTTTCGGGCCATACTAATAAATTTATATATATATATATCTTTATGTGTACATTTGTAATAAACTATATATGTATATTTTTAATTTACAGGGCAGCTGAATTAATTCACGTTACTCCGTTGACATTGTACATGTAAAAAAACGAAGTGCTTAACTTTAATGCACATTCTGACATCAACGACCAATGGAGTATTTCATCTTAATATCGTAAAACAGCAGTAATGTTGTAACAGAATAATTGTATCGTTTATACTCCGTTACAGTTAAATTGTACGCACGTCATCGGAAATTTGTTTTATGTACGTCTTAGTCAGATTAACAAAGGGAAAAAATGAAATTTCCATATTGACAGAAACATCATATTGTCAATATTTTTTACACTATAAAATAGATAAGAAACACACATAAAACGAAAACAAAATCATAACTAGTAATAAAATTATATTATTTATTATTATTAATTGAGGGATCGAAATGATTCCATAAATAATGATAAAATATCAAATAATAATATTAAGTCACATAATCCAGGCTTTGATTAAAAAAAAACTCCCTAAATAGATGTCGAATATAACGGTTTTACGATAACTAAATAAAGAACTCTAGCCGGAAGCCACGATAAAAATTTTGTTTTATTTCGACCGCGTCGTATGGAATAAAAAATATTTCAGAAAACAAGGACATCGAAAAATGAGGTGGAAACAGATAGTCATCGACATGTACGTAGTAAAACCGTATAAAATCTGACATTATATGAGTCACATAAAGATATTTTCAATAAGCGTTAAAATTTATTATAAAAGCTTTCCCTACGTTAAAGTGAAATCATTTTTATTATATATGGTACTATTTTATTAATCATGTTTTATGCTTTATCGAGACAATTTCATCTTTTGTAGTTCACCTTGAGATTAAACCAATGTTCCATATCGTTGGATTAAATGTCTACATGTACATTAAATATAGTATCAGGTATTCGGACGATTTAGCCATATTTAGCTTTAGGTCCTGCAACTATGTTGAACTTGATGTTCTTAATCCAGCTTCTGTTATAGAAATATCGCTCTTACCGACGATTTTGAGTGGTAGTCAGCGACACCCTGCACATAAACGAATATCAGAACTGCCCATCGCTACGTGGACATACGGTTGAGTATAAGAAGACGCATTAAACACGTGGAAACTCAGTCTGTTATAAAAGTGCAAAAATTAAACTATATAATGAAATTTCAGATATTTAAATTAACACGTCCTAGTTATCAGTTGATCAGCAGCTTGGTGTTTTTTTTTAGTATGAAGCACATTTTACTTAATATAATGAATGGACATCTATAATAAAAGTTTATTTTTAGCCACTGAACAAAACGTTTTTCTTTTGTTCAAACCACTATTATATATATATATATATATATATATATATATATATATATATATATATATATATATATATATATAATATATTATTTCAAATTAGCCATTGATGGTCTACGTTATCAACTGGTCCTGCCATTTTTCTTCCTTTTTTTTTCTATATTGCTTTCATCCTTTTACTGTTTTTTTTTTTTGTTCTTCGGTCCACAAGTTCTTCCTGCTTTCAGCGAATCCTTTACTAACAGTCTTTTCTTTAATTTCCATCGCTGTTCTACACCTTCAGGCATAATATTCAGTTCCGCCATATCATTTTTAGTCTCTGTACCATGTACCGTTCATTTTTAGTTTTCGCATGTACTCAAACAATTTTGCGGCGAACCTGGTGTCCTCATCCTTTGCATATGTCCATAAAATCGAATTCTTCTTTCTGGATTGCGGTAGTAATTTTTTCCACATGTTGATATATTTCTCGATTACTTCGTTTTATATATTTTTCACCTTGTTTCACTGGTCCTATTATTCTTCTTACGATCTTTCTTTTTGCAATTTCAAGCTGTTCATTTAATCCTTTTTTCCTTCATTTTTAGACCCTTCGCTGCATATAACGCCTCTGATCTGATCACAGTTGTATAATGTCGCAGTTTAACATTTCTTGATAAAAATTTCTTCTTATATACTTATTTTGTTACATAAAATGCTGCTTTCATTCGATCGATCCTGTATTTGATTGCTTCTCTTTCTGATGCATTCTGCTTAATTAATTCTCCCAGATATTTAAATTTATTAACTTTTAGCACTTGATCAAACTTAGTTTTTATTTTTCAGGAGCGGCTGTAATATTTGTTATAAATTTGGTTTTTCGAAGGAAATTTGTAGTCCAGCTTTATCCGCTTGTTCTTTTAATAATTCTATCTGCCGCTTTGCTGTCGACGTAGATTCTACTATTATTGCCAGATCATCTGAAAAGGCTAAACAGTCTATTAGTAAATTGTCCTTATTTTATCCCAGTCTAATATTCCCAGCATTCATATCTCCATTCTCCTATAACGTTTTCAAGTGTGAACTCAAAGAGCAAAGGTGACCCTGTGTAACTCCTGTTTTTATTTCGAACTGTTTTGGATATTTCACCTCTAACATATGTGTTTGTTAACGTCTTTCTTATTAAGATTGTGGTTTTTTCATCCAGACCAAATTCTTTGAGGGCATTAAGCAGTACTGCTCTATCTACTGAATCATATGGTTTTTTAAAATCGATAAACATTATTACATATTTTTTGGATCTTTTCTTCAGAAACAATATTAATGAGTTGAGGTTGAAAATCTGTTCAACACATGATCTGTTTGCTGAATCCACGCTGATATTCACCAATTTGTGTATCCAGCTGCTCTTCTGCTCTAGTTTGTATTGCCTTAGAGAGTATTTTATAGGTAACTGGTAACAGCGATATACCTCTATAATTGTTCACATCTGTCTGTATTCCTTTCTTATTTAATGGATGTATCAATGCTGTTGTCCAGTCTTGGGGAATTATTTCTGTCTCCCAAATATTTTTGATTATTTCAACTAGTTTGTCTTGGCATTCATTATTCGAATTTTTCCATAACTCTGCTATTATTTTATCCTCCCCTGGAGCCTTATTATTCTTCAAAGATTTAATTATATTAATAATTTACCCTTTATCTTGAATCACAGAATCGTAATTCTTATTCCCTTCTTCAAAAGTGAAGGTTATTGTTGGGCTTTCGCAGTTCAGTAGCGTTTCAAAATATACTGCAAATATTTTACAATTTTCTTCGTTAATAAATACCATATTTTGATTTTTATCTTTGAATAAATTTATTTACACTTTGTTTGAATGTTTTATAGACATCTCTTGTGTTATTCTTCTGGAAATTTTGTTCGATTCTACATAGCTGAACATTGTGGTATTTTCTTTTCACATTTCTGATCATCTTTCCTACCTCTTTCCTCGTTTCTATAAAATATGTTTTATTATTTACGTTTTATATATATATATATGTGTGTGTGTGTGATTTAACTTGAGACTATGTGTCCTTTTATATTTATATCGTCGACCTGTTCCTTCAAACAGCGTTTATAGTCAGCAAATTTAGGGCGCAATTGAGAAGTTGCGGAGCCGTCAACTATCCAAATTAATCACAGACCATTTTTGATAACCTTAACGGGCCCCAGTAAGATTTTTACGGTTGGAGGTTGTCTCCAATTTTCAGGTACGCCTACAATCGTTGGTGACGTTGTAGCCGGTGAAATTAAATGTAATTCTGATACTGTATAAATAGTATTTTTTTGTTATTTATTTCCAATTTATAATGATATTTTTATAGAACAACAATTTAGATTTAGGAGTAATTTATCTACCGTCATGTAATTAACAAGAATTAGTGAAGCCATAACTGATGGCTATAATAAAAATAAGCATACAGGACTACTGTTATTAGACATAGAGAAAGCCTTCGACACCACTTGCCAACTTGGTTTAATATACAAAATTATTCAACTTAAATTCCCTAATTACTTAGTTCGGCTTATTAAAAATTATTTAAGTAACCGAAATTTCATAGTTAAAATTAACAATGATAATTCCTACATGAAAAATGTATTAGCGGGAGTTCCCCAGGGGAGCATACTGGGACCTTTCTTATTCCTTCTTTTTATTAATGACATTCCTAAAATTAAACATTTACAGATGGCATTATATGCTGATGATACTGCTATATATTGCACATCGTATCGAATTGACACTATACAAAGAAGACTAACTCAGGGTTTTATTAAATTAAATTCGTATTTTAATAAATGGAGAATCAAAATAAATTCCGATAAAACTCAATCTATTCTATTCACGAAAAGAAGACCGCATTCCTTACCACCTGTGATAGTGAACAACATATCGTTGGTTTGGAAAAGCGATATTAAATATTTAGGTGTAATACTGGATCGGGGGTCTCACATTTACTAAACATGCTGAGTATGCCTGCAATAAGGCTCATGCGACTCTGTTTAAACTATACCCGATATTTAATAAACGTTGTTACGTCAGCTCGAAAAATAAATTAATAATCTACAAAACTATAATCAGAACAATTATGCTTCATTGTCCCATATGGTTATATACTAGCCGTTCTAACTTAGCGAAGTTACAACGGCTACAAAATATGTGCTGCAGAATAATTCTAAATCTTCCAGTCTATGTAAAGATTGAACACATTCACAAGGCATTGAACTTGCCATATATACACGAGGTTGTCGAACAAAAAACAAAATTCTTTTTTGATAGCTGCGCCTGCAATCAGTACTCATTTATAAACGATATAGGGGATTACACACGTACAAGTTTGTAACTAAAACATAAGCGCTACAAACACAAAAGAATTAAACACACGCTATTATGATGTACAGCTGGGATTATCTTTTATTCAAAATTTATTTTTGTATATAATACATATAAAAATTATTGTTTATCCTACTAAAATAAGTATCTATACATTTATATATATATATATATATATATATTAATCAGTATGCGGGTTTTGTTAGTGGTTTTTCCTGTATTTTTTACTTTAGTTAAATGAGCAACTGGGCATACTTTTTAAACTAGTATACGTAGTAAGAACTGTGTTCGGAATGCGTTATATTATTTATTTGTTCTTTTGTAACATATATTTATTTTTGTAAATACACTTTTTATCAATCAATCAAGGGTAAAAAATACTATACAAACTGGCCGTTAATATTGAGGAAGAAATAATTTGTCCATGCTTAATGATCTTTTTTTTACAAGCATTAATTGCTGCAAACAACGGTGATCACGGACTTCAATGAGACACTAGACTATGAGGAAGGGAAAGGAATAACTTGATGAGAATGGAATATATGTAAGGAATAGTATAAGAATGATCAAATATAATAATTAAAAAGAAAATAACATGTTATCTTTTGAATAAGATAGAAAATCAAATTTATTAAATGATCGGAATTGCATCTCGATACCACTAACTTCGCTTGTCTGGAAGACTGTTTCCACGAATATCAGGATTGCTGCTGACTGAACTTATTGAATAATCTCTTATATGGCACGACGTATGTGTCGCTGAATACGGACTCTTGAGTTCATTTATAATTTGATAAAGAGAAAACAACGACCATACAGTTGCCAAATTCATCAATAACTACCGTACCGTTCAAGTAAAAAATATGACAGCGTGTACCATCGACACAAATAAGTTCCAAATTGTAATGGCATTTGTTTCTGGAATGTTGTCATAATTATTAAAATAAAATCTTTTATATACTCCGCTATTATTAATATTTTATTTTGCACCAAAACTGCAATATTGGTAATAAAATAGTGTTACAAACATTAAATTGATACTTTTTATATAAAGCGACATTTAAAATGGTAGTATTTTATTTATATATATTTATGTATAGTTACGATCTTTAAAAATAAGCTTATATACGACACTATTATTAATAATTGAATATTTTTAACACTAAGTCTTAAATTTACCAAAAGGAATAAAATTTATATAGGTTACATTTGTCATTATGTACAGTTCGTTTTCAGTTATTTTATAAAATCAAATGATGTTTACAAATATAAATTTTATAATTACGTGAGCTTTATAGCAAGACACTCCTAGACGACAATGGCTATCTTATAAAGCATAGGACGAAACACGTGTGAAAGACTACTATTGCGCAAAGTCTGAATTAAAACTAGAATGTTTGAAATAGATGTTAATCTTTAATCTAGAAGTCACAATTCTGTAAAATCATATCAATTTGTTTATTTTTGGTAGTCGACGTCTCCCTATTTTTCTGTAAACTTTGATCGAAATGAACGGTTTTATACACAAACACGTAATTTATCCGATTACGTTAACCCTTTCAGTGAATCTGTCCGAAATAACTTTAATGTTAATAAATATAATATGTTCGAGTTTTTTTAACATAAAATGATTTTGTACGATATTTTGCATATTTTAAAAATACACATAGACCATAAATTATGTGTTAGATACTATACAAAGCTAAAAAAAATTATTTATTAATAACCGTGTTCTCTATGAAAATTGAAGAATAAATGTAAAATCATAATAACAAAAATAGCAAAATGAAATATAAGAGAACTTAACCATCAATGCAAACTTGATATAGTAGAGAATATTACTAAAGAAATAGCGATAGTTGGCGTCGCCGAGACGCACTGGAAACAGAGTGGACATTTTGTATAAACTAGCGGTAACTTGATAGTATGTTCAAGCAATGAAAACGAATTCAGTAAACGGAGTAGCGATAATAATAAATTCAGCGATATCATCGGGATTACTAGGATATGAAACAATAAGTGATCGTATTATATCAGTGAAAATAAAAGTGAAGTCAGTAAATATAAATATTATTCAAATATACGCACAAACAACCCAAGGGCCAGATGAAGAAATGGAAGAGTTTTATGATGAGCTACGCACGGCGGTAAAAAAAGTTCCGAACAGAGAAATATTACTAGTAATAGGTGACTTTAACGCAAAAAAAGGAACCACCAAAAACGATAATCACCTAAGATCTACTGTTGGAAAATATGGCTTAGGAGATGGGAACAAAAAGGGGAAATGCTAATCGATTTTTGTTCAAAAAACAACCTATTTGTAATGAATTCAAATTTCAACCATCACATTACACATGGATTTCACCAAATGGACAAACCAGAAACCAAATAGATTATGTACTTATGCAAAAAGGTAAAAATCTTCGATAAAAGATGTGAAGATATAGCCAGGATTAGATAGCCGGCAATTAAGGCTAAACTAAACGAAACTCCTCGCATGTACGAAAATGCTAATATAACGGCCGATGAATTATGGAGAGAATATTAGTGATTCATGAAACTGTGAAGAAAATCCACAGTGAAGTACAAACATACAAGAAGCCGTGGATCTCTAAGGCAACATTCAAACTAATTAATGAGAAGAATCAAATAAAAAACGGGCAAACTAATAACATAACAGATTCAAATGGTTATGAGGATCTTAATAAACTAATAAATAAAGAAATACGATAGGAACAATTACATAATAGGAATTTGTGAAGAAATAGAACATGAACCTTATGATGTATATAAGAAAATTAAATGGTTAAGTAATACTTTTAAAACAAGAACGTTGACAATAAAATATCAAAATGAAACGAAATTAACTGTAAAGTCAGAAAAAGCAGAAAGATGGCGCCAGTATTGTCAAAACCTTATGTACGACAATGAAATATCAGTGTTAATACAGGACTTTGAGCTTGAACTGCCAATTATGAAAGTTGAAATAGAAGTCGCATTAAAGAAACTAAAAGATCGGAAGGCGGTAGGAGTAGCCGGTAGAGCTGAAGAAATGCTGAAAGCAACGGAAGAATCAGGAATAAAAGTATTGCGTATGATTTGTCAAAAATATGGGAAACTAGCAGCTGCACAGAAGAGTGGACAAAATTATTATACGTACAACTACACAAAAATGGCTCTACAGAAGATTATGGAAACTACCGCACAATATCATTGATTATTCAAGCCAGTAAAATATTACTATATGTATCACAAAACCGGCTTAAATACTATCATCTACTACAAATTTTGGAAGAACAAGCAGGGTTTTTTACCAGGTAGAGGCACACGTGAACAGCTATAAAAATAATAGAAAAATGCAACGAATATAACATTCCGGGACTGCTTTGTTTTTTAGATAACCAGAAAGCTTTTGACAACATCAAGTGGACGAAAATGTGGCAAATATTACTAGAAATGGGAACACCGAAGCATCTAATTTATTTAATTCAATAAATGTACTTAAATAATAAAGGTTTTATTAAACTGGAGAATGAAAAATCGAACGAGTTTTCAGCAAGAAAGGGAGAGTACAACAAGATTGCTGTATTTCACCGATTCTATTCAACATCTATGGGGAACGGGTTGTAAGAAAAACAATGGAAGGATAGCAAGGAGGAATATCTATTGGAGAGAAAAAAACTACAAATATTAGATTTGCAGACGACACTGTATTACTGGCCAGCAAAAAACAAGAAATGCTTGAATTACTATCAAGAACAGATGTGGTCAGTAAACAGGCAGGCTTAATATTGAATAAATATAAATGTTCAATGCTTATCATTGACAAAGAAAACAGAATAGAACAAAAACACTGACTCTGCTGCGAGATATTGAAATTAAAGATAAATAATTTTTTTGTGGGTGCGTGCATATCCGAAAATGGTGGATCAGAAGAAGAAATAAGGAGACGGTTAGCTCTTGCAAATGTCGGGATTGGTAAACTCAATTGTATATGGAAAAATCATAAGATCTCTAAAACAACAAAACTGTTACTCCTTAAAGCGTTAATTTTCTCCATAGTGATATATGGCTTAAAAACCGGGACGATTAAAAAATCAATGAGGAAGAAGCTGGAAGCTTTTGAAATGAAGTGATACAGAAAAATTTTAAGGATCCTATGGATGGCGCACAGAACAAATGATTCTGATTTAAAAGAACTGAAAACGAAGTCACTGAGCAATTAGATCCATTGAAAGACACATGCTAGGCTTCTTTGGTCATGTATGGGCTGGAAAAATCAATTCTGCAAAAAAAGATAGACCGATGAGCCGTTACATTGATCAGATCACAAGGTTATGTAGATCAGACACACAGCAAATCATGAATCTAGCGGAGAATCGATATAAATGGCGACATCTTATAACTTGCATCAAATAATAATGAAACAAGAATATATACACACACACACACACACATATATATATATATATATATATATATATATTGTATGCGTGTGTGTGTATATATATATATATGTATATATATGTATATGTATATGTATATATATGTATATGTATATATATGTATATGTATATATATATACATATATATATACACACACAAACACACACACATATATATACACACACAAACACAAACAAACACACACACATATATATATGCACACACACAGTGATTATGACTGTGAAATATTATTCTGTATAAAAGAAGTAAGCATTATATATATATTTTTAACACGAAGGAGCCTAGAAAACTTATTTATATTTTTGAGCTTTACAATTTAAACATTTTCAAAATTAAACTTTTTTAAGAAAATCTGTTCGACTTCGAATACTCCTGAGAATTGAAATCAAAATCTTATTTTCAAAAGGACCTCTGCAGGATAAACGTCTGAAAATGATTTATTCATGGCGAAATTTTTAGGGATGTGAATAAAATTGAATAGTCTCAATTAGTGATATGTGAATATATAGTTGTATTATGAACATGCACACACATATACATATATAATATATGTACAGTGTGTACATATTAGTCATTTATAATGTCTTCAAGTTTCATCTTCCAACACCTGCACATCACAAAAGTAATCCCAAGTAAGTTTATAATTTGCAGATTTTTCTTTTAACACATCTAATGCCTGAAATAATGCCTTCCGACACCTGCACTTCTTCCAAAGTAATATTCAAAAAACGTATACTTAATATTATACTAATGTACCGCCTGCAAACTACAATTTCCGATGCCTGCACATCACGAAAGTAATCCCAAGTAAGTTTATAATTTGTGGATTTTTCTTTTAACACATCTAACGCCTGCAAACAACCCCTTCCGACACCTGCATATCGTCCAAAGTAATATTCAAAAAACGTGTACATATGTAACGCCTGCAAATTTCACCTTCCGACACCGGCACATCACTAAAATAATCCCAAGTACCTTTATAATTTGCGGGCTTTTATTTTAACATATGTAGCGCCTGCAAGTAATATATTCCGACACCTGAACATCTTCCAAAGTAATTCGAGTATTCTCAAAATTTGCAGGCATTTAAAAATAAATATTTTTAACAGCTAGAGGTTATACTGATTTTGTCCGTTATAGTATCATACCGAGAAGTATTTTGTTACCCGTCATCATCATTGAAACCTCTGATCTATATATAAGCAGCAATAATTCCGACTATACTGCCCCATCAAAAAACGATTGGAAGAGGCAAAGTCGTTACCTGTATCCGAAAAAGTCGCTCCCAAATGTGCGCATGAAAAATAATTTGCGGGATCTCACATGTCCGTCAGGTTTTTATATATATATATATATATAGCCATATATATATATCCATAGATATATATACATATGTATATATCTGGACAAATAAATTCAACATATATATATTCTGGACAAATAATTCAACATTTGTATTTATATATATAGAAATATATATGCCTTTATTAAAATGATTGAAGTAGGATCGCCTGATCATCAGGTTATAAATATACCGTAAAAATGATTCTTCTGAAAGGAAGCGGCTAAATACAGGCCGGTTTTGCTGCTAATCGAGGCGATTTTAAGAAAACCAGAAATACAGGCTGGTTTTGCTTAAATTTCTGGTTTTCTTAAAATCGCGCCTCGATTAGCAGCAAAACCGGCCTGTATTTAGCCGCTTCCTTTCAGAAGAATCATTTTTACGGTATATTTATAACCTGATGATCAGGCGATCCTACTACTTCAATCATTTTAATAAAGGCATATATATTTCTATATATATAAATACAAATGTTGAATTATTTGTCCAGAATATATATATGTTGAATTTATTTGTCCAGATATATACATATGTATATATATCTATGGATATATATATATGGCTATATATATATATATATATAAAAACCTGACGGACATGTGAGATCCCGCAAATTATTTTTCATGCGCACATTTGGGAGGACTTTTTCGGATACAGGTAACGACTTTGCCTCTTCCCATCGTTTTTGATGGGGCAATATAGTCGGAATTATTGCTGCTTATATATAGATCAGAGGTTTCAATGATGATGACGGGTAACAAAATACTTCTCGGTATGATACTATAACGGACAAAATCAGTACAACCTCTAGCTGTTAAAAATATTTATTTTTAAATGCCTGCAAATTTTGAGAATACTCGAATTACTTTGGAAGATGTTCAGGTGTCGGAATATATTACTTGCAGGCGTTACATATGTTAAAATAAAAGCCCGCAAATTATAAAGATACTTGGGATTACACTAGTGATGTGCAGGTGTCGGAAGTTGAAATTTGCAGGCGTTACATATGTACACGCTATTTGAATATTTCTTTGGAAGATATGCAGGTGTCGGAAGGGGTTGTTTGCAGGCGTTAGATGTTTAAAATAAAAACCCGCAAATTATAAACTTACTTGGGATTACTTTCGTGATGTTCAGGTGTCGGAACTTGAAGTTTGAAGGTGTTACATTAGAATAATATTAAGTATACGTTTTTTGAATATTACTTTGGAAGAAGTGCAGGTGTCGGAAGAGGTTGTTTGCAGGCGTTAGATGTGTTAAAATAAAAACCCGCAAATGATTAACTTACTCGAGATTACTTCAGTGATGTGCAGGTTTGGAAGATGAAGTTTGCAGGCATTACATTAGAATAATATTAAGTTTACGTTTTTTGAATATTACTTTGGAAGAAGTGCAGGTGTCGGAATGGATTATTTGTAGGCGTTAGGGGATGAGTTAAAATAAAAGCCTGAAAATTTTAAACTTACTTCGGATTACTCTAGCAATGTGCAGGTGTCGGAAGGTGAAATTTGAAGGCATTACAAATGAATAATATTATGTACACACTGTATATATATATTATATATGTATATGTGTGGGCATGTTCATAATACAACTATATATTCACATATCACTCATTGAGACTATTCCATTTTATTCACTTCCCTAAAAATTTCGTTGTGAATAAATTGTTTTGAGAAGTTTATCCTGCAGAGGTCCTTTCAAATATGACACATTTTGAATTCAATTCTCAGGAGTATTCGAAACCGAACAGATTTTCCTAAAAAAGTTTAATTTTGAAAATGTTTAAATTGTAAGGCTCAAAAATAACAAACTGCAATCAGTTTGAGACACAACATGCCTCCAGATTCCATCTCACTCAGCAAATAGAAGAGATGATGTTGTACTTGCTCGTCTGCGCCTAGGTCATGCTAATATATCACACAGCTATATCCTACAAAATCTTCCTCCTCCTCTTTGTTCAACCTGCAATGTCCTCATTACCGTCGAACACATTCTCCTTGAATGTGTGCAATTCAACTCCAAAATTCTATCCTCAATAAACTGCCCAAGCTCCTAAACATTCTTTCCTACATGCAAGATACTTTCAATAGTTTATTAAATTTTCTTAAATCCTCCAATTTATATAATCTAATTTAACAATCTGTACTTCTAATCTATTCTTCCAACTTTCCACTGATTCTCACTAACCCTACATTCTCTCCTTTCCCGTGCCTCTGGCCTAGGTGCAGTACATGGCACGTAAATCTATAGGAAAAATATAAATAAATTTTCTAGACTCCTTTGTGTTAAAAAAAATTATAATGCTCTTTTTTTTGGTAGAACTTCTTTATACAGAATAATATTTCACAGTCATAATCACTGTATATATATATATATCTTCTCGTTTCGTTATCCAATCTGAATGTCGTGACCTTATTTGATTCAAGTTACAAGACGTCGCCATTTATATCGATTCTGCGCCAGATTCATGATTTGCTGTATGTCAGATCTACATAACCTTGTGATCTGATCAATGTAAAGGGTCTATCTTGTCTCCTTTCTCCATTAAACTTTCCTTGCAGAATTGTTTTCTCCGCCCATTTTCTCATATTACATGACCAAAGAAGCCTAGCGTGTGTCTTTCAATGGATCTAATTGCTCAGTGGGTTCGATTATTTTAAATCAGAATCATTTGTTCTATGCGCCATCCATGGGATCCTTAAAATTTTTCTGTATCACTTCATTTCAAAGGCTTCCAGCTTCTTCCTCATCGATTCTTTAATCGTCCAGGTTTCTAAGCCGTATGTCACTATGGAGAAAATTAACACTTTAAGGAGTAACAGTTTTGTTGTTTTAGAGATCTTATGATTTTTCCATATACAATTGAGTTTACCAATCCCGACATTTGCAAGAGCTAACCGTCTCTTTATTTCTTCTTCTGATCCACCATTTTCAGATATGCACGCACCCAAATGAATTAATTTATGTTTAATTTCAATATCTCGCAGCAGAGTCAGTGTTTGTTGTATTCTGTTTTCTTTGTCAATGATAAGCATTGAACATTTATATTTATTCAGTATTAAGTCTGCCTGTTTACTGACCACATGTATTCTTGATAGTAATTCAAACATTTCTTGCTTTGTGCTGGCCAGTAATACAGTGTCGTCTGTAAATCTAATATTTGTAATTATTTCTCTCCGATAGATATTCCCTCTTGCTATCCTTCCATTGTTTTTCTTACAATCCGTTCCCCATAGATGTTAAATAGAATCGGTGAAATACAGCAATCTTGTTGTAGTCTCCCTTTCTTGCTGAAAACTCTTTCGATTTTTCATTCTCCCGTTTAATAAAACCTTTATTATCGAAGTACAATTATTGAATTAAATAAATTAGATACTTGGGTGTACCAAAATTATTGAATTAAATAAATTAGATACTTCGATGTTCCCAAATTATTGAATTAAATAAATTAGATACTTCGATGTTCCCAAATTATTGAATTAAATAAATTAGATACTTCGATGTTCCCATTTCTAGTAATATTTGCTACATTTTCGTGCACTTGATGTTGTCAAAAGCTTTCTGGTTATCTAAAAAACAAAGCAGTCCCGGAATGTTTGCATTTTTCTATTCTTTTTCTTATATTTAATAGTTGTTCACGTGTGACTCTGCCTGGTACAAACTCAGCTTTTTCATCCGAAATTTGTGGTAGGAGATAGGCAGATACATATAGTAGTATTTTACTGGCATGAATAATCAATGATAATGTACGGTAGTTTCCACAAACTTCTGTAGAGCCCTTTTTGTGTAGTGGTACATATACTAATTTTGTCCACTTTTTTGACAAATCATATGCAATACCTTTATTCCTGATTCTTCCGTCGCTTTCAGCATTTCTTCAGCTCTACCGTCTACTCCAACCCCTTCGATCTTTTAGTTTCTTTAATGAAACTTCTATTTCAGCTTTCATAATTGGCGGTTCAAGCTCAAAGTCCTGCATTAACACCGATATTTCATTGTCGTACATAAGATTTTGACAATACTGGTGCCATCTTCCTGCAATTTCTGACTTTACAGTTAATTTAGTTCCATTTTGATCTTTTATTGTCAACGTTCTTGTTTTAAAAGTATTACTTAACCATTTAATTTTCTTATATAGATCATAAGGTTCATTTTTTTGTGAGTGTTGTTATATTTCTTCACAAATTCCTATTATGTAATTGTTCGTATCGTATTTCTTTATTTATTAGTTTATTAAGATCCTCATAATCATTTGAATCTGTTATGTTATTAGTTTTCCCGTTTTTTATTTGATTCCTCTCATGAATTAGTTTGAATGTTGCCTCGGAGATCCACGGCTTCTCTTTTGTTGGTACTTCACTGTGGATTTTCTTCACAGTTTCATGAATCACTGATATTCTCTCCATAATTCTTCGGCCGTTATATTATTATTTTCCTACATGCGGGGAGTTTCGTTCAGTTTAGTCTTTAATTGCCGACTGTTTTTTATTTTGTTGAAGCCGGAGACATACCTAAATTACTAAAGCCTTGTGGTCACTGCCACAATCTAATCCTGCGTATGTCTTCACATCTTGTATCGAAGATCTCCTTTTCGCATAAGTACATAATCTATTTGGTTTCTGGTTTATCTATTTTGGTGAAGTCCATGTGTACAGTCGTCGCTTGTGATGGTTGAAATTTGAATTCATTACAAACAGGTTGTTTTAGCATTTCCCCCCTTTTGTTCCTATCTCCTAAGCCATATTTTCCAACAGTAGATCTTAGGTGATTATCGTTTTTGGTGGTTCCTATTTTTGCGTTAAAGTCACCTATTACTAGTAATATTTCTCTGTTAGGAACTTTTTTACCGCCGTGCGTAGCTCATCATAAAACTCTTCCATCTCTTCATCTGACCCTTGAATTGTTGGTGCGTATATTTGAATGATATTTATATTTACTGACTTCACTTTTATTTTCACTGATATAATACGATCACTTATTGTTTCATATCCTAGTAATCCCGATAATATCGCTGAATTTATTATTATCGCTACTCCGTTTACTGAATTCGTTTTCATTGCTTGAACATGCTATCACGTTACCGCTGGTTGATACAAAATGTCCACTCTGTTTCCAGTGTGTCTCGACTACGCCAACTATCGCTATTTCGTTAGTAACATTCTCTACTATACCAAATTTGCCTTGATGGTTAAGTCCTCTTATATTTCATGTTGCTATTTCTGTTAATATGATTTTAATTCTTCAATTTTCATAGAGAAGACCGTTCTTAAATTCCCTATGGCCGGCCGCCCACTTCATACATACGGTCCCGGTACTGTAGCGCCGATCGCCAACCGGTTTGCTATCGCAAAACACTTACTACTACAACAAAATCGTATATGATCACTTTGTTTATTATTAGGCGCCATTTTCTCGATCAATAATCGTTATTTATACCGTAAGTAGTCGTTTAAAAACGACCGAAATAAATTGAGTCATTCAAAATAGTCGTTTAAAAATGCCCGAATAAAATTAAGTCGTTTAAAAACTGCCGAAAAATTGATTGTTACGCAAATGTAATTACCGTAATATCGATAAAGCGTTTAATTCTTCTATCGCTCGACCTATATATACTATTCCTTAATGTTACTTGTATCGTATAAAAATTTTAAACATAGATGACCGCATATAACTTGATCCATATTTTGATTTACTTCGTAATGTAAAATACCGCGCAATTAGGACCCCCAATACCTTAGTAATTCGTACGGTGGCATTACCCCGAAAAAATCGTAATCATTTACAACATTTCTTATTTTTCTATTACCTAGTGAGTTCCCGGACCATCGTAGTTATCTAAATTAATTATGGCCGTCTCTACGTCTAACGGGTTTTTCGGTAGCTTATCTCTCATAAAAGTACCTCTAAAGTGCGGAATATGTTGGGCGTATTTCATCAATTCTACATTACTCAACGGTTTAATTGGGATGTTTTTTTTACATACTCTTCGTAAAGTCCGTTTCCTTTTTTAGGTTTTTTATTTACGTATATTCCTTTACCGTCTTTAGATTTTTTATTGGCGTACAGTCCTTCACCTTCCATCGCTTTATCATGACGTATTCGTTCTTCTATTAACTTATCGTTTGCTTTCTTATTATTATACGTGTTTATAACGTTGGTTATTAACGAACCTGCAGCAGCTGTTGTTTAACCGATAATTTTATAGGTAAATCTTTTTTAATCCATTTAATTTTATATTCGGTTAGCGGTAAATACGTTTCGTTCATTACGGAATCTTTATTTCTCGTTTTATTATGTTTTAATGTCACGGGTTTATTGGTTTTCGCAATAAGTTTCCCTTGTTTCTTATGTTAACCGGATGTTTGATATAACCAGCAGCGACAACTCTTTTGGCTTTCATAGCGTTTGTTATAAGCCACGCATTAGCTTTTTCTGCTAAATTAGAATTTTTAGCGAGTACACGTTTCCACGCTTCATTTTCCAGTTGTAAATCCGTTTTATATCTGTCGTCCGAATTTTTAGACTTGGAATACGCTATACCGTGATACATGGCCGCTTCGTCTAACTTATTTTTAGGTTTGGATTTTTTTTCTAATTTTAAATCAAGATTAGTACCAGGACCGGCGTATTGATAATCGCCCGGTAAATGAGCCTCGAAAGGTAATTTGTCGATTATATCGCTAATCAGTCCGCTACCTTTTTTTTACGGGTAGCATTTGCACGATTTTTTCTCGTATTTTTTGTTTGTAATTTAAATTCTTGTAAAATGTTTATAATTTCGTTAATTATTAAAAAGTTATTATTACCGGCTTTTACTTCACCGTATAATATACACAATCTGTATAACAACTCGTCGTCGATATTGTTCCAGTATACGTATTCTATAGGGTTATTTATATAGATTTTTTGTAATCCTGCACCAGTTTTTTCGACGTTTTTTAGAATATAATGTTTAACTAAAATCAGCTTAATTATTGACGTTAGATTTATGTCCTATACTACTTCTTAAGCGCGGATTATTCGGGTCATTTTTTTGTTTATACGAACTAGTTTTTAACAAAAGTTCTTCGTATACTTTCAAGTCTTTTTCGTTGTAATTTTTAGGTTTTTCCAATGTTAATAACTCCCATAATCCTCGCAAACTTTCGTACCAGTAGTCGGTATTTAGTAATTTTATATTATCGTTCTCTATAATTATCGGTGAATTACCCATATACATAGTCTCATCCTCGATACGTATACCAAAAGTGGAATCTGTCTTTACATTTTTCGACAAATAGTTTTTCATGTATTTGGAGGCTATCGGTCCTAATGTTTGTACAAATTCCTGCAGTATTTCGATAGAGGGTTCTATAGCTGACGCTGCTGTTGCGTCTATTTTCGGTATTTCACGAGGTTTTATACTTTTTTCGAACGAACCAACAGCTAATGGAGCGACAGATTTATCTCGGGTTATTATGGATGGTAATGTGTTGGCTAGTTGAGTATGTATCGCCTTGTACTCCTCGAGTTTTATTTATTTCCCGATTTCTCCTGTACGGAGTTGTTCGTATTTCTCTTTTAATTTTTTTCCAACGGTTACGTAATCGTCCATTTTAATAATTTATTTTTACACCGATTCAATTTATACCAGTATTAGCTCGTATTCGATAATAGCAGTTATCAAAGTCGTTTTTATTACTCGTTATAAATGTTTATTATAGTTTTTGTATTTTTATTCGAGATTCGATGATACTTTATTTTCGAGTTTTAAAAATCCCTCATTGGAAAACATAGTCATACGGGCTTAAATAGTAGTATTATGCTTATGTTCTCATCTCTAAAATCGACCAATTTTTCATTTTGATCAACTATCGTAACGGATATGTAATTTATTTCATCCGTATTTACGCGGTAAAATGATAAATAGTTAGGTCTTTCGATAATTTTTTCACCAACTTGAGCGTTTAGCGAAAATTCGTACAAGGTGTTATCGTTTAAATTTACGTCAGTTATATTACATTTTAATAAATTACATCTACTTTTAATGTTATTTATAATAAAGATATTTATAAGGTCGTTTGAATAATGCGTTTGTCCCGGCATGAGTTTACGTTTACTAAAACCAAGTACACGTCCTATCGAGTTCGCAGTTGTGAAATCCATAATCCACTCCGAATATAATTTTATTTTTAACGTATTATTCGGATTTAACCTAATGACTATTTGCGCGTTCCTAAGTTCTTCGTTTAGTTGAATAAATTCTATTATATCGTTCAATTCGTACGTACCCGTAGGTATAGTAATGTTACGATGTTCGTTAGTTTTCGGTTCAATTACTACTAACTCGTCATTTTTACAATTTTCCGAAATATTTGGAATACTATTGTACGTTACAAAACTTTTTAAAGCAACTTCGTACGGACGATAGCGGTTTAAAGAGTAAACTACCCAATCTTTAGCCTTTGGACATCCTAATGGATCCAAGTTGAAAACATCAATTTTATTTCCCAAAAACTCTCTTATATAGTTTACTCTCTTCGTTCCTTTGACGTATACTATGTATGCGTTTGCGACAGTTTCGCGTAATAATTTAACCGCTTCGTGAAATTCCACGTATCCCAATTAATTTTGTGATATCTTCTGGTCAAAAAATGTATCTGTTCTTCTATACCACGTGTCCGTATACGAGGTGATTTTACCATACAATGTTATCTCCAAGAGATGCAATCGCCAGTTCCTTTATTATAAATGTATTGTTAATACTTTTGAAGCCTTGGAAATCGATAACGTACGAAAAGTCCTTAGAAGGACTATTTCTAAATCTATCGTTAGCCATCGTATCGTAAACACACGTGTATACCGTACAAAGGTCTATTTGAGATTAAAGTTTATGACAACTGCACATACTTATATACTATTCCTTACATACGATTGTTCTAAAATTCGTAATACGCGAGTGCTATTATTTACATACTTTTCCTAATGAATTACTCTGTTATTCAGAGGATTGTATACGGCTTTATCGTACATTATTAACACGCAATGAATCGTTACGTTCGACGGTATGTTATCTCGCCAATTAAATACTACTTTAATATTAATCAGCGATTATTTTATAACGTTCGATTGATACGAGCAATCTATAGCAATAACCGGATACTTTGATACATACGTACTATAGTCGACTATAGGATTCATCTCGTATTCGTGTTTGTCGTAATAAGAACTTAAAGTTTTTAAACATTTGATACAGATTAGCGCATTTATTTTCGCTATATATTTCAAATTCAATCTTTCTCTCGAATAGTAAACGTTATTATTCAATAAAATTTGAACGTTTTCTAAATTTAATAAATCGTAAGTCGAAATATTTTTTTCTTTCTGGAAACCTATTAGTATGTATTTGGTTTTCGAATACGATACCGGAATATCCCCTATAAATTCAGTCGCAGATGAAATCATTGTACCTTGGCATAGCCAACTTCTGTATAGTAGTTCGTAGTCGGTATTATTTAAAATTTCTTTACTAACTCGCGTTTCTTGCTCGATCGATAACTTTATTTGAGGCATTCTCCATGTTATGTCTCTTAATGTAATGGAATATTTGTCTTTATCGGTCATTGAAATATTCTCTAGTATGTCTACATTTATCGTCGATCTATAGAACGTGAATTTTTCAGGAATACGATATAGAAAATTCGTGTAATCTTCGAAAAATCCCATTATCGTACTCACGGGTATACATAATGAAAAATGTCCCTTTTCATTTAGAATATTCGTCGAAGAATTTGTAATACGGAAACCGGTCTTACTATACTTTAGATCATTTTCAAACGATACTAATCCTTTCATTGTGATAGAAATATCCGGTTTTCTTATACTATCGATTTTGTTATCACCTAAATAATAATCTATACGATCGAACAAATCTAACATTCCGTTATTGATTACGTTCACTTTTTGTCGACATTCGTTATTTCAACATCTTTTTCGTCTTTTAACGTTATTTTCCCAGTTATTACGATCAAACTTTTAAACGGTTAGGTTACGATCTCTTCGTTGTATACGTTTATAGAAAACTCCGTCCTCAACTCGTTTATGTTTTCCGTTATAGACGGTCTATAATCGAAATATTCGAAACTCTCTATTATATCGCTCATATTATACTACGAGTATGTAACAAATTCTATGATTTACAACTTTAAACAGATTTAAGTACTTGTTTTTTTTTAAAAACTATACCTCTATTTATGCTTATTAAAAATTTTTCTTTAATTATATCGTCATTCATTACCATTTTTGCTACAAAACGTAAATACGGGGTATTCGTATTCTCCGTTATAACTTACTTCGTTACCCATATATATAAAATAATGTTTGTCTTCAAACCATATTTATTTTGTGGCATATAGATTCTTAAATACACAAACCACAATCGTCATATCGCCATTTTTAATTTTATAATAATACCACTTTTCTATCGTATATAGCTTATTTACACTTTTATAACAGCCGTTTTATTACATAGACGGCTATAATTTCTTCTATATTTGTACCTCTAAGTTGTCTCTCTGAACAAACAAGAAAGCGAGATACACGTATATACTACACCACATCTAAATAGGATTGCGTAGGAATTTTAATTATCAATGAATGAAATGATTGATAATTCAGAGAAGTTGCTTGCAGTTAGATATATATTTTGAATACTACGAAGAAAACAAAAAAAGGGATGCCAAAATCCCTCCATTATCGACGAAGTTATTGACAAAACATTTAAATATTTATATATATTTATAATGAAAAAGATCGATCAAATTTTTTTGGCTACCACACGATTATCGCGAAACCGTCGATGTATATATATATTAGATATATATTTTGATGACTACGAAGAAAACAAATAAAGGTTTGCCAAAATCCTTCCATTATTGACGAAGGAATACCTTTGAACATCATTTCCGTTCATTATTTATTAATTGAAAACACTTGTTAACTGATTCTAAAAATTATTACTAAAACGATCGAACTATGTAATAAACGGTTTGTAACTCATATAATTAAATATCAGAGAATGCTTTTCCGGAAATGTAGAAGAATTACAAAAATTATGTTAACCAGAAAAAGGTTAATCACTTCATATAATTAAATAAACAATGAGAAACAAACGGCCGCTTCTGTAACATTAACCCGAACACAACTTCCAACAGACTGACTGAATCACTTCAAAATGTTACCCATACAGGACTGAGATTGCACAACACTTAATGATTCTCTATTATCAGGGAATGAAATGATCGGCCAATTGGTGGAGCCGCATAAGCAAACTTTCTTGTCGTTCACTGTGGGCATACCCTTGCATGTTTATGTGCCAATGAGTCAAAAAACCATTACAAAAGAATGACTGAGCATTCTAACAGGAAATTTGAGCCCGTTGTCGAGCATTGGCCTCCTCCAATCAAGCATCCACATATTTCTTCCCCAATTGATTCCATTCCAGACGATTTTGAGTTTTACGCATCAAATATTTTCCTGCGTGGTTGACGATATCTTTGCTCAATCTTGTTTTTGGTATTTTCCGCGGCCTTCTCTTGTCTAATGGTAACCATTCCGTGCTTCTCCTGGCCCATCTGTTCGGTTTCAACCGCATGACATGTCCAGCCCAATTCCACTTCATTTCACGTATTATTTGTAGAGCGTCCTCCATCTTCGATCTGGATCTTAATATTTTGTTACTTATCTTACCCAACCTAGTTACCCCAACCATTTTTCTTTCCACTGCTCTTTGAGCTATTTGTATTTTTTTACACAATTTACTCGTCAATGACCATGTTTGAGCGCCATAAGTAATAGTAGGGAGGACACGTGCTTTTTTAGTACGATCTAACTTAAGTCCAAATATTTCTTTTAATGACCACAATTTTTTCCAACCTAACGCTATTCTTCGGTTTACCTCTTTTTCCGTTCTATCTGTGAAGGAAACTAATTGTCCTAGATATATAACACCATCTGCCCATTGTAACGCCTTTCCTAATTTTAATTTCTATTTTATCTCCGTTTGTAATTAAACTCGTTTTTTCAAAGTTTATTTCGGACCTTTTATTTTTAAATTAGCTTCTAGTTCCGTTAACATGCTTTTTAATTGGTTTGCAGAAGCTGAGATTAAAGTTACATCATCTGCAAATCGTAGATTCGATATAAAGGTTCCGTTAATTTTTATACCCCTTTTTTCCCAACTCAAATTTCTGAATATCTCCTCTAGCACAGCATTAAATAGAATTGGTGCCAGTGGATCTCCTTGACGTACACCTCTTCTTAAGGGAACATCCTTCTTTATCCAGAATAATCTTTCCATACCCATTATCGTATATAGTTTTTATAATTCTTATATATTTGGATTGTATATTTTGTTTTTCTAGAGCCTGATACAAACCCTCGTGATAAACTGAATCAAATGCCTTCCGAAAATCTACAAATGCTAGGTAAATTTTTATGTTATATTCGTCTGCCTTTTCTATCAGCTGATTTACTGTATGTAGATTGTCTATAATTGAAAACCACATCTGAAACCTGCTTGTTCTGGTTGTTGTTGGTCATCCAATACTTTATATAGCTTTGCGTAAATTATTTTTGCGAATATCTTGTACAACGATTGCAACAGGTGGTCTATAATTTTTTATGTCTTCCTTTTTACCATTTTTGTTTAATAATAATATTATTTCCGTTGAAAACCATTGCCTGGGTACTATGTCTTCACTTAATATTAAATTAAACAAATATGTTATTTCTCTAGCTAGAACGCTTTTTCCTTGAGTTAGTATTTCGTTTGTGATTCCATCACTTCCTGGTGTTTTTTCTTTTCCCAAGTGGTTTAATGCATTTTCTATTTCCGTTACCAAGAAACATGGAACGTCCATTTCCGTGCTTCCTATGGATATTGTGTAATTCGTATGTCTTCTATCTTCATATAATTTTTTATAATATCCCGTTGCGATTTTAATAATACTTTGACGATCATGTTCAATGTTTCCATTACTACCTCTCATTGCTGCAACTAACTTTCTGCCTCTTGTCAGCATTTTTTTTATTTTTCTAATGGAGTTAGTATTCTCAAGTATGTTTTTTATCATTGTTTCGTTCCTTGCGTATATAATATTTCTAATTTTTGAACGTATTAACTTACAAATTACATTATATTCAATTTTTTCTTTCAATGTCTTGTTCTTTTTAAATTTGAATTTTTCTCGTTTTTGTATATCTTTTCTTAGGTGATAAGGAAATTTTTCAGGTTTTTTATTCTCGGTCCGGGATTGTGGAATTGCTTCCTTAATACATTCCATAAGTTTGTTGTACTTCATCTACGCCGCATTTCTCGATGTTATGTTCTATACATTCCTTTAGCTTTTTGTTAAATTGCTTGTTCCATTTGGGGTCCATTGTTCTTATCCATTGGTTTCGGATTGTTCTTTTCCTTGTAGATTTTTTAAGTAATAAATTTATTATAATTAATTTATGGTCTGAGTGAAATTCTATATTTGAAATGTTCATGTTTTGAATGTGTTTGATATCCTTTACTAGGGCGAAATATATTTCATTCTTATATTCGCTATTTGGAGAAATCCAAGTCCATTTTTTTCCTGCTCTTTTTTTTAAAAAGAGAGTTCAGAATTTTCATATTTTGATTCTGGAAAAATTCTATCAATTTCCATCCTCTTGCATTGCTGTTCCATAGCCGTATGGACCTAGTATTTGTTCTTCTCCATATTGCCTCTTCCCGATTTTGCTATTGAAATCTCCCATGATTAGTAGTTTATTACACTTGTTGTGTTTTATACTTCGTATTGTGTCATCAAGTAAATCATAAAACTGATCACATTCATCTTCTGTTGAATCCGACGTTGGTGCATAAATTTGAATCAATAAATAATTTCAGCCTTAGAACTGCTATTCTTTCCGAAACTCCTTTTACGCTAATTACGTTGTCCTTTGAGCCTTTTGCTATTACAAAACCTACTCCTCTTTGTCCTTTCATTTCTCCTTTGTAGTGAAATAACGATCCATTTTTTCTTTCTATAACTTCTTCCCCGAGTTTTCTTACTTCGGCTATTCCTAAAATATCTATCTGGAAATGCTGCATTGCTTGTTCTAATTCAATTAATCTTTCTTCCGTTTTTAATGATTTTACATTTAGTGTGCCTATGGTCAGCATACTGTTTTTATTTGGATTGCTTTTTTTTTATCTGTGTTAGGATATTATTAGTAGTAGTATTGATTGGAAGGTGGTGGCCTTTATTGCCCTCGGTGGCCAACCTTTCTGGGCAATGTTTGTTTATGCTTTTTTCTTGTTTTTTCTTATCTAACGTGTATGTCGGGCTAGCCCTCATTGTTTGCTATTGTAAGGATGATTGTGATCTCAGCTGTGAGCGATAAGTATTATTATTATTCTTTGAAACTTTTTTAGTATTGATTGCTTGTTTTTGTTTTTCATTATTAATATTCTTTCCAGACGGGTCCGTTTCTACGTGTTCTGCTTGATCTGACTTTAACTGCTTCTGTTTCTGTCCTCGTTTTTTAAGGACTGATCGAATTCTTTGACTATTAGCTTATCATACCTAATAACCGCATATTTTCTTTCTGTTCTGTGTTTCATCATTTGTAGCACTAATTCTTTTCTTTTCTCTATTATTTCCATTGGGAAATCTTCTGTAATATATATATTATCTACTCTTCTGGTCTTTCCTTGTTATTTTTCACCACTCCTAATCGCTTTGTTATACTTAATATATATATGTTTGTATTTTAAATTTAAGTGGTAAGGTTTTATCTGTTTTAAAATATTAAATATTATGGTAAAAAAGTGTATATGTTAAAAATGAATGATATGAAAAAAAAAGACATACCTGCTTACATAAATCTCATTCCATAAAATTATTGCAATTACTAAAACAATCGAACTATATAATGAACTTGTGCTTGTCCACTCATATAATTAAATATCGGAAAAGATATTTCCTAGTATATTAATTAAAAGCAGAAGAATTACAATAATTACGTTAAATTAACTAAAAAACGATCACTTCACAAAAATAAAAAATGAAAAACATCCGATCCCTTCTATAACATTACCAGCAAGACAACTTCAAACAGACTGATGGAACAACTTCAAAATGATACACTTACAGGTCTGAGATTGCGCAACAATTGATGATTCTCTATTATCAGCAACTGAAATGATCGACCAATCAGAGGAGCCGCATGATAGAAACATCTTTGCCATTCACTCTGGCCGCGCCCTTGCGTATTTATGGAAATTCCATCATAAAACCAAATACAATAGTTTT